>JADMNI010000007.1:2400000-3000000 GCA_016097105.2 Sporothrix variecibatus | reverse complement strand
AAGTCCTCTGCTGTTCCCTCTTCTGAGGCTGCCGATGCTGAGCATACCTCTGCTCTGTTGTCGTCGCCCATGACCCCGGCTCTCTCTGCCTCTTCCACTGCTTCGGCCATGGCCAGTGCCCGGTCTTCTTTTTCTCTTGGCTCGCCTGTCTCGCAGTATGCTCACATGCCCTCGCCCTCCGGTCCGCCGCCGCCGCCTTACGATGCCTGGCGCAAGAGCATTGCCGTGGCCCATGGTGATGCCGCTCCTGTTTCCTCTGCTTCGGCTCCTCTGCCGGCTCCCATCCCCACCACCAGCAAGGTGACTCAGAGCCCCTTCTCAACCTACGAGCAGAACTACTTCTGCTCCTCTCGCAACAGCAGCAACAACAACCAAGAGGCATCTGGCCCCAACGGCATGCCCTCGCCTCCTCAGTCGCCTACTGATGCTGGTCGCCCCCGTGATTACAGCTACAAGCCAGCGGCTCCCACCAACACTCTGCCGACTCTGCCGTCGATCGCCAACCTGCCTACGCCGCCGCAGTCGTTCTCGGCCTCGATGCACCCCGCCTCGTACCACCAGCAGGCCTACCACCCTCACAACTCCTACCAGCCCCGCTACCACTCTCAGTACGAGCTGCCGGCTCCCATGCCTACCCACCGTCGCAGCATCCACGGTGGTGCTGAGGACATTGCCACGACCGTCGTGACTCTTCCTGCTCCTGGTATTGGCTCGTCTCGCGAACCGCTGACTCCTGTCTCTCCCCTGACGCTGCCCAGCGCCTTTGGCCGCCGCTCCACCATGCCCACCATGCCCAGCGTTGCCACCATGATCAATGGTCCCTACCACCACAACAGCCCCCGCATGGCTGCCAAGATGGACGCTCGCCGTGACCGCATCTCCTCGGTCTCTTCGCCTTCCACCATCTCTGTCCCCAAGAAGGCCATGCCCAAGCCACACTGCAACGTCAAGTACGAGACTGCTGAGCTCGACTTCATCATGTACCAGCGCACCACCAAGAACCGTGCCTGGGACGATGTCACTGCTTCCTTCAACGCTGCTCTGCCCCGTCTTCGCCAGTACGCCGATATTGACTGTGCCCGCCTCGGTGGTGTTGTCGGCCCTGCCGGCTCCACTTCGCCTGGTGGCGCCGACAAGATGGACCGCTACCGTGCGCGCCCTGAGCGCACCACGCCTGGTCTGCAGGCCTCTTACTACCGCCAGCGCCTGGCTCTTCCTCTGCTGGACGAGAGTGGCCAGCTGGTCTTTGACGACGCCAGCAACAAGCAGCTCTTCACGGAAGTCATGGTCCGTGACGACAAGAGCCGCAAGAAGCTGCGCCGCATGACGACCGGCCCTACTGCCGTCGCCCCTACTGCCGCCCCCTCTTCCTCCTCCAAGGTCAACCCCGACGATGCTCGTGTGCACCTGGTGCTCTACTTCCCCGAGCGTGTGACCTACTACGACTACTGGTTCGTGTCCGAGGAGGACAAGGCTCTGGCCCGCCAGCGCACCTACGAGCGCAACATGCAGCGCCACCAGCGCGGTCTTCCTGCCTGGCACCCGGGCAACGACGACCCGGACTCGGGCATCCTGGTCCGCGGCAAAGACTAAGTCGTCCTCTCTCTTCGCACTCCATCTTCTTCTTCTTCTTCATCACCCTCCACCTCATCGATGGCTTTCACTACCATCCTGTATCATTATTGTCTTTTGCTTTTCGTTTTATTCCCCGATACGTCGTCTCACGTGTTCTCTCAACTGTCATGTCTTGTTTCTACTTTTCATCTGCTTTTATTTTTTACTTTTACATTCTTTCTGCGTCCAAAAAGTTCACCATCTTGCACCCGCATACGACAAAGCATGACAAGACAACATTGCATACCTTGCATATCATTGCATCCCAGCATCACATCCACAAAGCGAGCATTTGGCCTCTTTTCGGTCCAGCCCCTGTTACAAATACTTCATTGTTCTGTTTTTGCTTTTTTTTTTCTGGTTTTCAGTTTCTGCTTTTCTATTTTTGTCCTTTGACAAATGTGTATGATGGGCTATCAAGAATAATGGTTTTCTTGTCTTTGTTTTCGCTTTTCTGTTTCTGTTTCTGCTTTTTTTATCAAATGACTGGAGGGCAACAAACGCTCATTGTTGCAAATGTGTACGACTACCTTGTATATTATAACCGTTTATCTGCTTTTTTATCCACACAAACTTGTTGATATCTTTGCTTCTACTTTTTCCATAGTTCTCTGACTGTATGTTTTATTGATGGAAAGACGAAAAGAATGAAAGAACTATTTATGGACTACTCTTTATTTGCATACTCTTCATCAATACCGAGATTGAATGTTCAAATATATGAAACTATTTGACTACTCCTTTGGCTGTGTACTCCGTAAATCTTAGTAACCAGGACCATTACTCCTGTAGGTCTCATGCATATCGTCGACTTCTTCGTAGGGGAAGCTGCGTGGGCCCAGCATTTGGTGGCATCAGAATTGTCTCCTGTTGACGTGACCATGACCACCCTTGCCGGTCGGGGCTGTAAAAGCATGTTACAAAAACTATGAGAATCGAGACAACATGGGCGGCCCTATGCATTGTTAGAGGAAGCAGAACTCAAAAGTAGACAGGGCAGCAACTCACATTAAGACAAGCGACAGCAGGTGGCAGCTGTGAGCCAGATTGCCACTCGTCGAGTCCCACCAGTGATCGTGGAGATAAAAGTATTCGCTCGTGTCCGAGACCAAGTACAAGCCGGGGACAGCCGAAACTGCAAAGAACGCAATGGCCACAGCGTCCAGCACCGCGTGCACAATGGACACTGCCCGGCGCCGTTTGTAGGCCAAGAGTGGAATAGATATCGCCGTCAGACTGGCCAGCAGACTCGCAATCCCTGCCGCCAGCCATCCCCAGTACAACAGTCCGAAGATTTTGTTCAAAACAATGACCATGGCCATAAATGCCATGCTGGCAATCAATAAAACGGGGCGGAGAAAGATGGCAACTATGAGCAATGGCGGTCGGGGTTCGCCGTTGCGGAGGCCAAATAAGGTACGGCTTCGAATGTCGGGCGGGATAGAGGGGATGGCTCGAAAGTCGACTTGTTGTGGCGGTGGCTGCTGGAAACCCCATCCAGATGGAGATGGAGGAGGATGGGATGGTGATATCCCATACGGCATGTATGGCTCTGGCGGTTTCTGTGGTAGGGACGAGCTCGATGCCTCGCCCTGTGTCTGAAACGGATGCCGATTGGCATCGTGATGCGTGCCTGTGCCATCAGCGGCTTCCGCCTTTCTGGGAGGCAGCTCGATATCAACTGCCATTGCTCATTGCTAGCGGTAATGGACAAGGCCTTGGTATTTATCGATTCTTGAATCGTGATGATTGATGCTTGATGACGTGAAATGCATCAACGAAAACGGGCGCCTTTTTGGGGGGGAGGGGGGAATCAAAAGTGAAAGTCACAGTACACACAATCAAAATCCACATCTGTACGACTGCCACAACATGTCACTCAACGACGACGGCTAATATATCCTAATATATCCTCTACTTTCGGGCTTGTGGAGGGCGTACCTCTGCTGTGCCGCATCGCACACAAAATTGAAGCGCGGTTGCCTACCGTGCCCGAAAAAGAAACCACTTGAAAAAAATAATAGCCATTCCGCTCCCCACGGCCATAATGAGCGGCACATTTTTCTCGACAAACGCGCAACCTGCACTTAAATACTTACTCAGAGCACGGCAGACCGCTTCGCAAGGTCAGGGCCCCATATTAGCCGTGATTGCCGCATGTTTACCGGGTCTGTTGGTTCTTCGTCCCTTGCAATTATGATACCAAACGATAACACAACACACCTCGTTAATACCAGGATATATGGCGTAGCATTCATAATGACTGAGGAAAAAGAAGTCAAGTACAGCGTTACTTTATCATAGTGACACCTACGTATTTTCGACACGTGAGATTGGCAGTGATACTGTGTTCCCTTTAGCATTAGCAGGCATGCAACTCGTGCTGGTAAAGCGGGAGATATTGAATGCCGCGTCTAAAAATATTTGAAAACTGTGTTGGTTCTCTTCAGCTTCCAGCCGACTTTCCTTTTTATTTTGGCCATACCATCACGGATAAATGCCTCAATAGCAATCGGCAATGAAGTCAGCTCAGCCTCGCCTGCGACATCGTTTATTTTTGCACTTCTTTCTCCAGGTGAGATGGAGTCTTACCCAGGCGTATGTCTAAATGGAGCACACCGACCCTGATCGAAGCAACTTTCGAGGCGTAGTCATTGCGGGCGCCGCATCGGAACGGGCCATGGCGGCTTTGCGGTTTGTGCTGCACGAAGCATTACCATACGCCAGCAAGACACAATTTTACGACAATGTTCTTCCCGCCTCCATCTTCAATCTTGGCGCTGCCATTGTCGGTCGGAACAAACAGCTTTGGAACGAGCGGCAGGACTGTGAGTGCATGATGGACGAGGACCGGCGCTGTCCAGGAGGCAAACCTCAGGATCCTCCCTGGACTCTGCCATTCGACAATGAGTTCCCATGCAATCAACCGTTGATATTTTTGGATGATATGTATTATTAGGTTGCAATGAAAAATAAAATGTACGGTGCTAGTTCACGACTTTTGGAGTTTTTCCCCCAACATGTATCGATACGTATCTACACAACTTGGCCATGCTGTGTGTACATTTTGCTCGGCATCTATTCCGTCAAATCACCAAACGACCCAGTGTAGCCGTTCTCCTCCAGATAGGCACGGAAGCGCGCATCCTCCGTCTCCATATCCTTGTCCATGGTCGGGATCAGGAACCAAGAGATGAGACCACCCGTCGCAGCAAAGGCTGCGCCAATAAGGAAAACGCCCTGCACACCCTTTTCGGCATCGCTGAACGAGTTCTGGATGGGAGTAAAGACCTGTGTGCCGATGGCAGCACCAGCCTTGCCAACAGCGGCAGCGAGGCCGAGGAAATGACCGCGGAGGGGTGTAGGGAACGATTCGGCACCGCAGAGGAACGTGGCGACCTATGCGGGTTAATTAGTACGGATATTTTGATTTTCCATCATTTGAGATCTTTCACTTACACCAGGGCCCATCTCGCCGAGGGCATTAAAGATGCCGTAGAGGACGACAAACAGGGGGAAGACGGACTGGATGGGACCGAGGGCACCACCGATGATGAATCCCATAATGGCCCACAGCACGAAACCTAGAGTCATTGTCTGCTTGCGGCCAATACGGTCCATGAGAAGACCACCAACGAGGCAGCCGGGGAGATAGAACAGATTGATCACGGTACCGTAGCCAATGTTCTGCGTGATGGTGTTGTTGGGATTGAGTGTCGACACGATGGATGAGCTGAAGATGCCAAACGGATATGTCTGATGGGTTAATGGAGAGTCATGACGAGGTTTAGGAGATGGTCTGCACTTACCACAAAGTCATACATAAACCATGCCAGCGAGGTGCCCAGCATGGGCTTCCAATATCTCTTCAGGACCAGCATGTAAGGAATGCTCTTCTTCATGGCATGCTTCCGGTACTGGGTCGACTGGAACCGGCTGAGACGGAAGAACAAGAGACCCACGGGCAGGACAAAACCAAGACCAAAGCTGACGCGCCAGACGCCGTCGCTCAAGTTCTGATGGTAGGCGGCCAGCACAATCAGAGCGACAACACCGGCAATGACAAAGCCAAAGTCAATGGCAAAGTCTGTGGCCACGGCCACCAACATACCCCGTCGCCGGCGGCCAAAGGATGTCTCGTCCGAGGCTTCGGCGCTGCCCGTGCCGCAGGTCGGATACTCGCCGCCAGCGCCAAAACCGGACACGCCACGGCCAATAATCATCATCCAAAACATGCCGAGCTCAGAGCCACCCTTGCCGTGAGCAGCTGTAGCCAGGATGATACCCAGCACCAGAAACAATGTGGCAAAGATGATACCCGTGCGGCGGCCCAGGCGGTCAATAGCATACCCAAAAAAGAGCATGCCAAAGATCTCGCCGATGAGGTAGGCATTGGAGAGACGCGTCTTGATGATGCTGGTGAATGTAACCGGGTAGAGCTTGGCCAGCACCAAGTTCATGTAGCCAATAATCTGTGCATTGTAGCCGTCAGAGAAGAGGGCTACACCGCTGACCAGGACGGTCGTGATGGATGAGCGAGTCGTAATGGTGCCAATGACTGTGTCATTGTTGTCGTTGGCTTCCGTGCTGGTTGTCAGAGACTCATTGATAGCGGTCTGGTTGGTAGCCGTGGCCGTCTTGCGGTCAGACTCGTAGTCGACCGACATGTTTGATATCTGATAGAGAGAGAAAATACAAGGCTGAGAAGAGTGTCGTATCCCGCTGATTAAGACAAGAATTTCACTTTTTCACTTGGAAATCAGCTGGCAGTGACGATCAGGAGTGAAGATCAGAGCTGGTTTGATGAAATTCAACAAATACGAAATATCTAGAAAACATGTCTGGCTTAAGTACTCGAACAATACCAACCAAGATGATAATGGAGCCCTCTCAGATGCCGGTATCCAATCTTCCCGCATTCAACAATACACCCATAGCTGGCCAGGAAAGGCCTCTTCAGACCTCGGAAGGAGAAACGTGCCAATCATCTTGCACGAATTGACGTCGAAAACGCAAAAAGATAAGGTGTGCAGTGCTGTTTTGCTTTTTTTGCTCGTGTGAGGTGGAAAACTTGCGAGAACAGATAAGACCAAAATCAACCACAAGGCTGCCCACGTGGGCAGGTGTATTGGGCACGTATTCAATTTTATATCAGAGTCTGATTTCAAGTGTGGGGACGTAAGAATTCTTTCCATTTAGAACAACTGGAGAAGTAGTAGTAAAATACATCTTAGTGCAGCTCGCTAAAGATCTTAGCGACGCGCGATGGAAACGACAACTTGCAGCCGAATAAGCGACGACGAATGAGAGCCAAAATCGTCTAAGCGAGCCATTGCAAAACTCCAAGCATCGAGGAGTACTGAGGTTTGTTTCTGTACTCACTGCGTGCATGGCATAAGGATTTATATTGTACGCTTCGTCGACTGTTTTTTTGTCAAGATAAAGATATCAAACACAATCAACACAAAAACAACAATCACAACAAACACAACAAACACAATCCTCCATCATCAGGACTTTACAGTTCACATCACCACTTGCACTCACTTCATTTGTTTTCTCTCCTACCTTCACCATGGCCGTCACTGCAGACCAGGTTGCCTTCTTTGAGAAGAACGGCTACGTCATTGTCCGCGATTTCTTGACGCCCAACCAGGTCGCCGACTTGCAGCGCTGGGCCCAAGAAGTGCACGATTGGAAGCCCACGCCGACGTCCGAGTTTATGCCCTATGAGGAAGTCAACGCCAAGGGCGAGACCGTGCTCTGCCGCACAGAAAACTTTGCCGACTGCCACAGGGGGTTCGATGAGCTGCTGCGCGGTGCCAAGCTCAATGATCTCTTGCAGGGGCTGTCGGGCGAGCCCATGCACCTCTTCAAAGAGAAATTAACTACAAGCTGGCAGGAAGTGGTGGGTTCTTCTCCCTTGACTCTGATAAAAGAAAAAGAAAAAGAAAAAAAAGTTTACTGACGCTGCGGTAGGCGGCTTCGCTCCTCATATTGACGCGGTGGCGTACACACACATCAAGCGCGTCAAGCACTTGACCATCTTGCTCAGCGTGGACCCGTCCAACCTCAAGAATGGCGGCCTCGAGGTCGTCGACGGCAGCCACAAGATGGACGTGGCCATTAACGCAACGACCAACTGCATTGAGTCAAGCTGGGTCGACTCCCAGAAGTGGACGCCAGTCGAGCTGGAGGCGGGTCAACTCCTCGTCTTCACGTCGTATGTGGCCCATCGGAGCGGTGCCAACACGAGCTCGTCCGACAGAAAGGCCATCTACGCGACATACAACCGTGCGTGTGAAGGTGACTTGCGCAAGGGCTACTACGAGCACAGAGAAAAGGAGTGGCCGGCAACGCACAAGCGCAAAGAGGGCGAGTCCTACGCGGCGGGTGCTCTCACATACGGGTTTGGCTCACCAATGCTCAGTGTTGATCAGGGAAAGCAGGTGGTCTTCTAGAGAAGAGAGGAAAATGAGGGTGGGCCTTCCAAATAAAAAAGTTTAGTATCTATTGATGATAAGAGTAAAGGTTGAAGTTAATGCACATGTTTTTTTTTCCTGCCAAACGTACATGTCTAACAGTGTTAGTGACCAGCACCCTTTTAGACATAGCAGCTTATCTGTGAATGCGCGAGAGAACACCATGAAAAGAGCGAGAAAACTAAAAGGAAAGAAAAAAAGAAAAAGATAAAAGACAATTCAGGGAGCAAATACATCCAAATGCGTGCAACTTCATTGGGGAGAAAGCGTCGTTTCTTCCAAAAATAGCGCCTGGCCGTGGCAACTCCACCTTAAGCGAATAAGCGACAGACAAACAACCGTCCAAATATTCTAGAGCCGATCTGCACGGAATGTAGATAGCAAAAGATAATTCTACTGTCAAGGTCGTGGTTCTTGTGACATTTGAAACTCGCTTTGCATCTATATATCGCAACCTCGATCAAAGCTCTTATCATTGCCATTCAACAGCGAAAGACTGCGGTTTCACTTCATACAAATTACCATATCCATCACGAAAAGGCAGCTCTAGAAATCACCTTCAGACCATCTTCGGCCACATCCCCTACCTATTTCTCTTCCCTCTTTTCTCAAAGCTACACCCAAACTACCGCCGCAATGGAGCTCCCAACAGAACGTACCCCCGAGTCGGTGGTCGAGTACATCATCTCGGTCATGACAGCCTCAGAAACAACGCCCTACATTGGCGAGCCCATCTCCCAGCTCCAACACTCGCTCCAATGCGCCGCCCAGGCCGCCGATGCTGTCCCGGCCGTCGATGAGGCCACACAAGTCGCCGCTTTGCTACATGACATCGGCCAGTTTGCGCCGGCCAGAGACATTCGCGCTTTGGTTCCAAAGAAGACCGAAATTCAGAATCTCGGTGGTCAACCAGCCAGCCAGAGCGTCGGCCGTGTCGGCCACGAGACACTCGGTGCGCAGTTTGTCCTAGCTCTCGGCTTCTCGTCCAAAGTGGCCCGCCTTGTCGAGTCGCATGTCGCGGCCAAGCGGTATCTGTGTGCTGTAGACACGAGCTACATGGACCGGCTGTCGGACGCGAGCAAGCGGAGTTTGATGTACCAGGGCGGGCCCATGTCGGACGAGGAACGGGACGCGTTCGGGGCGGAGGCATGGTGCCAGGAAATGTGTCAGCTCCGCAAATGGGACGACGAGGCCAAGGTTGAGAACCTTGTGGTCAGAGACATTGAGAGCTGGCGGCCAGCATTGCTGCGGCAGCTGCAGGAGGCTGCTGTGGACAATTAGAAACACAGGCACTTAAAGATACCAACCATATCAATAGAATTCATGTTTACGTTATCATCAAAACCACACATAAAAAGTCAATCGCGATACTCGGCATACACGAGAATGCTTGTGCCCTTGAAGTGATGCAAAATCATGTAATATGTGTATTATGGCCCGTTCATGGATAGGTGCAGCTCGATCACAGATTGTCTGCCACGTTCGATATTGATGTCCAGGCGCTTTTTTTTTGTTTGTCAACAGCCTCAAAATTAAGTCTAGATGTGTCCACATCGTATCAAATCTTGCACACGTGCTTCAATGTTTATCCAATCTGAACAGATGCTACCATTTGTCCGGGATGGTGATATCTCGTTGCCCACGCGGCCTCGATCTGGACTGCTCGCTTATTCTCCACTCTTTTTTTGGTAAAGCTGCTCGGCAAAAGAAAAAGGCGAGCATCTTCAATGATGCGCTAAAAGCTTGTCCAGTCTTCTGTAACCGTTGGATACTCGAAGAACTGCCGACGAATTGACCAATCTAAGCGATGCTTTTAGACACGCGCTTGCAGATAACTAAAAGAACCACCAAAAGAACCAGTTCAAGACCAGTTAAGGTATCATCTCGCCAAGGTTTACCCCACGCTGCCGATATCCATTCATTCAAGATTTCAAACCTAGCTCGTCTCGACTCGCTTCGATGTTCGTGTTGATGTGCTGCCGACAAAACATTTCAAGATATAACTCGGCTTGCGACCTTGTCCCGGTTTTCTAGCGAGAATCGATTCTCGTTTTCTCGCCTTCTCCACGGGCCAGAATGCCCTCCACGCACCAGAGATATTTTAGCCGAGTGCGCAGTGGGTGCTTAACCTGTCGATCGCGCAAGGTCAAGTGCGACGAAGCGAAGCCGACGTGTGGCAACTGCTCGCGGTTAAAACGGAGTTGCATCTACAAGGCTGCGAATAATAATTCGACAAGAGCACGACAAGCACAACAACCGACCTCGCCATTGGTCCAAACACCCCAATCATCTCACACCCCTCATACACCACATACATCACACTCACCATACACGCTGCGATATGGAGACGACTCACCAGAGAGAGTGAGAAACGTGGACAGCGCAAGCAACGTGGGCAGCACGGGGAACATCGACCGGGTTGACAATGTGCATGCTCACGCCGTCCCCTGGGAGTCTAGATCTACCCTCGCATCACACTCGCATCCCCATCCGCATCCGCACCCACACAACAACAACAACAGCAGCAGCAGCAGCAGCAACAGCAGTGTCATCACATCCACACCTGGGCACGTGGTCTCTGGAGATGCTTCTCTCGCCTTGATATCACGAGATATTGAGCTCACTGTCACCATCGATGTGTTGGCGTTACGAACAGAATCACCACACACAATTACCTTATTCTTGGACCAGGTCGAGTGTCCTTGCATCACTCCCTTTGATCCATGCAATTGGCAGCTGGCGAAACGACATATTGTGCACTTGGCACAGTCACAGCCGTGTCCAGCCATCGCAGCATGCATCACGGCCGTTTCGATGCTGTACAAAGCACACATCTATGCCCTCCCACTGTCGGGTGCCCAGTCTCTCTATCAAACAGCACGACGACAGGTTGACGACCTTATCAATGACCACAGCAAACCCTTCGCTCTTGTTTTGGTAGCCGTGTTTCTGCTGTGTTTGTTTGAATACATCCACGCCGGCGACAGTATCGCACCACACCTCCACGAGCCGAGTCCGCTGTTTGTGCGAAGACTGGAGACATGGGCACAAGACCAACATAACGGCGGTGATGGCGATGCATCGTCTAAATCAGCACTGTCGCTCTTGTCAATACGCATCGTCGCTTGGATGAAAATATTGCAGGCCAGCACAACACGAGGCGGTGCTACAGGCCTTTTGTCAAGACGAGTTTTTCGGCTGTTGCCCAATACCAGCCAACAAGGCCCGATTCCCGACATCAAACCGCTCCCGGAGAAAGACAATCAAGGCAGTAACACATCCAACGACCTTTCCAACCATGTCTACCAGCTTCTCAGCGGTCCCATCTTTTCCTTCTACTGCCGTCTCCAGGCCTTGTCGCGCGAGATTGCCAAACTTACCTTGTACCACCGCTCACGCACCACCAGCCGCGACCAACAGGAAGTCGTCGACCGCATGGCCTCCCTCAAAGAGGACCTCCACTCCTTATGGGCCAGCCGCTCCGTGACGCAGTGCCAGCCAGCCGATGAGCTCTATGCCCAGGTGGCACCCGCCATTGCCCAGCGCATTGTGTCTCTGATTGCCATTTGCAACGCCGCCTACTATGCCGAGCTCGTGGAAATGGGCCGGCAGCTGGGCGATCCGCTGTCGCGACTGCCCGACTCGCGGGAGGCTCTGCACAAGATTCGAGAGACGGTCGAAAGTGAAGAGAGTGCCACTCAACACAAGGTCCACCCGGGCTTCCTACGAGCCCTCTTCTTGTATGCCATTGAAAGCACCGAGCCACACCAGACCCAATGGGCTGTCAATAAAATTGCCCAGATTGAGCCGCGCATCTACCGCGGCCAGTTCTTCTCGACGTTTGCCAAGGAACTGGCCGAGGCTCAAATCGAAAAAGAGAGGCGGGTCACATCGCGATATTTTTGTATCTGGTATTTTGGCGTGTCGCCGCCGTACATGTAGACAATCCCTATAGAATCTTTACTAATGAGAAACGAAATGAGAAAAAAAAAATCCAGTAAAAGCATGGAAAGCCAAAAAAAAAAAATTAATAAATAAATTAATTAAAAAAAAAAATTGCGACAAAAACGCCAAAAAACGTACAGCAGCGGGTATTCGCTGGTCGTCACCGACCCAACTACTAATCCGCCGATTACTGGTTTGACTAGGGGAGAGCGGACGGGATCCCGTATTTTCCAGTATCTATGGCCGTACGTGAAAGAACACATGTTTAATGTCAATTATATAGCAGGTCGCAGCGGACATGATATTGTGGCATTTAATGAGGATATTGTCCTATTGCACTCTCTACTCTGCCGAAACAAAAATGCTCAAGTAACCAAAACTCCGTATAGGCGGTACATGTATATAAATTTAAACGCAGAAAAAACGCCTCTATTCGTCATACTTCTTGGGTAGTGCACGCCTCAAAGGCTCAAGCCCAAAGATCTCGTCGCTTGTCACCGGTCGTGGCCGGCCATCCGATGCTCCGTCCATCTGCGTATCGGCCAGTGGGTCATCGGATGCGCCACCGCCTAGGGGCGACTGGTTCACCACCTCGCCAAACAAAAAGGCATGCTTTGTCCGGCTGGCAGCATTGGGTCGTGACGGCTTCTTGGGCGGCGACGAGGAGTGTGCTCCATCGTTGTTGCTGCCGCTATTGCTGTTGTTCGAAAGGCTGCTCGCGGTGTCACCCGGCTCTAGCATCCAAGAAAAGGACGACTGGGCCAATGTCGAACGGGTCGGGATGGTATGCGGCCCCTGCTGCTCCTCTTCTTCAACTGGGGGAGGTGGTGTCGGCTGTTTCGGTCGAGGCGGCTGCGGAGGTGTGACCTCTGCTGGCTGTGGCTGTGGCGACCTTGCCGGTAGTGCCGGTGCCTTTTCAGGGCTGTCGGAGGCAGTCTCCTCGACATCGACTTCCATGTGGTCATCGTCGTGCTCTGTCTTCGAGGCCTCCGTCTGAGCCAAAGGTGTCACAGGCTCAAAATCATTGACCCGAGCCTCGCTCTGAAGCAGTGGAGTGCGAGGTGCAGCACCCGCATCGACCGGAGACTTTATGTCTGAGGAGACACTAGGTCTTGGTGTCGACTCCTTCTCAGAAACGGACATGGCCGTGTCTTCGGCAATCGGGCTCGCCGGTGGTGGCTCGTCCACTGGCAGAGTCAATGACGAGTCCTCAAGGTGTACTTTGACAAACTGCACCTTGGCCGCGGCCAGCTCCACCTCCTCGAGCCACTCCTGCCACTGCTGTTCCCGCTTCTCTTGTGCTCCCGTCTTGCCAGCTTCGCTCTTCTCTTCACCAGTCGCATCAGCAAGTGCCTTGGCTGGTGCTGCCCTTGCAACAGTCTTGAGTGTTGTCACGGTCTCATCAAGCATCCTAGCCAGCTGCTGGTTGCGCTTCTCCATATCGGTCATAATGCGCATGGCTTGCCCGTAGGAAAGGCGCTTGCCGTCCGCCGTTGGAGAAAACAGTGATGCGACAGACTTTCCCTCGCTACCAGGACCGCGATTTGCTGCTGCAGCAGCCTGCCTCGCTTCTGCCATGTTGCGCTTGATTTCACCGACAGCGTCGCGGACGGCCCGGTTGATGCGAGCTTCTCACCACGTTCCATCACACCCTTGGCGGCGCCTTGGAATAATGCTTCCATTCCCTCGCGCCCCTGGAACAGTCGTGACGACGCTGGTGATGGTGACGTGCCGTCGCCTCCGCCCGTGATGCCCAGACCCTCTCCTGAACCGGAGCCCGAGTTCGATCCGTGCCGCGACACGCGCAGGGGCGACCTAGCCACCTTAAGTGTGCGACTCCGTAGACTTCCCAGGCCGGTGGCAAAGGCGGTTGCCGGTGTAGTCGGTCGTGATGTGCTGGCGGGAGAGCTACCAAGAGGTGAGAAGATGCGCGAGGGAGTACGCCCAGTGTACTTTAGAATCAGATTGGAGCCACCAGCCGCATCCAGATGGTCCCGGAGGTAGATGGCATCGTCCACAAACGTGTGTGGGCCATGCGGTGGCTGTGGTGCCGGGTACTTTAGTAACGACTGAAGCGCCACAGAGTAATCGGCCTCGAGGACTAGGGCCCATGTTAGCAGACTGTGCTATAGGAAACTCGTAAAAAGCTGTAGAGAAAAGGGGACTTACGCTTCCAGCGTATGCGAAGAAGCATAGCAACCGATATTAAAGGAACAAGGTGCAACTTGGGGTCATAAGCGAATATGCTATCCCACAGGATGAGGTGTTGCTTGAAAGGAAACTCGCGTCCAAAGAGTAGCCGGATCCACCGAATCAAAAAGATCTGAGGCAGAATCTCAATGTTTTTGATGTGGATTGCCAGCTCCGGGTCGACTTTCATGAGTGTGCCCTCGTGGATCTCCTTGCTCAGCTCGACAATGGCGCTTTCCTCCACTCCGCCCGCGGAGTTGGCTGAGGACGCAGCCAGTGGCGAGAAGAGGTCGCTTGTCGTGCCCGTCTCATGCGTTGCTGTACTGGCAGTAGCACTGCTGTTACTGCTGCTCATTTCGTAGAACGCTCGTGCCCGTCCCATGATCTTGACAAAGAGTGCATACGCATCGTGCTCAAGAAAGCAGGTGTCCAGCATCTCAATCATGTCGGCATCTTCCGGTGCAGGCACACCGCGCAGACTGTTGCTCTCAATAGCGTCTTCGTTAAGGACGTAAACAAGCGGTGCGAGCAGCTCGTGCATACCCTGACGGTAGCCGCCAGCGTCGGGGTTCTCTTTGCAGTAGACAAAAAGCACGTCCAGGATGAGCGTCTGGATCTCTTCCTTGTGGTAGAACGGGTCGTCGGGCAAACGCCGCACATCCTGGAAAATCTCGGCACGGACAAGCTCGTCCTTACGAAATGTATCCCAAGGAGACTGGGAGTTGTCAGCATATCACAGTTGCCAACATCTTGTGGTACAAAAAGCTCACCTCTGGATCGTCCGCCAGCGGGTCGTCCGTCATCTCGGCCAGCCGCTCCGGGTGCTTGATGAAGCGCATGTACGACCCGCGCATCGCCTCATAGTCCTCACGGGCCTCACGAAGAATAAGGCTGCGGTCAGCGGCAGACTCCTCGTCGCGAAACAGCAAGAAAGTCTTCCAGCAGACGGACCGCAGGCCGGCTTCACACGGGCTGGTGGGCCCATTGAACTTGACCGCCCGCTGCAGCGCGGCGACATCACCGCCGTCCTTTTGCGTTTCCTTCCATCGCCGCCTGTCAGGGTGTTAGCAAGCCAATATTTCGTATGTACTGAAATGCTGCTGGGTGGCCGTCATATGCGCCATGCGGCGTCATGACGGCCGCGAGTCACACGGCTGGATTCCTCATACCTGCTTTCATCCAAAGTCCGCATGTTGCTCGGGCGGATGCCGCTGTCGTCAGGGAGAGAGCATTCACGAAAAGAGCGCTGCAAGTAGTAGTGGTGTAAATGATGGATGGAATAAACAAGAGTAAGGACACTTGGGATCCGGCCTTCTTTTGTTTCCTTTTCGATCCGCCCTTCTGGAAACAGTGAAAGCGTGATGGAGGATGGTTCTCTCTCACACGACAGGCTTAGCGGCCTCGGGCGCCGGTTTCTGGGCAGGTGCCCCGCTAGCCAAAGAAAGAGGGAAGGCTGGACGTTGACGACGGTGAAAGGAAGGTGCCCCACAGCAGAGTCCCCAACAAGCGCTCTCGGCCTATCACATGGCGTCAACCAGGGGAGCTCTCCAGCAGCTGTCCCCGTGTTTCCCTCGTGCCTGCCATGCCAGTGGATTTCAAGCTCTTTCCCGCCAGGGACATCCTTCCATCTGAAGGCCTTTGACGGTAAACATTTCACATTTTTTTAAGGAAGCGCAACCAAGACCATAAGGAACGCAGTTTCCCTTCACAATTACATCCTGCAGCAGACACTTTCCTGTCTCAGAAAACGACTTGATCACGCCATCCCATTGTTTCCTTCCCTTTCTGTAAATCGACAGAGGAAGGTGCTATTAATGACTGTCCTTGGCCCCTTCCTGTCATCTTAACAAGGAGATCTTATAGCAGCAATATGACTTTCTTCAATTAAAATATCTAAAATAAAATAAAAATCGACGACATTTTTGAGAGGTTTATGAAGGGCCGTCACGCCCTACGTCACCTCTTCTCCGGCACTCGACAAGGATGTCATTCTGTAACCTGTTGCTAGAGCCAGTCGCACGTGCCCCACATAGCTTTCAGCTCTCTCATGATCTGACCATTTCGCCGCCAGCCTTTCGCCAGCTCTCAGAAACGCCTCAATATCTCCTTTTTCGTTCTCACAACTAGCCGTTCCCACGTCTGCGCGCACTCACATCTGCCCTCCCCGGGCGTCACACTCCTTACACGACACCATGTCTGCGGATCTATTTGCCCAGTTTGGCCCGTCCTCAGGAGGCAATTCCTCAGGAAACCAACAACAAGGCCAAGGCCAGTCCCAGGCACAATCCGGCCCCGCCGCCCAGCAATCCGATGATCCGTTTGCGTTTCTCAGCACGGCCTTTTCACAGCCGTCCGCGTCACCAGTGCCACAACAACACTCGCCGTTCTCGACATCACAGGCAAATACACCACAACAACAGCAATGGTCCTTCGGTGCGCCACCACAGCAGGCCCAAACGCCGCAGCCGCCTCAACCGTCATTGAACTGGGGCAGTAGTGGTGGAGGATGGGGTGCACCGGCGGCACCGGCACCGGCAGCAGCCGAGGACGATGAGATGACGATACTTGGGGCGACTTTGAGGAAGCTTCAACTGGAACCCAAGCGCAACCACCACCTGTGGCCGCTCCACCAGCATATCAGTCATATCAAGCGAACCAGCCATCTGCTCCTCCATCTCAATCTCAAGAGCCGGCACGAACACGCATAGTTCGCGCGTCCACCATGGATCTCATCTCCAACACACTCGTCAACTTTGGCGATCAACCAGCCAACGTGAGCAGTCTGTCGTCAGTCGCAGAGCCGACTCACAGCCCGAATCCAGCCCAACGTGATCCGTGGAGGAACCCAGTCCCAGCGCCTGCACCAGCTTCGAAGCCGAAGCCAAAGAAACCGGCCGATCCGAATGTCCTGTTTGATGCCGACGATTTTGATGTGGATGAGACTTTTGGTAGTGATGATGACGACGATGGCGATGACGATGAATTCGGTGACTTTGAGACCGGCCACACCTCGCCACCACGACCGGCCGCGGCCAGCATAAACCACTTCTCATCTTTCCAACCAGCTCCGTCACGGCCTCCAGCTGCGAAGCCGGCACCAACGCCAACTGCAGCCACGGCGCTTGTCGATCTCCTGTCTCTGGACGACTCTGAACCAGCCGCCATGACGCCTTCATATCCCGTGTCTCAACCTCAGGAAGCATCTACGATGGGCAGGCCGGCTGCAAATCTTTTGTCACCTCTCAGCTTCGGCAGCACATCTATGACTGCTCAGAACAACTCGCAAGCCCCTAAATCACCATCCTTCCAGGAGCGCAATCCCTTCCCCGGTTTGGCCGTCACAACTCCTATATCGACTGAGTTTCCTACAGAGAAAGTCAAGAACCGTACTCCATCTCCAGTCACCGATTGGCCGAGTTTCGATGAACCCGCGGCATTTACCGCAACCAGCAAAACAAAGGTGCCTCCACCATCAGACGATGCCGACTGGGACGCTTGGGGCATGGAAGACTCGGCTCCTTCAAGACCGGCACCTGTCCAAGCAAAAAGAGCTCCGTCTCCTGTAAAGTCGAAGACAAAGCCAAAACCACAGCCCAAGAAGGTGGCTACTGTGGCCAAGCCGGCGGCAGAAACGTCTGACTGGGACTGGGATGCGGAAGAGCCAAGTCAAGGTCGCGACACAACCATATCCTCGACACCTCTCCCGCCAGCCATTGCCAATGCCGCCGCACCCGCCTCCATTTCCGATAAAGCACCGCCTCCTACCAACGTTCCTCCACCAGCTGTGCTGCTCTCTTTATTCCCTACCCTGATGGCTCTGCCGGAACAAGCTCTGTTCAAGCCAACAGCTACTCAGCCGGTCGAGGTACGGAACCGTGTCATTGGCGACCCGAAAACGATTGCCTTCTTGCGCAACTATCTGCAGATCATTGTGGTTGCAGGCCGCGTAGTCGCCGGCCGCAAACAGCGCTGGCACCGCGACAAATTTCTCTCCCAGAGCATGTCCATTTCGGCAGCAGGTAGCAGTAAGGGCGGTGGCATGAAGCTCGCCGGCCTCGACAAGGCACAGGGTCAGCGGGAGGACCGTGAGGCGGCAGACGTCGTCGCCGCTTGGCTTCGTCATGTCGGAAAACTGCGCAGTACGGTGGCCACAGCCAACGCAGCCCTCGTGGCAAGCTGAGGCTGCTGAGCACAAGCACTACCCACCACTCAAGATCCCGAACTGCAGAGCGCGACCATCCCCATCACCGTTGCCAAACAGGTGCCCACATCCACCAAGGCCTGCGTTATCTGCGGCCTAAAGCGCGATGAGCGTGTCCGCGGTATCGACGGTGACGATGTCGACGACATTTTTAGCGAGTGGTGGGTGGAGCACTGGGGCCATCGTGTGTGCAGGAACTTTTGGGCAGAGCACGAGGCTGCACTACGATCCCGGTAAACTGTACTTTGTATTCCGTACCTCGTATGGTAAGACAAGACATTGACGGCGGCAAAGCGCATGGCATCTTTTTGACATCCATGCTTGGGATACCCTCCCCCTGGTCCCTTGATAAACTAGATACTACTAGACACTAGACACTAGACAGAAGTGATACATTGACCAAAATGCTGCCCAATATATCACACGAGTTTTGCAAGCATCTAGATGCACCAGCAGCCTGCATATCGCCGTCTCGCCTGTTGTGCAACCGCATAAAGTCTGGTACCTTGTCAGGCGATTGCTCCTTCCGCATCATGTGCACTTGCCACCAATCACGCCTCCATGTGAAAAGAGGCAAGAGCGGCCGTATAAGAAAGGAAATAGCGACCACCGCGATTGTGGCCTGAAAGAAACTCGCGACGAACGCGCTCACGAGCCAGAATGAATTTATACACAAGCGGTCTTGGTTGCGAATATCGATTGGTCAAACAAAATGATATGAAAGAGACAGACGGATAGCAAGCGGGGAGGGCACATGACAAGTAAAAATCAAGGAGGCCGCGTCTTACTTGCCTCATCTCCCAGCACGCAGCGGGACCACTGGGAGATGCTGGATGATGCGCCCAGTCGCTCTTTCCTACGATTCGCAGAACCGACAAATGTGATTTGCGAAAGGCAACGCTGCGAAGGAAAGAGGCAAGGTCCCCCCCGTTTTGCGCAAAGCCGTGCGTCGTGCCTTCCCCGCGACGCATGCTTCCTTTGGGGGCGAGGGGAAGGCACACGGGCTGCTCCTTCTTCGACGACCATTGGGCGATTTGTGCCCAGGAAGCTGCATGCAGGAGGCAGCAAGCAGCAGCAGCAGCAGCAAGCATCTAGGAAGCAAGAGGCAGCTGCAAGTCCCGACCCATGCTCCAAATTAGTGATACGCACAGCAAGACGAGAAAAATCATCCAAAAAATATTACTGGAGCCATGCAAAAGACCAAGGCGAGACGAGTCGAAAAAACACGGCCGTACTCTGGATGCTCGTGGCCGGTCCTCCCGTCCCACCCCTCATATCCTCTTTTGCTCCTCATCACACTTTTTTAGCTGCATTTGATGTGTGTCTTCTGGCCGCCCGTTGGCTCTTTCTCTTTTCGGCCTGCTCCTTCTCTTTGCCTGCTTGGCTCTTTCTCTATTTTGTCGCCGTCCAAGCTCCACTTGCCCTCTGTTCTTTTCCTTTCTTTCATCCACATTCGCTACTTCCTCAGTTGCATTCAAGCCATTCACTCTTTCCCTACTGAGCGCATCCACCCACCTGCCTCTTTCCCCTTACCCTCGTCGTCTTATTCTGCTCTGTCCCAACAATTGTCCTTCTTCTTTTCTTCTCTCCTTCTCTTTTTCCTTCTCTCCTTTCTTCTTCACCCTTTCATCATCCTCCTCTTTTTACATCCTCTCCAAGCTCCAAGCTTCAAGCTCCCACACACCATTCTCACTCACCCCTCCCCACTACTTTTTTTGCCACATCTCTCCTCTTCACCTTACAGCTCGTACACCGTTCACCTTGCCAATCCAGTTATTGTTGTCTTTCAAAGCAGCTTTTAGTACTTTTGTGATCGACTTCCCAGCCTTTGGCCCATCTACGTCTGGACCGTACCCGCTGCTCTCCACCTTTCCCCCCAGCGCTGCCCCATCACAATCGAATTGTTGCGCCTATCGTCAACCCCCAGCTCGATTCCTTCAAAAGATCGGTAAGTTATCAGCCTTTTGCTTTTGTTGCCTCATCCCCGCCACATGTTATTGTTCATGGAGTATTCTGTCAGTTTCACCTAGTCTAGACCTGACAACTAACAAAACCGCCACTTACAAGGCAAAATAGGCAAAAAAAACTATTGTCTGTTTCGCTTTACAATACCTAACGGTGCCGGAAACAGTGAGGCCCCGATTGTAGCCTACGCACTAGCAGGATCCTTTTTTCGAGCTTCAGCCTTCACTCCTCCTCTATCCCTGGACTTCCGGGACAACCCCCACTGGTGCAAATCGCATCAGACACAACACAAGCCTCGCTCTAACAAAATCCAGGGTCTCACGGTCTTGTAAGTCAACCGGTCCTGGTCCCCTAACTTGTACTCTGTACACCATACCTATTTGCACATTTTGGCCCCTGCCCTAGCCTCTCTGTTTGCCCCCAAGGTGCCCTCCCAAGACTCATTGCATCACCTACCCCGCTATCGTCCAGCACTTGGACCAGGCGAAAACATTTTCTGTCTTGACAGTTGAATGGCAAAGCGAAAGCCACCTCGATTTATTTCAGATTTCTGATGCGCCGTGCTTTCGTCTCGTGCCCCAAACGGATGGTATCTGCTCGCGTGGGCTTGGAGTGGAGTTACAAGAAAGAGGTCGATAACTTACAGGCTACCGTTTGACGGAGCTTTCGGACGAAAGTCAGTGCTTTTTGTTCTTGGCCTTACCTTCTGAAGCCCGCATACCACGTTTGTTCTTCTTCTCTCAAGCGTCATTCACCTACAGCCTCTACTCAGCTCTCTTTCCCCCTCTTGTGCTTTATTTCACAGCCTTTTCTTCCATTTTTGCATGCAATCTCATTCAATCAGCACTGCATAGAGTTGCATTCTTGTCTTTCCCTTTCGAGGCCAATTGCCCCCTGCACACTGTTTTATTCCTTTTTTTCCTACCCTTGCCGGCTTTGTGCGACTGCTCCGTTCTCACCGCTTCTAACCAATCAAACATGCCACTAACTGCCTATCCCACACTAGCTTTTCCGTAGGAGTGCCACTCCCCCACCGCTGCCAGCCCACACAAATTCTTCCTCACGCGCCGCCAACAAAAACGTCCCCTCACTTTTTGTTTGGGTTTTCCATCGACCCTCTTCTCTCTCCAACAAGGAAAAAAGACAACTGCATCCTATCTTCTGACCGGCATCATCCTCCTCTTCCTCTTCCCTCTCCCGCCTCCCTCCTCCCCGACCTCACCGACTCACCTTACTTTCTCTCACTCCTCCCTTCGTCTCCTCCTCTCTTTTCTCTCCCTTCGTCCTCGCCTTCTCTTCTCGCGATCCTAACGCCACCCATCTCTCCCGCCAACTTCCCCGCTTCTTCGCAAACCCTTCCTCGCTCTTCGCTTTTCAACCTCACCACCTCCGAAACCCATCCCCCCTACATCAAAAATGTCTGCTCAAGATGGCAACGGCAACGACGTCGCGGACCTGTCCGACCATATGAAGATCGATGACGACCGCCTCGGCCCCGACGGCGAGATCATCCCCAAGACCGACGAGGAGTACGCCCAGACCCAGCTGACTCTGCGCGCAATCGTTTCCTCAAAGGAGGCCGGCGTTATCATCGGCAAGGCTGGCAAGAACGTCGCAGACCTCCGCGACGAGACCGGTGTCAAGGCCGGTGTCAGCAAGGTTGTCCAGGGCGTTCACGACCGTGTCCTCACCATCACTGGTGGCTGCGAGGCGATTGCCAAGGCCTACTCGATTGTCGCGGGTGCCCTTCTCGAAGGTGTCCCGACGATGGGTATGGGCGGTGTCGTCCAAGGCAATGGCACTCACCGTAAG
Source organism: Sporothrix variecibatus (assembly GCA_016097105.2). Classification (NCBI taxonomy): domain Eukaryota; kingdom Fungi; phylum Ascomycota; class Sordariomycetes; order Ophiostomatales; family Ophiostomataceae; genus Sporothrix; species Sporothrix variecibatus. The sequence goes on along the minus strand of JADMNI010000007.1, from coordinate 2,977,791 downwards.
TTTAGACTCTTCTCACTCCTTGCGCACTTACTATGCCGGCAGCGCGCCACATAAACTGTGTAAGTTTTCGTTTGCACCGTCACTAACAAATCAGCTATCAAACTACTTATCTCTCACAACCAGATGGGCACCATCATCGGCCGCGGTGGCCTGAAGATCAAGCACATCCAGGATGCTTCCGGCGTCCGCATGGTCGCTCAAAAGGACATGCTTCCCCAGTCGACAGAGCGCATTGTTGAGATTCAAGGTACCCCCGATGGCATCCGCAGCGCTATCTGGGAAATCTGCAAGTGCCTCGTCGACGACTGGCAGCGCGGTACCGGCACCGTTCTGTACAACCCTGCTGTTCGCACCCAGAGTGGCAGTGCCCCTACACTGAGCGGCGGCAACGCCTCCTCTGCACCCTCCTCGAACTTCAACTCTGCGCCTCGCGGCGATTACGGCAACTCGTCGCGTGTGACGCGCACGGGCAACGGCGCCGATTTCAGCAACGGTGGCGGCGCACCCCGTTCGAACAACCGCCGGTCGGACTCTGACGCTGCCGCTCGCGGCCCTCCTACCCAGGATGAGCACGGTGCTGAGCTCCAGACCCAGAACATCAGCATCCCTGCCGACATGGTTGGCTGCATCATTGGTCGCGCAGGCACCAAGATCAGTGAGATTCGCAAGACTTCAGGCGCACGGATCTCAATTGCCAAGGTATGTCTATATCCAATAGTGGCGCCAATACGGCGGATGTTTAGCGGGCGGTCCAACACATTACTAACTTTGACTAGGCCCCTCATGATGAGACCGGTGAGAGAATGTTCACCATCATGGGTACCTCCAAGGCCAACGAGACGGCGCTCTTCCTGCTTTATGAAAACCTCGAAGCCGAGAAGATGCGCAGAAGCCAGGCTGTGCAGTCTTCCGAGTAACTGCAAAAACATTGCTACGAGTCCGAAATGGCGGCCATGACGCACGTCCATCACACAACCACGGCCTAGCGAAGCCGTGGCTGTCTTTGTTGAAGTTTCCTTGTATCTTTCCTCTGGCGTCTCTCCTGATAATTTTGTTTTCTACTCGAATTCGGCAAACCTTCGACCTTTGATGCATCACCAGATCCGGCTTGCCGCGAGGCTGAATTTCTTTTCTTAACGGCGGACCCTCGAGGGCGGTACAAAAATGATATTACGACAAGGCTTTTTTCGATTTTTACTCTGCGCGTTTCTGCAACTTCGGTTTCCTTTTTTCCTTATCAACACTCTGTGTTGTTCTTTTTATCCAGTTCACCGGAAAACTTCGCCTCGTCGGCATACTCCCGCATCTTATTTACTCCGTCTATGGCAAAGTGCTTTTACTTTTCTTTTCCCTCTACCACAAATCGTTCTTCTCAAATGCTCAGTCGACATTTTACTACAGCGGTTTGATATTCTGCTATGGCGAAGCTGGTTGGGCATGGATGGTCAAAATGGGTGTTATCTGCTGTTTTGTTTTGCTGTTTTCTGTTTTCTATTTTTCTTAACAATATGCTTGCTTTTGTCCCGGCGATGATTTATGATACTTTCCACCCCCCAAAAAAAACACAGGAGATAAAGGAACAGACTCTCCCAGGAACTCTTTTCACCTCACTGCACACTCCCTCCGGCAACTTTTTCTATCTCTCCGCCTCGCTTCTTTCGTCCCGATATTTTCAACTCTTGTTCTTCTAGTCGTCAGAAATCTCTTAGGCCAAAACATTATCTCTTCGAGCACACGAGAAACGTCCCACTCTCGTCTTCAAATGGTTTTATTTTTCCTTTTAGTCAAAATTCATCACGTTCCTTTATTTCTTTATGGTTCCTTTAGTCTTCTGATCTTCACTTGTCTCCAGTTCAATCCGACGTCGACATATGTCCGGACATGTTTCTTTCACCCTGTTTATTTCGATATGTCTGGCAAAGGCCGCGCTGAAGAGGATGCGGATTTAGCTACGGGTGTACTGTTTTCTTTTTTTCACTTCTTCTTCTTCTTTCTTCTTCCATTTTTTTTTCTCCGCTCACTCTCGATACTACTAAAATTATTTTAATTCTCGATTTACGTTGTATGTTTTTGCTGGCGCTCAAAATTCACACGCTTCTATCATGCTATACATGTCAGAGGCGAAGTCTATTCAAATACATAGGCTGAAACTAGGACGACATGATTTTTTTGCAGTAATAAAAATAAAGCAATTCCATATTCACGATGTCCTATCCCTTACAATCATACGTGGCGATGTTTTGTACTATATGAATGGCATTCGTTGGTCCCAGGTCCCCTTCTGCGTGTCTTTGCAGAGCAGTTTCAAAGGGCAGCGAGGTCAATCGCCGTAAATATTAGCGTAAGGCTCTCGGCACACCGCCTTCTGAAAGCAGCCACTTGGGGCCACCCTGTTGTTTTCTTTTTCTGCCGCCCACGGGGGATCCTCCAAAACGCTCTACCCAAAATGCCAGTGGTGCCAGGCTGTCCGAATCCACTATTAAGGAGCACGTTTTAAAGCTTAACGACGCGCCGCGTAGCCTCACAATTACCGACTAGCGCAAACCACCCTTAAACTCTTGACTCTTGACTTTTGTTTCTTCTGCGATGCACTTGTCCCTTTCCTTGCCCTTTCGCCTTGTCCACATTTATCGCATTCTTTTCGTTCTTTTTCTTCTATATCGCAGCTACCAGAACCTGTCCAAAGTAGAGTGGAACCGTTCTTCTCAACCTCGCATTATATTCGTGGAAGACTTTGGGAAATATCCTTACTGTCCCTACAACCGCAAACTGGTCCTCTACGCCACTCCTCCTGCCTGTCCACTGTAGAATGGCGCGCACCAAGCAGGCGGCGCCTGTCCGCCGCGAGCCGTCGTCCGAGTATGTGAGCAAGCTGGACCGGGAGTCGGCGCTGCTGGCGAAGCAGCAGGAGCTCAACGGCCATGCTGAGGTCGAGACTGCAGTGGCTTCGAATGGCTCAGCAAGGACCAAGGCCTCGACAACATCCAAGAGCGCCGCGGGGGTGCAGCAGGCGGCCATCGCCGTGGCCGGTATCTACGGCTCTTTGTAAGTCTCTCAGTGCATTCTCTTACTTTTCGTGTGCACTCGCTAACTGTGCAGCCTGACCTGGGGCTACCTGCAGGAGAAGCTGACGACGACAGCCTACCCGGCCGCCATCACGGCGCATCGCGACCCTGCCAACGCCACCGAAGTCTTCCACTTCCCCGTCTTCCTCAACACCGTCCAGTCCGCCATGGCCGCCGTGACCGGTCTCCTCTACCTCTGGGCCACCACACCCGCCGGCACACCCGTGCCGCCCATCATCCCTTCGCTGCGCCTGCTCTGGCCTCTGCTGCTCGTCGCCATCACGTCGTCCCTCGCCTCCCCTTTTGGCTACGCCGCCCTGGGCCATATTGACTACATCACTTATATCCTGGCCAAGTCCTGCAAGCTCCTGCCCGTCATGTTCTTGCACGTCACTTTGTTTCGCCGCCGCTACCCGCTCTACAAGTACATGGTCGTGGCTGCCCGTGACGGCCGGTGTCGCCGTCTTTACCTTGCATACAGGCAGCCACAAGAAGAAATCCTCGTCGTCCAACTCGTCGTCGGGGGGCCAGACCGCCTGGGGCATGCTGCTGCTGAGCATCAACCTGTTGTTTGACGGCCTCACCAACAGCACCCAGGACTATATCTTCAGTGCCTTCCAGCCCTTTTCGGGTCCCCAGATGATGTGCGCCAACAGTCTTATGCAGACTGCCGTCACCGGTGCGTATCTGCTGGTGGTCAGCCCCTTGCTCGTCCACTCGGGTGTTGGCGCCTGGCTCGGCGCTGTCGACGAAGTGGCCTCCGCGGCCAGTCATGGCTTTGGCGCATCCACGGGCCTCTGGGGCACCAACCTGGGCAGCGGCGAGCTGGCCGCTGCGCTCGAGTTCTTGCACCGCCACCCAGCCGTCTGGAAGGACGTCCTAGGCTTTGCGGCGTGTGGTGCCGTCGGCCAGATCTTTATTTTCTATGCTCTGGCCACCTTCTCATCCGTCTTCTTGGTCACCGTCACAGTGACGCGCAAGATGTGCACCATGATGCTGTCCGTTCTGGCCTTTGGTCACCGGCTGTCGGGCATGCAGTGGCTGGGTGTCGGCCTGGTGTTTGGCGGCATTGGTGTGGAGGCACAGATTGCGCGTACCGAGAAGATGAAGAAGGGGGCGGCCAAGGCGGCGAAGAAGCAGTAAGGGAGAAGAGAGCAGAGCGTGGCGAAGAGAATGTTACGAAAGGGCCAGCGGCAGGAGAAGTTTGCTTGCTACAGATTTGCATTTACGTTCCTGGGGCATTATTTAGCACTCGTCATTTCCGATAAAATGGTGTCTGTATTTGATGGGTAAAGAAATGTACATATACATTATATTTAGAATCGCAAAGAAAAGAAAAAGAAAAGAGTAAAACTAGCACAGAGTCAAAGTCGGAGTTTCGGTTTCAAAATAGAAAGGTTCCAGAAGTAGTTCACGTGTAATAGACCTATTTTTAAACAGTTTTGGTAGTACATTTCTATTTTAGAGACAAAACTAGACATTCTAAAAATAATATAAATGTCCATTCCATCTTCATAGGCACTGACAATTTATATATATATGTATTTTAAAACAAGGCATGGAATCAAATCATACCAGCGAATAAATACGTCGTGGATTAAAATCAGAGATGAAAAAGAAAGGCACATGGTAAAACTCACAAGAAAAGTACATAGAAAATTAGCTTAGACTTGACTAACAATGATTCTTTTTTTTTTTTTTTTTTTTTTTTTTTTTTTAAAAAAAAAAAAATTAGTGTTCTACGAAGAGTGTAGATGACACACCAAATTGCCACCTGATGGCCTTGGTTTTGACAAGTCCCTTATTTCCACGTGGCCAAGAACGTGTCAAGGATAATATAATAGTTTGTAGTTTTGTTATTGTTGGTAGAAATATAGTAATACAGTAGGAGGTTTTGGATGATGAAGACGAAGCAAATGAAGATCGAAGTCCACCGAGGATGCATGAGGTTGATCAAGATCCAAAGAGGAAATGTGACATTAAGAAACGGAAACAAATAAGCACCAACACCTCCGAAGTGTACCAACTGCTGCCTTTCCAATTCCAACCACCCTCCCAATGAGAAGAAATAAAAACAAATGAAATATCACACAAAAAGATTGGAACACCAGTACAGATATAAAGAAAAATAAACGCTCGCTAGCAACGAGGTGCCTCTGTAAATAGCAAAGGTCGGACCTCTTTTTCATATGAATTCATCAATAGAACGCACAATGGGCGTTTCGCCCTTAGTAGGCGGGCTGCGTGGATCGTCCACCTGCGTGGGCCGGCCAAACGGGAAGAAGGGATCACGCGGGAACATGGTTTCGCGTGGCGAGAAGAGCTCGCTGGACAGCTCCTTTTCCTTGTCTTTGCTGCTGTCTCCCCCCCGAGCATCGACATCACCAGGTGTCGGCGGAACTTCGACAAAGCGCACATCGCCGGCTGCCGACAGCTTAGCCGAGAACTGCGGCTGGTGGTCGTGCAGCTGGTCGTGCAGCGGGTTGTTGGTCATGGTCTCGGCGCGCGGCGACATAAGCGGCTCGTCGTCTTCCACATAGGCGGGGCGGAGAGTAATCGTCTGCTCGGGCACCGGCGACGGCTTGACGCTGATGCTGGGGAGGTGGTTGAAAAAAGACGTCTTAAAGGTCGGCGCAGGCGGGGCGTTGATCATAGTAGCAGTAGTGGTAGTAGTAGTGGTGTTTTTTAGGGATAGGATTGCTAAAGTTGATGGGCGCAAGAGAAGGGCCCATGTTACGGGCTAGGATGCTGTCCAGGCCGTCACTGCATGAGCTGCGCGGAGGGGGAAATCCCGGGCTAAGTAGAGGGAAGCCAGACGACGAAGGGTTCGAACGCGAGCTGTCGGGGAATTCGCCGAAACGATGGGCGGCAAAGCCAGGCGAGGGCGGCGGGCGCATAAAGCCGCCACCGCCCATGCTGTTGCTAGCTCCTGGCAGCGTCAGGCCGCCACTACCGCCAAAGCTCGGAGCCATTGGTGGCGGGTTGAGCTTCGGTGGCTGCAACGCAGTCGATGTGAATCCAAAATCGAACCGGCCAAACCGCTGCGGGTCGTTCTCGTCCTCCTTCTCATCCCACGAAAAGCTGGATGGTGCTGAAGACGGACCCGGCGAGATGGCTTCCCGGCTGTTGGGTGTTGAGTTGCCGCGCGGGCGCATAGGGCTTCTCTCTGGGCTGCGCATTGCTGCACTACCGCTGCCATTCGTGTCCTCGGCAGGTAGAGGTGCGGACAGCGGCTCTTTGGGCGAGATCTCGATCGCATCCATGGACAAGGCAGCGCGGTGCTTGGTCGGGCTCCGGCCAGGACGCAACCAGGAACCGGAGGTCGAGGCTCTCCGCTTGCCGACCTTTTTCTGGAAGTCTTGCAGGCAGTACATGAGCCGCATGTTTGGGCTGATCCATCTGCTCTTGGCCTGGGCAGCGTAGTATGAATCGTTGACGGTCAGTTCCGGGTTTTGATACATGCCGTACGCGATAATCAGACTGGCCGATCGGCTGGCGCCTTGCTGGCAGTGGATCAAGACCTTCTTCCCCTCCTTCGTACGCTTGTCGATCGTTTCGCAGAGAGTCATGAGATCCTGGCCAATGTCGGTATTATGGTCCCAAGGAATGTGGATGTACTCGGGCTCCTTCAGCGTTTGGGTGGCTTTCGGGGTAGTGGGGGTGTTGTCCTCATTATTTGCATCAGTCGCGCCAGTAGGCTCGGCCAACGTCAGGGACAGTGCAGGTGCCTTCCGCTTAAGGCGGGAAGAAGGAGAGGGAGCGCGACCTTGCGTCAACTCCGGGGATGTGGTGCTGGGCTCAATGACCATTGGGATCGTGGTCGGCTCCAGAACCATAGGAATGCTCCCATTGGTTTGCTGGGAAGCTTCAGTGGCAGGTGTAGCCTCGGGCTCCTGCTCCATCACAGGCTCCATAATCGGAGTTAGTTTTGGCACCGAGATTCTCAGCTCGCTCAACTGTGGCGGCGACTGTTCTCGCTGCTGTTGCGGCGGTGGCGGGGACGGCCGTTTCTGAACCTTTGCGGGGTTGAATTTGAAGGGGTTGTTCACTTCGCGGGCGACATTGATGACAACGTCGAACCGCGACGCCTCCTCTGCTGTCGGCTCGAGATACAAGAAGACATTGTCGTCGTAGATGGCAATCGGGCCATCCGGGTAACCGGGTGTCTTCTGATCCTCGTTGTTCTCGACCTCATGATATGGCTCAAACTCGTACGCAGCGCGGTTCGCGATCTGCGCGCGTATTGGCGATTCCTCCTCAAGAATTGTAGCGTCAAATCCCGTCGGGCCAGCCGGCTTGGAGGGACGCAGAAATTCAGAGAGGCCGGACTCGTTGCGTTCGAGAACGGTAGGGAAGGACATGCCGCCCGGAGGACCAAATGTTGAGGACTTGAGCGAAGACAAAATGTGTGGTGAGGATGTCGAGTGCTTCAGAGCGCGCCGTTGCAAGATGGGCGGGATCACTAGTGATGGCGACTGTGGCACCTCAATTGCCGTCGTTTTGAGTTCGTGGGTTGTCGTCTTCAAGCTGAGCTGACTGGGTTTCCGCTTCATGGCGGGGATCTGCGGCTTAATGAAAGAGGGCGAAGTCGGTTCGGAGATCTGTGTCGACGCCGACAACGTGGGCGACACAAACGGCGGCTGAATAGACAGACCCTTCATATTGCGCGCGCGACGTGGCGAGGGAGAAGTCATGGGCCGCTCGAGGCCCGGGCCGTTGTTGCTGCTGTTGTTCGGGTCGATGACAGACAGAGAGGCCAGACCAACCGACATGGAGGAAAAGCCGCCAAAGGAGGGGCCGGGGAAAGCGGCGAGCGGCACGAGGTTTATTGGCGAGTCGGGCGAGGAGGAAGGTGACGGGTCGGAGAGCGAGGACGAGTCGGTACATGACATTGTGGTTGTTGGCGACGAGTCAGCCGACTCGGACATTTGTGTGGATGTGCTGTCGTGATGGCGATGCGACGGATCGGACAGTGAGGGTGGCGCAGCGGCGCTCGTGTTCGTTGTGGAGGAAGGGTGAGGGTGGCTGTTCAGCTGCTTTTCGGCGAGGCTGGAGCCGGGGAAGCCTATTATTTTGGGATCGACAACCGTGACGGTGCTCTGGTCGTCCATGGTCTCGGCGCCCAAGTCGAAGACGGACATAAAGGACGGTATTTGGTCCTCGTATAATCGCCGTGCGGTGGCCGAAGGCATTGTCGGAAAGGGAGGCGGCGGAAGTCGGGAGGAGGGTCGAGGAGGAATGGAGGAGAGGGAGGCGAGGGGCCTTTGTTCGTCGCGGGCGCTGCTGGAGGATGTGCCGTCCGGTCTCGTCGGCAGGGTGCCGGCGTGGTCGTTGGAAGCCTCCAGCTTTGCTTCTGCTGCGTCGAGACCCAGTACGCGAGAACCGCCTGGGTGATGTACTGGGAGAGAGAAGAAAAAGGAGAGAAACAGAGAGGCCGAAGTATAGAAAGACGTAGTCGAGTATTAAGAGTCGAAAAAGACGTGAGGATTGGTTTCTGTCGCAGGGAAAACCAGTAACGCAGCGAACAAGAAGTTGATTAGGGCGGAGTGAAAGAAAAACGGCAAAGAAGCGAAGCAACAGTCAGGAGAGGGAGGACTGAAAGACAAAGGCCGGCCGAAAGAGCAAGATGAAAAAGAAAGAAGAGGCGGAAAGCAAACGAGGTTCTGGTCTAGGGAGAATCTAACACATTGTTGATTGTGCTGCTGGAGAGTCGAAAGGCAAACGCCGCGGGGAATCGAGAGAGGAAAGAAAGAAAAGTAAGAAAGAAAGAAAAAGACAAAAGAGAGTATAAGGAAAGACGAAAGGCGAAAAGACTAAAGCGGACGCGAAAAGAGGAGAAAGAGATGCGAGCACAAGTCAATACGGCGGGCGTCGTTCAGTCGGGTCTCTCGAATCGTGGCGGCGATGGAAGGGTTTGGTGATGTTCCCGGTAGGAAAAGAAGAAAAACAGGTTAAAGTGTAAAAGAAAACAATCAGAAGAGAGGGAGAGATAATTGGGAGGACAGAAACAGAAAACAGGACAGTTTTGGGTGTGGGTGAGTAAAGTTGCGGGAAGGAAAGAGACAAAGGACGAAAAGACGGCCAGCAAACGGATTTGGTTGGCGCTGGGTGTGCGAGGGACAAGGGACAAGGGAGGAAGGAGGAGGGGGAAGGAACGAAGGAAAGAGGTCGGCGGGTGAGATGTGAGGCGCTGTGTGAGTGCGCCCGTCAGTTTGTGAACGCTGAGTAGAGAAGGAACAGAAGAAGGAAAGAGCCACCAGCGTCTGGCGGTTCGGGTCTGCCTTTGTTCAGCAAAGGATGGAGACCAGCAGGGGTTTGCCTGGGAATTGGAAGGGGATGGGGATGATTGGAGGGTGGTGGAGTTCTTGTGTGGAGAGGGAAAGCGCGAGCGACAGACGGAGAAAGAACGAGGGTGGGATTGAAGCCAGAAAGAGGGCTGTTGGTGCTGAAGAAACGGGGCCCTCCTTCTCGTCTGGGCGGGAAGGTCTGAGAATAAACACAAGAAAGTGTAAAAGAGGGGGGGCGGCAGGAGCGACGGGCGGCGGCCACGGTATGGCAGTCGCGACCAGTGTGCACAACTTAATGTATTTTACAGGGCAAGTACTTGTGCGAGGTATGTGAATGTATTATGAAAAGACAGGAAGGAGCAAGCGGAACCGATGAAGGAGCAAGTGAAAAAGGACGGCGGATCGAGGGTTCCAGGTCGAGGGCCGAACGAACATCGGGGGCGCGTGGGAAAGAAAATGAGTAAGATCTGCAACAAGCAGACACGAAAGAGCGAGAAAAGACTAAGAAAGCACAGCGCTTTGCTCGTAACAAGCAGCGAGCGAGACACAGAGATGGATGGGGGAATTGCGGCAGTGGACGAGCCAAAAACAGGCACAGAAGAGAAAAGCGGGCCTCGCGTGGGCGGGTTTGCCTGTCGTTCCTTCTCGTCTTTCGTTTCTGTCGCTGTTGGCAAGAGCAATCGTACTTCGTTCTTCGTTGTCGCAGTCGCACTTTCCCTCCAGGCCCTGCACGCGGGAAAGCCAAAAAAGTGTCGTGTTGGAGCGTGCATGCTGTGGCTTACTGGTAGGGCGCCCCACTTTGTACGGTGGTCGACGAATCAGCGCACACATCGCCGGCGTCTGGAACAACCATCCCCTGTCCGGTGGCCAATCAGAACGCGGCAATCTGCTGGAGCGGCGTTTCGACTGGTTCTGGCGCCTACTATAAATAGAACCTCCAGCCAATGGGCGCTCTTGCTCCAAATTTGACGATGTGAGAGGGAAGGAGAGAGGGGGCCATTATTATACGGAGAGGGACGAGGAACGAGGAGGCACCCTCTCCGTCGCAGCGGGAAGGTGCAGTCGGTGCGGCCTTTTTCCATTTGCATGGCGCTCTTGCCTGTCGTTGTCGCTTCATATTCTCCGTTCTTTTGCATCTGGCCTCTTGACCTCACTGAGGACAAAATTTCGAGTATTCAAACTGTGTACTCCGTACGGAACACCGCAACGAGGCTCTGGCCGTTTTGTTGGCGCCGTGGCGTCTTGCATCGTTTTATTGCAGGTGTCCTGGCCGCGCTCGCTGGCCGTCCTCATCCCGTCCTCTATGTGTGACTGAGACGGCCGTTTTGCTTGAACGAATATATGTATCTTACAATGGCCCGCGATATTGTCAACACTGCGAGCCAGGAATAGACGCGCCTGTTGCTTCTCATCCTTTCTTTTCCTTTTTACAGCATATCTTTGCCGCCTGCAGTGCGCCTGTTGTTTTGCCAGCCACGCCACACCAGCAGGCCGTGTGGCCGTCCATGCTTCTCGACAGGGCCTGGCCGGTCCTTGAAATCGCATGGCAGGATGGCAACGACAAAACGACGTCGACAAGACGAAAGTCGAGGGCGAATGCTCCATACTGCGACGTATTACGGGGTAATAATACGCAGGCCAGAAGCTGGGCGCGTGCTGCGCTCCCGTGCCCCTGGCTGGTTGCCACAGCGGGTCCTTTCTTTACACAGTACTCTCTTTGCATGTGTTTTTTTTCTGTCTGTCTGTCTGTCCTCTTTTTGTCTTCTGGTCCTCTCTTGCGCTCTCTTTCTCCTGCCTTGCCTGCACCACAATCCCTGTCCCTGTCCTGCCTGGCCGCTTGTCCCACTCTGCCACCGTCCCTCGTTCCCTCATCACCCTTACCCTCAACATCCCTGCTTGTTTCTTCCTGTTCAAGGTGTCAGCTTTTTTGTTTCCCCATTTTTATTTTATTTTTACTTCCTTTCCCAGGGCCTGGCCTTGCCCAGAGACAGAACTAATTTCTGAGTTCAAGGTCAGTTTTCTATTTTCAGGTGGTCTGGCACGACCTGGGCTGGTCTGGATGGTGGTCTGGATGATGGATGGCAGTGTGGATGGATGACAAGAGCGAGCACGCAAAAAAGCACTGCCAACAGATCTCGACAGATGCAACAAATGCAACGATACTCCGTACACTCACAAACACATACATCAGACGTCTGAAGTCCTCAACATCTGAGCCTCTTTGCGTGTGCGGATTGTTGTCGTCGGCCCGTCAATGCCATTTAGGGACCGCCGCACGATCTCGTCCCAAGTTGACTGTTTTCGTCGCCTGTCAACCCCTGAAGCAATGGGGCAATGGAACGCTGAAAGCCCCCCTGGCCAGCCCAATGTCCTCGATGTGCTGTTTTTCTTGTGCTTTCTGGTGCTTTCTGATGTTTCCAATGCTTCGTTGCTGGGCCAAGGGCCCCAGGACCCAGGAAAAAAGATGAGAAGAGAAGGCCTGAACAATAGGCAGTCTCCTTGTCCCCTTGTTATGGGCTTTCCTGATTGCCGTCTGCTCGTCCGTCTCCTGATTGTCCCTTTGACATGCGACGAAAAAAATGGTTGAGAAGGGGGGACAGTGAGGGAAGGGGGTCCTGGCATGGCATTCTCGTGGTTCTCGTAGTCCTTATTTTCATATTCGATGCGAGAAAGGCGAAGGAAAGGAAACAAGATCCTTTCTTTAGCCCCCTTTGCCGATGGTAATAAACAATGCTGCAACAGGGCTTGGCCCTCGGCATGTACGACGTATTGAAGGGAATATGCTCAAACTGTCGTATGCAGTTTCCAGACACCCCTCGGACGCAACTTCATACGAAGCAAGATGCATCGTAGAATTAAGCTCCTCCTTGCTGCATAGGAAAGACTGTTGGGAAATGCAAGCCTTCACCGCTTCACCACCTACACTACTCCGTACGTATTACATGAAGCAGAAGTCGCCTGCAGGGATCAATTGCTTTACGTCTTTCCATCTGCACGTCTTTAGCTGTTCCGCTCTTTTGAGAATGTTGGAAAATTGGAACCACACAGGGCACAAAGGAGTAAAAAAGAAGATTGGAAGGCATCGAATTACTGCAGCAGAACAACAGCCTGTCCTTCTACTACGACATCACGACGACGCGTTCCTGGCTGGTCCCAGGTATTCCCTGCCTGCCTCGGGAAGACGCGAACTGGCCCCAAGACATACCCCGGCTAGGGTCAGACACGCGACCCTCACTTTTTTTTTTTCAGGCCGCAGGCGTCATCAGAATGAGCCACTTTTGTCGTGGAGTATCTTACGGAGTATGTGTTTTGTTACTCGATAGATTATCGACGACACGAGGACGATACGAACTGGAGAAAATGGAGAAATGCGTGCCAAAATGTACGTCAGCCCGAGCAAAAACGAGAGCTCTGGTCGAGATTAAATTAGATCAATGGTGGAATGGCGGAGATGATGGGTAACTGAATCTTCAGCACCCTGGGATAGTACTCCGTACACAGTAAGATACGATGGATCCAAGACCCCAAGACAACATCTAAGATGCTAAAAAAGATGTAATGTGATCGAAATGCTATTTTTACGACCATTCCAAGACAAGGCAAGATATTCGATCAAAGGTTCAAGGTTCAGTCGGAGAAAAAGACAAAAAAGCGTCCTCACCGTGGTGGATTTTCATGGCATATGATGACCAGCCGAGGCATCCGAATGAAAAGAAAGGCAAATATGACAAGAAAAAGATAGATCGATACCCGAGAAGTCAGAAAAGAGGCCTCTGCTTTTTTCTTCTTGACGAAGTACTTCTTACCGAAATTGACTCCCTGCATCTTGCTTTCTTCTTTTCAGCCTTGAATGTTTTTGATTCCATCTTCGTTCAGCTCATTCAAAACAAATGACGCCTCCTCAAGCTACCAAGCCTTGGAGGCTCGATCTAAAGAGTCGATGCCGCCAACCCTCAAAAGGGGCAAGGCTGTGTTTGTTCTGCGACCCTCTTGGTGGCCCTCTTTCTTTGCTTTTTCTTCTTGCTCCTCGTCCACCTGGAGCCACCTTTCCTCTGTGCGCCTCCGAATGAAAAGGCTCGAATAGGACAAGGTTTTCCCCCGGACAAAATCTGAAACGCTACCAATTTGGCTTGCATTTTCTTCTTTTTGAGAGAGAGTTAAAAGGATCCACACACACACTTTGGACTTTTGGCTTGGCTAGTAGACTTTCGCGCACACTCGCAGCGCCATCGCCTCGTCCTTCGTTGCTTTTTTCCCAATCGGCCCTCTGAATTTATTTCAAGATATCGTTTCTTCGTTTCCTTTTCTTCTTCTTCTATTTTTTGCGTCCAAGCTCCCTGGACGGGCTACGAATAGCTCCCGGATAGTGAGCGTATTTGGTGAAAGCAAATAATAGTGGATATTTGAGTTCTAAACTCGACAGAAAGGATGCACAATGCAGGGTCCATGAGACTAAACTCGCACCAAATATCCACAATTTATCTCCCGTATTGCTCCGTGCACGCTTGCACTACAGATGCGAACAAGAAGCAAAAAAAAGACGCGGTCTCACAGTTATCGGAATATCAATGGTGCAAATATATTGTAAAGGTAGAGCTCGACTTGGACAAAAAGAACCAGGCTCCAGAATTTGAATTAAATAATTTCAATATGCTTTTGCGGCTGCACCAGCATCAGCGTGGAAAGGATAAAAAAGGATTGTGCATGCATATGAGGATGGACACTCGATGGGGAGAAGGAAAGTTGCAACTGCAATCGTAGTTGCGAAAAAAGTCGAAACAAAAGGAAACAAACAAGAAATAATACGACTGCGACGTTGTACGAAAGCACTCAATGTGACGAGCATGGGAGAAGCACGGGCGATTGCATCTGAAGTAAATAAAAAATAAAAATAATCAAAATTGAAAAGGGCCACAACAAAACAAGGTTGTAGATATCAGCACATATTCCTTTGACAACCTTGACAGTCTCGCTTCCACGAGTAGGAGCACCCTAGACTGAACGGGCCCTGCACCGAGGTAAGCTCTCGCTATCCTTGTTGATCTGACAGCTCTTCACGAAGCCCGGCGACTATGATATATTTCTTGCGAGGCAGCAGCCATTTGCTGATATAGATCTATCACGATAACACGGCCGGGATGCCCAATACGAACGTGGCCATGGGCTTCTGTAGAATAAATGCCGTGCCTAATGTGCTCCTGAATGGGGGCATTGAGGTTATAGTTGCCCCCAAAATAGTGTTTTGTGTTAAAAATAAAAAATATGTAAGTACAGAAAATGTGTGAATTTGAGTTTCAAGCGGCGTGGCTAGATCCAGGCACGAGCAATAAACACATTGCAAGGCATGCTTCAAAAAGCGGAAAGTAAACGTAAAAGCCGCAAAAGGCAAACAAAGAAGGCTTTCTATATACCTGGAACCCGTCACAGACATATTGCCAAGCGGGTGGGAAGTGGAAGCTGTTACCATATATGTGGAATCTTAAGCATCGTCTTTACAGGTAAGGTTGTTACTGTGTAAACAAAAACAAACACGGGTAAAGTAGGACTCAAATCAACGTGAAGAACGGTAAAATCGTGATACTGGTAGAATGGGATTGGGGATATTGGTCAACCGGAAGAATACAGACACCACGAGGTATATCATGGATGAATGTCAATATCAATATCACGACGTGACGAGGAAAAGAATAACAAACAGTCATCTGCAACAGCCGCCTCGGTAACAGCAGCAACACGGAATGTATCCCGCAAGGCTGAAGTACTATCATGCTAATGGGAGATATAACAAAATAGAATTGGATGTTGCAGTAGATGCTTTCTCGGTCCCCCCACGCACACCCTCTCCTTGACGGAGAAGATCGAGATTCCGAGATCCCATCTTTGTATTGCCGATTCTGTTTTGATATATCGGTTGCCTGTCTCGTCTGGTCAACATGATGCCATACTGTCCCGGCCTAGACAAACACTGTGGAATAGGCGAGGCCAGCAAGCGGGAACTGTTTTGTGTGTAGACGAGTTTCATAGAGATGGAAAGAGCATGTGAAGCAGGCTTTTGAGGATATGCACAACCGCATGGATTTATCCCGTATACTTAAAAGGAAGAAATTGACAACAAGCACGGTGACGAAATGAACAACAGACGCCCGAATGACCAGAACCCGGGACCGCGGGCGAGGTACCTGGATTCAGGCACGAACATGCGTGCACCTCATCGGGTTGTTCATGTTGACCGGTATGTATGCTCCGGTTGATTTGGTTGCCAACCACATGTCTTAGCCGCGAGGTTTTTGAATATTATCTGTCAAGGCTGGGCCAGAGAGGCACAGAATCTTAACAATAGGATCTTTTCTCGTAAACACAGTGCTTTGGGTTACAGGCGCTCCCGCATTCACTACCAGCTGTCTTCCCATACCTATGATATCTTGTCTCTGTATTTCACTCTGCCCCGCGACCTATTTCTACCTCAGACACATACGTTCTAACCTTACCGTTGCGGCTCATCCGTCTCACAAAGGTAAGTTTTGGGTCTCTATTCTCGAATAAACTAAGCATAGCTGTTATCAAAATGTTGTGCACACGGCATAGGCTTTGTTATACAGCAGCATATGATCATATGACTGCGTACAAGTTAGAGTGAGGCAGTTTCAAGAGGTCAAAAGGGGGAACATAAATGAAGGCATGTGACGTATAAATAATGCTGTGCATCCTCCATTGTGCTTGCATGTGTTGCCCGGCTTACCCTCTTTGACTTTTATTGATATTGATGCTGCTGCTGGACTCTGTGTTGTGTCGTGTCACCTTTGTCACAGGTTGAGGCCTCACCTTCCCGCCAAGAAAGAAAGAGAAGGCGTTCACGACATGAACTGCAGAAGCGATGCATTCATTTAAGACCGGGTCTGCTTTTGAAACAAAAAAGTCTAAATGTGAAGGAGAGGCATGCTGTTGTAACTGTTGAGGCTCATGCGCGATACTCACAGCCCCAGACTTGATATCAATGTGACTTTTAGAAAACAACTAAGCCTTCCATGGATAGGGCACAGTTCACGAAAAATGTTACATAATGTCTCTATTCTGACAGTACGAAATTGTTCGATATCTTTGCAAAAGGACGCTGCACAATATAAATAAAGAAGAGAGATCGTGTGATGATCAAACGGTTCTGGTGTGTACGGAGTTGTAGTATCAACCCCTCTCTCGTCCTCCCTTTCCGACCGACTGGACGAAACAAACGCCTCCTGTGTAGCGGCAGTAAAAGTAGGAAGAATGGGAGCTACTATGAGTACTATTACCTGTTGTGTAGCTGTCATGTTTGTTGAGTCACCAAGAAGAAGAGGGGTCGTGATGTCACTATTGTGTTTCAGATTGGAGGAGCTGTTTGCCTCTCTCTTTTTGTTTACATGCTATCGTGACGTCGAACACGGGAAATGAATCACGTGCAAACAGTCTGCTTTGCTTATATTCATACTTGAGGCACCGTACGGAGATGTCTCCGTAGTACGGAGCTGTGGCGTTTCAAACTCCCGGAGGTGTCCGTCAGGGCCGCCTGAGGTCAACCCGGAGCCCGCATCCGGCCATAGCAGTTCAATTTGAGCTTGAAAGTCAACTCAATTAGGAAAAAGAAGAGAAAGCTGGCTCTCGGTTGGTAGAGTTACGTTGTTGCAATTTGGTGCTTTGACAATTATGATTTTCTTTTATTAAACTGTCGCCATTTTCTCTCCGAGACGATACGCACGCACGCCCCTTTTTTGTCTGCGACGGTTTCCATGTTGGGGCCTTTTGTTTACTTTTACGACTTTCACTTTTACTTCCACTACGACGTATTCTACAGCCCCCCCCCCCTTTACAACGCGGCGACAGACTGCACTCTGCAACGTTCAACGTCGTAATATGCAGCGGGCCGTTGAGTAGCTGCCTCTTTGCTCTACCGCCCCCGGACTCGAGAAATGGCGTTTTGCTCCTTACGACGTAGGACAATGCGTATTCCTTACTCCATATTCTGCTCCTTTCTTTCTCCAGATGGCTGTATGTCCGCGTCCCGTTGCTTTCTTGACAGAGGACTGGCCTGGGCCAACGAGAAATGACCCGTAGGCAACTGGGCCTTTTCTTGGAACTTCACAGCTGCATCAGTCAACCTTAATTTTTCAGACGGTCTCCTCTTTTGAACTTTTTTTGGGGTCTTCTGGCTTCCCTTTTCGACCTGCACGACGCGTCTTGTTTGCTCCATCTGGGCAGACGGCCGTCCACTTTTCATTCTGCAAAGCCATCTTCCTCCCTACCACCTCTGCAAGGTCCGCAAGTGCCACATCCTGCCCGGTGGACGGTAGACGTGGGAGACGAGGAAACATCGCGCTGGCGACGCTTCCTTTCAGGATGGCAAGCAGGCTGTCAGCTAGCACGTCGTTGCCGGCAGAGAGCACGACGGGAAAAGGCCATAGCTTCTCGCGTCGGAAGAAGGAACTTGGAATCCAGGCCCCTGGAGAGCAGTCATGTCGACTTCGACACGAGCAGAGATAGTCCGAGATCTAGGGTACTCGCGTCACTCGCGTCGTTCCCGTTTTCTTGTTTTTGCTCCGACGCAAAGGATGAGAAAACTGGGATTTCATGTGAGATTCATGGCATGTCCCCCTCCTCTCTGTCTCTTTTGTCTCTTCTTCTCCCCTCTTCTCTCTCTCCTCCCTTCCCAGTTTGCATCCCATGTGGGAGTGGAAAGGAAAACGACACTGGGTGAGATACCTGGCCCATAAACACGCTATTGTTGAACGAGGGAAGGGGCACTCTGCCCATCGAACCCACAAGGAACGATACCGGCACGTTGCGCTGTGGATGAGGGCAGGCCCGTGAGAAGAAAAAACGCGACTTCCAAGAGGAGCAAGAAAAGCGTGTGAGTGGGACGGCGGATGGAGGGATGGGGGTGGAAAAGAACAATGAGATGCTGGATTTTGCTGCATGTTGCTTGCTTGTTGACTTTGTTGACTGGGGTGCCCTTCGCGGCTGTTTGAATAGCCCCAAAGCAGAAAGTGATATGACAGAAAATGGAAAGAGATGGGGGATATTGAAACGGCCAATGGAGACGCTAAGCAAGGGAGAGCAAGGATTGAGAGCGCGCAAGGTAAGGAAAGGGGAGGTAAAAGAGTGGGAACAAAAGTCAGACAAAAACGCGTGCGGGCAGACGTCTGAAAATCAAAAGCCAAAAGCGAGAGAGAAAACGGAAAAGAAAGACAAGAAACAAGATCGAAAAGCGAGGAAAAGAAGAGGGAGGAAAAGAAAAGAAGGCACGTAAGGGAGAAGAACACCGAACATTGCCACGTTCAATACCCTTTTTTGATGCTTTTTTGACCCCAAACTCAGGCGCGCTTGCACATCCCTTACAGCGGTGATCGACGCACTCGTGGCTGCCGTGGTGCTGCACGAGGCTCGCATCATTGCCGCTCGCGTCCAAGATGTCCCAGACGACCCCGAGAGACGTAAGACGTAGCTGAGATGCCACAGACTGCGACATGTCGATAGAACGTGTCTCCTAGATGTTGGACGTATTCGTATCGGGTACAGTTGATTTTTGCATACACCGACTCATCACGATATCGCGGTCTTGTCTTTCTTGGTCAACTAACACGCACCGCGTGTGCTTTGAACTTTCCTTGTGCATTTTGTGGGTACCTTCCTGCACGACACAGGGGACGCAAGAAAGGTGGAATAAAGTGACGGTGGTGTTTTGGGGTGCAGCGTTGAAGTGACATGGCGTCCACTTCGTTTATATTTTTAGGGGAAACAGGGACAGATTGGATAAGGGGTGCAGACTGCAAGGCAAGGTGCAAACGAAAATCTGACCACCCACCAAGCCACCTCCTTCTTACGGAGTACGGAGTAATACTTACAGAGAGTAATGAAGACGGCAATACTTTCTTGTTGTTTGTTGTGCGTACAAGTCCTTGTTGCTGGAAGTGTTTCCGGTTTTTGTTCCCTGGTGTTTTTCGTCTCAATTTTTTCACTCAAACTGCTTTCTCTTTCGCGATGGGCGTGGATCTTGGTACGCTAGAGGTGCGGCGAGGAGCATGTCAAAAGACAAGGGAGGCCAGTACTTGTTCTCAGTGCAACTCGGCCCCATCCACTGTTGGTTGCCCCTGTTCTGGTCCTCCACAACCCTGACGAAAGGGGCCTTGTATCTCTTGTTTTGGGACCTTGCTCTCTGGCAGTTTGTCGTTTTTGGGGGTTACCTTTGCCAGCATATCAAAATATCAAGTGGTTTCACTTGGCGGCACAAAAGCTGCAGGGAAAGGGATGCGAGATGCGTGACATACAGGGTTTGTCAACAGTTCGTGTCGCTGTATGACAAAAGCCAGGCCAAAGTCAGGCACTCTTTCGACAGCCCTGAATATTCCGTATCCGTGTTGTCAAATGTCGGATAAAAGAGTTTTTGTACCGCCGTTTTGTTTCATTGGCGACATCATTTGCCAGTAAACATACTAAGCCGGATAGACGGCTGGATTGTCTATATCACAGCTTGTTATCATGGAAACTTAAAGACAACGATCGTGCTAGTGACTCGGACACTTTTTCGTTTTTAGTTATTTTCGGTGTGTTTCGCACTTCCACACAATGTCGGGGTAGTAGGCGATCCGCCACAGCCGTGCGTTGTTCATAGACGAGAACGGTCCTTTTCTCTTCTCTGGATTCCTCGAAGGAACAAAAAGACCGGGACCAAGTAGGAAGGCGTCACGGACAGCGTGCGTGTAAAGAAAAGAGACGAGAAGAACGGCCGAGCACATCTCCAAAGTTAACCTCGCTATTATTCGCACGTCCAGTTCTTCGTAAGGGCTCCCCCTATTTGTGCTTCTGCCCAGCCACCAGCCACCGAGAATCAAAAGAAGACGTCTTTCCTCCGAAGATGCTGCTGGCAGCAATGGTGTTGAAGTTGGGTCTTGCGCGGAGATTTCTCTGCGCCGTTGTGCGACCTGTCAAGACGATGTAACACTGCTGCTGCATATTTCTCTGCAATGTTCTTTCTTTTCTTTCGCTTTTGCTTTTGGCCGTTGCGCCTTTTTCTTTTGCAACAGTGCAAATTGAAAAGAAATTTCGGAAAGCGCTGTGCGCCACAAAACGGTCTGAAAGTTTTGAGCAAAAGTTTTCGATAATTTTTGCGGAAAGGGAGGAGAAAAAAAAAGAAACCATAGCTGGTGACTTTTGGTACTGCGAAAGCAAAAGCAACGAAACAAAAAAGACAACACATGCATTGGCGTGCAGTAGGACGATGCAGCACAGTATGCACGTTGGGACAAGCGCAGGATAGACCGTTGGTGCAGGCCATGGACCACCTCCCAGGCCCCCAAGAGCCGATATTGCGAGGACGAGCTGTTATTTTAGCGTCATCTGGGGTTCGTATGTCCTCTCGGATTTGTTTCTTTTGAATTTCCTGTGTGCTTTTCAGTAGGGAGTACAATTTGGGCCGTCAGGCAGTGTCGATATTCTTGATACTTGAATACTCCCATTGTGTGTTCGACGTTCTTGCCGTGGAGGGTGGCTGGGATGTTTAAGAGCGAGGGATGTCTTAGAGGGCTTGGTGGATCGCGCACGGCTGGACCAGCGAATCGCAACGGTGAATTGACTTTCCGTGTCTGATATTGGTTGTGGTTTTTGTGATAACTGTTGGTGATAACCAAAGAAACGACAGCCTGCACGAGTTGATGTGACCAAAGAATGGGAGACGGGAGGCTGGAAAGGAGGGACATACGCCGAAAATGGAGAGCAGACAGAGAAACAAAGCAAAAGACGGCAGACGCAAAACCAGAGAAAGAAGCAAAACGGAAGAAAGAAGGAAAGAAGGGAAAAGGAAGCAAACGAGGGAGGCTGTCAAGATCGGCGCTCGCAGCAAGGCCACAATGTTTAAAAATGGCCACGGCCACGCCATGCCCATATGCATGTCTCACCTTTCTGATTCCAGGCATCGTCTCGAGTGGTGAAGCGAGCAAGACGAGCCTCGAGCCCCAGAAAAAACACGATCGCAGCGCTCTGAGAGCGGCCAACGGGCCCGCGCTGCGGCGCAGATCACCTTGACCAAGGCCAGCGTATCGTATCTGAGGTGCATTTGCGCTGCTGCTTTTGCTGGCACACCTGTTTTTGCTGACCGTGACGGCAGCGACGGGATGATGATGCCTGCACGTCGTCCTTGCGTCGACTAGCTCGAGGGGAAGAGTCTAATAAGAGAGAGTGGAGGGTGGAAGGTGGAGGGGGAAGAAGGCTCCATGGCCTTGCCCCTATTCTCCTGGCTACCTGCGGACCCCTGTGGTAGACTGGGAATTATCGAGCGGGTGCATGCGGGTAGGTGCGTTGTTGGTGCACCGAGAACATGGGAGCTTCTTGTCGTTCGTTCTCGTCTGAACTCATTTTAGTACCTTTGCGCGCCGCGAGAATGACAGAATGACATGTCGAGAGCAGGGTAGTTGACAGACTTGTCTCGGTTCGTACTTTTTTCGCCTCCTTTCACTTTTCATTTGTGATTCCGTTCCGTTGTCGCTTGCTGTCTGTTGTGCTCAGTGCAGCAGCATTCTCTGTTCGCTGATCGTCGAGCATGGTCGTAGCCGTAGTCTTTCGTCTTCTCCGCTCAGAGTTCCTTCTTGATAGAAACAACCTTGCGCCTTGTCCACCTCTTGATCCTCTCTTCTGGTCCAACATTTTCTCTTTTCTTCCTAGCGTGTCAGTTTGAGGGAAACAAAAGAGCGAAAGAAAGAAGAAAAAAAGATACGAAGAGGAGAAGCACTCACAAAAAAAAGAGAAGAGAGGGGGCACAGAGTCCACACCGAATCCACAAAGACAGCTGCAGCCCTTGTCGGTACTGACCAGCAGCCCCTCAACACCCTTGCTCATTGCTCATTGCTTTTCTCTTGAGCTGTTCGTTGTTGTCGAGCTTGTCTTCTCCTGATGTTGCATTATTGAATCTTCAACGTCTTGTTCGACTCTCCTTTTTTTGCTTCGGCTTTTGTTGTTTTTGTTCATCGTCCGCGTTCGCTACCTCACCTCACGTCTCTCGTTATCGCCGCCCCGTACCTCCAACCACAGCTATCACGCACGGCAACAGTGTCAGCCACGACATATGCGCATCGAACGACCCCAAACTTCAGCTGCACGCACTGTTTCTCGCCCGTCGCCGATGGAACACGTTCAATTCACCGAGAACAAAACAAAACAGAATCAACTTACCTCGAGCGCGACCGAACACTTTACCAGAGCTTCCCAGCTGCCGGACCTAGCTCCGGAGCGTCAACCGACCTCGCCAGCTGCCAAGTAGGGGGTGAATGACGACTGTCTGAACGAAACGAGCGAAACAAAACCGATTGGGAGCTTCAGGTGGAAGCAATCCACAAAATTGTTTGAATAGGGAAGAGTAAATAGGGGACGACGGAGACATAGCGAAATCCAAAGAGAAGGGGCTACTGGGCGACAACACTGAACGAGGAAAGAACAACCTAATTCGAATTCAAAGAAGTCGCAAACCACCACATCCAAGGAAGGCGCAACCGACGACATGGCTTCCGAAGTTATGCCTCCTATTCTCGCCGCCGAGAAATCGGCATCTTCTTCCATTGTGCGGTCGATGACACCAAGCAATGACGGATCTCTTCTTACAGCCGAGCCACCGTCTCCGCCGGCCTCCTCTACATACGTCGGCAGCGATGACACGCCAGCATCGCCAACATCTTCAACAACTAGCCATTACACAACCCAACAGAAGCCGGAAACGGGCTCTCAATCCCAGCCCAGCTCAAACAGCACTCTCCACAAGCACCGGCTGACCAACAGCGCGTCCAAACTGCCCGCCTTCCGCTTTGCCGACCTCAAGAAAGATACTCTCGTGCTGCCGTCGCGTCTGCAGCGTCTGCCGCCGTCGCCCGTATCGCTGCCATCGCTATCGCCAGGTTCCGTTGAATCCCAGGGGCAGGTCCAGGATCATGGACAGGGTGAGCAGAATCGGAAGGAGCAGACACAGACGCACAGCGCACCTTCCGCTGTATCAGTAGTCGTACCTGACGCTACTGCCACCGGCGCCCCACCTGCGACAACAAAGCGCCGCTACAGCGCTGGCACTGGCAGCACCAGCAATGGCAACAAAGGTCCCAACAGCGCTAGCGGGTCGTTCCTGCCCAAAAGCAAAAGCCACGCCCATGGCCATGCACACTCCCTTTCAGGCCCGCCATCCCTCTCCCTCCCTGCGCCAACAATACCAACGGCAGCAGCGCCTGCAACGTCCTCGGCCGCCGCCTCAACCGCTGTGACAACCGCCTCGAGTCCAGCCACTGCCACTGTTGTTAGCAGTAATACCTCCAGTAATACTTTGTCCCGCGCGGCGTTTCAGCCCACGTCCAAGTCCACCAAGTCCACGTCCATGTCCATGCCTGTGTCGCCCGATTCGCCCAAATCGCACCAAAAGGAAAACCAAAACTCCTCACCCAATCCCAAACACACGTCGTCTTCCTCGTCGTCCTCCTCCACCGCCATCACCGCTTCTTCCTCCGTCACCGCCGCCACGTCGACCAGCGCCACCACGACCAGATCGAACACATCGACCGTGTCGTCGTCGTCTTTTTCGCCGTCTTTTTCGTCCTCTTCATTTACGACGCCGACTTTTACGACTTCCACGACTTTCGGATCGACATCTTCTGCGATTTCATCGTCTGCTGGATTGACGCACAACAACGACTCTCACGACTCTTACGACACTCCCGCCTCTCCTCTGTCTCCTCTGTCCCCGCCAAAGGTTGTTGTTTCGACCCCTTCGGCCAATACCACCGTGCCTTTGTCGCTGCACTCGCCATCGCCCACCCCTGCCTCGCCCAGAATAATCCGTGGATCGCCTGGATCACCCACTTCTTCTGCTTCCACTTCGCCCGCTGGCACATCAGAACTGCAACGTACCCTCCCCGACCCGAGCTCGTCCAAGGAAAAGACGTCGCCTTCGCATCGCCGTGCAACTGCGTCTTTTGGATCCAACGATTTAGGGTCCGCCGACCTCGAGACTCTTTCTCCTGTAAAGAACCATTTCGAGACCACTCAGGCGGGCACGCAACCGACCGAGCAAAACACGCCAACACACACGGTCACCGCCGACGACGACGATCTTGCGGCCTCCGTTGCCACCAGCGCCGACCCGCCCTCACCCGAAGCGTCCACCAAGGAGTGGGCCAAGGGCCAGCGTGATTTGGTCTTGACGACAAAGACGAACAAGCCCAAGACCAAGTCAAACTCTCTTGACATTATCGACACGCAAAAGTCTGCGTCTGAGACGTCGACGCCCAGAATTTTGGTGACGCGACGATCGCTGCCGCAGCAGTTGCAACAATCATCAGAACAGCAGTCACTCACTGCCGATGACAAGCGAAAGACGTCCTCCTCCTCCTCCTCCTCGCGTCCCCCGCTCTCGTTCCGTGCGCCTCGCAACGAGGTCCCGACCTCTCGCCCCGTCATCCCTCCCATCCGCTCCTTCCGCTCCTCGGGCTCGCGCAAGAGTCTTGGCCTGCAGGACATGAACTTTCGCTCGCCCGGCGGCGGCGGTGCCTCCACCTTTGAGGACGCCGACAACACCGCCGATGGCGGCGTGCTAGATCCCCGCCAGCGCGACCGCACGCTGCGCGCCCTCGAGGGCCGCAACACTGTCGGCGATGACGACTACAGCTCACCACAGGGCGGCGCCCATATTCCGCGTCGTGGTGCCGACCCAGATACTACGGGCGACATCTTTATGCGCATAGCCCGTGACGACCGTCAACCCGACGATCACAGCACAACAGTAAGTATTTTTCCTTTGTTTGATCTAGTCTGATCTGATCTTTTTTTTGTCCACGTTTTCTGCCCCATATTTTCCCGATACTTCAATTTCGCATCTGTTGTTTGGATCTGCACTTCACGTCATGTTTTTTTTTCTTCTTTTGTTTGGCGCGCGCGAGATAGCAGAAACCCCCAATCTCTCCAATCTCCCCCAATCTCTTGTTGTCTCATTACACTGCGTGGGCCAGTGCTGTCTCATCTGGACCCTCCAACTCGAGTGAGATTGCGGTTGAGCCCGAGCCCGTTCATCTGTTTGGCTGGGGCTTTTCAAGTTCTTTTGTGTTTCATTATACTTCCGTTTTCTCGCCTCAAACACCGCCGGGGCTTGCTACTTTGGCTGCAGTCACTGCTCACAATTTTTTTTTTGGTTCTCAGAACCTTTCCACCTATCATCATACTAACTCGTGTCCACTCACAGTCTCGCGTGAGTCGCACAGCATCTCAGCGGAGGCCATTCTCTGCTGCCGTGCCCTCTCGCCAAAATACCTCGCCACCACAAATCACACGCCGTCTCTCTGACCAGCGGGAGACGGCCACGGCCCGTCAGCGACGATATGCCGAAGAGCAGGTGTTGCTGCAACAACAGCAGCAGCAGCAGCAGCAGCAGCAACAACAACAGTTGCAACAGCAGGCTGCACTTGCACGCGATACACCGCCGCGCGCTACTGCCAGCGAGCGGACCACCCCTCTTCGGTCGGCCACCACATCACAACGGCCAGACCCCATCCGTACCCGCACAGTCATTTCTTCTACACGGCCATCACCGAGCACACCTCGCACATCCGTCTTTTACGATACAGCATCCGAAGTCGGCACTAATTACTCACGGAGGCGGCCGTCTGTGACCGAGTCCATCAGCAGCGGTGCACCACTGCCGCTGCGGACATCGTCGATCAAGACTTCACACAACTACGCCCGCACCTACAACTCATCACCCCTGGTGCCACGGCACGCCGATGCGCAACATGACACTGCCAGTCATGCCGGCCTCGGTATTGGCAACATGGATAGTACCGAGTCAACCGCCTCGACAGCCGCGCCCTCCACCGTGTGGGACGAGCTGGACGACCTCAAGTCGCGTATGCGGCGGCTCGAACTTACAGGCAAGATACCACCTACAGCTGGTGCGGCCATGTCACGTGCCTCAGACGAGCGGCCACGCACGGCGACGACGAGTGCTACGACCATCTCGGGCTCGCCGAAACGCGTTGCTACTAACGGCCAGGCCGCCGATGTTCGCAGCACCACATCCTCCCAGCTGCAACAACAGCAGCTGCAGCAGCAACTCTTGCAGTCTCCTTCCCAGCAAGGAAATCAGCCGGTGCTGTTGTCAGCTCTGCGTGGTATCAAACCCCATGTGAGCGACGACGTCTACGGCGCCATTGAGACGGCTGCGACAGAAGCTTTGTCACTTTCACAAATGGTTGGCGTTGTGGGCCAGCCTGGCCCCATCTCGAGCGGTGCCAGCACCATTGGCACCAACATGCCCTCTACTGTGACAGACCGGCAGCTTCGCCGCAAGGCTGAGAGTATCTGCCGAAGCCTGACGGAGCTGTGCTTGACACTCAACGATGAGGCAGCACACAGAAAGGCAAGGGAAGCTGCGGCCGCTGCTACTGCCCAGATCCAGGCCAACCTACCGCCATCACAGTCGCAACAACAGCTTCAATTGCAGCAGCAACAACAACAGCAGCAGCAGCAGCAGCAGCAGAAGCAGCAGCAAGACGAACAGCAGCAGCAGCGCGAGCAATTGCAGCGCGAGCAGTTGCAACAACAACTGCAGCAGCAACAGGATGACCTGCAACAGCGGCAACAGCGGCTCCACCAACAGCAGCAGGAGATTCGCCAGCACCAGGCCCAGCGGTCTTCGCGCGACGATACCGTGACCATCACGAGCCCAACGACCAGCAGCAGCACAAACAAGGCTTTCGCCTCGCTCGCCAACTCGCGCCGCGGTATGGTTATGGAGCCTGCTTCGACCCCGTCTAAGCTGCAGACCAGCCCCCGTGCCCCGACACGCTACGAAGACCGCCGCACATCTTTCCTCAGCACACCCACCTTGCCCTCGCCGCGCTTCGCCCTGGGCCCGCCCGTTTCGAGCGAAAACGCCGGCCGTCGTTCGTCTCTCATGATCTCGCGAACCCGGCGTGCCGCTTCTGAAGAGCCCGAGGAGATGCCTCAGTCGACCGGTCGTCGCTCATCACTGCTGCGGACTCGCCGGGCCGGCACAGAAGAACCTGAGAGTGCCACAGCTGCAATGGAGGGCCGCAAGACATCGCTGCTGTTCCGCTCGCGTCGGAACGTGGCCCTGGCCAACAACAACGACGACGCCGCCAGTGGTGTTGGTATCGACGACGACATGGACGGGCGCAGCCAGGTCCGGTCTCCCTCACGTGCTGTGACGGAAGTGGCCGGTCTGCGCGGTGGCCCGCGTGAGTACCAGCCGCGCGAGTACCAGCCACGGGAATACCATCATCGCGCGACTATGCCAGCCAGATGCAACAGCAACAACAGACGCTTGTGGCTGCCAACGCCAATGCTGCCACGGCCAATGCCAATGCCAATGTGATGCAGTCCGTCGAGGGCAACAACGGCAACGGCCACCCACCTCTGGCGTCGTCCGCTCTCCCTCGTCGTCGTCTCGTCCCCTCCAGTCTCAACTCGCGTCTCGTCACCCCGCAGACAACCACTACGGCTGTGACCGCATCCTCGCCGCTTCTGTCGAGCCGACGTTTCTTGGAGCGCAGCTCCCAGCAGCAGCCACAGGATCGTGAAGGTGGCAGCACGGTCGGCACCCCAGGTACTCTTGCGGATAAGTACGCCGAAGACCGCATGCAGCGGCATGCATCGCTGGGCCAGACTTCTCTTCTGAACCGAACCACCAGTGTCAGCCGGCGGCGGGACAGTGCGCTGCCCAGTCTGTCTTCGGCGTCGTCTCAGGTCGGTGGGTACCGGTAGGACATGCTCTCGAAGCCGTGAGCGACCGACAGTCTTTCTCAAAGACAACATCTTCTCAGCTCTTTTCCAACTTCTTTTCTCTGCGCCTTTAATGCTTCCCTTTAATGTCACGTTTTAACGGACTCTGTACTATATATAACAGCAAACGAACAAACAAACAACCACATTCATCACAAAAACACCACACCTCCCAACCCCCTTTACGTTCATACGCCGGCGTTTCTTTTTACTACTCTCTTTTCTCTTCTCGTTTCCTTCTCTTCAAAAGAAAACTCTGTGTACCTACTTCTCTTGTCTTCTCTTCTACTTTTCTCTTTCCATCTCTCCCCCCTTTCCCTTCTCCTTGTCGTCTTTCAGCGATTGATGTATAGTGTATTACGAATTTTATCTCATGACTCTCTCTCTCCTACTCTCTCTCTCTGTCTCTCTCCAAGTTGGTGTGGATTGGTTTTTGCTCTGTTTTGTTTTCTTCCTTCTCTCGCGTTTCTTTTCTGGATGGTTTTGCGCTTCGTCTTCAGTTTCCATTTTTATATATTCTTGTGTGGCCTCTTTTCGTTTTTGGAATATAATAAGCAGTCTGTTCTTTCCTCCTTAATTACTATGAATTTGCAAACCGTAGTATTGTGACAGGTGAAAACGATGTAGCTCGAAAAAGAAAATGCTGGCTTGCCTGCCGACAGGTCGCCGGTGACTCAGTTTGTGAGGCCCGGCAGGACCAAGACCAGCCAGGAACGCCTTTTTGGCGTATTTTGCTTGGGGGACGGGGAGGGGCTACTTTAGCTGCAAGGCTGAGCCGGCACAGCACGCCCCGCAATTTTGAGACTGCCTTTTTGAAGACGACAACAGCCCAACCCAACGACCGCAAAAAAAAAAATTACAAAAGCGACAACGACAAAGACACAAATTTAAAAGACCGCCTAGAAGACTCTTTCTTTTCTTTATCCTGAATGAAGCTCACTTCTCGTCTACATCTCCACTCATACATAAAGACTGGGCTGGCCATATCAATCTCAACGAGCATCTCTCGCAGACTCATTCTACTTCAACAAACGACAGCCAAAACGAACATACAGCATCTCTCATCACACACATCAATCAACAAGAACTACGCATCAAAGACGCCAACCATGGACGACTTCGACAACGCCGAGGCCCTCTCGGCCCAGTTTCACGACCGACTTGCCGGTATTGGCCGCGAAGGCGGTAATCCTAATAAGGGAGCCGGCAACAACAAGAGAGGCGGCGGCAAGAGTGGTGGTGGCCGCGGGGGTGGTGGTCGTGGCGGTAATCGCTCCGTCGACGTTAGTCGTGCTTTGTCGCGCCTGCTCCGTCATCAGGCCGCCAACGCCGGTATCCCGCTCGACCCAGAAGGCTTTGCACCCCTCGACCAGGTTCTGGCATGGGGCCCTCTACGGTCGCTCAAAGTGACACTCGCCGAAGTCCGCGATGTTGTCATCACCAACGACAAGCAGCGGTTTGCTCTGAAGCGGGTAGACTCTGAAGAGGCCGCTCTCGATCTCAGCACGGTCAGCGACACCGACAGCCCTGCCGACTTCAAGATCCGCGCCAACCAGGGCCACAGCATTGCCACTGTGACGAGTGATGCCGGTCTTTTGACGGCGATTGACGACCCGGAGACGGCACCGCCTGTCGTCTGCCACGGTACCTTCTTTGCGTTCTGGCAGGCCATCGAGTCCAGTGGCGGTCTGCGGCGCATGACCCGCAACCATGTGCACTGCGGCTGTCTGGAGCCGGACCAGAACGGGGCCGACTCTATTGAGAGTGCACGGCGGGCGGGCACAGTGATCCCCGGTCTGCGGCGAGATGCACAGATCCTTGTCTTTTTGGATGTGCGGCGGGCTTTGCGGGAGGAGCCCACTCTAAAATGGTGGCGGGCGGCCAATGGGGTTGTGCTCACAGAAGGCGATGCGGACGGAAAGGTACCCTCGAAATACTTTCAGCGCGTGGTGACGAGCAAGGAAGGTGCGCGACTACTGCCCCCTCCAGCTGCGGGGACGGCACCGGGGACGACAGTCAACGAGCTAGTCCTGTGGGAAGACGGCAAGAAGGTGGCCGACCTGCCGGCGGAGACGCTGGCCAAGGCGCGGGTGCCGCATGGCAAGCAGGCCGTCCAGCGGCGAGCCGATGCTGCCGCGGCTGACTCTTCAAGGGGAGGTGCACCTGGTGAATCCAAGAACAACAAGAAGCAAGGCAAGGGTGCACCCCGGGCTGTAGAAGGCGCACCGGCCGAGGAGGCATAAACACATATTACTGTACTTGTAGCGTGCATTCAGAGATAGCGAAAATTATGCATTCATCCAAAATAGACGTGATATAAGCAACTATAATACATTAACTGAGCCCAAAGGCACTCCTTGATATTATGATATTATTATCCCAGCCGTCACTGGTAGTTTAGCTCCGGATTGGCGCGGAAGTTGCACCGGCACCGACACTCGGGCACAGGGCACTCCGAATGCCGTGAGAACCACTGCCGTGCGTGGTCCAGGTGCAGCACATGGTCGCACTTGAGACAGAATGTCGGGAACCGCGCTGCCAGCCTTGTGTCTGCATCGGCCGAAGCTTCGGGGCGGTCTGACCGTGGCGTGCCCACAATCTCGAGACACACAACACACCGCGGCAGGTGCCTTTTACAATTGGGACAGCTCACGCCCGCCATGGCCAGTTTGGCCGGCAGCTGATTGTGGTTGTCGAGGGGCACCACTACGGCTCCTTGTGCACTTCCACCCCCGGCCGAGCCTGGCACGGCCAGTCGCGTCTGGGCATCGCAGTAGACACACCTTAGGGCAATCTGCCGCGCGGGCGGTGCCACTTTTGGTCGCCCGTCCGCACCCTTGCTGCGTTTGGTGCTCTCGACCTCAAACTTGGCCCGCTGGAAAAAGGCGCGGTGTCGTTGCAGGTACGCACGGTAGGCCGTCCGCCAGGCCGTGCAGCGGTAGTCGTCGACGAATCGGGGTGCAGCCATGGACATGACGAGCGTGGCGGTCTGGACGTCGTGGAACTTATCGACGTAGCGGGCCCAGATGTCGACGGCGGGTTCGGTGAGGCCTGTCAACACCAAGCCCTCGACGTCACCCGTGCGTACGGCTTCAGCGAGCGTGTCGCGCAGCCACACTGTGAGCTGGCCATCGTCAAACATGCGGACAGCGACAAACACGCGTTCTCTCAAAGGCAATGAGGTCTGGTGGGCAATGGTCGTCCAGTCGCCTGTAGCAATCAACGAAGAAATTGCTCTCAAATAAGGATCCGTCTTGGATGCGACAGCTTCGTCAAAATCGAGCTGGTCACGATCGCCCTTGGCACCCAAGATGGTACCGCCGCCAGCCGCACCATTCTTGATCCCTTCCTCGTCGCGGCGGCCCATAAGTTGCAGCGCGAGGGAGACAAATAGCAATTCTGGGTGCTCCGTGCTGGCCATTTTTAAAATTTGGACGGCCTGGCGATTGTCGCCGCGGAACAAGGCTTGGGCAGCGGCCATGGTGTGATACGAGGTGGTCCGCTCGGTGGCTGTGTCCTTTTCGCCTCCGTTTCCTTCCGTGCTGTTGTTGACAAGGCTGCTGGCTGGCGGCCGGCCCCAGCCGCAAATCTCAAGACACAGCTGGCGGTGGTGCAGCTTTCTTGTCTCCACACCCTCGTACCGCCGCACACCGCGTTTCCGGCAAATGGAACTGATCGTGTGCTGCCAATTGGACGCATCTGGGAACGACGGTGACGACGCAGCCCCGGTCCCATAGATGCGCGCGTCCTTGTTGGCGCCTAAATCTTCGAACCAGATGGCCGCCACACCCATGTACGACAGGTCCAGGCCGTTGGCCGCCATGTCGCCGCTGTTCACAGCGGCCTCGGCATCGCCGACCCAGCCCCAGACGTCGCGTAGCCACGGGTCGTCGGCGACAATCTCTTGGTTGAGGGCGCAGTTGAACAGGTAGCGCTCTTTGGCCCGCAGAAGCATGACGTGGTCGAGCACGGCCTGGGCTTCCGAGGGAAAGCCTTGCCGCGCCAGTGTGGATGTGAGCAAACTCTCGTGCAACTCTTGGCTGGTCAGCGGCCGGCCTGACAGCGATGCCAGAGATGCTGTTGAGTCGGTCAGGTCTGTTCGGCCGGAAGACAATACAGTTGATCCCACCGTTCCTGCTGCCTGTGTACCCTTCTTGGCCTGCTGCCGTAGGTGCTGCTTTTCGTATTGTCTTAGGATCTTGAGCTTCTTAGCCACCGTCTTGG
This sequence comes from Sporothrix variecibatus, assembly GCA_016097105.2. Classification (NCBI taxonomy): domain Eukaryota; kingdom Fungi; phylum Ascomycota; class Sordariomycetes; order Ophiostomatales; family Ophiostomataceae; genus Sporothrix; species Sporothrix variecibatus. Next base: position 2,945,423 of record JADMNI010000007.1, on the reverse strand, counting down.
CCGAAAAGTACTCGGGCGGCAGCCGTGACTTTTTGGCCTGCTCCAGCGCGTCGGCGTCAATCTGGGCTGCGCGGTCCTTCTGTGCCTTTTGGATTGCGCCGTTGATTTCCGTGGCATCAGAGGCGAATATTGGGATATCGGCCAGCGCCTCTTCGAAAGCGACAGGGTACAGCACCTCGGTCGCCTGGTTCGTCTCGAGCTGCATCATCGAGTGGTACGACGCGCCCTCCTCGAGTCCGCGGTAGGGTGCTGTCCAGGGGATCAGCTTGAAGGGGTACGTCGTCGTAAACGACGGCTTCTCCAAGATATCGTAGTTGCCGTTGGCCCGCAGCACGAGCACCCGCGGCCGCAGAGCCGGTGAGCCGATTGTCACCCAATCAAATGACACAATGCGCTCGTTCTTGTGCCGCGGGTCCGAGTACTGATTGTCCATCTCGTTGGACCTCCGGACCTCCAGCAGCTCGGGGCTGTGGTCGGCCACCATTTCGGGCGGGCAGTACTCGTGCTTGGTTTCGTACACTTTGAGCTGACCAGACCCGGAAAGCACGCCCAGCATGCCGCGGTGGTCGCGGCAGTAGCGCAGCGACCGAATCACGGACGCTTTGCTCTCGTTGATAGCCTGCTCCGACTCAGACGTGACAGCACGATCAAGACGCAAAGCGCCGCCCCATGGCAGTTCGTCGACGTCGACTGCATCCAGATACAGGGGCGAAGCCATGGACCGGCTCGTCGCGCGCTTGTCCCAGACCATGATGCCCGGGTGGTCGAGTGCCGACGAGGCAAAGTAGTTTGGGTCTGCATAGTCAATGGCCAGGTTGTTGTTGCAGCGCGTCTGGAACTGCAGCGGGTGCAGGCCGGGGTCGCGCAAGTCGTGGATGCGCAGGCCCTGGCCCTTGATGCCGACCACGAGGGTGTTGGGGTTGTCCTCGAAGAAACGCACACTCGACACGGACACACTGGCCTCGCGCACTTCGATCGGCTCGCCAAAGGGATCGATATCTTTTGGGAACCCACCAGCAGAAGCAGTCGCTGTTGATGATCCAATGCTGGCGGAGTCCATCGGTCGCGCCGACGATGACAGCCGGTTTACGTCCCATATGTACAGACTGCGGTCGCTGCGCACACGGTCCAGGCCGACGGCCAGCAAGTTGGACGTGCTGAATGACACGGCCTGGCATGTGCGCGACATTTTGAGGTTGAGTTCCAAGTATGCATTGGAGTCGTCGTCGATTTTGAGGAGGTTGACGACACCCGACGGCGTGCCGACGGCCACAACGCCTGGGATCGTCGGTGACCAGTCAAACGATGTCAGTGTCGGAAAATCCTCGTGCTTGGACACATTCTGGAACTCAAAGAGGCCCGTCTTGGCGTAGCCCGTGGGCTTGTAGAGCTGCACGACGCGGTGGTTCAGGTTGACGTGCATAAACGAGTCGATGGCCGCATTCGGCGACCAGCGGACCAGGCCCGTCTCCGGGCCGTCCATGGTGGCGGCGGTGTATAGGCGAGGCGACTAGAGGTCACAGATGAAATGCGCCAGAGGCCGAAAGCTTCGAAATGATATTATCGCTTGCCGTCTTTGATAAGAGCGCTGGGTTGCGGCCGGGGCCGTGATGGTCGATGCGCCGTGTTCGCTACCTCATCCCAGGTAGACGGTGGATCAAGGCAAACGCTGGTTGTTGCAATTGGGTCGGAGGGGTATCATAGATGCAAGCATGTGCAGGTCGACTCGCTCTTTGCACAATGCCAGCTCTCATGAAGCTTCATATGAGAGGTCGCGCCTTCCTGCTTGTGAGCTCCAGATGAGTGCAGGTGGGATAAAGCTAAATGGGCCCACAAATGTTGGTTAGAGTGGATCACGTGCCGGCATACGTCGTAGAAGCGGTGGTGTGGTTTTGAAGGAGGCTGGCACCAAGTGGCAATAGCGGGCAGCTGCCCCCGGACCTAGCCTTGGGCAAAGGCGGGAACCAAATTGCCGCGATCTCGCACGTCAGGCACAGTTGTTACTAATTGGAGCGGCTGCCGCCCATAGTGACGAAAGAAAGGCCACCTCGACATCAATGAACTCCGATATTTCCAAATAAGAACAACACTCTACAAAACAACATTTCTCTCTTTTCTTCCCACGACAACAATATATCTCCCTCTCTCTCTCCGATCCGGTCAATCCTCTAATCTCGCCACCCACTTTCGCCCGGTCTTACCCAACTGTCCTCAACTGCCGATTCTCGACCAACCTACAACCAACTTACAACCAACCTACAACTTCGACAACAACGACAACTGCGCCGCTCCCACAATACGACGACAGTACCCTTGCGCGACTTGGCCAACCGACACAACAAACACCTCTCTCTTATCCTCCGCCATGGACCAGGTGATGGACGGCGGGCTCGTCCGCTAGAACAGTGGTTCTGGGAGACGCCGATTTGCACACGGTGGTGGACGACGGCAACCTTTGCGATTAGTGTGCTCGTGCAGTGCCAGATCTTGACACCCTTCCAGCTGTTCTACAGCTACCGTTCAGTATTTGTCAAGGGGCAGGTAAGTCCATCCCATCCTAACGTCTCTCCTCTCTGCAACAGGCTCCCCACTAACAACAACAGTACTGGCGATTGTTGACGACATTCCTCTACTTCGGCCCCATCTCCCTCGACCTCATCTTCCACGTCTACTTCCTCCAGCGCTACTCGCGCCTCCTCGAAGAGTCCGCCGGTCGCTCCCCGGCCGTCTTCTCATGGCTCCTCCTGTACGCCATGGCCTTCTTGCTTGTCCTCTCGCCGCTCGTCTCGATGCCGTTCCTCGGCCAGCCGCTCTCCTCAACACTCGTCTACATTTGGTCGCGGCGCAACCCAGACACCCGGCTCAGCTTCCTGAATCTTATGGTGTTCACGGCGCCCTACCTGCCGTGGGTGTTGATGGGTTTCAGTCTGGTCCTGCACGGGACCATTCCCAAGGACGAGATTATGGGCGTGGTTATTGGCCACGTCTACTACTTTTTCACGGACGTGTACCCTCCACTGCACGGCGGGTCTACGCCGATGGGTCCGCCCACCTGGTGGCGCCGGCTGTTTGAGAACCCGCCGCCGCGGCCCGAGCTTCCCGACGAGGACGAGAATTTCGACGAGGACGCGACCGGGGCCTTTGACGGTGCCGATCTGGCAGCCGCCCGTGCGGAGCGTGTCCAGGCAGAAGTGAGATGAGCATGCCTCTCTCGGCGTGGACGATAGTCGTTATTTCCATATCCGCTTTGCGGCAGCTGCCGCATTCTGCGAAACATACCACATGCTCATCGAACAATTTGTATGCGCGTATATACTTGGCGCCGTTGGAGTGATGGTTCTGCCAAAGAACGTATACGACCCTTCCATCGATCGTGTCCAACATGGACTACAGAAAAATCCCATTGTTCTGGGGAAAGCCAGCGTTGTTTTTTTTATGTGCATTTTGGCGTTTGTTTTGCTTTGTTCGTTCTCTGTACTTCAGATATAAGTCAAGGGGCTGGCAAAGCGTCAGCCTAGATTATGCTTTCCAGGACATCTTGCTTTTGCCAAAACAGAAGCGTGGATTGAAAGACGTTCATCACGGGGCGGTCTTGTGTACGATAGCAATAGATACCTCAAATACCAAATACCAAATTTCAAAGTCAATATTCGAAAGTAAAATAAGTAAATAAGAAGTCCAAGGGCAACGCTATTTTATCCAACATCAGTCCGCATCGTCCTTACGTCAAGCCCAATGTCTACTTGAGGTACGTGCTGACATAGCCCTGGCGGAATTGGTTCTCGTTCAGCTCGTCGCTGCGGTTCAGCGGCGTCCACTTGGGCTCGTCCTTGAACAAGCGCATAGCGTGGGTGTACTGCGGTCAGCGTTAGCGAGGTTCAAAAAAAAAAAAGAAGAAGAAGAAGAAGAAAAAGGCACTCAGGAGCACCGGAGGGAACTCACGTTGGTCTCGTCCGTGGTGAAACGGTGGTAGATGCCGGCCGGCAGGATAATCAGGTCGTCCTTCTCGAGACGGATGCGCACCCACTCGTCCGTGGTGTCGCGCACGTCAAAGTAGCCAGCACCACCGCGCACGTAGCGGATCTCCTCGTCCTCGTGCAGGTGCTCGTCAAAGAAGCTCTTGACCTTGGCCTCGTAGATGTCGCCCATCGTGGCCGGCGAGACCTTGATCTCGTCGCGGTTGCGGTAGCCGCGGTCGGTGGCCAGCTTGTCGACGTCGGCAATGTCGGAGATGTGGTAGTACAGGACACCGAGGCGCTGCAGGGCGTCGTTGTCGACCTCCTTGCCGGAGTCGTGGGGGAGGCGCTGGTCGCCCTGGATGTGAGAAGAAGGAGTATGTTAGTCATTGTCTTCGTCTAGATCTATGTCGTGTCTGTACGCACCGGCTGGTTGTCGTAAACGTAGGCCTTCATGGTGGCGGTTGTGTGGAAAAGTAGTAAGGAAAGGATGAGGATGTCGTGATTGGGTTGAGAGGAGTCGTGCCCGGGGATGCGCTTAATATATACGAGTTCAAGAGAAAACGATCGTCACTTTCGATGCCCGCTTTGGCTCGTCTGAAAAGTTTTGGTAAATTCGACTTGAACAGGGTTCGTAAGGCGATGTGAGAAATGCAAGGTCGCTGATTCGACTGCAGCAGGTGAGATTCGAAAAGAGAAACTGAGAAAGAGAGTCCGAGTGTGGTAAAAAGCGAGAGCGGATCTGGTCTCCTGCTTTTTAGATTTTGCTTTTCAACGTTTGGGGGGGAGTGACTCGGCTTATTTTGGGGTTTTTGGGCTTTTTTGGCGGCGAAAAGGGCCAACGTCATATTTTAGAACGGGCGATGGGCGCAAAACCCGCATTGCGCCATTGGCTGCCCGCCGGGAAACGTGCTGCTGCCCCGCCCTCTCAAAGGCCGTTGTTTAATTTACAGATGGAAGTTCACAAGTCCGCTGGAACGCTTACATACGCAGGTTTTCCAGGGCCTAAACTCCTGTCTCCGACAAGGGGAGGGGAACGGTGGGAGCTAAAGTGGCCCCTCTCCAGTGAACAGGACAGAAAAGTGGGTCTTATTCACTTACACAGACGTGACAGACTTGGACTCTGAGCCCAGCAGAGAGCCTCAACAACTGTAGCTTTATTTTTTCATATCAAAAACTCCATGTCTTCTTCATTTATGAGTCGATAATATCTTCATAAAAGAGGACACGTTTTATCAGTTGATAAATAGATTGGAGACTGATAAATTGTGTCCCTCATAATCCGCGGGTATCCTCGATTTTCGGCCTTTTGATGACGATCGCATTCGCATCCGCATCCGCAGTCACGGCCTTGGCACTCGGAAGACGATACGGGAAGAACAAGGGACACCGCTCTTTTTGCTGTTCTTTGGGTCACTAAGGAGCATGCTGACTTATAAAACGGAGCATGGTTGCAACGAACGCTTGTGAGAAAAAAGAATCGTGTAGAAAATTGCCTGAAACAGAAGCTGACAACCATTAATACGAGAAAGCAACACAGCCATGCACTGTCCATCTATTTTACATATCAAAAGTAGCGGTCTGTGGGGAAGTGCCATAGATGTGAGGTCAGTGGACAAGTGTTGCCGGGCATGGAGTGCCCTTGTGTGTTGACCTCCGAATTGCCCCAGGATTCGGCGAGTGAAAAGCCCTTGAGGATGACTCTCATTAGAAGGTATATTTGTACCCTCTTTTGGAGATCAGAGATGATAACTATGGCCTTGCTTGTTGTGTACACTACATTAGCAGACCGCACCCGAAAGCATCTAGGAAAGTGTGCCCGAGAACCAGTCGATAATGGGATCGCATGGCCTTATCAAAGGTTTCTTTGGCATAGTAAGCATGTAAGCAGTGCGTACCAATTTACTTGTCAACTTGAAGGTTAAGTGATAATTATATTAATGGCCCATAGAAGGCTATCGGTTGTCATATTGATATGATGAACTGGAAGGATAGTAAAAGACAGATTGTGTATTATGTCAGTTTTCGCAGTCTGTTTTAACTTTGTATTAATCAGATACGGATATGCTGACATATTGCCTCTACCCTACATATCACATATCAATTAGTATTGCATTTATGGCAATTTGAACGTTTTACGTGGCTCTGGCGTTGACCATCTCATTTGTTTACTTTCAGGGGTAAGATCTGGGTTTGTGATCTCTAACTTTATTGCGCTGTTTCTTTTTCTGGGCTGAGCCTCATGAATATATTTAGATATTGCTCTCTAGGTTTGTAGCAAGTTATGGAAGTTGTGACGGTTTCTATTTTTTTTTCTTTTTCTTATGTGTTTTTAGCCACGCTTCTTTTTTTTCTTTTTTTTTTCTCTCAAAAGAAAAAAAGTTTCTACATAAATATTCCGTGTATTCGTGAATTTAAATTTTAACCTGGGGTTTTTTTTTTGTTTTTATTTCCTATCTCCAAACTCCAAAAAAAAAAAAAAACACCCAAAAAAAATTCACTATAGCTTTTTATCTGTTTTAGAAAAGAAACGACAAAATTGATTTCTATATATAAGATCTCATTGAGTTGTACTAGAATATATGTTATAGAACAAGGGTACTAGAACAGAGGGTTGAGAGAGGTCATGATGGTGTCTTCAGACGTTCAATATCAAATGTAATTGGATTCCATCGTAACAGTTCTCAACAACCCCACGAATTATTAACCCAAGAAAGTTTTATATGAGAGGAACAGGACGTTCGGATAAGATTCCTTGTTGTAGTTCAACCAGTATATACGATCAAATCATGGTTGCACATAATCTTTGTTATGTGTCAAAGTTAAATCATCATAATCCTTCAACCATATCTTTCAAGCCACGAGTATGTCAGCTGTGACAGGGGAATGGCACCTCTAAGCTAGGATCTAGATCTATCATACTGTAAAACTCACTCTGGGCTCCAAGGTTGGATGCCAGGATCATGAAGCAACAGTACACGACTCCGGGGCACCCGAATCTCGGAGAAGGGGACCTTGATCGTACCCGGAATAACGGTTATCAACTCGACGATCGTGCTATATATCTGTTCTACGAAGATGCAAGATATATATGAGAGAGCTCAAGTAACCAGGAGGCTGGCATAGGGATGTAAAATGACAATAGGTATTGTGCATCGGCCATCATCGTGTGGCTTTGCTTCCTGGCATGCCTCATTCCATAATGGAGTTTTGGCGGCGTCATGGATGGATTCGTATTGATACGATCCTGGTACTCGCGTTGCACATTAATATCCAGCTCCTAGGAACGGAGGTTAATCTTCTTTTTACCCTCCCCCATCTCTGAGTTACTGGCCAACAGTTGATATTCAACGGTAGCCATTGAATCTTCACCATGAAATGAGAATAAAAAAGGTGCTCATGCTGTACTCTACGTCAGTCTTAATGAAGTTGAAAATCTGCCTCACCAATGGATATTATGCCAATTGTTTTGCTCCCGACGACATTCGTCGTTGTTTCACAACACTGCGTTAGAAATAAAAACCATCAAACGATTTCACACGTACGAGCAAGGACCATTGGATATGTGAGACCATTGTACAGTCTGCCCCCGGGATTTTATATGTCCAGCTCCTCCTTGCGGTCTCGCATGCTTCCATGCAAAGACCAGATGACATGACCGCCTGATGACCTGACAGGAAGGAGCGTCTCGACAGACAGTCGGCCTCACCGTGGTCGGATGCATTTATTGAACTGTCCCATAATCTAAGATCTGGCGATGTCGGGTCACCTTGGTGCTGATGCCATGTTGCAACTCATATGGGTATTAAATCATCAACCCGGATACGAAGAAATATATCGTGCCGACAACGGAGCTTAAAGAGTATTCTGTTTCGCATGGCGGCCATGGGTCACAGTTTGGCACACAATTATTGTAACATGTTGTAGTTTTCTTGATATGATCCCTCGATATCAACGAGGCTTACGATCGTTGCTTTACTGCAGTACTCGTATCATAGCAAGTATCATTCAACCGTGATATGTTGACTTTCGGCCACAACAAATGAGATATATGCATATTTGTTGACAAATCCCTGATCCTGGTCAGGGCACGAAAGCACGCGGCTGTCAAAGTGATGATAAACATTAGTTGGTCAAAAGGCCCGTTTTACACATTTGGCGGGAGGGAAAGGGAACATGGAAGAACCAATATCCCGTTCTAACAGTCGCGAGAACCCTGAGAAAACTATCGAGAAAGTGTACATAAATTGACGGGAAGAGAGCAGAAAAGAAACAGGACAGAGCCGACGATCAACAATCCACAAAAGGAGCCTCCCGTGTCTACCCGTGCCTCGATGCTGATCCTTTGTTTATATTTCCCTGGCAGGTTGTGGGACAATCAAGACTTGTATATTGATATCGAGACAGGCAAAGGACCGGGGAAAGCTCGCAAAGATGGATAAAGTTGTCAAACTTTATTCGATGGCCCATTTCACGGCTGGCCTTGCCGTTCGTGATCTTCATTATTCTTATTGCCTTCATTTTTTATTCTATTTTAACTTCCCGTCTGGTCTGGTCTGTCGCCCCGATAGATTCTGGGCGACATCATTTATGGCCACATGGAAGTAATTTACAAACGGAATAATTGAAGGCAAAGAGCGTTGAAAAACAATAGAGGCATTCCGCCCGAAGCGCCCCGAATGGACCAAAGGAAAAGGGCGACTGTATGTGCAAATACAACGCCGATGGCCGGCGATCGCTGTGACTCGTGAGGTTGATGACGGAGAAGGTACGTAGAGATGCAAGGACATGTTATATTCCCAAAGAGGAAAACTGTCCTCGCAGGTAGTTCTCCTTGACGTAGTTGAAGCAATTTTTTCGATGATTTGCTGTCAAGTGCTTGACGAGTTTATCCAAGTTTTCCTCCCCATGTCTTGGCTGGTTATATGCGATGCTGCACAAATGGTGCTGCGATCTGGTCGTGTAGAGCAATGATCGACAACATCTCCCGTCGGGACTGGAGAAGGGTCTTTGCGGGTGGGTATCTATCGCCAAAAGTTGGTTATTGGCGATACTAGATGATGCACTGTTGTCCATCGCTTCGTTTTTTTTCTTCCATCACTCCTTCTCGCCTCATTTTCTTCCAGATGCGGTGAAGACAAAAGATAGCAATGGAAACAATCAAAACAAGTACAATGCATAGTCTAGCAACGCATAGCACATCCCGAACGGGGCGGCCCCCCAGAAATCGCTAACCCCATGCCCTCCACATTAGCCGACATGCAGAGCTGTGGCATCTTTCTTTTTGGCGGGAAGTGATATAAAGTGCGTCGTGGTGGGATCTCACGAGGGGCAGACAACAATGGAGGGGAGGAAGGCGAGAAGGGTACGGGTAATGGAAGCAAATAGATTACAGAGTGTGCGCTTCCGTACTCGCAGAAAGAGGCCTGAACGTTTTGCACTTTGCCACTGGATACTCTGAGCGTGATACACGGACCTGCGCAACGACGTGAAAAAATTGTAATGCGAGCTGCATGAAGCATAAAGTAGTTTACATGTGAGAAGGTAAAGAGGTTGCATGTACAATTGACACGGTTAGTGGCCTCTAACAAGATGAAGCAAGGTTAAAAAGTGAGGGGAATGGAGGGGGGCACGATTGTCCATGCACGTCGATGCATTGGGGGGCAAGCCGCGCGTGGGATGGTCAAGCGTCATAACGAGAGAGTCTTCTACTCTGACATCCTCCTGTTTGATACAGAGAAGTATTCTTTTCATTTCCATTGTCATCCTGCATGAGGGCACACCTACAGACGGCACACGATGATGCAGAGAGTGGGAAAAATTTTTCATTTGTTTAATTCTTTTCGACCCTGCATCTCGCAACTTATTTTTACACTCGAAAATTTAAACCTGGCGGTAGAAGGATCGTGAAGGAGCGCCGATGCGCTGCGTAAAAGAGGCAAAGAAAGGCCAAGAGACATCGCATCGCGACATCGCATTATCGTAGCGGTGAGCATGTTCACGATAAGTGTGGTTGCGTTCTGATTTTTAAAAGGAAAGAGGAGGCAGCCATTGGCGTATCAGCAGCGGAAGACTGGCGAAAGGCTGTGTGACATACTGTTTTCCCCTGCACTTTCTGTTCGTCCTTTCCCTCTTGTTTTCTTCATTCTTCTCATGGCTGCCCATGCGGCTGCAAAGAAGAGGCCGTAAACATCCCGCGCCACCATACAGCGGCTCTGTTCTGGGCTGTTCTGTCGTATTGGCAACGGAAATCTGTTTTCTTACCACCGTTCTTCGCCTGTTCCTCGCCTGTCTCTTTGTCTGTTGGCTGTTTGATTTTCTTTTATTTTCTTGACCGCTTCGTTGTCTGAGTCTAAATTTTGAGTTTTTGGGACTTTTTTTCACAATCACATTTCTGGTGACTCTAATGCGACGACGCCTCGATGTCGCCATCGAAAGGTTTTTCAACTGTCCTCGTGACTTACAAGTCGTCTGAGCAGAAATGCCCTTTTTATTCAAGTCACTCCACGATTAGCAGGACGGTACCGCAATGGAAGTCGTAAGATGCAAATGTAGAAAGTACCATTTTGTTTACGTGCTTCTATTATTTCCACTCTCACTTGATATGTATTAATTTGTGAAATCATCATGTCAAATGGGACTTTCAATGACACAACTATGGAGAATAAGTTTGGGGGTATAGTACGAAGCTGAGATGATAGAATGTGAGGACAACCGCCGGAAGCGCAGCATTCACTACGGGCAGACCGGGAAGGGACACGACAAGGAGAGTGGAGGGCAGGATGAAGGGGAGGACAAGGAGGAAGGGCAAAAGACATCTGGGATGGCACACCTGTTACGCAGATGGCCCCGCCTTCAGAGTATATTGGCCATTCTTGTCACACAGCCTGCCAGCCAACCAGCCCGTCTCTGACGACTCCCTTCACTCTCCCGAACCATGGCAGCGGCAGCGAATCGCACGACGGCAATGGCCGCTCTTCACCAGATAGCCGTTTTGGGCCAGTCCATGTTCGGCCAGTGCAGCCAGTGCGAATTGAATCCAAATCGAAAGCCATGATCCTTCTGTGCTCTGACCCTTGCCAGCATCCGCTGCCTTTCTTTTCTTCTTTTTTTTTTCTCTGTGCAAGTATCTGTAAAGTGCACGCATGAGCACTCCTTTTCCCTGGTTCACAGAGTGGGACGATGCAAGAAGAAACGGGGCATGATCTGCAACAAGGAGCTTTTGGAGAGGGGCCCGCAAAAAATGGCCTTGCTTGGTCTTTTGAGGACGGCTTTTGTTTCTGCATATCGAGTCCAATTACGAGGCCAAGGATGGCAATACATGAGCATGGTGGATTGAAAGAGAAGCTTGGATCTAAAGTGGTCCGTCGGAGCTCAAAGTGCAGAAAAAGAGTCGTGAAAAGAGGCTCGACAGTAGGAAGTGCAAAAGAACGGTGAATGTTTTCATAAAAAATTGCATTTTCATCATTTTTTTCTCTGTTCACGCAGTGCTACCCACCCGTCACAATTTGTTCCTTCTTCAGAAAATAAAACATTGACGAGGCAGAGGCAAATGGACAGGAAAAAAAGTCAGAGGTAGTCAAATGAGGGGAGGGGTTGAACGCACAGACAATATTCTGTTGGTGGAGGGAAGAGACGGCGACAACACAATAATTGGGTGACAAGCATACATTTGGGGGAGCATGTTCCGCTTCGACGGAGAGTCAAGGACTGAAATCTACGCTGGAGATGCAAAGTGCAGGTATCCCGGCGTATCTGCAAGCACTGTACCTTGTAACTCGTACGCAAGAGTTTGTGGCTTTTCTCTTTTCTCCTCCACATGCAAAGTGCAACTTTCACTCCTGACTTTTCATCCACTTTCTTCTTTCCCTGTTTCCTTTCTTGGACATCACTGCAACGCTGCACTGAAACCTTGGGACGGGTGACCCAATCACTGGCCTACTTTTTCGGGGGCAGGAGGCATTGATCGAAGGAGAGAGAAAAAGTCGAAGAGCCAAGAAAGCGCCAGTTCAAAAGCCCAAGTACACCGAAAGCCGGAGGGAAGGAAAAGAGGAAGGGGATAGAGGGAAGTGAATAGAGACGAAGGAACAGGACGTAGTATTTGGTTACGATAATCTGTCCTCATTGTGAGATTCGGCGAGAGCAGCCGAGGTGGAGGGGATGTTTGAAAAGAGAGAAGGTTCTGTCAAGAAGAGACTAGCAAACATAGCCGCCGTACGGTCAAGCCTCAGCCCAGGGTCTATTGAGTAAGACGAGTGAGAATGGAGGCAAACAAGAGGAACGGCGCAGAGCCAACCACCGGGAACGACCGAGAAAAAGGGTGGAGAGGGAGGCAAAGGTACAGGGAAGACTACGACTTATTGTGACAAAAAAAGAAAGGAAAAAAGCCGCTTGCCACGGTCTCCAGCGGACCGCTACTGAATGGTAGGACGGTTTGAGAAAAAGAAGCAAAGTGGCTGGCTGTATATTGTCTTGGTTATCCTTCTCTGACAGATCTGGGGTCCAACCAACTGGCCAAGCCAAGAAGAGGTGCTATCCCGGTCGTCATGTGGCCGGCTAGTTGCCAGTTTCCTCCTTTCTGTTCTTGACCTCGTCTCGGTTTAAGGTCCGTGATCTTCATCTGTGCTGAATCTCACTCTTCCTATGCAGGGACTGAACCGAGCCCGCCTTTGTTCGCCGCTGGGTTGAGTTTGCTTGAAAACGTTACTTGTCGTGTAAGATGTCGTCAAGAAGACGCAACGAGGCTCGTAAAACAAAGAGACCATACAGCACTAATCTGCTAGGTCTGTGGCCGACAATACGATTTCAAACACGAGCCACCTTTCCCCCTCCGCCAAGCTCGTGTGGACTACTTAAACACCACCTTTACCTTCATTTTCGGTGTACTTTGTTGGTGAGGCCAGCCTCACTACGAGAACGCAAGTACTAGCTGAATACCAGCGCCACATAAAGATGATCGCTGACTTGTGTGTTTAAACAATCTTTCTGACCACCATCAATGTTTGGTTTGGATATGTTCTCGTGAAGACATCCACTATTTTTGGAAGGTCAGCGCCAGCAGCGCGTGTAAGTCTTGTAAGTCAGCGGGCGGCATGACGTCACAGCTAGAGTGTCCCACTGTGAGTTATGGAGGGCAGGAGGAAGGCGCAGGCCCACGGCCATCCACAACTGAGCTCAGCTGAGGAAGGAATACGACAAGTTGTGCACCGGCGGCTACCGAGATGGGTATGGGGCAATTTTTGGGGAATTTGAAGCGGTCAGATGGTATTATGGGTAAAGAGCCCTGGAGGACCACTTCGACGACAGATCTCTTGACAGGAGACAGGATCCTGGGACGTCGGCAGTCGCTCGGCTCTTCGCTTTTACGATCTAGAAACCTTATTATTGGTAGATGGTAGAGTGTAAATATGTACTCCGTATATTGAACGGCGTCAAAAGTCAAGGCCGTACGAGACGAGGATACATTTGTTTGCTTTCTACTTTCTGCTTTGATTTTCTCGCCTCCTTGTTGTTTCGGAGCTGGCAGCACATGACCGCGATGATCGTCCCTCCTGTGGTGGAGAAAGGGTCTGCCAGAAACAGGGGCCTTCTTTGACAGAGCTTCAGGGTATCACGCAGACCGTTGGTCAGCGGCACTGTTGTCTGTTACTTTTTGTACGTCGTTCTCGTCGGCTTTTTATGTACTACAGTGGCTCGGGATATTTTCCCTACCTTGGTTGGTGCAGCTGAGCAGACATCCGACGCATGTCTTGTCTGAGAGCAGGCGTCTTTCTCTTTCCGTCATTTACAGCGACGGCGTACAGTGCTATGTTGTGCTCATGCAGAACGGAACACTCAATGTGGCCGCCGGAGCAGGCCATGCAAACAGAAAATGAAAACATGAGACACCTTTTGCTTCTGGGTGGTGGCATTTGCTGATATGATTTGTCCGCGGGGCGGCTCCAATTCGGGTGCAAGCAGAAGAAGGGGGAAAGGGCGGTAGTGGTGGTGGTGGCTCTAAAGAAAGTATTGTGGCCGTGGCTCGTGGTCCGGGAGCGTTGCCAGACTCGTGGGCTTAGAAGAGGGCATGTTGGCTTTTTTTTCCAAAGGAGGAAGCTGAAATGGAAAAAGTCGGGCATGCATCGTGGGATCCATTACAATCGAGCTTGAGCTTGAGCTCTAGCTTTTTATTGAAAACCAAAATAAGAACCGTATTTTGACTCACCGACTGTAAAACGGCAATGAAGCAAACAAAAACCAAGGCACTGGATGAAGGATTTCAGTTTTAGATGTACTTTGTACGCGGATCTCTTTGACAAGTGTCAAGTCGCGCACCGCGTGCCGACCTTGAAGAAGATGAGAAAAGAGCGATGGATGCACCTTTGCATCGTCTGCATCTTCCAACTGCCACTGATTGGCAGGTCTGTTCTTGAAAGCTGAAAGCTGCACTTTTGTGGAGACGGCCGACATTGGTGAAAGGCTATCTTGGAGCGGAGAGTAAGTATCTATCTTGTCTGTAACAAGATTCGCAGAAGAGGAATGGACCGTACAAAATCTCCTTCCTCTTTTTTCGCAGTGTACGAGTACGATGTACGGCGGTTTACGGCGTGTGTCCAGCATGTCTCGCGCAAGCGCTGTCTCGCTTTCATCCTGCGTGTCTCATCCGACTTTTCCCTTTTCACGATGTAACTCGGCACGTCGACTCCGGAGTTTGTTTTTGCAAAGTCGATCTTGCGATGCACTCCCGCTAGCTTTACTCATCGACCCAAGCCAGGATAGGGACACTCGAGAAGCATTGTTGTGATATGGGAAAGCTGGAAGCCGATGACGGGCGTCTGTAGCGGTTGGCAGAAGCAGATACGGATATCGATGTAGAGGTGGATGCTGTGTTGACAATAATTGGGGCTGTCTTTAACAGAGGAATGTCCGTTGGAGGAGCTACATTTCTACAGTGTATCGACAGATGGCCGATCTCTTGATAGAGATCCGTTTTGTTTTCTTTTGCCATCTTCATCCCTATATGCCGCTTCTCTGCAAAAGGGCAACAAGGGTATTTTTTTTTGCTGTTTTTCTGCAAGGGTCCAACAACAAGTAGCGGCAGACAACCGTTAATTTATCTGTACTTGAAAATTTGCCATGCTCTCGATATGATTTCTGTCCCGCCTCCGGCAAAGGAGGACGTCCCGCATGTTCTTCGTCCACAAGTCTGCGAGAAGAGTGGAAAAGAGAAAAGAAAAAGCTCGGGCCATCAGTGTCGATTCCCCAGCCGCCGCACACAATCTTTCGGATAGTCGTACTTGGTTGCACGGAGAAGCTGTCTCGCAGTCGTCTTGTATATCGTGTGGCATGGCTCTCGGAAAGCGACCTCAAACCGCCTCTTGACAATGTGGGCTGGGGAAGACCCTGGGGGAGACTATCATAAGGTATCATACACAGTACGACTACTCCGTATCAGTACACAGAAGCAAAGAAGAGTACCTCGAACATTGCCCTCAAGTGGCCAAGCCCACACACACATGCCATTCCTGCAGGGCACTAAAATAGACAGGCGCGACACGACCAGGCCAGAAATGGGAAATAGTTGGCGTTAGCAGCTCCTGAATGTCTCTCCAGAGGGGTCGTTTTTCTTCACCGCTGATTTGAGATTTCGAGATTGGAGTAAGGCTCTTGGTGTTTTGTGGTCGAGTTGGTGGTGGGCTGTTCCAAAAGAGGATATCGGCCGTGGGGGAAGGGAGCTACACAGACGACACAGAACTGGACAAGGGTGGACAAGGGTGGCTGGTAGTGGTATTTCGAGGACGATCAGAAGGGACGAGCCAAAGACAGAAACGCGCTTTTCGTCATGGCTTGGAAAAAGGATCGTCAGAGGGACATTTCACATTTGTCTCGTTTTGTTTGGTTGGCATGTGTGGTACTGTTGAGATTGCCTTGTCTGTATGGTGCTGCAAGGTCTTGTAAGGTCTGCCCACCGCAATTACAGCCCGCAGAAGACGAGATACTCGAAGGAGATAGACGAGAGAGTGTGAAAAAAAAGGAGGGGGACACAACCCTGGGGTATTTCAGGGTATCTTAATTTACCAGAATAGCCAATTGACGAATAATACAAGAGCCGGCAAGGTAACTGCACGGTTATTACTCCGCCGAGAGATTAACAACAAACATGGCATTGGCCGGGAAAAGGGAAGCCTCAGAAAAGTACGGAGTAGTCACAAATAATCGAAAGAGTAGAGTAAAAATCAAGTGAAGAAAAGAATCAAAAGAAGCCAAATGGAAGCTCTCTGATGCCCCCACTGTCGACACTATTCGCCGCGACAGGCGAGGCTGGACGATAGAGGCAGACAGACCCTAGAGGGAAAAGAGGAGAGGGCTGGGGAGATATTCCACTTTTTTTTCTTCTTCACACGCCGAACGTCGTACTCTTGTCTCGTCTTGATATCTTGATATCTCTCATCGCGCTCTCCTGAAATCAAAAAGAGGGGTCTAGCACTTCAACAACTCGCTTCGCGCCTACTCTTTCGGTCGCCGCCGGCGCTGCTCATCGACACGCTAATATCGAAGGGGAAGGGGCTAAGACGCAGGCTGTCGAGCGTTGTATCGAAGGAGGTCCCCTTTTTTCTTGTTTTATTTGCTTCTTTTCATTGTTCTCAAGCCAGGCCTAGTCGCATCGTGGGCGGCCCATCTGGGACTATCGGGCGACCAATCTCAACCGGCCTCTTGTAAACGCGGCCGTTTTCTCCAGAAAAGTGTACAATATCGTCCATATTTTGCTCACTCTACGGATAGCTCGTCGATATGACGCTTCTCAACCCCAGTTCGGGCTCTTCTTCGTGTTACTATTCTCCTAAGATTGCTCTTTGCCAAGTTGCTGTAGAAAGTAGAAATACCGGCCACCTCAGCCCATCATCACCATTCTCTCAGCGGCAGTGCGTCGAGAGCGCCGGTACAACCGGGAACATACATTATAGCATCTCACACTGCGAAGGAGCAACATGCTCTGCATTGCCTCCTTCGAGTACGATTGTAGGCAATGCGTGTATTTCATAAACGTGCACGGAGTATTTTGTATCTTTTGGTGTCTTCTTTTGCCATCTTCGCCGCCGTCGCCGCCGCGGCCGCTGCTTATAGCGGTGAAGATGTTTTCTTTTTTTTTCTTTTTTTTTTTCTTTTTTTCTTTTTTTTCTTTTTTCTTTTTTTCTTTTTTTTCTTTTTTTCTTTTTTTCTTTTTTTCTTTTTTTCTTTTTTTCTTTTTTTTTCTTTTTTTCTTTTTTTTCTTTTTTTTTTTTTTTTTTTTCTTTCTCTTCTTTTTCTTCTCTTCTTTCATCATCCTTCCCGGCAATCCTTTTGAAGATGATACGCCGAACAAAAAGGCAAAGAGGGTAGATGGTGCACACTCCGTTCCAGCTGGATGGACGATCGTTGCTCTTCTCAGCATCTACTTCCATCCTTTGACGTGCAAATCGAGAGGAGAGACAGTCGGGTCAAACTTTGAGCGAAACATGCAGCGGCCCTTGCGCCTTGCGTGCCCTTGCGTTGCCGACGACATTTTACCAAGTTGTCGACATTCTGATTTACCGCGTCGAGTTGCTCCTTTTTCTTTCTATGATTTTCTCCAGACAAAATTCTCCTTCTCTTTCCCTGTCTGTCTCTCTGTTTGACTGACCCTAGCCTATATGCACATATTGTATGCCTCACAGCCTGCATACAGTAGCGCCGGATTTTCATCGTTTCCATCTTCCATCTTCTCTCCTGCTGTCTGTCCTTTATCCGCTCTCACTGCGACTGCTGTGTTTGGCTACTCGGTGTCATTGCGTTACTCCAGTTCTGTTTCCATTTGGTGCCTCCATGTATCCTCTTACAGCTGCAGTGGCTGCAAGAGGAAAAGAAGGTAAGAGAAAAGTGGACGATGGACACAAGACGCAAAAAATGCAGACTGAACCGCAGACGCAGATGCAGATGCAAGCCCCCTTTTCCTGCACGTAAACGGGGGAAGTCGCAGGAGGGAACAGGAAGGGCGTTTATTTGGAGAACCCCTCCAGATGAACCAAAGACAAAACGACAAAAATGTCAAATAGGTCAAAAAAGTTGAAAGGAGATAAAAGCCATTGAGAAAAAGTCAATGCAGTTGCCAGCCAAAGGTCTCTTCGCAGCCATTATTGGCCAGACATGGACCCCCTCGCAAGATTTGGCCACCGCCGGCTGGTTGCCCTTCCTGGCAGCAAGCGGCAAGCAGGCGAGCACAGGCATTTTTGTTCTTTATTCTTTCGCCCACAAATTCTCTTAGAAAAAGAAAAGAAAGGAGGCGGGGATGGCGCCCTCTTCGCCGATTCCGTGCGTACGAAAAACTGTATTCTGTATTCTGCATTCTGCATTGTCATTTTATCTTTTCTGCTTCTCCCTCCCACTCGTCTTAATCCTTTGTTTCTCACCATTGTCACGATGTCAGAGAGGACATCCAAATCAAAGAGACGAGAGATTACCTGCGCCTCCTCGCTTCCTCTCAGAAATAAAACAAACGAATAAACGCGAAGATGGTAAACAAAAACAAATAATACTCCTCTTCCGCGCTTCCCTGGTGCTGACGCTACTGCCATAGCACATAATAATACATAATATTGTCATAAAACACGGCGGTATTAATTACGAAAAGTAAAAGTAGGGGCTGGCTGCGGAGAGGAGACTGAAGACCGAATTGCGACGGTATCTCGCTTCTTTTCCCTGGCGGCGGTGCCTTGCTCTCCCAGCTTTTTGGAGTGTTTTGATGTTGTTAGTGCTGTTAGTGTGTTTATGGTGGGGGGAAGGTGCGAGAGGTGCTCCGTATTTTGTGTCCTGCCAGCCTTGGACACTTGCTTCTGCCCCTCCACCCCTTGTCATCTGCAATTTTACCCTGCTGTGATGTCGCGCGCAAACGCGCTAGCAGTGGTCCTGGCGTCGCTGCACGTCCCCTCTGTCCCCTCTTTTATTTTCGGCGCCCACCCAAAAAGCAAAAACATCCTAGCAGTACCCTGAGTACGCAGGTGATGGGCAGCAGGCATCCCGGCCAAAGACACCAAGGAAAGACCAAAGAAAGAAAGAGCCACCAAGAGCCACCAGAGAGGACCCTGGAGTGCCCGTTTTTTCTCGTCTCTTTCCCCACCAAACGGTGCCCGCCAGAAGGAAAGGGCCCGCCTATGATCCCATTTTGTGTGCCGCTTTTATTTTATGTCGTTTTTATCGTCTCGTCTTTTTCTTCGTTTCCCTGCCTCTTCGGTCGTTGCCCACAGCCGCCGCACCCCTCCCTCCTGCCTCGTCTCGCCTTGTCAGTTCCCTTGCAAAGGGGCCTTCTCTTTTCTGCTCTGCACCCACCGACAAGGCTCCTGCTCAGAGCCCTTCACAGAAAACGACACGGCTGCTGGTATTAAAACCAAATCAGCCCCCCCTTCCCAATCCCCGTCTCCAATTTCCCGTTTCCCCTTCTTCTCTTCCCCTTCCCTTTGCTTTCTCTTCCCTTTTTTCTTCTTCTCTTCTGTTTGGTCCGTAGAGGTGGTTGCTTTCTCGACAGAGCACCCGTGAATACGAAACAGAAGAGAGAAGAAGAAGAGAGGACGAGACGAGAAACGTCCGAGGGAATCTTTCAGGAAAAAAGGAATCAGGAAAACGGACATCGGTGTTCTGCGGTGCTTTGTTGTTGTGTGTGTTCGTTGTGTGTTTCTACGTGGAACATTTGGGATCTTCCATTCTTCTTTTCTTTCTTCTTTTCTTCTTCTATTTTTATTTCTCTTTTTTTTACCCTCCTTCCTCTTTTTTTATTCTCTCCTTTTACTACCGGTGCGCTCCTTCCTTACACGCCCGTACCGCCTCGACGACATCGAACGATTTTGCCGTGCGCCTCGATTGCACTTTCCCTCCGAAACGACACAACTCCCCCCGCCGTGTCGCCTTCTCCTCGAGCTCGATAACGCACGAAACGTCGAACTACGACAGCGACGATATATACAAAGAATTGTGGAGGATATCTCTGTCTGGGTGAGTGGCTATTATGCTACTGCATCTCGCAGTGGCAGCATTATTTTGCAACATCTTGTGTTGGCTTCGTGTCGCTGTTTTTGCTGTTTTTGCTGTTTTCTTATCGTGCACCTCTCTTTCTCTATCTGCTATCTGCACCGGCCGCGCCTGCCTCGCTTTCTACCATTTGTTTTGGGTAATCGCGCGTTTTTCTCTGCCTCGTTTCCCGCTAGCGCTGGTGGGCTCCAGGTAGCTCCTGCCTCCTGCCGTATCTATCCTCTGGCGTCGGTCGTCCTTGCCTTGTCGTGTCCCCTCCCGTTCCTTTCCTCCACCCACGTTCTTAGTGCCAAGAGGCCCTTGGAACTACGCCCAATTCGTGTGACCTATTGTTCTGGTTCCTACTCCTCAAAATCCCGATCAAACACAACACAAACCGAGCACAATAAGAAGATACATCTCGAACAACCACGACGAAACAAAGAGCCGCGCCTACGCCATTCACCTGCATCGCCCTTTTTTATTCTCCCTTCTCATCTTGCGCTGTGCGCTTTACGTCATTTTCCTTTTATTGTCCTTATTGTCTCTTGTGTCCTTCTTCCCGTTTCATATCGTTACCCCGCGGGCGCATTCCAGCTCGCAACGCTGCTCGCCTGTATCTTTTCATATCGTTCTCCTCGCTCCTCTCGTCTTTCTCTCCATTCGTTCTTCCTCTGGTATGCAAAGCCGACAAGCCTCGCGCCCGCCTCGTGTGATCAGCCCCCCTTGAGAAGGGCCCTTTTTTGTGTGTTGTGTGTTTTTGTTTTCCCAGTGTTTTTTTGCTGTATCTTTTGTATCGTTTTGTGTCTTTTCTGTGTCTTGTTTATTCCCACCGTTTTGCTTTCCCTCCTTGCGCCGCTCTCATGTCTCTGCTTCTTGTCTCGCATAGCTGTCTTTCCTGCATGCCGGTCAGCTGAGTCCGTCCTCGTGTTGTATTTGATTTGCTCCACGCCTTGTGCCCTTACTGTCCATTTTGCCCTTTTTTGCTTTCTCGCATTTCCAGCCTTTTCCTGCAGGCCTCTTTGCCTTCTGCCTTCTCTCTCGTCCAGTTGTCAGTCCGTGGTTCAGCCAAACAGGCACTCCGCCCGCACTGAGTCACCTGGACGAAGCGAAAAGGCACGAAACAAAAAGAAGGCAGGCAGGCAGGCAATCAACCAGGCACCGCTTGTCGACGGCCTTGTGAAAGAGCGGACAGAAACAGAACTGCGGCAGACGGCACGGCGTACGAAAAGGAACAAAAACAGAGAAACACAAAAATACAAGTGCAAAATCACACAAAGAGCACGACGACGACGACAACGAAGCACCAGATTCAAAACCCATACCAGCGCACGCATACGCTACTCACATGCACCACCTGGCACACATACAAACACATACTACACATACACATGCACATGCACACTTGCACTACTGGATGCCGCAGGAATGAACACCACACTGGGTTTCTATTCCCCAGTTGACTCAGCTTTCCAGGAACATGCCTAGATGCCCACCACCCACCCACCCGCACACACAAACACACCACACACACTTCTCTAATCCTCCCACCCTTCCACACTGCGAGCCTCGTGTCAGCTTGTGCACTCCTTGTTTTCTTGTTTTGGTCCTTTCTTTAGTTCATGCCGTCTGGTTTGTCGGGCGGTTGCCCTGCGAGTCTGCCGCCTTCCGCAGCCTCCAACTCTACTTTCCTACTACTGTGTCCAGTGGTCTCCAACTTTCTCTCTCTTTTCTCTGTCCTCCTCCGCAGCCTCCGCAGCCTAGGCGCTGTGGCAAAAGTGTCAACGCAAGCCGCAACCCGCGTGCACATCCTTTTGTCATCCTCGCATCCTTGCATCAACTCTTGCCTGGATCGCCCGGCGACTTCCTTCTTTCTTCCCTGATCACCACTTCTCTTCACTCTTTTTCTTGTCCTACTGCATCTGTCTTTTGCCTCATCCCCTCTTTTGCTTCACTTCTTATCTTGCTCCTGTTAGACAGATAGACCAGATCCGCGCATCCCTCTTCCTTCTTCCAAAGACTGGATTTCTGGAACGGCCATGAATCCATGAACCCATGAACCGCTTCCTGAGATGGTACGGAGTACACCTTCTCCTGCATGGCATGTTTTGGCCGCTCGCCCCGTTCACTGTTACTTCCGCGATCCTATTTTGTTAATCTTCTGGAAAACTTTTGCTTCTTTTTTTCCTTTTTTCCCCCACTTCATTGTTTGCTTTCTTTTCTTTCCTGTCACCATCTTCCTTATCGGCAGCGCCTCCCTCTGACGCGTTCTTTTGCTTCACTCGCCCTGTTGACCGGCACACAAGACATGCAAGAAACACAAATCGGATGTTTGACTGACTCTCCTCTCTGTGCGACAGCCTTCGGAATTATTTCTCATAATCCTCCTTCATTTTGATTCTCCTTGAACGACCTTCTCGAGACAGCAATACTTCGGCCAAGTGTCACACCGTACCTGTCGAAATCGAAATATCCGCATCTATAAAGACTCTTTACCGGCGAACCTCCACCTCCAACCCCGAACCCCATACCTCCGACCTCTCCCAAATAGCATTTGTCCCCAATGCATCCATAAACGAACCCGCCGCCATGGATTCGGAAGACGGGGAGTTGTTTATCAAGGTGTGTACGGCGCGACATGACGAGCACAAACGACCACCATAAATACTTCCCATGCTAACACTCCCAGCAACTGGCCACGTTTGTGCGCACGCATGAAAAAGCCCTTGCCAATGCTTTGCAGTTCCGGCGACAGACTGCCCCTCGACATGGCCCCTCCCAGAGCGTCTCGTCGCTCCCGACGAGCTCCTCGACCAATACCCTTCCCGAGCGGCCTTCCACCTCTTCTTCCACGTCGAGCTCCCTAGCAGCCGCCCTGTCCCTCGGATCTCTAAACTTCACCTCCCATAGCGTCAAGTCGGCCAAACTCGCCCTCACACCCCATCACCTCTTCTACCTTCTCTCCCGCTTCGAGGAGCTCGGCATCCCAGTTGGCCCCATGGGCATTCGCATCGAGAACATCCACGATGCCGCCGCATCCACCAACTACGTCTCCTTCTTGAGCCAGTCCCAACGCTCCAAGACCCACGGCTCTGACGTCGGCTCTATCCGCTCCGTGTCCAGCATCCGCAGCGTCATGTCCGGTATGTCTGCCCTTTGGGCCAGCTTCAGTCTCGGCTCCAGCATCTCGGCCGCTCGCACCGAACGCCAAAAGGCAGCTCTTCAGGCCGACTTGAAGTACCTGTACTCTGCCTTTACGAAGATCCCCTGCCTTCGCCTCGCCCCCGACTGGCGCGCACGACTCATTCGCGGTTATGAAGAGTTCCCTTTTGACTCGGCCGTCCCTCTCTATGTCTTCAAGAATGTTCAGGCCCTCGAAGTCTGCGACATGGATTTCCGGCAGTTCTTTGGCTGGGACCGCCTCGCTGACCAGCTGCGCTCTCTGACGCTCAAGCGCGCCTCTATCGAAGATCCTATCGAGATCTTGGTCGACATTGTGCTCGACGACATGGAGAAGCGCCGCCGGCGTACGTCCAAGACGCAGTCGTCACCCACCATTGGACCCTTTAGCGGTGGCCCGGGTGGCGGCAGCATGAGCATGAGCCCGCGCCGCAGTAGTCCCTCGATCCCGCACGCCCAGCTGCACAAGAGCATGTCCATGCCTGGTTCGCCCGACCCGCGCACCTCTGCTCTCGACATGCGCATCGGATCTGTTATTAGCGAACCCACCACTGACGATCAGAGCGATCCGCACGGTAGCAGCGACTTCCGCCCCTCTCTCGCTCGGTCCAACAGCGATGAGGCCTCCCCACACTCGCCCGGCAAGTCATCGCGCCCGCGCAGCCACTCGCCTCGCCGGCCCTCGAGCTCCCGCAACGGTACTTCGTATGCCCGCGGCTCACACAAGGTGCACCGCTCCGGTTCGGGCAGCTCGCATTCGAGTCTGTCTGACTCGTGGCATAATCGTCGCGGCAGCACGTCGAACCTGTTGACCGTTGGTGTCCTGCCGGCTACCAAGTGGCGCTTCCTAAAGCACCTCAGTCTAGCAGACAATTCATTGACCTCGATTCCCGCGTTCAGCTTGTCGCCTCTGTCCAACACCTTGCACTCTCTGGACCTGTCCAGCAATCTGTTCACTCAGATTCCGGACAGCCTGGCGACTCTGACCGCGCTCCGTGCGCTAAACCTGTCACACTGCATGATCGACTCACTGCACTCGCTGGCGCACTTCCCTCTCCCTGCTATCACGGCACTCAACTTGCGGGCCAACCGTCTGCTTTCTATTGCCGGCATTGAGAAGCTGTTCCCACTGGAGCGTCTTGACCTCCGCGACAATGGGTTGACCGACCCCACTGAACTGGCGCGCCTGACGGGTATCCCC
The DNA here is from genome assembly GCA_016097105.2 of Sporothrix variecibatus. NCBI lineage: Eukaryota > Fungi > Ascomycota > Sordariomycetes > Ophiostomatales > Ophiostomataceae > Sporothrix > Sporothrix variecibatus. The sequence continues at coordinate 2,921,090 of JADMNI010000007.1, read as the reverse complement.
GACATTCGCGAGGTCTGGGTGAGCGGTAATCCCTTCACGCGGACGCACAAGGATTACCGCATCACCATCTTCAACCTGTTCCGCAAGACGCCGGGCTTCACCGAGGACATCATTATCGATGCCACTGGCCCCACCTATTCGGAGCGGAAGTACCTAGTCGAGCGTGCGCCCCTGCCGCCCATGGTCCCCGTGATCAAGCCGCAGCCGGTGCCCACGATTCCTGCTGTCGATGTCAGCAAGCCTGCTATTGTCTACGACGCGCCGCGTGACGCTCGTGATTCCCGGGAGGCGCGCGAGCCGTCTGTTCTGCGGAAGGAGCGGCCTACTGTTCGCGCGGTCTCCAGTGAGAGCAACACCAATGCCACCCGTCGCAAACGGGCACCTAAGCGGCGTATTGTCGACTTGGCGACCAACAACGTCACCACCTCGCGCGTACCGTCAGCATCATCGACTACGGTGCCTGTCCTTCCTCCTCCGTCTGCCCCATCTCCTCTAGACACATCATTCGACCGCACTACAGCGGCCGTCCCGCCACCTTTGGCAGCTGTGCCCGAGACATCCTATCTAACAATGACTGATGACAATTACTTCATGTCGCATTCACCTGAAAACACGCGTCCTCTTCCTGCACTCCCCAACGGCGCCGCTCGGGAGGCACCCGCTTCTTCGGTTGCGGCTGTACCCGTGCTCCTTGAGGAGAAGCCCAGCGCACCTCGGAGCAACATCTCGCCGCTCCCCGTGGACACCAGCGAGACGTTTACGGTGGCTGAGGCCCAAGTTTTGACCAACGTTAACAGCACGGATGCGCCGACATCAGCAAGACTGGCACAGGCTCTGCCTCCATTGCCACCACAGTCGCCGCTATCCATCCAGCCACCTGTCTTTAAGGCTCCGGCAACTCCCATTACGCCGACACGTACTCCAACCAAGGTTGTCAACACAGCGTCGCCTTCACAGGCTGTGCCGTGGAACGAGCCACAGGACTGGGACGTCGGTGGTGAGCTGTACCGTCGCAAGATTGAGGCTCTTCGGGACCAGGTCGGCGAGGGCTACCTGAGTGTCTTGAGTGAAGAGACATGGGACCCTGTCCGCCACCCTCCCCAATACCACGACAACCCTTTTAGCAGCGCCAACACATCGCCGCTTCACCCTAGCCCCGTCGCGCCGCGGCCGACGAGTGTGCAGGCCATTCATTCCGGCCGCACACTAGGGTAAAGAACCAGCGGAGGGCTTCACTGCCTATTCTGTTGACCTTACACTATGGGATGCGTCCCATATACTCATCTTACCCTTCTTACACCTTCATATCCCCCACCTCTATCACTATCTACACAAAGTAAATTATACTTGCCGGCTCTTTTTGCACGTTTCGTTTTGGAAGCATTGCGTGTTGGGCGTTGGCTCTGGAATAGGCATTTGGACGAAAGGCAGTCTTGGACGAAAGTCGACTGCCACAGACTCCTGTTTCGCTTTACCATCTTCGTGCTGGCCTGATTGGCTGCACTGCATATCCTCCCATCCTTTCAACCCTTTTGATACCCTGACCCCCTCACATATTTTGTGTGTGCCGGGGAGCTCACTATATTTTATACTTTTTGGTCCCCAACTCTTGTGTCGCCGACCTTGTCAGCAAAGAACAGATGCGCTGACTGTGTGGTGGAGATATGCTGAAAAGTTGCCCACCACTGTGTTGCTGTTTTGTGCTTTTCCCGCGTCTCTTGTTTGGCATCTCGCATTGCTTTTTTCGCCTCGTTTACAGTTTCTTGTTTTGTTCTTTTGGCCTTGACTTCTTGATACCTTGATTTTTGTGCTATTTTCTGGAGTTTACATTTTTGTTGCATTGAAAATTGCCCCTTTGGAGGGCAAGAAGGGAACGTTTCATATTTTCTTATCATTGGCGCGAAAATAACTTTTGACAATGGGCGTTTTATATTTGGACTAGCTTCTGGAAATTTCTTCTTGAATCACAAGCTTCCTATTTCGATTGAAATACCAGTTTGCTTGACAACGTGACTATGTGGGATATCGAAAATGCCTTTATAAATTTAAAGTGACCTGACAAGTCTGTTGGAGAATGTTGCTTTTGAAATAAATAGTGTTTCTCTTTTTCAACTCTCAAATTTCCTTTGACGGCGATTGTGTGTGATTATACAACGAGCTTTGTAGGGTAAAGTTCATTGCCTAATAGAAGAATTGAGTCGTCGATAATCCTGGCGTCGCTCATGATGTGGTCACCGTGGTAGGTGTGAGTGTGCTTTTTGAGTAAATACATGGGGATAGTTGGAACTACACTTGAGTCACAGACCGATTTCCTAGCCTCGCCATTGATTCTTATTGCTTCTGAGAAGACGGTTGTGCCATAAAGACCTAAGCCAATAATAATCGTGTTGCAAAACACTAAAGAGCATCGCAAAAAGCAATAGCGAAAAGGGAAGTGGAAATACGAAGAGGGCCTCCATCCCTACTACCGTTTGGGCGATGACGAAGATTGGCTAATAGGTTAGTCCTACGGATTGATACCGGCAGTTTAACTATGTCACTTCCTTTTGTTTCCCAGGGTCCATCCCCAGGTTCCATCTGGACAAAGCGGACCGCGCCGCCCGTTGGGTTGGGCCCCATCGGTCGCCCCCTTTGTGCCTGCCAAGGAGGCTTCCCCGGCGAAGTCTTTGCCACAACGGCTTCGAGCTACAATTTCAATCACCAGCGTTCTAAATACTCGACTCAATTATTAGAAATATTCGATAAATGACACAGATGACTCTCTTGTGTTTATTCACAGCAAGCCGCTTTTTCTTTGATCGGATCGAGAGTTTCCACCTTTGGCGATATTCTGCAGACACAATTTTCGAAAGGCCCAACTTTCAATGGATACAATATGATCAACATTATCTGCCAGTCAATATTAACCCTGAGGAAATCCAATACCATATCAAGTTCCACGGTAGAAATTTGATTTACAACTTGCTGAGTCGATAAGGAAAGACCCAATCCTCGGCAGTAAATATTGGCGATAACAACTGTGCTAGAGCATCCTGCCCAAACAGCTCTCATAGCCCCCAGTTGGAGTCGCGTCTTTCACGTACGGCCATAGATACAGGAGAACACGGGATCCCGTCCGCTCTCCCCTTCGTTAAACCTGTAGTCGGTGGATTAGTAGTTGGGTCGGTGACGACCAGCGAATACCCGCTGCTGTACGTTTTTTTTTGTCTTTTTTTGTCTCTTCTTCTTCTCAATGTATGCGACAATCTTTCTGGCCATGCCGATGTTGTACGTTATCGCTTTTGAACATATACAGTAGTAATGATGCTGATATCATTTGCATAAGTTTGTAAAGAATACCAGCCCGATGGATCGTACTCGCCGTTATTGTATCATGTCGCAGTTTAACGTAAGAAGAAGAGACGTTTTGTAAACTGGTGCTGGCGATTGACATATTTTAGATCGACAAGTAGGTCGCGATGTCTACTGTGCCAATTTTGATTATGGAAAAATAAATGTCAGGTTATCCCCCAGGCAGAAGGCTTCCGGCTGCGTGGTCAACAATTGGCGGTCGCCAGTGGTGCAGCGCCAAGAAGGAGGAGTCGCCGACGGCATGACATCATTTGGGTCCCCTCGTCCCAAGTCCATTCTAGACTTACGAAGATCCAATGCTCCGCCAGACGGAAACTGCGATGCCACTCAGTTTTCTTCAGCAGGATGTAAAAATGGTCAAAGGACATGGAGTGAGGAATTGGCGTTGCACTCTACGAGAAGAAGAAAAATCAACTCCCAAGACATGCTTGCAGGCTCATCGCATCAAAATCAATTCGTTTGCCTTACTCAAACACTTCAATGTAAATAAGCGCGGCGAGCAAGCACAACGGCGCACTCGCGGGATGCATGACAGCGGCGCTCCATCCTGCAGCTTTAAATAGCAGGCCCGTTGAATTGATTGATCTTTGAATTCTGTGACACCCGTGCCCCTTGTTTGGCGGCTGACAAAAAGTGGAGACACAGAGTACACAGTACTAGGCCCGATATGGAATAGCCCCGTTTGCCGCCCTTCGCGACGTGAACCTCCACCAAGGACATCTAGTAGTTGAGTGGCCATTTTGCCTCCACCCCCTCGACGACGACCGCAAACAACTCTTATCACCAACGAGCAGCACCGCATTCGAGCAGCAACGTATAGCATTCTGCCCGCCCTGCGCGTGTCAACTTCGGCGCACTGTTTTCTCTTTCGTCTACCCCCGGTTTTCGCCCTTGCCGTCCACGTACGACTCAGATGCGCGTCGATAATCCCCTCTCGTTATCCTGAGACGCGGTTCTCAACGACGCCTCACTGCATCACCACAACCATCTCTCCATCACCAAAACCACCCGATTTCTCGAATAGACCTACCAAACACGACATATACGCGTCCATACACCCCCCGGAGCCGCGAGCAAACATCCTCTTTAGCACCCCGTCCCCCTATGGCGGCCGCGCCATCCACGCCTCGACGGACGTCGACTGGCCGCCGCCGTGGTCGCCCACCTGGCTCGACAAACGCAGCTAGAGCCGCTCAAATGGCTGTCGCATCTTCAGAACCCCCGCCTAAGAGGCGCAAGTACATCCCAGGAGGCCCTGGCGGTGGTGGTCGCTTTGTTGATGAGGACGGCAACGTGACATATGTGGTCCGCGGTGCCCCCAAAGCATCACCAGGAGGAGGCGGCGGTGGTGGCAGCAGCTCGGCAGTTGCGCCCCGTCGGCAACCAAAAGTACGCGCACCAAAACCTGCTGCTTCGTCACCCATACTCCCCCGGCGCGAGCGTAGCACAAGAACCCGAATCGCCGTCAGCCGCTATGAACCCGACGATGAAGAGCAGTTCAGCTCGGCTGCGGCCGTTGCGGCGGCTGTCGTGCAGAGCGAAGGATACAAGCCTCGCGAGGAACGCGGGTGGGAAGAGTTCCACCCAAATCTAGACATCGAGACCACATTCATGGTCTTCCGCTCCGAAGAGGTCGACGGCACAGCGCCGCGCCAGTCGGCCACAGCCACGCCTACAGCCGGCCTCTCCTTCAGTGGTGTGTCCCCGTTTGCAAACGGTGGCACATCAACCACTAGCTACGATGCTGGTGCAACAGGAACACCAACGATCGGTGGCGTGACAGACACAAACGGTGCAAACGGCGGTGGTCTGCTCAACGGCGACACCAACACTGCTGCCACCTCGTTCTCGACAGACGCGTCACAATCAGATCTGGCGATGGCCGCCGGCACTGGCTCACCCTCAGCCGCACCTGGCATTCTGCCCGAAACACCTCTACGCCGCAGAATCGGCCGACCACCACGCGACAGCATCGGCCTCGGGCTCATTTCGTACGGATACTCGACGACGCCCAAGACCCCCAAAGTGCTTCCGATCCATAACCAGACCCCCAAGGAAAAGCTGGACCTGAAGCTGCCATCCTACCGCAAGACCGACCGCATTCTCCTGTTTGAGGGTAAGACCTTGGGCCGCTACGTTGACAAGTCCATGATGAACGTGGGCTACCAGGAGAGCGACATGTACACCCGGCCCGACCGCTACCTTATCAAGGCCAGCGATGCCAACGCCGAGGAGGAGATTGACGCGTACCACCACCATGCTGCCGCTGAAAAGGACACAGACGGCACCAACGGCAACAATGGCGGCGTTTCCTCGTATCTGCCAAACACCTATGGCGTGCCTGGTAGCAGCATGAGTCTCGTTCTTGCTGGCGGTGGCGCTGGCAGCAATGGCGGCGTGGGCCGCGTCGAGTACGACATGGATGAACAAGATGACATGTGGCTGTCCAAGTACAATGTCCAGCGCAAGGCCGCTGGCGCCGAGGCGATCACGCGCGAGATCTTTGAAATCACCATCACGAAAATCGAAAAGGAGTGGCACGCGCTCGAGAAGCGCATTCCCAAACCGAACCCCAAACCCCCGCAGACCCACCGTCCGCGCTCCTCGTCCGCTGCGGCCGTTAATGGCGAGACGCAAGGGGGCGAAGAGCAGGACAGCAAATGTGCAATCTGCGACGACGGCGACTGCGAGAACACAAATGCAATCGTGTTTTGTGATGGCTGCGACTTGGCAGTGCACCAGGACTGCTACGGCGTGCCGTTCATTCCGGAAGGTCAATGGCTGTGCCGGAAGTGTCAGCTAATTGGCCGTGGCGTTCCGACCTGCATCTTCTGCCCCAACACCGACGGTGCCTTCAAGCAAACTAACTCTTCCAAGTGGGCCCATATGCTGTGTGCCATGTGGATTCCAGAGACCTCGCTGGGCAACACCACCTTCATGGAGCCCGTCATGGACGTCGACAAAGTGCCCAAGACCCGCTGGCGTTTGTCCTGTTATATTTGTCGCCAGAAGATGGGCGCCTGCATCCAATGCGGCAACAAGGCTTGCTACCAGGCGTTCCACGTCACCTGTGCCCGGCGGCGCGCGGCTGTATCTTAAGATGAAAAACAGCCAGGGCAACTTGGCGATCCTCGATAACAACATGATCCTCAAGGCCTTTTTGCGACCGCCACTGCCCGGCCGACTATGCCAAGGAGAACAATGTGCACCAGGCCACTAGAGAAGCCAAGCGTCACTACAAGCGCACCATGCGCGGCCGGATCTGGGCCGACAGCCGTGCGTCGGCGCTGCAAATGGCCGCTACCACGCACGCCATGGTCGAGCATCCCGTCGACGAGTCGCAAATGACTGGCGCGCGCATCACGGCCGCCATGGGCGCCGCGGCCTCCGCAGCAGCAACCAACCTGCCTGGTGACGACGTCGCTATGAACGACGCAGGGTCTAGTGCTGGCGGCGACAACAAGAGAAAGGGTGTCGTCGCCAAGCCCATGTGGCGCCTACCCTCCGGTGCGCCCGTCATCCCCCAGGCCGTCTTTGACATTGTCGAAACCGCGCTGCAGCGTTTTATGTTACGCCGCCGCCGCGAGTTTGTTTCGGAGGCATGTCGGTACTGGACACTGAAGCGCGAGGCGCGTAGGGGTGCCGCACTCCTTAAGCGCCTCCAGCTGCAAATGGAGACCTTCACGTCCATGGAGCTCACCCGTCGCAACTTTGCCACCATGGGTCCCTCAGGCCAGGCCCGCCTCGAGCGCCGTATCGAGTTTGCCGAGTCGCTGCTCCAAGATTTGGATAGACTGCGCGGTATTACCGGCGACCTTGTCGAGCGCGAGCGTGAGAAGCTCGAGCTGGCGAATCTCGAGCACGACTTTGTCAACACCTGCTACTTCCCGATCCACCAGCTCTTGGCGCCTGTTATTGAAAAGGCCAGCAACTACGACAAAGACAAGGATGTGTTCCGGACCGCTTTCGCTGGTTTGCAAGCCAAGCTCAACGAGCGCTACTACACCAACACCCTGGCCTTCGTGCAGGACCTGTCCAATGTGGTGCGGAACACCATCAACGAGGTCCTTCAAATCAGCGACAAGTCCACACCACCAGCTGATGAGGCTTCCGCCACTGAGTTAGCCAACGGAAATAGCGATGCGGTTACAACTCCTGCCGTAACTGCCACACCCAAACTCACTGGCGCAGCTGCCTTGACCGAAGCACGCGACCGCAAGAGGCTCGCCAAGCGTATCCTCAAGGCGATCCAGCCTATGCTGGAGGCCGCCATCCGCGCTGAGGCTGATATCACACGCGTTTCCCTGGAGCCGCTCCAGAAGGAACTTGAGCAGCTTCTCGAAGCAAGCGTTGAGATGCAGCCGGCGTCGGGTGCGCGGGCATCTGCCAGTGCTGCCTCTACTGAAGACACCGTCATGATGGACCGTTCTGAGGACGACCGCAGTGTTGACGCTAGTGGCCAGATTGTCGTCGCGTCGTCTACGGGTCTTAATGGCACCACGCAAGACGGAGGTGGCGACAGCAACAAAGCCGCCGACGCAGAAGACAAGATGGACGTCGATACCGCCGCCACTGAACCTCCTCAAGCCACTACGCCTCGGGCCTCTACTCGGAACAAGCCCATCAGCATCGAGATCACGACGCCCCGCTCGTCGAACCTGTTGGCTAGTGGCGCCGCCACGCTCGGCAGTCTGCAAAAGGCCACTGTCGACGAGTGCAAAGAGGCGGACGCTGTTGAAGGTGCAGACGCTGCTGTGTCCGCACCCTCGGGCGATGGTCTTCTCGCAGCCAACGGGGGCCCCCTCACCCGCCGCAGTCACACAATGGCAGCCTGCCCGGTGGCAGTGCAGCGTCGCCATCATTAGCCAGGACAATCAGCGACCGCAAACGTCGGTCGATACCCTGCATGATGGCGGTGTTCTCTGGTACCTCGACAGCTTTGGCTTGGAGGGTACCTCGGCCGTCCAAGAGCAGTGGTCGTCTGGCCGCGATGCCGTGCGCATGTTGAGCGAGGATTTGACCGACATGGACGACGAGGAACTCAACGGTCTCGGCTTTGATGTCGAGGACAATACGATTACGGCCGCGGCCGAAGAGGCCGAAGAGGCCAAAGCAGCCGTTGCCGCACCTTCAGAAGCGCCGGCACCGTCGACTCGTTCACAGAACTTGACGGTGACCACACCTAAGCGGCGCGGTGCGGCTGGTGCAACGACGCCACACCGTAAGGGCGTTAGGTCGTCAGCACGGAGGAGGTGAAGAGAGAGGGGGGGTAGTATGGAATAAGGATCGAGGATTTGTTTTTCTTTTGCGGATGCGTTGTGGCGCTTGGACTTGGCTAGTCTTTCACTTTTTTTTTTTTTTTTTTTTTGCTGTCGAGTTTCCTTTCACGTTATTTTGTTACGGTCGTTCTCTGCCTCTGATTTTGTCTCGTTCTATTCTGGTTGTCTGTTTCTTATACCTTTTGACGTTACTCTTTTACTTTACCTTTTTCTTTCTCAACACAACTTTCATGTTTTTACTTTTCACTTTTGAGCAGCTTTTAAGTCTCTCTTGCTTTCTTTGCTTTTTCTTCTGCGGACTCGGGCCGCTCCTTACGTACACGTTTTGGCGTCGTTAAAGATGAAGGGACGTGGAGTTGAACTGCTTTTATCAAGTTGATGGTCCTTCATTACGAGGCGTCCTTTATTTCAAATTTAATAATCAATGCTATGAATCTCAATGTCTAAAAGTGCCCCTGCGATGCGAATAAATATAAATGTAGAACCCAACACAAATAACGACCAGAACGTCATATGTCCACCCACAACCATTAATCCATCTCGAAGAATCCACCGCCGTCGCTATCAGAGCCCTCCTCCTCGGCCTTGGTCTGTAATGACTTCTTGCTCGGTTTGTCCTCGGCGGCCTCTGCTGCAGCCTTGCCGCCCTTGCTGTTCTTGCTGCCCTTTGCCTCCTTGGCCTGCTTGCCCTCCTTTGGTGGTTGCCGGTCCCGGATCTTCTGGAGTGCCCGCAGACCGCCGGCCTCGTATGCCGTCTTGATCTCGTCCCACATTGGTGGCCGCGGGCTGCGAGAAAACTGTGCTGTGTTCTTGCCGTCTTCCGTCTCCTCCTTCTCTTCCTTGTCGTCCTTCTCCTCGCCGTCATCGCCCTTGCCCTCGCCCTCGCCCTTCTTGCCGCTCTGCGGGTACAAGCTCACGTATGCTTCGAGGAAGGGGTAGTATTGCGGGTACAGAACGTCAATTTCGGCCACGGCCAAGTCTTTTGCCAGCTCCGCCTTTTCTTCTGCGTCGTCTGTCGAGTCGTGCCGCTTCTTTAGCTGTTTCTGTCTGCGTGTCGCTTTTTTGCGTTCTAGAAAGGTTAGCCCCAACAATTCAAATTATCATCACGAGAAGTGGCACCCACAAAAAAACCGCAGCATGTGGTATTTGCCAATCATGTGCGCCCGCAACCGCTTGTCCTGCCGCTCCTCAATCTGCCGGGACAGCGCCGCCAGCTCCGACTCCAGGTCCCGCTGCACATTGGCCGGCAGGCTATCTGGATTGCGCAGCCGCCTCTCAATCGTGCGCGCCCGCTTCTTGGCCCAGTTGGACGATTCGGGCCGCCGGGCGTGCTTCTTGAAGCCGGGCTGCTGGTACCGCGGCTTGTTGCTGTCGTAGTTGTTGCCGTCCTTGTGGCGCTTGGCCACGCGGTCCGGGTGCTCGGCGTAGTCGCCGTACTGTCTCTTTTCGCCCATGTCGATTGTGTGGAAGGCTATGTGTTGGGTGTTCGAGGGAAGTGTCGAGGTTGTGAACTGCTTCAATTGTTAAGACGAGGTCGCCAGTGGAAGTGCTGCAACTTTTGGGAAGCCCCGTAATTTTTTTTTCTGCCGCTGCAAAACAGCCAGCCTTGCTTATCTTATCGGTCGTCCCAGTCCCCGCAAAAGCGAGATGATATGATTGGCTGCTTCTGCCTGTATGGTAGACCTCCTCTTTCACGTCTTAGTCATCCGCCTATTTAACTTTACGCGCTAGTCTTAGCAGTACGCGTTACAACGGTCGCGACGGGCGCTATGGAGAATGCGGCCGCCATCGCCAGCCACCTCAATTAAATTGATTTTCGTCGTTTCGCGCCCTCATTTTGAACCCCCCCTTTCGCTCGTGATAATCTCGAGGGGAACCACTATCCTTTATCTCTTTCTCTCTCTCTCTTCCCATTCACGACGACAAACGCTGAATTTCACTCTACAAACTTTAATTCCTTCGCTTTATTTTATATTTATACGTCTTTTTAATCCTTCTCAGCCAACTTCGCATCTCGACGCATATCACATGGTCTCCTTTTTTTCTACCCGACGTTTCAGCATTTCGCACTCACTATCTCACACACGACCTCTCGCGATATCTTTCCGAGCTTCAGATTGCTTGGGCATACTCTCCCTCTCTTTTACGAAAACCAAAAAGTTGCCTTTACGCATTCTCAAGCGTGTAAACAAATCTCACGATCTTTTGCGCCGCTCTCGCTCTCTTTCTCTTTGCGACAAGCCGATCCGAGCTCGAACTTCACGTTTTCCACGCGCCCATTTAGCGCCCACTCGATCTTCTCTCTTATACAAAACACACAATGGCTCCGAAGCGCGCCACAGCAGGGCAAACAGCTGGCAAGCGCCCGGGCCGGCCATCAACAGGCGGCGTCAAGAAGCCGACGCGGACCTCCAATGTTCAGCGTAAGTAGCTCAGCTCGCAGCCACAGTCAACAGTTCCCATGAAGAGCAATCGCTAACACAGACACAGCCGGCGACCCTGTCCCACAAAGAAAACAGCGCCGCTACCGCCCCGGTACCCTGGCCCTCCGCGAAATCCGCAAATACCAGAGCAGCACCGACCTACTCCTTCTGAAGCTTCCCTTTGCTCGTGTGGTCCGCGAAATTGCTCTGAGCGTGCGCCCCGTCGACGAGGGCATGCGGTGGCAGTCACAAGCCATCCTCGCCCTGCAAGAAGCCGCCGAGGCCTTTCTTGTCCACCTCTTTGAAGACACCAACCTGTGCGCCATCCACGCTCGGCGCGTCACCATTATGCGCCGCGACATCTGGCTGGCGCGGAGAATAAGAGGCCTGTGGGGTGCTGGCGGCCAGTATTAAGCTTTAGTTTTCAGCTGGGGTGAGGTGAAGTGCCTTTTCGAGGGATGGCTTTGGGACAACAAAAATGGGTTTTGACGGGTGAATACTCCGTATATGGGGGGATGGTGTTTTATGGCTCTCTTTGCTTTTTTTTCCTCTCTTCGCTTTCACTGCTTTTCTTTTTTATCATTTTGTCTGGTTTGATACCTCTCAGGAACAGGAGTTTTCGGTCTCGGTCTTGGTTTCCGGTTTTGCGTCGTTGTTTGTGTTTGTACCAGCGCTTTTTTCTTTTCTATTTTCTCATATGACTGGGCAACCGGTATTTACTGGCCCCAGGACATTTTTTCTCTTGATTGTTCTCTCGCACGTTCTCTTTAGCACAATTCTCTTGTGGCTCACAGTTCATTGTTACATAGTTACAAAGGCCGCCATATGCGAGGCTGTTTCTTACCAACGCACAAAGTTTTCAAACTACAACTTGACGCATGACAATACCTGAACTCGCATCCTATTATCCTCCTTTTTCCACATTCGGTACCACAGTCCGTAAGCCACACCATATCGCGAGGACGTACTGGCTGCTTGGTCTTTTTTTTTTTTTTTTTTTTTTTTTTGGCAACTCTGGGGTTGATAGTCGAAGGCTTACGATCGCCGGAGTAAACGGTTTTTGTTGAACAAAAAAAATATGCTCGAGCGACATGCATCGGACTGCCCGGTTGGACGAAAAAAGGAGCGGGGAAAATATCACAAATGACTTCAATTCAAACTTTGTGTCGTGTCTCAATCTTTTCAAACTAATGTATACAAAAAAGAAAACCAACAAATACGAAAGGTGGCGCGGATAGCTTCTCTTCCGTCTTGCATCGGCGAGTTCCTGGCAAGTATGTGTCACACTTTTCAGCAGCTTGCGTGCCTTTCCTAAGGTGCGGTGGCCACCACTCATTCGTCGTCGTCCACCCCGAATATGCATGCACGCTGCTCCTTCCCTCTTTGACAGCTACAGACAAAACATAAAGGCCCTGTTCCTTGTTTTTGATAGGAAGGAAAGACTGCATCCGCTGCAGGTTAGGATGCACCTTCCCTAGTTTTAGGTAAAATGCTGCATGGCATCGTGGAAGTCACGATCGAGCAATTTGAGCCCAACAGAGTAACACACCAGCTGGACGTGCATCGCTCTTTCCATGTATACAGCACTACTGCTCTTTCCTAAAATCCGGCTCGCCCCTTTTCCAAAAACCAAAGCAGAAATGGGAAATCGAAACAATCGCAAAGATACTTGTCAAACAACATCATCAATTTCTTCTCATAAATGGTGCCGATTTTCCCATTTGCTACCCTTGAAATCCAAACAGCCCTCTCAAAGTTCTGAATCGGCCAGATTGGACTATCGGAATGTGCCAGAATATCGTTGCTGTTGCAAAACGCCCACGCCGAACACCACCAAAAATGGCATTTAGAAGCGACAGCTCTGCCGCTTTTGTAAGTCATCCTCCACCCTGTCGCCTCGAATATCCCGTTCTCCATACGCCTGCGAGAAAAGAGTACGGAAATACCCCAGAACTAACAAATAAAAATAGAAGCCGACGAACTAGACTTGGCCGCAACATGCGGCCCGAAGTCTCGATCGGCATACCCTTGTCATCCATACTCCAATCGGCGTGAGAGGCAGGGTACTACCTAATTAGCCCCAGCCCTCAACCAAACCAGTGTAAGTACGGAGTACTCCGTAGACCCATTATCAAACGCCATCCTCCGCCCATCCTCTTCTAAAGTATCCTTTCGCATCAGAAATCTAATTAGACCGCCTTATCTATCTCAGAAAATAAAACACAACACATCCACGAACATAAATTGCAGTGCCTCCGCAAAAAAAAAAAAAAAAGATAAAAAAAAGATGCCGCCCGATACATTGAAGGCCGGAAGTCCAAAGCCTGGATATCGAGACCCCTTAACAGCAGCGAAAGTTGCCGGTTGGTAGCATACTTCCAGCCCTTACTCTCCGGCTTCGTCGCCATCGCCTTTCTCGTCGTTGTCATTTCCCATATCGCTTGCCTGGCCATGGGCAGGCGACTGGCTGGCATAGATTTGCTGCAGCCTCTGCGAGGTGCCCAGAAGCTCATCTCGCTCGTGGACCAGATTGTCTCTCCGCTGCTCTAACTGCTGGATGTGCTGCCGGGCCATCTCCAATACCTCCGCCTTGCTCGCCCGTCTCTCCATAGAGTCGGCCGTCGCTGTCGCCTTGCTGCTATCCCCAAGACCGCTAGACGGAGACCGAAGACTTTCCGGCGGGAGAGCATTCACCAAATCCTCAAATCGAGCATTCAGCCTGCTTCGGTACTGCTTCTCCACCAGATTGTGTGTGCCGCGTGTCTTCTTGTCCTCGAGCCTCTCCGTCGCTGGTTGAGCCATGCGGCTTGATGTTGATGAACGCGAGCCCCGGCTCGAGCTAGGCCCAACTCCACCAGAGAGGCTGCTCTCCCCGGAGCTGCTTGTGAATGCCGAGGCTGGAGGTGCAGGCGCCGTCCCTGCCTTGCCGCTTGAACGACGGCTGTGGGTGGGTTTCTGCTTTCCTTTGCCTTTCTTGCTTGCTGATGAGCTCTTTCGCTGGTTTCTTTCAGGTGCGATGGCAGATCCGCCGCTTATCGATGCCGCGACGTGCGGGTTAATACTTGTTGTTCCCGCATACATTGTCGAGAAGTGTCCTCCGCTGCTCGTCGAGGTGAAAGAGCTGGGCGTTCTTGCCCCGGGTCTCGCTTCGACTGGTGACATTAGGGCGCTGTTTTGCCCTGTTCCTGAGTGGGAAGACGCCATGTCGTGCTCTGATGTCTGCCCACTTTGCGCGCCATGCACGTTCCAATCGTACGCGTACGATACTGCGTGATCCAAATTCGATGTTGGAACATATCCGTGCTCGAATGATGGCGAAAACGATTCGACTTGGTTTCCTTGGTGTTCGCCGTAAGGCATGTACCCAAAATTGCCCAGCGAAGAATTGGCTTCGCCGGTTGTAGACACGGGGCTCTGGAACACCATGTGGTGTCCAGCATGATGCCAGTCGTGGCCGGGCTGATAGCTATAAGTCGAGATACTTGACGGCGCCGGGTTGCCCGTTGCATCCGAGAGATGGAAAAAAGACGCCTCGGTCTGTGAATTATCGCCTGTATCCATCGGCATGTATCCCGGGAAAGAAAACATCCCTTCAGTGATGGCCACATCATGAGGGTTTGGTATCTATATTGATTTGGCGTTAGTAAGTCATATCATGGCTTTCATTTTTGCGACCATTGCTGACAGTTTCTTAACTTCCGAAAAGAAAAGAAGAAAAAAAAAGCCTAATGAGATAACAGGCTTACCTCTCCATCTTCATCGATCGTTGCAAAGTAGTGTTCAGGAGCACTGCTCTGCTGCTGTTGTTGTTCGTTGTTCATGGTTGACGTCGCCGGAGCTAGTTGGCTCAGTATGTTGTTTAGACGACCGGTTGTGCTTTCTTTCGATTGAGATCTTTTGCCTTTCACCATTCATATTTCGACTTTTGTTTCTTGCCCCAGTGTCTTCTTATGTATCCACGGTAGGCCAGGCCAATGTCTTGAGAAACATGTGTATCGCCACCTGCACATGTGCCCTCCATAGGCAAGGGCCGTGGCCGAAGTCCTAATGAGAGGCAGCAGGACAACTTCTGAATCGAAGTACCGAAAAAAAAAATAACGAGCAAGGGTAACGAGCCTGGCTTTTGAACAACGAGCTGTTCTAGAAGAACGCCCTGTCTAGGAATCACCCGAGACTAAACCCCGTTTCCAGCTTTGCTCGCATCTGGGCCCACGCCGACGACAGCTGGTATTGGTGACGAACTCCAGGTGCTGTTTCGGGATATTCTTTCGATGCGGCTGACCGAGCCTGCCCAGTTTCCGCTCCCCCCTCTCACTTGTATCGAATATTCTCGTCTCTTCTTTTTAATTTTTTTTTCGACCCTTTTTTATCTTTATTTTTTTTATCTTTCCCGGGGCTAGGGGAAGCTCTTTGTCTCTCGGGGCTCAAGTCGATTGTTGTCGTACCACTTCACTAAGCGCTTCAGATCTCAATGCAGGGCAGCACACTAGATCGTTGATCTCCCCACCAAAAGTTCCTTGTCGCCCTGGAGCTTGTCACCCCACACATTCACAGCTCAATTGGGCTGCGGGATGTTTTAGGCAGGCTCTTAGATGGATGGATAGTGAAAATGGGTGGCTGTTCGGGCTTTTTGTTTTCTTTCCCTTCGTTTCCCTTTTTCTCTTTAACACAGCAAGACAACTTCTGTCCTCTGGCGGGGTGCATTAGTTGACGATTGGCTCTGTTGCATAGTCCGTGTTAGTCGCGCAGAGGCTATCCAGATGCGAAGCGCAATGGCGATTTCGCGATACCGAATCAATCAGCAGCCCCGGTAAACCCAGTGGTTACTTACAGACAAGGGGGGAGGAATAACGTGTTGCTTCTGTCAATAATCCTGTGGCCGGTACTCGGGGCAGTAGAGTGCGTTGAGGGTGTGGCATTCGTGATCCGGCACCGGGTGGCTCTCGAAGATGAGGTAAAGCTTGTGTTTTCGGCTGAGACTGAGTCGCCAAAGGGAAGAAAAGTCCAGGAACTGTCGAGAGCTCGATTGGACTTACATATAGCCCTGGACGACCTCGGAGAAATAGGGGTGTGGTGGATACACTCAATACCGGTGTGTTCTCGTTGCCCGCCTCCCTCACCCCTCCCCCTTCACTCTTTCAATAACAAAACATCTCTTAATTCCGCTTCCAGTCTCAATGATTTGACTAATACAAAATAGTATAGGTCTGCGAGTTGTTCAGGGGATGCAGACGCTTTTCTAACAACCGAAACAACACGAATAGGAAGTGTCAACAGAATGGGGGGCCGGGGGACTTCATAGTCTGGACAATATGAGCCACACGGCCTACTCTCAGGATCCAGGGCACTGTGGACAGCGCATACTCTTCGAAAGAGGACATAAGTGACAAAAAGTATGGACAATAGGTGAGTGACAACCCTTGAGGCAAGTGATATATGACTGAGAGTGTTAACGACAGGTTGCCATTGGATGGAGAGTTGGCAGCGCTTTCAACTCTGAATCCATGCAGCGGCAACTCGCATTCCTCGACCAGCCTACCGCTCCCGAGGCTTGATACTTTCACCAAAATCTCTGGAGTCGGCCATGAAGAACTGGGAGAGCAAGCATGAACAAGGGTACACACTTGCATACACGCGCAAAGAACCGAACCGCGTTCAGCGCGAGGAGAGACGGGGCGTCCTCCAAATTCAGCTCTGCAACCATTAAATCAATGTCCCTCAACAACATCCCGTGCAGAGGTATGTCTCTTGACTGCTGTGAAAAACTCTTCGGCTTTTTTTTTCACATCTGCCCTGTTACGCGCTCACACACGCCCGCTCACACCAATGAACCAACAAGCCGGCATGCACGAGCAACTATGGCTGCAGGCGACCTTTTACGGATCGCTCAAAGAGATTATGGCACTACGCGGCTACTTCCACCTTTTAAAAATTGTAATATGCCGTCAAGTGTAACAGTTTCTACTGGTTTGTTCTGTAGGTTTCCCTCAGTTTCCCATATTTTTCGCTGATTTTTGGGGGGACTAAATATTGACTTAGTTTCGCTTAGAATTGGTGTCAATAACTCGCCCGGCCTACGGTTTCTCGCCACAGTTACGTGAGACGACGCCCGTACCCTCAAATTAAGATGGATACAGAACGGCCATGGGGACAGAGCATGCCATGGCTTCGCCGACTACCTGCGAAAGCATTCTATGTGGCCGGGCAATAGACACAGGACTTCTCTTCCTCGCAACACTTGGAAACCCCAAACCCTCACTTGTCGTGTGTCTTTGTCTCCTTCTCCTTTCACAAGTCTGCATAGAGAGATTGCTTTGTGGCGTGCAGCATGCAGCATGCAGATTGCGATGCAATTCCTATGACCCCATTTAATTCGTCTATTCAGTTGCTCTTCCTGGCTCGTTCCAAAGTACAAGGTGTTTGTGCAGGCTCTGGCTCTCCTACTCTCCCGCGATCATCACTGTTATCCTGTCCTTTCCAACGAGAAGAGCGTCGGTTAGGAGACCGAATACGATACGACGCTGTTTATTTTTCTCGAATCCCTGTTTTACTCATTTTTATGTCTCTTGGTTGGATTGGTGTATTAATCCTTTACGATGTGCTCCAATCTGGACTGTGGGGCCGTGATCATGATCTTTTTTCTGCTTTCCGTGTTCATGGAACAAGGGGGGGCCAACGAGAAAAACGGTGCTTCCGCCCTGAGGCCAGTGGCCACGGGGGTCGGGAAGCAAGTCATAATAATATGCCGTGGGAAAAGCGACCTTGACAGCCACCCTCTTCTTCTCGTGCTGTCATCTTTTATTCAGTCGTTTTCTGCATTATGACGGAGACTATTTTCTCCTCCACTCCCCCTTCCCTTCTTTTCAACAGGTGTGTCCCCGTCCCATTTTGCTACTCATACTCTCCTTCCACCGCTGGCATTTCCCATCTTTTCCTCGATGCCCATCTCATGTGTCTGATTTTTTCCCCCATCTCAGCTCCGAGTACGGCGTCTCCATGGCACGCCTTGTTCCTTCTACTCGGTTCCTTGGCCACTCTTGCGTCTCGTCTATGGTCTCCTGATCCAAAACAGGCGGGTTTTGGCCCCAATATACTACCTTTCTACTACCTTTCCAAGTACCTGATACATACGTCAGGACACAAAGCGAGGGTTAGGCAGGAAGTTCGCGTGGCGGTTACGGGTTCGGTAATAACGACCCTGAATAACACCATAAAAATGAACAGAGCCACAGACTTGACGTTATTGGTGTTATCAGGAGTCGCGAGATATTTCTTGGTATTGGCTCCTGGTTCTCTACATGCGACACCCCCGGATCTCAACTAGATTTTGACTACGACCTACTTCTCTCTCACAAGGGCCGGGCCTAGTGGTACATGTACACGTGTGCTCTGGTCCAGGGGCTTGCTTTTTTTGTGTGTTCCTCGCCTTTTCCATAGCGTGCTATCTCCTCCACAAATTTTGTACTCTGTACACAATGGCTTTCATGTGGATAAAGAGGAGATGAAGAAAAAGAAAGTCAAATACATCATATGTGAAGAATCTTGCAAGGCAAGAGACTGGGTGGGGGGCATGCAGAAGGCGAGATGCAAGTGTCTAGGGTTGAAAAGTGAGAATGGACGGAGTGCTCCATCTTCCCGCAGAATCTCGCAACCTCCTCAGTTCTCCTGGCCTGGACTCTCTACCCCGTATCCGATTCAGGTCAAGAACACAAAGAAAAATGCAGAAAGCAACTACAACCCTCAAGAAGGCTTGGTTGGGCACAAAATCAAAAGAAAGATGTGGCTTGAATGTTCTGTTCCTACTTCCAGTGATGGCAACCCGTTTTTGCAGTTTCCCTGTGTGATCACAGCTTGGGCCTAAACATGGTTGCCGCCCGCCCACCCTTGAGAAATAAAAATCAAGCTTCCGTTAGAGACAACGGAAAATAAAGGGAAGACAGCCGGTGATCCTTTGCAAAGAACAAAGCGTACACGGGAAAATAAAATATGCCCAGCCGACAAGGATAAGGATAGAGTCTGTTCTGCCTCGTTGTTATTATTTTCTTTCTTTGAATAATGGACTGGCCTGGTCTTGAAAGGCGTACTTTCTTTTCTTTTGCGAGGCCTTTATCAAACAAAATGCCACTGGGCACTTTTAACAACCAGTCACAATTTACAACATGACGGAACTAGTTCCATATCATTATTTGTCTTTGAAGCAATAAGGGGGAGGCCCTTATCCGCCCGTGTCTCTTCTCCTCCCTTCTTCATCCCCGTTGGAGCTGCATAGTCATTCTCTAACTTCTTCTGAAAGCCACGGCTTCTATTGCCAGATCGACATATTGACGTCTAGATTGAGATCTAGCGCTTTCACTGGTCCTCAAGAGGTAAACCCCTGGAGGTCGCCAGACCCAAGGAGCCACGCCAATGACGCTAGGGGAAGGAGCTCATCTCAGATTTACTCAAATTTACGACGTCCATATCCGGGGTCTTCTTCTCGCCTATATGCGTCTTCAAGGGATTTGTTCAGTGTGTATGCAGTGTGATATCTATCAAAAGAGGCAAAGATACACATGTTTGCACTTTGTATCTGCTGTGTGGCTGGTCCAATACGGGCTTGTTCTTGCCTGTCGAGCATGAAGATGTTTGACATTTTTGCAAGGCCGAGAAAATCAAAACCAGTCATTTTCCTAGATCTCCAGTCTCGTACAGATTCCCCCGCTCCTCAGCTCAGCAGGGCCTTTCTTTTCAAACTTAAAGGACGAATGATCACAAGGATGCATCTCGGCCGATCCCAGCATTCGGGCGAGTGACGGGGCAAAGAAAGGGGCTTGAACAAGAGATGGGAGTAAGGTGCTCCTGAAGATGCCTTCTTGCCACATCTTGGCTGGCCGAATTTCCAGCTTGGCCAGGATGGGCTGTCTTTTGCCTCAGGCCATTTATATTTTCTTTTTTTGGTGTAGGTGCCCATGTTTGAAAACAGAAGGTGGGGGCCAAGAAAGAGAAGCAAAGCCTGCCTGTCTGCCAATACTGACTGCAATTTGTCCTGTTTGGATTATCGCAGTTTTTTTTTTAAAAGTATTATTTTTTAATCTTTTCTTCCATGGTCTACGGGCAGCGTTCTACGGAAGACGTGTAAATTGCTTTTCTTTTTAGGGAACATGTTTGCATAAAATTGGTCCCGTCTTTTTATCTCATATTTTACTTATTGCCCGTTAAGCGAGTCCCTAACACAAAACTGCTTTCTGTCCGCAGCCTTTGCACTTTGCGCACATGTACGTCGTACATTCAATCTATATCGGTGTCTTTGTTTCTCGATTTTTATTCTGGCGAGCCGCCATGTTGTAAATAGATTATAATGGGCACTGGTTACAGTCTGGACTTGAGCGCATCTTTTTGAGAAGCAACCATTCGATGACACCTCAGCCCCTCAGCCCCTAATGGTTGTGTCGCCACCTTTCCTGCGAGCCCTTTTTGTTTTACGGTACAATAATTCTTATTTGTTGTCTGCGGGGCCTCGCATATTGAAAGGATGATGAGCAAATGATGGGCGAATAGGATCGAAAGTCGCCCCCTATTATTCTTTCCTGCTGAAATGCGGTTTCCCATTTTCTGCTTCGTCTTTTTTTTTTCCTGTGCAAGCAGCCGTCCATATCATGTAGACGCATGCTATTTATCTTCAAGCGCCGTGCATTTACGTGTATCTAATCTTTGAAAAGAAAAGAAAAGAAAACGCAAAAGAAAACGCAAAGCAACTCAAACCAACCCTCTCGCAAGCTTGCAACATACTCAGCCAAGCACACCCGTGTGTTTTGCTGTTGTACACCCTGTAATGTCTGTACACATTGTGCCGTATTCCTTATGTAGTGAAATATCATCGTACGTCGTAGTATTCTAGCCTCCTTCTTTGTGCCGTGTTGATCTTTTTTGAATATATAATTCTCCGCGCAAGGCTGCCTACCGCCCCGGGAGGCGAACATATCAGTGCCCAATAATGACTTGGTCCAACATGACAAAAAAGGGGGGCACAAGCCAAGAAAATCCCAGAGCTGAACCTTGTTAATGACTTTTGCGCCTTCTTTTCAAGGATTGGTGGCTCGTCGTCGAAAGTTTGAGGGATGAAACACAAAAGATTCAAAGTTTGTTATGAAAGGAGGGACGAAAGTGTGTGTGGGGAAGTAGGTAGATCCCGCCACCATGGTTCGAGATACAGCGCTATTTTACAAGGCGCATCGCATCCCACCCTCACTCCTTATTAGGAGCCCCCAAAAAGGACATATATTAAGCAAAACAGCTTGGAGTACGGAGCACGGCACGGACAGTACATAGAACAACGGAGTAGGGCTGAAAAGGGTATGACGCGACGAAGGAGGGATGGACAAGACAAGACAGGATAGGACAAGACAAAAAAAAAAAAACAGATCTCACAGGATTTTGTATTGCTGCATCGCAAAAATTGCAAGAATCGTAAGCCATAAGTCGCCAGTTCGCAAGCCACTGGAACGACTTTGTCATCTTTCTGACAACGTTTGACTTGGATGGCTTCATAATATTGTGCTCCCCCAAGAAAGCACTGCAGAACTAGCAACGTTGAGACTAATTGGTGTCGCGGAGGAGGGGAATGTCTAGATAAATTTCTGAGCTGGACACCCGTGCGGCGCCTGTAGAGCTGTACGGTAGGACAAGGACAAGAAGAGGTGTAGTGGGGGAACGAGGGTGTGAAGAGCGAGGAAAATATGCTGTCAGGCTGCGCAAGCCATGAGACCACTGCAGGGAATGATGAACGATTTCTGGACGCCTCGTTTTCTTATTTTGCGCTGTTCGTTTCCCTCGACATCTCCAGCCGTTTCTGTGTTTTGTCTTGCCTTGCCTTGATTTGTTCTGCGACGTATTGCACAGTCCATAATTTGTCTCTCCCCAGCTTCTTCAACACAATTTCGGTATCGTCGTTTTCCCAATTTAGTATTATGGTCAGGTTTTTGCGATGCTATTTTTCTCCAGGTTCGGTGAAAACTATGGGAAAGCTGAACAATGTGAGGGGGGAGCGCTGTCTGGACCCAATGACGTACGATCAGCCATCGTACGAAACGGCTGTATAAATTTGATAAGACGTGAGGGGATGGTACTAGAGACGAAGGTGACTGCGCATTTCAAACAAAACACTAGAAAGCACAGGAAAGTACAGGAAAGCACAGGAAAGCACAGGAAAACACAAGAATGAACAAGAATGAACAAGAATATGCGACAATGCAAGAAGACGCGAGACACATTTTATGCAAGGAGGTGAGAAATACACAAACACAAAAAAGTGAGGCTACGAAAAAAGTGGCGTGGGGATTCAAAAGGTGACCCCAGAAAAAGAAAACAAAAGAGACTTTGAAAAGCCTCCCCAAAAACATGCGACGACCCAAGAAATCACGAGGTGCGGGTTGGCGTACGGCCTGGCCCAGACCCCTTTTGTCTCCTCAGTTCCCCAGACCCAAAGATCTCCAGCCCAGGCCAGCAGCCCAGCCTGGCTGAAAAAATCGTGGGCGCGGCATCGCGTCCCAAATGACGTACAAACTTGCATACATTCCCGGATAGGACGTCTTGACAACAAATAAACGCAAACACAAAGAGTCAGATGTAGAAAAAAGAAGGGAGCAACAGAAGGCCAAAAGGAACCGACGTAGCATTCAGCTTTCCGGGCCGTCTCCTCCGTCGGTGGCATGCAAGCCCCTTTCGGGGTTTTTTCTCTCGTTTTGATGTCAAAATGAGTCTCTCGCTTTTTTTCAGCTGTCTTGGGAAAGTTGTCGATTGCGATGCTCTTTTCCTTTTTTTGCTGTCTCTTTGCTTCTCCCTCTATAAGATATCACATCTCTCGCTCAATACACGTATCCCCTTCCTTTCCTTCTGTATTTTGCTTCCATTTTTGCCGCAAACTCCTCTCGCTTAAGGATCAGCCCAAGGGTGCAAAGCAACAGAAACCAGCTCCGGGCGTTTTTATTGGATGCAGGTAGCCGTTCGTGATGGGCAAATCAAAAGCTGAGCTCCAAACAGCACGCCAGTGATACTTGTCCTCTGTCCTGCATATTTGCCACCCGATGTCGATTTTGGTAGTCTTTGTCGTTTTCCCTCTTTCCTATTTTGCACATTCCTCGGCACCGCCCGCAGGCCGCCTGGCCGCTCCCGCGCACCCTCCTTCCCTCTTTCACTCCGTTCCCCTCTTTTTTTGTTTGATTCTCACCTCTGAAATCCATGTAACATACGCACAGTGATGCAATACTCTGCGGCTAATGACCCACAGATCTACCCTCTATTGATATCACGTCGACTTATGTCGTACACCAGTAGGCTTTCACTGCATCGATGGTTAAAGAATTGCGGTTGTTTAGAATATAGGTTGATATTTTTGAATATTCAGCTTTTGTCTCAAAGCTGTGCCATTCTTTTGTGCTTCACTCATCCTCGCTAAACTCTAGAACACAGTAAAAGAAACAAAACGTAGAAATAAGAACACCCCGAAGATTTTTGTGTACATATAAAATGGGACAGAAAAGGAAAGAAAATTGATTGGTAGTGAAGGGTGTTGTTGGAAGTTGGTTTTTGTGGTTTTTGTTGGTAGCAGGTTGTAGTAACAACAAATAGTAGTTAGTGGTTGGAGGTCGTGAAACGTCATATTCGCCCAGAAAATATACCGTGATGATGGTGATGGGCGACTCTAAAACGATAAAGTCTATAAACGGAAATAGAAAAGAGGAGCCAGAAACGACAGAAAAGAATATGTGAACCAAGTAATGATGCAGGAGACGGTTTTGCTTTGTTCGCGGGGCAAGCCTACCCTGGCGATGCAAATGTCCATAAAAAAACCCCAAAGACAAAGGAAAAAATTGTGACCGGAGTAGAAAAAGCAAAAAGGTATCAAGGAAAGTGCAACGAAAAGTATGAATGATAGTAGGTGGTTGGTTTTTGTGTGCGGAATGAGTGGCTTGTACTGTTGATAGTACGGGGAAAAAAAAAGAGACGGGTCCGGGGGATTCAAGTAAAGCGTCTTGCGCAATCTGCCTCGTCGGCCCTGGTCCCATCAAGGGACGTTTTTGGTTTTTGGTTTTGCTGTATTTATGTGTTTTTGTTTAGATCTGAGGGACCTCATGGTCCTTCTTGTACATGAGGTCCTCGATCGAGGCAGTGCTCATGGTCAGACGGGTCAGATCGGTGGCCGTAGAGTTGGCCGAGATATGGCGGTCCGACAGAACTGAGTCGCGAGACTCGCGGCTGGCAGTCGTCGACGCGCTCGTGCGGGCCGGGATGAAGAGCATCGACTTGTCCATGCTCATGGTCGACTCGGCGTACGTCGGAAACTCATCCTCCTCGTCTGCGCCAATAGCGAAGCCAACGGGGGCGCCGCGAATGGGCGGGCGGAACTGCTCGTAGTTCTCGTTGCCGGGGATGAACAGGCTTGGCGACAGGTTTGAAGCCGTGCGACTCCTTAAAGCTCGAGGCGCGCGAGCCACGCGAGCCGCTGCGACCGTGGAAGAAGCGGTGCATGGGGCGCAGCTCGTCCTCCTCAGACACACCGGTCTGGATCGTCAGGCCAGGCGGGCGGCGCATGGCCAGAGCCGTAGGCGTCACAGCCTCGTTCATGGAGGCCATCGATGTCTGGCTGGCCGGGCTAAGGGCGGGCATGTCAAAGCAGCCGGGGCTCAGCAAGTGAGGCGAGGGGTGAGCGTGGGTCATGGCCATTTTGGAGGTGCGGATGACCGCGTGGCTGCCCATGGTGTTCTCGTGAATAGTAACGCCGTCTAGGGCATCCTCGCGGGACATGTCCAACGAGGGGCGGTCCCAGGCGTACTCACAGTCGGCCTCGATCTCGTGCTCATAACAGTAGTCGATATCGTCCTCCCAGTTGGCCTTGGCCAACGAGTCCACATCGTCGTCATAGGCGTAGTCCGCCTCGCGCATCGAGCGCTGTGCTGCCATAAGATCAAAGCGGCCCAGGGTATCGGAGGCCGCGCTCGGCGGGCGCTGGGGGTTAGACGATCCCGGCTGGGGGAACATCTGCAGAAGCGGCAGCGAGTGGCTCTTGCGCAGTGACGAAGCGTTACTAGCAATGCTCATACGCGACTTGCGCACGCTGCTGCGAGGGTTGTACACCTGCTCCTCCTCCTCGGGGACACCGGGGAGAATGTCAAACGTAGACGTCGAAGCGGCTGCCGGTGCGGCCAGGGGCCAGTTCGAGTCGTCGGGCGTTGCCGAAGGCGAGGTAGCAGCAGTTGTAGCCGAAGGAGGAATGAAAACCTCGGGCATCTGCGAGAAACGGCGGGTGTCCACAAACGAGGGCACGTTCGTGTCAGCTGAGTACGAGTGCGCGTGTGCCAGAGGTGGGCGCGGCATATCGACAGACGAGTATGTCGAAGGTGCTGGTTGCCGGAAACCGCCGCTCGTGCGAGGGCGAGGCGGGCTGATCGTCATCGAGTCTAGATCTGTAGGGCGGAGAAGAGATGCGCGGCTCGAAAACCGAGGAGGAGGAATAGGAGGAGAGAAGGAATGAGAAGCGTCGATGGGCGACCGTGGTGGCCGAGGAGGCGGGATCCGCAGCTGGTCCTGGGACTTGCTGTGGTTGAGGCGAGGCGGGAACACCGACGAGACTGACGAGGCGTGTGGCCGCATAATTGACCGCCGCGGGACAGTGGCCAAAACGGCATCCTCATCAACTGGCAGGGTCTCCGAGGAGAAGTTGGGAAAGTGCAAGCTCTCGGCCTGGATGCCCTGCAGGTTGCTGTCGGCAGGTGCTGCCGAGTTCTGCTGCGCCGAGACAAACTCAGACTGCAGAGCAACACGGCTTCCTCTCTGCAGGTTGGGGAGCTGCTCTTTCTGCGTGTGCGTCAGGTGCTGGAAGTTGTACGGTCCCGAGATTTGCAGGCGGCGGCGTCCATCCAGATCCTCGCTAGGCGGACCCGACTTGTTGGCCACTCGCCGGCGGCTGAAGAAGTTGGGAATTAGAGGCTCCTTGGACATGTTGCTGCTGCCAGCCGGCAGGCCGTGTGACGAGGTTGGTGGCATTGGTGGTGGGGGGGGCGAGGATATGGCAACACCCTTCTCGAAAGGCGTCTCGGCTGAATAGAGCGAGCTGTTGGACGAGCTCTGCGCACTGCTTTCACGCCGTAATCTGCCACGCTTGCCAAAAATATTCTTGCCAAAAATCTGCACGCTCTCGTGGCGGTCGCGAGGCGCAGTGCTGGTTGTTGAGCGGCCAGAAGACTTGCGAGAAAGACTGGAGGTGTTGTCAAAGGCCTTGTCCCACGAGGGCCGGTCGACCGAGGTCAATGAGCGCAGCGATGAGGATCCGGAAGAAGTTGTCTGGTGGCTTTGACGGCTGTGGTGACTTTGGTGGCTCTGGTGGCTCGATTGGCTTTGGTGCTTGTCGGTGGTGGAGGCCAACCGCATCTGGTTGCTGATAGCCCGGAGGGTCTCTGGGGATGGAGGACCTTCCATGGCAGGCTCCAGCAGCTCTGAGATGCTGCCTGAACGATTGATGGAAGAAGGCATTGCTGTAGACTGTGTGAGTTATAAGATGGTGTGGTTGATATACATATATATATCAAAGGTGAAGCTTCTGCATCAGAGACCGCCGGTAGTTAAATCGGAAGTCGTCGTTGTGTATGTTGTCGTATGTCGTCTGGGTTGATAACGTGCTGGTGTCGTGTTATTGATGTAGGAGAGAAAAGAGTGGTGACGATATCGTGAGAGTAATTGTGATATTGTTGGCGTGTATATAGAGAGTGACTGAAGCAACAAAAACTTAAAGAGTGACGATATAACCAGGTCGACGTATAAACATGCAATGCTGAGAATGAAGAATAAGAGAGAAGAGGAAAAGAACAATAACACGGGAAGGAAGCTCGACGATGAGGGAGTAGGGCCGCTTTTGGGTAAAAAAGAAGAGTCCACCTGGGTGACAAGACTACTCCGTAAATAGGTGGTACAGAAAACGGTTTGCGGAGTGATGGTGGTAGCCCAGGCAGGCGGTGGCTTCCAGGGGGGGTGTATTCAAAATAGGAGGAAGGGGAGACGACGGGGAGGGGGGTGGACTTTGAGACGGAGCAACGCCAATTGTGGGCCGCGTTTCTCACTCCTTGGCCTTTTTCTCTTCTTTCTTCCTCAGTCGTTTTTGGTCGCTTTTTCTCTATTTTTTTCTTCTTTTCTCTTTTTTCTTTCTCTGTTCCCTGAAGCCTGTGTTCCTTGCCAGGTCCAGGGTTGCTGCTGGGTCGCGTTTTTTTCTGTGGAGCGTCTCTGCTCTTTGCTGTCTTCTGAACCGTGTCGAGTTCTCTGAAGGTTGATCCAGAGGTCAGACTGGACGTGCGCTTCTCTTCCAGTTGGTCTGTGGGCCGGGAACGAAGAAGAGGGAGGCTGATGGGGAGAGAAACACACAGAATCGAATTGATACTAGCACTGTACAAGATATCTTGCATTTGGGCACAAAAGCTGGTCGAGATGCGATGTGGAGGGGCCGCTTACAATATCTTCCCATACAAGGGATGCGAGGGAGCAGACATAAAAAGGACCAACGAGCAAAACGGCTCAACGGTGCCGGCA
Organism: Sporothrix variecibatus; assembly: GCA_016097105.2. Taxonomy (NCBI): domain Eukaryota; kingdom Fungi; phylum Ascomycota; class Sordariomycetes; order Ophiostomatales; family Ophiostomataceae; genus Sporothrix; species Sporothrix variecibatus. The sequence goes on along the minus strand of JADMNI010000007.1, from coordinate 2,893,483 downwards.
AACATCAACACATGCGAACAGTAGCTTTCTCCAGATTTGTTTTTTTTCTCCCTCTCAACGACAGACACATGAGGGGAAGAAAGGGCAGATGCAATGATGGGCCGAAGGACCGCCGGGGGACAACCGCGGTATTAAGTGCGATTGAGGGGAAGCGAACATGAGGACGAGGTGACGAGGAGAGGGCCATAGTTAGTGATAGGTAGAGCGAGGGATATGGTGGCCAAGGAGAGGGCAAAGCGATGTGAGGAGACACACACAAGCGAAGCAAGGACACGCCAACCTTAGGGAAAAAAGGGTCTTTCTTGTTCTGCTCGCTGGTGCGGCGGCAGTGTGATTGACAAAAGACAAAAGAGTGCCAAAAGTCCCAAGCAGTGAAGCCGCAAGGGAGAAGCAGGGGCCGATGAAGAAGGTCTCCATGAAAAAAGGGGAAGGGAAGAGGCGGGCTTCCAGTCTGGGCTGCAGAGTGAGTGGTGGACTCCACAGGCCGCTGGTGAGACTTGAGGGGGACGGGCTTCTGCGCGAAGAAGTGCGCTTCTTCTGTTTCTGAAGCCGCTGCTGAGGAGCGCCAATAGCACCAACAGAATAGCGGAGCGAGGCGAGAACGAGCGGTTTGACAGCCTGGCAGAAAAAAAACCGCGACAACGGCGACAAGGTGGAACCAGCTTCTCTCTCCTCTCCTCTCCTCTCTTCTCTTCTGGCGCCCCCCCACCCAAGGTTGCAGCACGTTAGACAACGGATACCCCTGCCAGGAAGCTCTGGAAAACTGGGGAAAGGCTACGCCAGAGGAAGAATAGTCTGCTGGCTGGTGTCGTGTTAGCTGCAATCCTGCTTTCCCTGTTGGGGATGGCCGCCGTATCCCAGGGCGAAGGAGCAGCGGAAGACAAGCCAGGAACGCCGGCGACGAGAGAAAACACAGGCAGGGACGGAGCAGGGGGTTGTTCGCAAGACGCAAAGAGGGATTGAAGAATCGAGAGGAGAAACCAAAAAAAAAAAAGAGAGACAGGGGATAGGAAGAGAGAGCATCTCCGTGCGAAAACGATTCGGCCCTTTGCAGCACTGTCCCTGGTTCTCCTCACAGCCCAGAAAGACCTCAATCCGCGTGTCTGCGTACATACTTGGAAAGTCAGGTACAAGCCGTGCATTTGGGCAGTCCGGTACACCCTCCTGTGGATGGTGCCGACGCCGTCGCCAGGCACCGCGCCGTTGGAAAACGGGACGTTCAATTTTTTGGGTGCGCTCGCAATGGCTCCCAGTGGCTGTTGGGGCCGGCTGTATGCGTGCTGGTACTTTATTAACTCTTTCTCAGTCTGGGCTGTTTGGGCGCAGCCCGTTCGCAATTGGAGGCGGCGCCCTCTGTTTGGCTAAAAACGCCATGTAGTTTGATGGTTTGATGAAGCGACCAAGTTCGATACCAGCCGACAATATCGACGGGCGAAGCGTCAATTGCGCGCAAAGTGCGAGCAGGCGCATCATTCGATGGATGGAGCACGTCGAAAAAGAGGGGAGAAATGAGTGTGAGTGGGTGCGAATTACTGGCACAGATTGAAAGTGAACATGACGAGTGAGAAGCGTGAACAAAGAGAGAGAATGAGAGCGAGAAGGAAGATGGGTTGCATGCAGAGAAATGAAAGAATACGACGTCAGGATGCGGCCGAATTAGGAAGTAGTGTGTGGCTTGCTTTGCCTTACGAGGAAGGGACAACTTCAACGGTTTGCGGGCTTTCCTTGGATTGCTTGAATCTGACTGTGACGGATGAAGAAGGAGCGACCAGTTGCAAAAACTTTTGAGATAACATCTTCTACGAAGTACATTTGCGGAAGCAGGTGCGTTCCTGGCGTTCCTGTATATCGAAAAAGGGCGCAGGCAGGAACGAAGGAACAAATGCACCTCGTACCTGCCCTACCTGGCGACCTGTTTGTATCTTTCTTGTTGCTTCCATCCTGCAGCCGCCTCTTGCGGCCCCGCCCGTGACATAGTCCTGGATTCGCGGGCAGGTACGCCAGCTCGTCCTTCCCCAAGTTGTGCGGAGCATCGGCTGTGTCCTATCAGTGTCGCTGCCTTTTGTGTCGTTCACGTTGTTCGTAGCTGCCAGTTCGGTCAAGTCTTGCTGCACCTGCTGCAGCCTTCTGCATCTCCGTATCACAAGCGTAACCCAGGAGGGAAACTGCGACCTGCTTCCTTCCCTGCTTTATGCTGCAAAATTGATGCAGATGCTAGGGCTTTGTCGACTCTTGCCATTTTTACATGTTTGGCCTTTTCAATTCGGCCCTGTCGTTTTTAGCATTACGCGGGGAGGTGCGGACGACGAGCTCTTAAAAGGTACCTACCAATTGCAACAAAAAGCAACGCAACGTAGGTCGCACCTTCCCGGCGGGCCACCTTCCCGATGTTTTTTGACTAGCATCCTACTAGCAATTGGCCCTCACATTTTATTATTTGGAGTTGACGGACGACATACCTCATATTTTTCCGCCCGGACGATACCTCTCTAGAGCTCTCATATTAGTTTTTCTTTCCCCCTCTCTAACCCTCACATCCGCTCACTCTCCCCTCCCAAAGCTCCCACACCCCATCATACCCGCATACGACGTGTCCAATTCGACAATTGCAACCCCCTTCAACTTGCGTGCATCATCCGGCTCCACGCCCACACGGAAAGCCTTTCTGTGCAAGTGAGATAAGTGGTACAGATACGTGGTACAGATACACATACAGATACGGGTTTGGTGCTCCATATCGGCATGTCTCCTAACGCAGAAGGGGACCACCGGGAACGGGCCATGGAGCGGCCATGGAGCATTCGTGGGCCTTGTTGGACGTCCATGGAGTATGACTGCATCTGTCGCGTCTCTCTCGCAGAAATCTTTTCTCGTTCAAAGCTTTTCTCCTGCGTCTCGCCCTGCATCGCCCTGCGTCGACGTCGTGCCCATATCATCCCATCCCCGCTGTGCCCAGAAGATGGGGCCCATTGACCCATTGAAGGATGTCTCTGTAGCGGAGTATGGCATACAGTGCTAGAGATGCTGGCGACAGACAGTGTCTCCTTCTGTGGTGTGGTGCCCAGCTTCTCATCACGGTCGCAGCCACTAACAATCACAGCGGTCGCTGCAGTCACTATCACTGTCACCATAGAAGCTCTTTGCATGCAAATGCTAGTACCTTCTCAAAGGTAAGGTATCTGACAGCACTGTGTGGAGTGGCAGGGTACGGAGGACGAATTTGACGACGAGGCAAGGCCAAGTGCAAGGTAAGGGGGTGGAGGTCGTCGTGAGCGCCAAAATCCACGAGAGCTTGGTCCTAGAGAGCAAGACTAACACATTTTGGGCGTTGAAGAGGCTGGTCTCACAGGGGAGAAAGAAGAGAATCCCGTCAGTTGCAACGTCAGCCCCAGAACATGAGCAAGTTCAGGGAAAGGCAATGTGGACAGCAAAAGAAACAAAGAGAGAAAGCACACAGCAAAGCAAAGACCTTCAGGAAATAAGCCGAACCGAGGGGAAATGGCCAGAGCTTTTGCGCTTGTGTTGGAGATAAAACGACCCCGACCCTGGACGAATGCGAATCTTCATCCACCAACAAAACGCGAATCTTCAACACATAAACACCAAACCAACAAAACTCTCTACCCCGTAAGCTAAAACTACGATAACAAAACAAAACAAAACAAAGATCGTCAACTAGAACGTCGTGCTCTCCTTATCAACCGTGCTCGCTTCGTCTCAGAAAATAACGGCAACGCCGAATGGACCTCGTGGCAATCAAGCAAAGTTTAATTTCAGCAGTGCAAAAAACACACCAAAGGCACCAAAAGAAAGGAAGCTTGAGGAGCCGCTCGCCCCCCTTCATATGGTTTCTAGCACACAGTGTCGTGCTGAGCAACTCAAAATGGCCTGGGGAGATACAGATCAACATTTGGTGGGTCGGCGTGTTGGAGCCCGTCTGCCCGGCAAAATATCAAAATGCAACTCTACGGGCACAGACAAAAGACCAGTCAAGTCTGGCCTGGCTCTGAAAAGGGTCTGGAAACACCAACAACGATTTGGCAGTAAACTTCTCTGTCAGTTCACCGCCCATGAGTTTTCAGGGCTTGTTTTTCGCTGAAAGAGAAGACAACAACAAAAACGACAGGGCTGGCCAGGCCAGTCAAATACAGAAGGATGCTGGATTCCACTGTCAGGGTGACATTGAGGTTTCCTCAGGCCACTTGGGCGGCAAAAAATCGACGATGGTTGGCACGATTTTCTGAGGAAAGCACGTCTTTTGGGTTATTATGGTCATTTTTACTGCCATTCACACTCGCTTTCTCCTCTCCTCCAGCCCCTGCCCCTGTTGGCCGGAAATATTTTGCAGGAGATGAGATTCATGGGCGATTTGAATACGGAGCCGTATCTTCTTCCAATACGGGGGGACGATTATTCTCAATTATTCTGAGCCAGGGGACGGGGGTGGGACTACGATTGCACGGTAATTGGGATTCTTTCTGGCCAGCTTGGCCAGCTATTTTGTCCTGATTTCAATTTTCCCAGTGCCGCGCTCGACTACGGAGTAACAAGCTGCCACGATATTTTGCTGTCCACCATAAACAGACACAACATATAGACAGGCATTGTCCTAACCGGGGCCGATTTATGCATTGGAAATGTGAGTGGATAGGTGAGTAAGAAAATGTCAACAAGTGAAAGCCTTCCCTTTTCCAGCGTCCTGCTGCAACAGAAACGCTCCAAAAAGGAAGTCGTCTTTTTCACAAAGTTACTGCCGGCCGGGAAGAAGCGAGTTGGCTTCCGTACTCAGTGAAAAGCTGTCAAAGGTACCTGGTGCATTGGGGTGGCTTTTGTGTGAGAAGAATCAGAAAAGAGATCGACGCTTAAAATATCCCAATCTGATCCACGTCGACGACGATCTTTTTTTGTCTTTTTCTTCTTCCACCCCCCAACCATCAAGCCCCTTTCCCTTCCCTTCTCTCGGTGCAGTCGCGCGTGGCAGACCGACAAGGAAAGGGAGAGAGAGAAAAGAAAAAGAAAAAAAGGACATTTCAGAATCACAATCGACTGCCCCTACTCTCTTGACGTTTCCTCTTTCCCGTTTTGTCATTCTGTGACCACGTTCGACGGAGACCTCCGTTGGTTTGTCGGGCCCCTTCTACTTTCAGTCTTTGGGGTCTTCTGAAGAAGAATCCCCCTGACGAAGTTCGTCCGTCGTTCACGTCCGATGCATTCAGCCCTTTTAGGAAAACACACAGACAGAAAACAACGTGATCAACGATATATAGTACGGAGGCATGAGGATGCAAAAGACGCCACAGGACATAAAAAAAAATCTACTGTGTAAACAACACGGGTCTGTGCTGCTCAGCTGAGCACAATCTCTGTGACTACTTCCCGGCACTCGTACGAGACCTTTCAGGTGTTGTCCGTCAAGGCCAGTAATTACTGTGTAAAGAAAAGAAGAGAGAAGCAGTCGAGGAGTGTCGAATGGCAGAATGTCCCAAAGTCCCAAAAGGGTAAGGGAAACGAGCGTCTTGGTGCCCTTTTTTGCTTTTTTCTGTTTTTCGTTTTCCCGCGACAAGGGGGCTGTGGAGTTTAACGTGTTTCAGGTCTATTTTCTCGGTGACCTGGTCCCTGCTCGGTGCTGGCACTTGATTTTTGATGGAATTTTCGATGGGGTTTCGAACGGGTCAAAAACAATTGTGGGCTTCCGCTTCCGACGCATTGAAAAGAGGACACGAGAAAGGGCAATCCCACAATTCCACAGACCAGGAAACGAACGCAGCGCAGCCGCACCACAGCGGCAGAGAAGCAAAATGAGAAACGGCACGCAGAAATAGAGAAACGCGGGCCAAGAGAAGAGCACGGAACAACAACACAACAACAACAACAACAACAACAACAACAACAACAACAACAACAACAACAACAAAAAAAAGTGATGGACACTCGAATAAGAGATGCCCGGTCCTGGCAATCACGGCGGAGCCCGAAAGGAAAGTGAGGTAATCTGCGCAAAGTTGGTGACGAAACACAGATCACGATATCGTGGATAATCGCGTCCGTCGCGTCTGTTCCAGGGCACGCACTACGATGTATTCGTACTACTCGAAACAATGTGCATGCACCACAGACTGGCCCAGGCACTTGCCGCCGATTGTTTCCAGCTGTCTCTCGTCTCTCTTTGTTTTGCGTTTTATGTTTTACACCTTACCTTTTCGACTGAACTCGATATATACTGAGAACGGAGAATGACTCCGTACTTGTGCAGATACTCCGTACAGCTGCAAGACGTGCGTCACGCACAGGGCCGGGAAAAGGAAACGAAGAGGAAAATGCATGATAGTCCTCCGTAGTTTATTTCGAAGATGGGCTTGGCCGGCGATATGTCTGACTTGGAAAGGCGCAATAAGGAAGATGTTGTCCCACGAGAATATTGGGTAGAAAGCCAACACAGATCACGAGTCAAGCAAAGCATCGGAAGGCCGCTTCCTCGTTAACTCACACCCCCTTTCTCTTCCTTTTTTCCTCTTCTCCTTTCCCTCATGCCCGTCGTTTTGAATCTTGTTGTTCTCCTGGTGTCGTTTTGGTGTCCTTTGGTGTCTCTTGCCCATTTCCTTTCTTTCCATATTTGCAGATCCCTTATTCTCTCCATCCTTCCATGCATGCGTAGCGCCAAAAAAAAAATAGAGTGAGATGGCATTTCGACCAAATCCCACTGGTCGTGGAGTGAAAAAGCACAACATCGAGCTTGCCAGCGCTTGCCAGTTGCCGACAAGGAGAAAATATTGGCCAAGACTTTTCCCTTTGCACCCATGATCCCGTTCACAACAACACAAGAAAAAACATGGGCAAGAACCACTGTTCGTTGTCGTCGCCATCCTCTGCACGACGGACCATTGTCGCACTTGTCTCGCGGCACTCGATAAACACCCCTGGACGGTAGAAAAGGGGGGCCTCCGGAGAGGACAAGGTAGTCAGTTAACGAATGTGCGTAGCGGAGCGTGGCATTGGTAGTATTTGGCATTTGTCAACAGAGAAAACCATGGCAAAATCGCATGGATTTTTGTCCCGACACACAAAGCAAAAAAAGAGCCACATGCTTTCGGTATCACAAACACATTCATAAAAATACTCCGGAACAGTTTTAAACTAAGAAGTCAACACATCCACATGTGCAATGTAAGACATATGCTGGAAGCATGGGGTAAACCGTAAAGAGGAGCAGCGAATTTCGCTTCCGATTTGATAGTGTATTTTATCTCCATATTGTCTATTGAGTTAAACTTGTTTCTTCTAGTTTCCCTTCTTTTTGTTCTTTTTCAACGTTTCTTACTGCTATTTTCTTTAGCTCTGTCTCAGTGAGCGATCACTCCTTGACAACTCAGCAGTGCATTTTTCACCGCTCCTATGGTTTCTTTTGTGAGGTCTCCTTGCTTGTGTCTGATTGATGTTCATTTTGCACATCTTTCATGATGTTGTTTTGTAAACTCGGAATTCAAACATCCGCTGGCAGTGAGAAAGACGTTTCTTCTGTTTCTTTTTCACTTCCTTTTCCAGTTTTGATACCACGGCGCTGGTCCCCGGTGCAGCTCCAATGTGACCATACTATGCATGAATTACAGCTCTTTCGCTCTTTTGAGCTTTGCATCTCCTGTTTGTTCCAACGGGCAGGCTGCTCATGCGATCGAATAGGAAAGTGGCAGAGCAGGATAACGGGCCCTGCATGGTATGATTACAACAGATACAATTGTACTTTCTTCTTTGGGCGAACGAGTGATCAACGCTGTTGTCGTATCAGGGCTCTGGGTTTCATTATGCCGTACGACATGAAATGGGCAGTTTTCAGTAGAAAAGAAAGAAGGATTTAAAGAAGGTTGCCTTCCCCTCACGATGTATTGCTCCGTAGTTAATTACGCCGTAGGGGAAGTAAATTAATGAAAAATTGAAGTTGCAATTGTAATTCAGCAACTCGCAATTTACTTTCTTCGAAGTATGACCTGTGTACGGAGTATTCCACAGTGCAACATGTGCAATGTACAAATACAACAAGGGTGTTGCAAGGTAGGGCCAGAAAAAAAATACCGGGAAGGTGGGCGCTTTTCTTTTCTTTTCTGACGTGCCCGCCTCGCCTGCTCCCGCAAGCTCATAATATCCGCGTATTAATTGTCGCATCGTGGAAGTTTGTCGGCACGTCGCTGTCCGTCCACGCTCAGCTGGAACTTGGAAGCAATTAACACAGGTCTTGTTTCCCCATGTTCTGTCTTTATCGTCTTTTGGTCTCCTTCACATTTTACTTTGTATGCTATCGCAGAATGGGAAGCTCTTGGTATTCGCGGTTCTCAAGAAAGCGGGCCCTTTTTACCAACCAACCCCCGAGCCCCCCTCCCCCCTCTCTCCCCTATTTCTGTCATTTTTCAGCGACGATCCGCGGGCCTGGCCTCCTCTGGTGCTGTCTGGCGGGCCTTGTTTCCAGTTTCTTTGCAGTTTCCTAATTCGCCTTTTGCTCCGTATCTAGAATACTCCAGCAACCTTTTTTACACTCCTCAATCGCCCTCTCTCGCTTTTCGTGCGAAGCTTCCCAGCTTCCCTACCCTCACCCTCTCACTGCCACCTTCTCTCCTCTTTTTTTGCACCGACTGTAACTCTACCCATCGTCTTGCGCAAGAAACAGACGCAGGCTCGCAGCAAACCTTGGTGTTGGGAAAGGGATCGACAAGAGGAGGTGTGGAAATGTTTTTTGTAGAGCATGGGTAAGAAACACGCTGCCTTTCACCTGTTCTCCGAGCAGCCCTCCGTTGCCTGCCTCCCTGCCAGTTCCAACGTGTCTCTTTGCACTTTTTGTCGGGAGAGTCAAGGCATGGCGGCCGAGATAAGGCCCGCCGCAGCCCATGTCTGCATGTACACATACGCGAGTGTGATAAAGAAGAAAACAAATAGGGGACGCCGAGAAAATCAACAAAATAAGAATACGAGTCAAGATAAATCTAGCGAAAGTCGTGACAGCAAAAGCGAGAGCGAGCCGCCCTCCCTTTTTCCTTCGTTCTGTCGGAGTGGGGAGCGAAGGAGAGAGAAAAGAGAAAGGCGCTGTCCCGATCGTTTGGCCCCCCCCCACCCCATAATTATTTTTGAGTCCAGTCCAGCGTCGTGAGTTTTTGGTGCAATAAGTTGTGCGGAATATACGAAGTAGTTTCTTGGGTTTTGGGCGGCGTGGGTGGCCCTTCTTTTGGTCGATTTTGTCTTCGCCGTTTGTCCCTTGCATGCGAAGAAGAAATATGACGGGCCAGTCAGGTTGTTTACCTCGTCTACACCAGCGCATGTCACGAAAGGAAAAAGCAATTAAGACTATCAAGGCTCACAAAAAAAGGGCACTGTAAAAACTCTTATTCTCCTTGCCGGAGTATTTTTCCTGCGTTTGTTTTTGTCCCTTTCTCTTGGGTCGCGTGCATAAAGTGCATTAACGTCGGGAAGTCGTCCGAGAGGAGGATGGCCAGCAAAGTAGACAAGAGGATAAACAGAGGTGGACAGAAGAAAAAGCAAAGAAGGTCAAAGTCAACACAAAAAAGAGGGGTCCATAAGGCGGTGATGTCTCTCGTTTGGTAGACTTTCCCGCCGATTCTGTTTCGCTTTTGGTGTCGTTTCGAGTTGTCAAAACTTTAGACTCTACGACGTACTTAATAGTTTTGTTTCTCCTTGTCTCTTGTCCCTCAATGTCTCAAATGTCTCGGTCGTTTTCTCCCAACCGGACGGGCTCCGTGGTTTGCGGGCAGGTGGGCTCGGAGCGGGCTTGTCTTACCAAGAAACATGCATCCAAGAAACATAGAGGCACAGGAACCACCCAAAATTCCCAGGAAACACAAAACCACTAACACAAGCCCAGTCCACACCACCCACTCAAAAAGTCACCACACAAAACTAACAAACGTGGATTTTAACGTGGGTTTTGGTGTGGTTCCCTGCAGGTCCTACTCAGTAGCGAGAGCAATTCTCGTTCGCCTTCGTTGCCTTCCGTCCCACAAACTGTCCCACAAACCTGCATCATAGAAAAGGCAACAGGAATACCAAGACGTGCATTACGCCATTAAATAGTGGCGCTCCCAAACGTCTGACGCACTTTTTCGTATGTCAATTGAAAGTCAATTGGCGTTACGGAACAGAAGAAAATGAAGAGAAACGAACAAGAAAAATAGTAGGACAAGCAATTGCTTGCACGACGATGCAAGACCCCCCACGAAGCTCGGGTAACCGCACATTATCATGACATGGGGTCGAACTGTGTTTGCGGTTTTTGATACAGCGGCGTTGAACAGCGCCGGATACGCACTTGCGTGTGCTTGCGTGGGATAGCTTGCAAGAGTCCAGCCATGATACCGTTTCTTCTTCTCTCCCCCTCGTCTTTTCGTGTCACCCCTCTTTCCACCTCCCCGATATACCACAGTACACGCCGTATTTTCCATCTTGGACCCAGCTTTTGTCGATAGCTTCGTTTCTTTCTGGTCCCTGCTTGGCAAGCCTGGCCCGGCTCTGCTGGTGCCATGAGCCAGCATCTAGAAAATACCCACCTTGGCCGCCGCTCGCCTCCTCTTCTGTCCCCATAGTTGGGATTTTGGGACCGTGCTAAGGTGAGGGGGTGGTGAAGGGGTTAGAGAGGCGAAGGGGCACCCTCCTCTCCTGCTCACATCTCACTTTTTGTGAACATTGAAAATGGATTCAATGGGTTCGATGGAGGACGCGCGCATTGGTGCTGCGTTGGTGCTTGCGAGGAGGGAGTGCTACGTACGCCACCAACTAACTGTGTGGTTGTACTCCGTATGGAGTCGTGGTGTGTTGGGAACAGTGCAGTGGGAGTTATGTACGGAGTACACATACGAACTACGACGATTCAGGACATCGTATCGATGCCCGCAGGCTGCACAAATAAAAAATCTTCAGAGTATCAGAAGTCGTAATAGTTCGTCTCGATTGATTAGGTGGGTGCCGAACACATCGACAGATTGGAGACGGATGTCGACGGATATCACGGGGCGGCCGTTGACGTGCTTTATTACTGGTATGGCAGATATCAAGATGCCTGGGGTAGCCGTATAGAAAAGGAAGGAGGTAAAGAGAGACAAGCTCTCCAAGCTGATAACCTCAAGCTCGTCAAGGCAGCGTTGAAGAGAGCTTGGGGGTCACTTTTGTGCACACAGAAAAGAACGAGGGGCAAAGATAGGGTCCCCACGCCAAGCATTTTGAGCTCCAGCGATTTGAAAGATCCTCTCTCAAGACCTCTGTCTCCTCTTGCATCTTGATCAGTTCTCACCATGTTGAGGGAGGAGTTCCTCTCTCTTTTTTTTTACTCATGGGACAGAAACAGACAGGGACAGGCATAGGGTTTAATTGACGCCGTCGTTAACTGATATCCTCCGTGCGATGCAAAGGTTCCGTGCAATGCTGAAATACTCCGGATATTGAAAAAGACAGCACAGTGCGCGAGTGTTTCGCGATGGAGGTTTTCTCCCTGTCGAGAACTTTTCATTTTTGATATCTTTTTTCTCCTCCCACCGTCTCCCCGTGTCGCCCACACCCACAAAATCGGCAACAACACAACACAAAAGAAGAAGAAAAGAAAGAAAGACAAAAACGCACAGACACAACCAACGGCTCCGCATCCTTTCTGTTTTTATTTTCGTGCACTGTTGTTCTCGACGCCGCCGCTGAGCTTTGGCCGTTTGTTATTTTGACCTCCGGCCAGATTTCAAAGGCCTCTTGACCGGACTTTTTTGTCCTGAACTTTCCTGTGTAGACCATTTTCTGCAAAAGTAAACAACGCGCAAGGCTAGCCCCGGCGGCCATCCGGGCGGCGCAACTTTTGAGACCTTGAGAACAAAGAACAATGCAGACAAACAAAATGCGTAAAAAGGGGTAGCTCGCGTTAGCTACCGTGCCCGGATAGACCAAGGCCATCAACTAAAACACTAAGCCGTTGTTGTGATAGAGGAAGAGGATATGCACCAAAAAGAGCCCAAAAAAAAGGCCAGAGGCAAAAGGATGTGCAATGTCGCGCACAACGGTTCTATTTTAACACACCACACGGGCACCAAACACGACACCACTTCAGCGCCAAAGAGTCTGGCCAAGCCACCAAGTTTTATGCCGAAGGGCTTGAGAGGCTCGACCGGTATCTTGCTGCAAAGAGCTATCTCTTGCGAGCTACTGAAGGTGCGAGCTACTCTACTGTGTACTCAGTACAAGCTAGAGATCACGAACACGAAGTGGCTTGTCAACAAACCCGTGATGCAGAGTGAAAAAGAAAATTGCACAGCAAAAAATAGTGCCGCCCTTTCCTGCCCTCTTCCTTCTGCCGTCAGAAAGTAGAAGACGTGTAAGACGGATATTGGCTTGGCCCAGCAAATGAGTTCTCACAGTCATTGGAAGCCCTGTGTTTCCGCAGATCCATCCAGCTGTCTACGTATGCTCCCCACGCCGAGAGCGTTGAAGAAATGCAGGAACAGCCAAGCGGAAGCAGTGAGAAAGCTGTGCAAGCGAGGAAAAGAGGCTGCAGGGCCAGCCAGGGGCAATGCCCACGGCTTGACCCAGCTGTTCCGACGCCCTGCAGTTGCGGGACAGGGAGTTGTCAGTGAGTGGTTTTTTGTTCTGGTTGCTGAAGGATTCAAGCAACAGGGGAAGGTCGAAGGGCCCTACGAAGTAAAAAGAATTGCCGCAAACATCCCCTGGCAGACAGAAGACGCGCCAAACTTCACACACGACAAGGCGAGCGGTCGCCAGGGAAGCCCTGTCGAGATGTCCACAGTGCTGTGGAAAACGAGAGAAGAGAGACAGAAAACCACTGAAGAAAAAGGAAAGAAAAAAGCGGATCACTAACACGGAGAAAGGCCATCCTATTGGTCCGGGGAGGATAGGAGGCAGGTACGGGTGGGGAAAAGAGAGAGAGAGAAAAGAAGTGGAGGGAAGAAAAGAACAGGGGTGTGCCATGGAAAATGGCCCAGTCCCAATTGGGAATCTTTGGGTAGCTTGCATCCAGGGACCAGGGACTAGGGTGTTGTGCCTTTGGTGCTTTTTTGTGTGTCCTTTGTTTGTGCCTCTCTCTCTCATCTCTGTTGTGTTCTTGCTCTCTCAAGACGCGATGCAACCCCAGAAAGCAACAAAAAGAGGAGAGAGAGTGGAAGGCAAAAGGAACAGCAGGACCACCGTCCAGGGCAGAAGCAAGCTCGCAGATGACGAAAGACGGGATGCCGAGGACATCCTTGTGGAGAGACACACACCCCTCTTGTCACTTTTGCTTTTCTTACGGAGTATGCATGGGCCGTGGAACCTTGATCACTTTCTACACTTTGTTTGCTGCAGCCTTTTCGCGATTCTTTTTATTTTTTCTGGTTCTCCTGCAGGAGGAAGCGGTCTTTTTTGTCTCGTTTATTCTTCTGTGTACCTTGTTTGCAGCGACGCGTCCTGACTCGTCAATTCCTCGTGGCAGTGGGGAAGCTGGAGAGAAGAAAGCAAAGAAAGAAAGAAGAAAAAGAAAGGAGGGAAAATTGAGAAAGGATGCTGCAGTCAAAAAGCAGCCAAGGCGTTGCGAATGTTGACTGTTGGACTGTTACGGAGCAGACTGTCGGAATTGCCTGACCGGACACTATCCATTGTGCGAAACTGCGAAGTGCTTGCGCAAATGGGTAGTGATTGACAGTCCAACATGGTCACTGCACCCTGTGATGGGCGCTGTGATGGCTGCGATGAGCGATGATGGGCGATGTACGACGTATCTGACGATGTGCACTGCAAGGCGATGTTCCGGGGCATGCAGAAAGACACAAAGACCTGGCCCTGCGAGTATTGCGAATCTCAGGGACGGTAAGAGATAGTCTCCCTCAGATACAACTCTGACACAACGAATTGCCCAAAACGGTCACTTTCAACGCCTGGAGCTATCGCCAAAAACAGTGATGATAGTCCTTGCAGAAAGAGACCAAAAAGATCGTCGGGACGTTTCAGTGTCTGACCCCCTTTTCTTCTTTTTTGTCCTCGCTTTGCTTGCTTCGTCGGTTCCCCCCCCCCTCTCTCTCAGGGTGTCCGTCAGTCTACACGTTGGCTCGCCGTCTCGCCGTCCACAGCCGTTGCCTGTCTTTGCCAATCCCTTCTCAACCGGGAAGGGAGAAGAGCGGGCCATGTTTTGGCCACGCCCTCGCCAACGCCTCTTTTTTTTCTTCCCTCTAAAAATCCAAAACACTGGGCTGGGCTGTGAGTGCCGGCGCTGCGCTTTGTGTGCTTTCTTTTTCCAAATAGGCGGTGGACGGTCCGAAGAGCGCGAAAGTGGGCGGCCGTGGCCTGGGGGCGTTGATGGGCGGTGGACCGTGCTGGGACATATGTACTCCGTACTGTGTACGTACCTCGTACGAGTATCGCGTTTTGACATGACTTTGACTGGCTTGGACATACTTTGACTTTGACTTCTGTCGCTCAATTCACTGTTCGGATGCTTTGATGTGTTTAGGTGTTCAGACCGTTCTGCCGCCGGCTGCCAGCTGCCGGTGCGGCAAACAGATAAAAGAAACGACGATGTGATGGAGACATGGAGACATGGAGGCAGTGGGCAGGCAGGCAGGCAAAAAACGTCGAGGCGGGGATGAGTGCACGGTCGCAAACAGTTGCACAGTCGCGGTTGGGCATGAAAATCACGAAAATCCACATAACAAACAAATCAAAACGGCGACAGAAAGGAAGAAACAGAGACAAAGTGGACGTCAATGTGGGCATCAAAGTGGGCGTCAAAGTGGGCGTCAGAATGGACGGCAATCGTGCTCTCTCGATAGAGAACACCGAGCAGGTCCAAGCTTCTCGGTCGGGTGGCTTGCGGTCTTTTTGTTTTGCGTGGGGGATGAGGATTAGAAGGATGAACATTGATCATGGCGGTGCAAAACACTGCACACACAGCCTATCACGTCCGAGCAATTGTCCATGAGTTTATGAATTTGGACGTGATGAGAGATCATGAGTGAGCGTGCGAGGGGTGACGACAGAAATCTAGATGTAAGCCATGTGAGCCATTCTAAGCCAGGGCGGCCAGGGCGACTATGATCATCACGATGTTCGACCTCGGTCGTTGTTGTTTTTTTTGTGTGTGTGTCTTCTTTAGTTGTTTTTGTTGAGGATTCTCCCTTTCCTCTCTATCATGGGAAACCCGATATGCAAGGGCAATGAGGACACAAAAAAAAAGGTGTGAGCTCTAAAGATTGGTGACGAAGGACCCAGATGCAAGGGATTTTTCTCTTACTGAACTTTTCATCCTCCTGCCTGCTTCCCCTGCGTCTGCACTGCATCCTGATATCCGAACATTGAGCTCGACAAGGACTTTTTATGTTTCTGTCTCGATTCTTTTCTTTTCTTTGGCTTCTTTCCTTTCTGCGCCTCTCCACTGGTCCGTTCTGGTCGCCTCCTGGTCCACGGCAAGGGCAAGGACCCGTCGTTGACCGTGTCTTCCTTTCCATCCTCTTCATGCACACGCCCTCTCTCTTGACCCAGACTCAGAATCAGAATCAGACCCAGCCTTTCCAGGACCCAAAAGCCCAGCCTCGGATCCAAAAAAAAAAAGGGATCCAAAAGTGGTATCCAGAAAAGTCAAGAAAAAAGAGGAAGAAGAATCCTCAAGGATGCCACCGACAGAAGCTTGGACTTTGCGGAAGCCAAGCGGCCAACGTATTCGGAAGTCGGTCGTTTAGTCTTTTGTCCTCGTCACTGAAATCGTGACCGGATACCAAAAGACAGTACGTCACCGAGGGGATAGAACAGCAGGTAGTAGATCCAGGATAAACTTGATACGATCCTCTGTGAAAGTTGCCCTGACTATTCCTTCTCTGTTCTTCTCCTGCTTTCTCCCCACAAAACATCAGCTGTTCTTTTTTGGTGTTGCTTGTTGGTCTGCATTTGAGGCCAGGGCGGAACAAGAAATAGCAGAAAAAAAGAGACTTTAAGTGCATGCAGCATGCAGGGCCGCGTTTTTTTTAACACGAGAAAAAGTTGGATGCTTCCCAGTCGACGAATGGGGACGCGATGTTTATCTCTCCAAAGACGGGACCCGTTGAAGGCAACAGGCGCAAGCGCACAAGACAATGCATTGCATCGGGCCCAGAGAAAGTGAAGAGACCCAGATGCAGACCTAAAGAAAAAGAGGCAACGGCCCAGATGGTCCGCGGAACCAGACCCAGGCCGATTTTCCAGGTCCCACGGCCTAGAAGACCCAGAGGAACAAAAGTACGGGGCTCAAAGGGCGGACTCTGGTGGGCTCTGGAGTCTGGCTACGGCTGGCGGAAGAGCTTGCATGAGAAAAAAGGGGCCAGAAGAAGCCAGTCGGAGTGAAGTGACGAGGAAAAGAGGCGGGAAAGACGACAAATGGAAACTCAAAGTGGACAACGACAAACAGGGCGACACGGAAAAAAGTGTGGATTCTTTGGGTGTTTTTGCTGCAGGGTCAGATGGACAGAACAACGACGCGAGAGAAAGAAAAAAAAAAAAAAGGCGAAAGAGGAGCAAGACGACCGAAGAAAGGGCCAAAGAGGATCGAAAAGAGGGACGAATGGAGATTCTTTCAGTTTGAATTTTCTTCTCCTCTCGCGAAGTCGCGACAAACAGTAAGTCAAGCAGAATCTTCATCTGCATGTCCACATGTGGAGAGAAGAGTATGGAGGTGAAGAAAACGAAAACCAAGAGGCTCAGAACAACGAAACCAAAGGTGGTGTTTTGCAACTTCCGTCCACCACCGGCCGCGGAAAGAGGGGAAATAAAACAGCCCCCTCCAACTTGGGAATGGCCCATACGACGGCTTACAGCGCCTGTTTTTTTTAGGCGCGCTATGCCCTAAGCGACAGGAGATTAGGAGCACAACCTACACTTTCACGAGACAAAATATGGCACATCTGACGACGAAGTTGTCGACATGTGAATGTTTTGTTTTCGTTTGCCAACTCCCTTTGTTCTCGACCACACCGTCGACCGTCGAGCCCTTTCTAACTTCACCTCCCCCGCGTTTTACCAAATAGACGGGGTGGAAAAAAGGGTTGCCAAATAACAAAATTGTTGGGGATGTTGGCCTTTTTTGCGGGGAAAGTAATAACTGTCACGGCATATTCACAAGCTGAAGAGACGAGACTCAAGACTGCCGATGGCATTTGAAGAAGAGGGTGTCGAGGATTGTCACGAGAGTTTTTGGCTCTGATTGTTCTCCCTTTCTGATCACACTCGATCCTCCTGATGAAGCCATCACGAGAAGAAGTAGAAAAGACGGTGTGCATCATTGTTTCAAAATACAAAACGCCACGCCTCGTGTTTCCCCCATGGAGCTGTCTGTGAATGCAGAACCCGAGGCTGTGATGAAGGAGAAGAAGAAGCGACAAAAGGACTGGCAGTCAACAGACATGTGGCCTTGCCGATGCGGATACCCGTCGGAGCGGGAGGGGGGTGCCTATGCTGTCTTGGCCCCCTCGGCTTGGCTTTGGGCCCGTCAACCGTCAGCCGTCGACCGTCACCTGTTGATGTTGTTGCTGCCCGACAGGTCCGTGTAACAACGGATGCCCGACTTTTCATACCTTCTCTCTTTTCTATCATTCTTCTGGTGACTGCCCCTGAGCAGCTGCTCCGTGGCACAACGTCTGATAACGTCTGACAAAATCGCTTCTAGAAAACATCATAGGAGCATGGCCATAAAAGTCGGTGTGATGCATGAGCGGTGTTGGCTGTTGTGCAACATGTTACAAAGCCATTGCAAGTGCAAAGTGTCGTTCTGTGATGCTGTAACACCATGAACACGAGACTGAGTGGTCCGTTGGTGAGATGTGAGCATGCCATCGTGGAATAATAGGGGACATCGATTAAAGCCAACCATGTTGATTGTTGGCGATGTTGGCCGCAAGTTGCATCTGCACATCTACCCCTAAAGCATCGCCGCGGATTCTTCAATGGCACGCGACTCGGTCATCGGCCATCCTGAGGCCGTTGTCTGCGGTGAGCATTCGGAGTACGTACATTCTGGCCCAAAGCACCTGCATCCTTGGGCTGTTGGTACGGTGTAGTCAAGTTGTCTGCCGTCCGCCGTCTACATTCCATTCACTTGCCTGCCGTCTGCTACCTGCCGTTGCACGTATGGCTCGGTTACTCGTTTTCCCGGGTTTATTTTAAGCAGAAACGCGATGTGTTTTTTGTTTCCTCTGCATCCCTTCTCTCTCCACTTTCCACGTCACCGACATCTTTCAACTCCCGGGATCAGCTCAACTGCAGCTGCACGAAAAGGAGAACGGGAGAAACAAAAACAGGCAGTTCAGTACGGCAGCTCGAAGCTCGCCCAATGCGGACACTTGGCGATGCATCAGACACGGCACAAGAGCTATCGGGGAGACGAAAAGGGGCAGACGGCGATGCAAGCGCTGCACACTGCAAGGACGGCACGGGATGATTTTCTTTCAAGATGTCCAAATTTATCTCAACAGTGCAGACGAATTCCACAAACGAGAGCGAGACACGACTGCTCAGTACGACGTACTCGCCATGTCAAGACAAAAGACTTCGATTATGTCTGTGTGTCGCCAGGGTTGACCAGTGTCAACTGTCGTGCGTCTCGAGCTTCGCGTCACGTCTGTCAAATTTCCTCCGAAACAAGAGTCAAAACTCACGCGGCGTCAACTCGCAATTGGGTGTTCTCGAAACATTGATTTCCACGTTTCCTTTTTTTTTCTTTCTCTTTGCGTTGTGTCGTGTCGGCCGCCGCCACATTTAAGGTTTTTTTTGTTGTATTGTCACCATGCTCCGTACTCGGTTGCACTACTCCCCCAAGTTGGGAAAACACTCCCCCGGTCAGGCTGGAAAAGACACGACATGACACGACACGCCCGTCCTTTTCTCGCCCTCTCCACGACGCGATGCGACTTCAAACGGCAGTCTAACCAGGACCCTCCCAAAAGATCCAGCCTTTCTGCACACAGCGCACACAACGCAATGCAAGTCCCCACGTCTGGGAGCCGGAAGCAGGTCGATGGAGAAGAATGAGGCAGTTTACAACTATTGATGGAGTATTACTCCGTAAATCTGCAGTGCAGGCTCTGAAGTGCAGCTGCAGCCTCGTCTCCAGTTGTCTCCATTGAACGCTTTGTCTTTTTGTCGTCTTACTTCTCATTCAATTAAATAACGCGTCGCGTGAAACAGGGTCGACGCGACAATTGCCAAAGAGGATGGTAACCTGGGATTGAGCTGTCGTATTTTCTATTCTCTGACATGCTACAGCACAGGCGCATAACAATGATCCCTCGTCCTTGTCAAAGCATTGCCAAACATCAAAACAAACAATCGTGCAACAAGCAAGGTCAAGGTCAAGGAAGAACGACAAAAAAGTGTTGCCATTTTCGTCACGTCGTCATCAACACAGTCGTCAATTTCCAAATTTCATGAACTCATCAAGTTTCAAATGAGGCCTGTTCTACAACCTCCTACCACCTTTCTCATCCCAATCACACAGTGCATGTTCAAACATCGGTCTGTTGTGTGCTATTCTCAATCGCCTTGTTGGTTCATCCCTCGGCTGGGTTTTCTTAAGTTGTCTTATTAAGATGTCCAATTGTGCTCATGTTTCCATTGTTTTATTTTTATTTCTTTATTACCTTATTATTTTATTTCTATTTTCGCCTTGTTCTGATTTGAACACCCACACAGTTCGGCGAGGCTATATCACGGCCAGCCCTGGCTCTTATATAGGGTGTCTGGCTATTTTCTCTTCCCTCCAAATGGTAACCTCGTGTGGTTCATGGCCCGATTACAACCAGTATTACCACCAGCCATCGTCGATCCTCCCTCACGCAATTTTGTGGTCCCCTTTTTTTTCGCAGAGTGTGTCTGTGTCGGGCGGCTACCCGTCGTCCCCTCTTCCGGTCATCTCTCATATTTTGGCAGGCGATTCTTTTGCCTTCTTTTGGACCCCCTACGATCATTGTTTTCCTTCCTTTCGCTTTGCTCGGACGGTGTTCGTAGGGTAGGGCGAAAGGAATACTCCGTCATTTCTCTAGAAAATCTGGTAAATGAGCAAACACAGGCTTTGTGAAGGGGGTATATGGCCAGTCTTATATATACACTCGCCGTAACAATGTGATTGAGGAATCATAGTGAGAGAGAGAAAATAAATGTCCACCAACAGGCGCTCGACGGGCACGACAGGCCCTCCCCGCCGGGCGCTACCAACTCCACCACTCATACAGAATCAACCGTCCTCCGGAACCGAGCCCCTCTCCGAATCGGCCGGCCCCTTTTTTCGCCGTTGGTGTCGTACCTGTCTACGCGATGTCTTGAAGCGAGGTTACGGTGCAGCATCCGGACAGTGTTTAGCACTGTACTATGTCAAACTTCAGCTGCGATGCTGCTTCTCGACGTTGTATCGCGCGTTCCAGAATATACCTCGGTTGCGTTGATATACGCCGTATGGGGGTGTAAAAGGCGATGAACACTGGGATGAGAAGACCTGGCAAAGAGGC
The DNA here is from genome assembly GCA_016097105.2 of Sporothrix variecibatus. Classification (NCBI taxonomy): domain Eukaryota; kingdom Fungi; phylum Ascomycota; class Sordariomycetes; order Ophiostomatales; family Ophiostomataceae; genus Sporothrix; species Sporothrix variecibatus. The sequence continues at coordinate 2,873,000 of JADMNI010000007.1, read as the reverse complement.
GGGAAAATAACAAAGCACCCGGGGCAGGATCCGCCCCATTATTATTATTTTTTCTTCTCGTTTTTCGCGTCCTTCTAGAAGGTATTCTATTGGTACTCCATACTCTCGAGAAAACCTTAAAACCACTGTTAAGAGAAAAAACGACGCGAAAGAAAACTGGTTGCGAGTGGTTGCAAAAGGTCTGACCGCACGGGATGAACGCAACGCTCGCTCGGACTGCCGCCCAACCACGGATGTGTTTGCCGGGGAGAAAAGGCGCGCCGAGGAACAATGGACAGGAGGGAAGAAGAAAAAAGAAGGCGAAGCGAATTGGAGGGGCGTGTGAACAGTAGATAAATAAAGAAAATAAGATCACCGTTAAGACTCGATTTTTTTCAGTGATGTCTTCCAAAGGATACACCATAATGGCCCAGCACATTTTCTTCGTAAACTAGCCACCGACGAGGTTGGTGATTGACAAAAACATGTTTCAATAGGGAGCAAACAAATGCCTGTGAATCTATTAGCGATGGCTGGTTGTGACACAACAGCAACATCCAACATACTCAGAAACTTCACAGAAAGGGGGCCTCGGCCAAACGTCAAGGCCTCGGATATCCTCTCGATCCTATTAGTACGCAAATGCACAAACTGTTGACGCACGCACTTAATAAACGCGCAATAATATCATCAAGCTGTCGTTAGCTTCTGTCGGATGCATCCTCTTACGACATACATAGGGCTCAACCACAAGGATCAAGGCCTATGTAATCCGCAGTCTAGAAGAAGCTTGTTCGCGGCTTTTCTTTCCGTCTATCGTGCTCGCCTGCAAGGGACTTGTGTTTTGCAGCAATAGGTTGTATTTGTCGTGATGGATGGGGCAAGACGCACTTCTCCTATCAGCTAATGCCGCTGCTCAGGAGACGTGGAGAGCAAATACACCGACGAGCCGTGTTTATCTGTTATTGCTTGGGAACTTCCCGTGACTTGGGCCCAGAGGCGACCCTTGCTCACCGAGAATAACAGAGACACGGCTCACACCGTCTTCCCGTCCCTTCTTTCGACTTTGCTCTCTTCCTTCCACCCCAGATCCAGGTTCTAGGGAAATAATGCCCCAGTGCTTTTTTTACGTGTAGTCACTCGATATGGACAATTCCCGGATTTCTTAATAGCGCTCTGTCAACGACATTCCGTGTTTGTATTTGCTGGTACTGCGTTTTGACAGTCGCCTCCTGTGCAATTACGGAGTACTCGTAGACCAAAATACATGGACATGCGGTCTTTGCTTAAGCTCCGTGCCGTGTTTTTAGTGTGCTGTGCTGTCAACCATAGTCCTAGCTTATTAAACTTGACAACACTACCAAAAACAAAAAGGCCTCATAAACATGGTTTCGGCACGTCATGTATCCGTGGATCAGACTCAACGAAAACCTGGGGAGGCAGGTGCCTCCTGGGTGACCCAACTCCTTCATCTCAACTTACACAGTATTGTCTTGTGTAAGTCTGTGTGCAGTGACCAAGTCGTGATTCCAGGCTGTTCCAAACCATGCTGGCGGTCACCGGCCTACGGCGTACAACTGACGATATCCTTGCCAAACGTGTCTCGCATGCCTTGTTTTGTGGGAGCTGCTGCACGAGTGACACTTACACGAAATGTCCCGACATATGTCGTACACGAAATGTGCACGTAATCAAAGCATCCTTTCTATCGCGCCACGGTAGCACACGCACGCACGCCCGTAAAAACAAAAAAAAAAGTATACCAAACAAATTTTAATCTCGAGCAAAAGAAATTTAAATATGGACAAAAAAACGTACAGCAGCGGGTATTCGCTGGTCGTCACCGACCCAACTACTAATCCGCCGATTACTGGTTTGACTAGGGGAGAGCGGACGGGATCCGTATTTTCCAGTATCTATGGCCGTACGTGAAAGAGCCCACTGTTTAGTGGACCTTTATGGGAGGTTGTGGATATGGACAGGAAGTGCTTCGTCCAAGTAGTGTGGCTGGTCTTTGTTAGTGGTGAGCTCGTACGATATGCAACCGCACATTTTTAATTGAATTTAGCGAGGCGCGGCAGTACCAGAATACGGTTCTGTGTGGGAATTTGTCGGTGCACTTATTACTTGGATAGCTATCGTCCAGACGATGCCTCCTTCATGTATGTTCATCCTTTACGAAGGAAGGACTCCTTTACGAAGGAAGGGGAAACAGATAGAGGCTTCGTGTATGACCGTGCGGGTGCTGACGGTGACTGTAAATACTTGGTAAAAGAAAGCTTGGGTTGTGAAATGACTGTCATAGCTAAGGTGGTAGGCAATCTCAAAATGCTGTGTCGGAATATATACTGCTAATTTATAATCAAAATCTTGAATGTTTTTTTTACTTTTTTTTTTTTTTTTTAAAAAAAAAGAAAATTATATTCCATTTTAGAAAAATCGAATACACAAAATAAATAGAAAAAAATATCAACTTGTTTTCAATTGTTGTTGAACTCGTGTATAGTCAACCCATTCTGATTATGCATGATGGTGGTGAAGGCGTGGTGGCAAATAAATGAAATGCAAAAAGGGGAATGTAAACAAACGGTCTTAGTAATGATCAACCAACAGCCCATAGCGTACCTATTGACCAACCGTGTCATACCGCACCAACAGATCACCAAGATTCATCTCTATGGGACTTCTGCGGGTTCAACAAAAATTAGAGAGATAGGACTGCGAGTATTGTATTTTTGATATTAAGCTACGCTGCAGTAAATAAGGTAATTCGAGACTTTTTTAGAGCTCGCCAAAATAAGAAATAAGAGAAAATACCACAAAGAAAAATATCAATCGGACACGAATAGGAGAATATTGCAATGAAAACAAAAGAGAAAGAGAAGAAGTAGGATAAGGCTAGGCCTTGCGGATCACTTCGCTGGTGGTAATGGTCCTGTCCACACGGACACCCTGCTGCCCACCAAGGTTGTCCTCGCTCTTGCAGCCCCGGGTGCTATTTACGGGCCCGTTTGCCTCGGCAGCATTTCCCAAGGAGAGATTCGAGGCGGGAAGAGGCCCGTCGCTGCCGTCAGACCACACATGGGTGCTCACAGCGCGGCCGCCAATGCTGTTGGCGCGAGTACCGTCAAAGGGCTGAGCAGAAGAGATGTAAATGTTGAAGCGGCTACGGCCCGTTGCCTGATTTGCGTCTGTTGCCAAAATGGGAGCCGTAGAAGCTGCAGTAGAGCCAGCTGAAGTAGGCGGGTGTGGAGTACTGGAAGATGGACTGGCCTCAGAAACCTGTTCTATATGTTGCTGTTGCTGCTTCGAGGCCTTGCCCGCGGACGAAATTGCGTATGTGATGGGGCTCCAAGTCACGGAGGGAGGCGGCTCGGATGCGGTGGGGGGCGCAAACCAATTGAAGCCTGGGTTAAAGGGCGCTCTAAATGGTGGTGATGTGGAAGATGGTGCAGGCGGCGCATTCGCTGCGGTGAGCTCAACATCGCCAGTATTGCCTGGAGCAGAGGCTGAACCTTTGCGGAACACGCGGTGGAAGAAAGACGAGGAGCGTGGCGAGCGCATGTTTGAGACCTCTCCTTCGGCCGTCGAGGTGGTTGGGTAGATTGGTGCACAGGATCCCTTGCGTGATTGACTGGGTTGTTAGTAAATGATGATAGAAAACAGTAGAGGGAAAAAGAAGCTCACCTGATGGAATCCAGTGTCGACACTTGTGTGGCCGTGTTGGAAATGTTGGAGTTTTTGGCTGTCAAAGGTCGTCCGGTCCGGGTCGTAGACCTCATGTAGGACGGGGAACAAACGGCCGAGGCCGACTACCAACAAGCACTCGCGGTAGATATTGATGGCCTCCTTGGATGTGCCGAAGAAAACGAATGCAATAAATGCGCTGACGACGGGGATCCAGCTCATGTTGAGCGACAAAAAGCCAAGGTCTTCGTACGACAGAATGCTAATGGAGTTGTACGGGACAATGCCGTGGTAGTGGACCGTGTTGAAATCAGACGGGTAGTTCCATGGCCAGCCCTCAATGATGTTAACGGCACAAAAAGCGGCGATGATGGGCGTGTATGGGACTAAAATGCACAGGACCATGAAATACAACTTGCGGCGGGCGCGCTGGCGACGAGCGTAGGCGACGGAGTTGGTACCTCCGAGTGCAGCCTGGGAGCTCTCGTCGACCTCGCGAAAGCGGCGATACGTTTGGACTGGTGACGTCGTTAGCAGGCTATACATAGCAAGTCGACACAGGCAGGGACTTACACGTATGGTAGCAGGCGATAAGGGTAAAAAAAAGGGGCGGCAGAATAAAAAAGACGAGGAAGACGGCATTGGCTTTGTACGCGTTGGTGCAGCCGCTGACCGGTGCAAGTGCGTACCGCAGGCCTTTTACACAAATTGTAATAATCATTTGCAGAAGCGGCATAGGGAAGATAATGAGCGACTGCATGATGAGACGCTTGCGTTTCTCGCGGCCCGACAGGCCCGTCACGCGTCTTAGGCCGACCTGGCTCGACAGCCGTTGCATGATGGCGCAGACGCTGGTGCTGTAGACGGTGACGAGACCGTATTGGACAAAGGCCTGCAGATCGCACCAGCCATAGCCGAGCCACCAACTGGAGAAGTCTTGGTTGTGCCAGATGGCAGCATTAACAAAGACAAATAGGATAAGAAGCCAGAGATTGATAACAAAGACGCAGGCCGGGAACTCGCCGTTGCGCCAGAGTAGTCGAAGCGGCACCCACGTCAACAGGATGGCAATGGGACAGAGGATGAGGCGGAGGACGACGTTGGCGACGAGGGCAGGCGGTGTTGGGAGTGTACCGCTACGGCCAAATACGAACACGCCTGTGTCGGTAAAGTACGGGGTTGACTCCATATTGGCGAGGGTTGGTGATATGATGTCAAGTTGCCGGGAAAAGCCTCTGATGCGCTGTGCTGACTTGGTGTATCTCTTGTCTTCCACAATATGTTGGAAAAGCTTTGAAGAAAGAGAAAAGGAGAGCCGAAGAATCTCGCGAAACGAGAAAAGTATCGAAACAGAGTCCTGTACTTAAGGATACGCCGTGGACACTGTCCGTCTCTGGTTAATAGAATAGGAGAGGTCTCTTAAAGAGTCTGATATGTGACCTCCTCTCCTCCTTCCCACTATTCACGCCCAGCACGGGGCGGCGATAACGTTGTGGAAACCCTCAATAAGACTGCTTCAGCTTTGTGTCGGTGCGGATATTGCTGATATTGATGATATTAACGGACATAGATGGGGGCCATGATGGGTCCGGGCATCATGAATAACAGATCGACATGGCCAGTCTGTTTGGGAAGTGGCCCTCGTGGGAAATTGATGGTGAGGGAAAGTGACAGAAGTAAAACAGGAGACGGGATGAGAGATAAAGGTATAATCGAGGAGGATGTCCTTAATGAGAAAGGGTCCATGGCCGGAGTGTGCCCGTGAAAGGAAAATGTTGTCCTATTGAGCAAAAAAGACGACATCCGACAGGTGATGAAAAAGATGGGAAAGCAAGGAAAGGCAAGGAAAGATACCAAGATGGTCCAGGCAGGGAGACCTTGCCAGCCACAGAAGCCGCCCTGTTACTCCACCGTCACTCTGCCAAAGGGAAGAAAGCGCCCATAGGCGAAAAGGCTGTTGTTGGAGAGAGACATCAAAGCCAGAAGCGGACATACCAACATTCTCAATAGAGGTCCGATTCGGCAAAACAGGCAATGGGAAAGCGAGCCAAGGCACACGAAGCAAAGGAGCAAAAGGTGAGCAACGCATGCAGGTGCCGTCAATAACGGCATTTGCCATGGCGCCAGTAGAGCCAATCTAATAGCGTGGCCGTCACTGTCAGAAAGGTCAATAAGAGTCGAAAAGGTGAAAGGAAGAGGCCGGAGGTAGGTAACGGCTGATCGCCTCTTTTGGGGGCCGCCGACCGGGGGAATAACGGATGGGGAGTGGGAAAGTGTGAGGGATTTGGGGCTAAAATTCTATTCATGCTGGGCTGACAGTCGTCCTGTCTTGGAATGTGTGAGGAAGAGTGGTGGGGAGTGGGATGAAGGTTGAAGTTGTTCATGGCTCTATTCAGACCCAAAAGGGGTAAGGCGCTTTCCCGATTAGGCAATTTCCCTATTGAAGGGCTTGGGCCGAGAGCTTTGCTGAGCTTTTGCAAGACCTTTCCGTCACACTTGCGAGCGCGCAGGCCAAGACAAGTTGCCATGCAGCTCTCCGGTCTATTCGGTTTCTATTTATTGCTCGCGCGCCTGTTTATCGGCTATCTGAGACGTCATATTGGTCCGTCCATCATCTACAAACGGCCTGTCTTTTCGCCGTCTCATTTTTTAAAGGGATTTTTGCATATCGTGTCTGTTCTGGGTAATGGCATCATTTTATCTCTAGCCGTAGTCCCTTGCATTTCTAATGAGAGAATAGGTGTACGAGATGTCAATCAGCAAGCGGTGACGAGTGTTTGTCTGTCTTGCCTTGAGAGGTGAGAGAGGTGCATGAAGTGATCGTGGATGAGCTGATGAGGTCCCAAGTCATTGATGTCGTTTGAATAAAAGTGGACCATCCACGAGCCACACTTCGGTAGTCAGGCGCACGGGCCATGGTTTTGCGCCACAGCAAGCTCTTAGATTGGGAAGCAGCAAATGCAAAGCTAGGGAGGGCCAAATCGCGCCAGAGTGACGCGGAGCGCGATTGCGCCGTCCTGTTGGCCTGGTTGGCTCTCTGGCTCTGTCTGGGTTCCTGCCGTTGTCTGTGCTTCCCCTCTTTCATCGTATGCAACAAAGACTTTCGACATCGCCAAAATCAACTAACATCACCAACTCCAAAACCAACAGTCGTATACCCGCCCACTACCTCCCACCAACAACTCCTTTTCTTTCCACTCGCCCTCAACATGTCTTTCGTCATGCGCCGTGGCCTCGGCCTTACTTCTTCCATCGCCTCGTCGTCCGCCCGTGCGTTCAGCACGACACCCGCTCGCCGCGTCGCTCGCATTACGATTGTCGGCCACCTCGGCGACACCCCCGAGCTGCAGGCGACCAGCACGGGCCACGAGGTGCTCAAGTACGTGGTGGCCAGCAGCAGCGGCCCGCGCGACAACCGCCAGACGAGCTGGTTCCGTGTGTCGAGCTTCCTGCCCGAGGGCCCGCAGCGGGAGCTGCTGCGCGGCCTGCCCAAAGGCACGCTGGTGTTCGTGGAGGGCGATGCCACGATGGGTACGTACCAGGACGCCGAGGGCAAGACCAAGAGCTCACTGAACATTATGCAGCGTAAGTACCGCCCGCCATGACATTCTTATCGTCAGCTCTCTCGTCTAACAGCTTGCAGGCAGCATCGAGGTCCTCAAGCGCCCTGCGCAGACCGAGTCCGCATAGACGATTGACGAATAGTCTTGCGCTGATCACTCTAACCCCTCAAGTCAATTGAGTGGCGTATCGTTTCTTTTGTATATGGGTGTGTTGAGGAGTTGCTGTCGGGATAATGTACTTTTAGGGGAAGTTGGAACGGGATACTGGAGAAGGGAACGAAGCGAACCGATTTACTCAACTCGACCACACCACGCTCATCCCAGCTCTACGAATATAGAATAATACCAACCCAAAAAATCAAAAAAAAAAAAAAAAAAAAAAAATCAAGCTCGAAATTCTACAAAAGACAAAAGCTATCAAATGCACGCTTTCGTGGCCTCTGGCCTTGCCCACTCGTTCTAATCTACACCAGGTTCACCGAGTCCATGCAGCCGAATCCGGCAGCCACGCCGCCCTCCTCGCTCTGGTCACCCTTGGTGCGCAGCAGGTAGCCGGCCGACTCGTTGCGGACGAGGCCCTTGTCTTCGCTGCCCCAAATGCATGTGCCGTAGATGCCCAGCTCGCAAATCACACCGCCCTGCTCAATCTGGCCGTTGCGCAATATCAAGTTGGCGACCGGTGGCGGCTCGATCAGCTCCATCAGAATGTACGACGCCCAGTGCTCGGCGGGCACCGTCTTTAGGTGCGCGGGGATCTTGTCTTTGTAGTAATTGTTGCCACCACCTTCGCGCTGCGGCTTGAGCACAAACTTGCGGCACACAGCGGCGTCCTGGGCCCATTTACGGGCCTGGAGGCCGGCGCTCGATGTGTCGAGCGGGTAGATGTTGGCAAACGTGCGGCGGAGTGTGTTTTGGTTGTTGGCGTCGGGAACAAAACGGCCGAGCTCGGAAGCAGCTCCGCCGTCCGGGGATGGGGTCGCCAGCACCTGCTGCACCTTCTTGGTTCCTGCGACCTGGGTCAGCACGGTCGGGCACTTGATGGCGGCTGACCGCTCGACCTGGTAGCGTGCCTCCCAGGCGAACTCGTCTGGGTAGTCATCGGGACCGTAGCCGGCGCGCATGTAGACGACGGCGACCTCAAAGTTTTGCGAGGCGGAGTGATGGTAAACCAGTGGTCGGCGCGGCGAGCTGGTATCGACACTCGTTTGCTTCAGGATGGCACTAAAGGGCACACGGAACACGGGCGCCTCGACGTTGTACTCGATATGGCGCTGGTCAAAGACGTTGCGCTCGCCGTCCTGGGTGAGGAAGACGACACAGCGGGGCAGCGATCCCGACGTGCTGGGCTCGCTGCGCTCGTACACTTCGAAAGCGGCCTGCAGACCGGCCGCAATGTCACGGCTGCTCGTGTTGGTGGGCAGATCGTACGTTGCCTTGTCGTCCCCTGCTGCCTTCAGCAGAGAATACTCCGTCTTGGCCAGGAACTTGTGCAGGTTCGAGGCCTGGCCCGACAGACCGCCAAACGAGGCCGCAATCGTGTTGAACTCGACCTGCTTGATCTGCAGGTGCGACTCCGTCTCCTGGTGCACCAAATAGTCCGACCGGAAGATGCCCAGCGAGTGCTTGTGCGTGTAGCCGCCGTCTTCCTTTTGGACGCGCTCGTGCACCGACCACAGCTTGGCCGTAAACTCGTCGCCGCCCGCCACCTCGGCCACAATCCGTCCCAAAAAGGCCTCGTCCTGGCTGATCTTGGCGTACAGCTCATTGTACGCCTGCTGCGCGCCCTGCGCCTCCTCAAAGCACGACCGCGAGAACGGGCTCGGAAACAGCGTCACCGGTGCCGACATGGCCAGCGTGCTCGCCAGCTCGGCCTCGGTGGCACTGATGGCGGCTGGTGGTGGCCGCACGGTCAGGCCATTGGCTATGCTCCAGTCCTTGATCACCTGCACGAGCCGCGACCGCTCAACGTCGTCCACGGCCGGAGGGTATGCCGAGGAGGCGACACCCGGAGCGGATGTTGTCATGTTGGTGTGGGGGGTGGGGTATTCAAAGAAAGAAAAGAAAAAAAAAAGAGGAGGGGTCGTTTGAAGTGACTGAGCACAGACTCGTGAGACCTTGATGCCAACAAAAATGAAAACTCTATGTTCTCAAAATCGAGATATATGGAAAGATAAACACTGACAAAGACAAAAGGAGCGGCTATGAATTGCGTGCAAAAAGCGCAGGAAAGCGCAACACTAAAAGCCGCCCGTCGTTCTCTACAATTCTTCAATTATTACAAAGCGACAGCCGCGCCCAGCCGGCGATGGCGACTTGTCTACGGGGCAGCCGCTACGACGTATTTGCAGCGCTATGTGAGCAAAGCTAGCGGGATCATACCCCCACATCCACCCACTATGTCAAAGGTCCGGACCGGAGCTGTCGTGTATTCATCCTGGATGGGTTTCTGGATGCGTTGGCGATTTGGGTTTCATATGTTTATTTATGTGTATTTATTTATACCTTTTGGGGTTTTGTTGTCATCGACTTTGGGTTTCTATTTGTGTTGTCCGTTTTTTTTTTTTTTCAAATTATTTCCAAAAAAAAGACAGTTATACTGCATCGAACAAAAGTCATATGTCCAGCTATGTTTAATACACAAAGACCTGCCCACAAACAGCACATTTACTATATACGGGCAATGGGAGTTACTAGAAAACTTCTACAAAACCAGCCAGAGTCCTTGAGCCCCAGGTCGCACAGGAGACAATGGAACGGGACTGGAGTTGTAAACCGACTGAGCAAGGATCGTCACCACAGTATCCCGACGATGATCGTGTTTGCAAGTGTCCGAGCCACCCATAAAACCAGTGAGAATAAACAAGCAAAAAATACACCCTCTGAAAACATGAAATGCAAATCGTCTCATCAACTCGGACGGTTGGCATTAGACCTCTCCTCCAACATCATTCAGCGAGGGTCACGTGAGCATTGCTGTCATGGAATACAGGTCTTGCGCCTGAAGGCCATTTTAAAGGCATTGGCTGGCCTGCAATCAGCCTGAAGTGGAAGTGAGAAAAATATTCATGAAACCTTATACAATCGTAATCTATATACAGAGGTAAGTGGACAGATTTAAAAACCAAAAGAGCGGCAAAAGTGAGAAGTGTTTGACACCATTGTGAAAGATTGCATAAATCGATATGCCTCTACCGGGGCGCTGACCCCCGCGCTACGATGGCCCCTGGACGCAAGTGCTCTCTACGCGCTCTGGCGCACGCGTTTGTTGGTGACTTTCAGGGCCGTTTTTGGCGTTGACTTTTTTTTTTCGACATCCTCCCCGGAATAGGTAACGGCACCCCTTGCATCGACGACTTGACGACTAGTGTTGTGAGCCGAGAGTGAGAAGAGCAACAAGCAAACGGGCACCAAAAGACCCTTCCAACGACGACTTCTCCCAATTAATCGAGCTCCTCTAGCGGCGCATTGCTGTGCTGCAGAAACGAAAACGATCATCTGCCCCTCGTCGCCTTTTTCTTGCACCAGATTTCATCACTCGTTGGCCCGGTGAAGCTTGACCACCAGAACATCGACTCAAGCGACATCTGTTTTCTGACTTCATTATTAGAGCCATCTGGTCTGTTCAGAAACCTTTACAGTCTGTAGTCGTGGTTTTTTCTTCTCAACCTCAGATCCCGCTCATTTCAACGTTTCATTTAGTGGCGAAGACCACCACGACGGCATTTTTTTTTTTTTTTTTTAACTCGAATCTCATAATCTTCATCAGCGCGAAGTCAGGTTATCATCACCTGCGAGTCGTGTATCTTTCTCAATTTTTTTTTTTCATAAAAAATAGTTTCGTTGTCCCTCTTGCTGTTTTTTAACCAGATGCACCCTCGAGTAAGTGGCAACCTCCTCTTCTTATACTTATTTTCACACTCCCTATTCATATCTCACCCTCAAAGCATTCACTCACATTGCTCACATTGTTCTCCGTCCTCACAGATATTCACTTTCCTGGAGGGCTGCCATCATGTCAGGCAGCGGAGGCAACAGTGATGACCCATTCGAGTGGTCAAACGAGCAGTTGATACAAGAGCTATGTGGCACATCAGCAACAACGCCCCGTTCGTGGGCAGCACCACCACCGAAACGATGGCCCGACCCAGCTGTTTTGTCTGCAAAGTTGGAAGAACACGACCTCGACGGCCAGACTCTCCTCTGCTACGAAGACTACATGGGTCAAGGCTGGTTTGAGTCGCTGTGTGCGGACCCAGGCGTCACCAAGATTCCACACAAAATATCATTGCGCATGGCCATCAAGACGTTCCAGAAACTAAGCTCAGGATATCGGATATGGAAGCAATCACAAGACAACAACGACCTGGAGACTGTGACCCCATCGTCGTCGCCCAAGAAGACCACGAAGAACACAGCAGAAGGAGGACCTGCTGCTGCACCGCCAGCGCAAAATGGCGACAGTCATGCCTCACAAGCCGCACATGTTGCACCAGAACCGGCTCCGCTCGTTGTCGCCACAAACAAAGACATTCCGAATGGCATCACAAACGGCACAACTGGTGCTACAAATGAAGAGGCACAACCTGATGCCATGCAGATGGACGCTCCGCATTCACCACCAACCATGTCCCTTGACCAGTCTAAGAAACGCAAGAGAGTGGTACCCACAAACCTCTCATCCGCACCCCGACCACGCAAAGCTAAACAAGGCGACTCTTTTGGTGATCCTACGACTACAGTGGATGCCGGCCCGAACGGACTCTGGAAGAAGAGCAAGAAGGGTGCGTACCTGGGTGATTGGAGCCTCACCAGGTATGCGTTGCTTCAAGGTGCCGACCCCCTCGACCCGAATAACGCAGACGACGAGGATGACCATGACAACTTTGGCTGGTCCGCTCCGCGGCCAATACCCAGCGGACGGCGGCTTCAAGTCCACCGCACACTGCAGCGCTATTTGCGACCAGGCAAACCTTCCTTTCCCCAATTGGGCCGCACGCGCACAACCTCGGATGCTGATCCTCTCGGTGTTGGTGCCCACACAGCGGAAGACGATGAGGTTCTGCCTGCACTGGGCGAATCAGACGACGAAGGCTACGACACCGAGACCTGGGAGGCCATGGAGCTGGAGGACAGGGAACGGGAGCGGGAAAAGGAGAAGAACAGCAATGGGGAGCCAAAGAAAAAGGGCCAGTTCCTCCCAATCGAGACGGTCGACACCATCATCGCCGACGCCATTCGTGACATTGAGAAGAAATGGGCCGAAAAGAAAATGGACAAGCGCCGCCGCAGCGAGAACAAGTTGTGGAACAGGGCTCGCCGCGACGGCTCGCGCAAGTTCTTGATGAACAGAGCCCGCCAGGAAGTTGGCCGGCTTGGACAGCGGATCGACAAACTCGTGCAAGAAATGCGCCAGGTCGCGTGGAAGAACGAGAAGGAGATCCGGCTGCAGTCCGCCGTACTCGAACAGAGCATCGAGGTCCGGCAGGACATGCGCTGGGAAGCCCGACTGTACGCGTCCCCGACAGCACCCGCCAAAGTGGTCGTCGCTCGACCCGCACCACGCCGCCGGCTGTCATCCCGCGCTGCCCAGCTCAAGGCGCTGGAGAACGACGAAGAGATCCTGATAAGCTCATCAAGTGAGGACGAGTACGACGACGATCCGCGTATGCAAAACTTTATCATCGACGACGAAGCTCGCGCATATGGCCATGGCCATAGCCATGGCCTTGGCGACATGATGGACTTTGACGACGACGGCAATGCCACACTGTCCGACGACAATATGACCATGTCTGCCGACAATGACAAGCGCGAAAACGGCGACGGCAACGACAACGACAATGAAGGGCGTGAGTTGCGGTCCTCAAGCGCGAGCTCAGGAGGTGTCAGGTCGGATGGGCGGGAAATTCTAAAACGTCTCGAAGTGCACTACGACAGCAAGATCTCCAGAGCATCTAATGTCTTCGAGGATTTTCGCAAGCTGGACGCGTTTCAAGACCCGGTGGGCACCTTTGTCAACGACTTTCCACTCGAAAACATGTCTGCAATTGTCGACAAGGGCACTTCTTATTGGGAAGCTGCCGGAGACGTCACTCGCCTGCTCTGTACCATCTTCTGGACCGCCGACCGTGAGCAGCTTTCGCGGCTGGTGGATTATTGCACTGCCACCACGGATGTTGATGTCGTTTGGAAGAACTTTTGTGCTCCTGTCCTTGAGAACGAACACGACACGGGCGTGCCCCGTGACGGTCCCGAAGACGATGCCACGGCCTTTACACGCTACTTTCACATCTTTGTCACCTGCCGCGTCTTTCCGTTCCGCGACTTCGACCCCAAAGATGAAGCAATAAGCATCGACATTGAGAAGAACCAAAGGGAGCTCGGCAAGTTTTGCGTCAAGCTGCGGACTCTTGCACCCTACTTTATCGAGATCACAACAAAACCGACCACGCCCCCGACAGCCCCAGCTCGTGCCACTGCCGCCGTCGAAGTGGTCGACATTGACAGTGACGAGGAAGACGACGACGAGCTCGACCTTTACGACGTCCGGCCCGTGGTACGCCGCAATGTCTTTGACGACGACACCGATGATGACGATGATGATGTTATGTTCTCACACTCTCAAAAACGGCGTCGTCACATTCGCAAGGACCAGGGCGCCCAAGACCTACGCGACAAGGACAAAGCCCGGCACCAGGAACAGGAGAACCGTCGTAAGGCCCTTTATGAAAGCCTTGCGCAGTCGGGAACCCTGTCTCAGGACCAGACCCGGCTCATCATCAACACGGCCAAGGATGCGCACCACGGCATCGTCTATGTTAACAACTGGATCGGCCGCAACATCCGTGATCACCAGATTGAGGGCGTGCGCTTCATGTGGAACCAAATCGTTCAGCCTCCAGGGTCTCGTCAGGGCTGTTTTGCTCGCCCACACGATGGGTCTCGGCAAGACCATGCAGGTCATTACGCTGCTTGTCGCCATTGCCGAAGCAGCCAAGTCGCCTGACGAATCGATCCACGGCCAAATCCCGCACGATCTCTGGCAATCCAAGACTTTGATCCTGTGCCCGTCGGGTCTCGTGGAAAACTGGCTGGACGAGCTGTTGGCCTGGGCGCCGTCAGACACGCTCGGCCGCGCCTATAGTGTCATGGCCAGCATGGATAGTATCGAGCGAATGGAAACGATACGTGCATGGTCCACCGAGGGCGGCGTGTTGGTGATGGGCTACCCAATGTTTATCAAAGTCGTCAAGGATTTTGGCGAGGAGGCCACGGACCTGCTGGAGAAGTCGCCCAACATCGTTATTGCCGATGAGGCGCACACGCTCAAGAATTCCAGCTCGCGCATCCACCAGGTGACGCGCAACTTCCGCACATCGGCACGCATTGCTATGACGGGCTCGCCGCTGGCCAACTCTGTCGACGAGTACCACTCCATGATCAACTGGGTGGCGCCCAACTACCTAGCCGCGCGAGACGAATTTCGAGCGACCTACTCCAACCCGATTCGCGAGGGCTTCTACCGCGACAGCACCAGGCCGCAGAAGCGCCATGCCGTCAAGATGCTCAAGGTCTTGAAAGACACAGTGGCGCCCAAGATCCACCGTGCCACGATTGCCTCGCTACAGGGTGTGCTGCCCGAAAAGCGCGAATTTATTTTGTTTTTGCCTCTCACATCGCTCCAGATGCGTGTCTACAAGACCTTTGTTGAACAGATGCGGATATCCGAGATAATGCCCGGTATTAACTCGACTGTGCAGCTCTGGAACACGTTACTTAATCTGACGCTCTTGCTGGCGCACCCCAAGATCTTCAAGAAAGCGGCTCGAGGAGATGAAGGGGCAGACAGGCCCCCGCAGCGGTACCCTGCCAGACAAGATGATTGCGGCGCTCTCTGCGGCGGTCAACTCGGACAGCATCGACTCGGCGACGCACTCGTCCAAGATCATGGTTCTTCTCGGAATTCTGGACGAGGCTAAGCGTGCCGGCGAGAAGGTGCTGGTCTTCTCGCAGAGTATGCTGGTGCTGGACCATTTGCAGAGTTTGTTTAGACGACAGAAACGCCGCTTCCAGCGCCTGGACGGCGGCACCATGGTCAACAAGCGCCAGGCCCAGGTCAAAGACTTTAACGTCAGTGCCGACGAGGTATACCTCATCTCGACCACGGCGGGCGGTGTCGGTCTCAATATTCAAGGTGCCAACCGCGTCGTCATCTTGGACTTCAAGTGGAACCCCATCAACGAGCAGCAGGCCATTGGACGCGCCTACCGCATAGGCCAGACCCGCCGTGTCTTTGTCTACTGGCTCATCATGGACGGCACGTTTGAGACGGTGCTGCATGACCAGGCCGTCTTCAAGACGCAGCTGGCCTCGCGCGTCGTCGACAAGAAGAACCCGACCGCCTGGGCCGACCAGGTGCGCAACTACACCAAGGACCCAGAGATGCCTCCGACCCAGTACGAAACGATTGCCGATCAAAAAGGCAAGGATGTTGTCTTGGACGCGCTCGTGCGGCCGGAGCACCGACCAATGGCCGCATTTTACGGATCATCTCGACCGACACTTTCGAGCAGGAAGAGCCCGAGGAGTCTCTCACCAACGAAGAGCTTCTTGAGACGGCCACCATGGTCAACATGAACAGGATGCGCCTGCGGAGCGGCGCAGTTATGGGCAGTGCTGTCGCAGCCGGGCTTGAGGCTGGCTTCCAGGTGGTCGGTGCACCGGGCATGCCGCAACCAGCGGAGGCGGCCACAGCCTTGCGGCTCGAGCGCACACAGGTTGACGGAATTAGTTTCCCGCCGACATCCTCTTCTGCGTCGATCGCGTCAACCATCCCGCCGGTAACACTGGCAGCATCGCGGGCTATGGATAATGTAGCGACTATGGGACGTGCTGAGCCGCAGCCCGCAGTCGTCCCGCCGTCTTTGGTGCTAGCCTCGCAGACACGACCGCAGCTGCGGCTACCACAGCCGCCGGTACAGGTACAGACACAGAGCCATGACCCCATGTACGCCTATGACTCGTTCATCACCCAACCGCCCGACTTGCCGATGCAAATTCGCTCGCAGAATGCTGCCGATATTGGTGTCAACTTTGGGTCGTCACAACTGTCCAAGCCGACCCAGCCAACCCAACCCAAACGTCTGTCGCCACGACTCCCGCCCCCGCCGACAATAACAGTGCCGTCGAATGGCCATCGCATTGACAACGGCGACAGCTGGTTTTACGACCCAATTCCGGGACCCGCTGAGGCGCCTGCGTCTGCGCCCGCGTCCGAGCCAAAGCCGAGAGCCATACCAGCTCAAGCATTGGTACCAGCCCCGGAAGCGGCACCGGCACCAAGACCGCTCTCCTTGGCAGCTAGCGCGGATGACTTCATTGCGACATTGCAGGGTGCGTTGATCAACGACACCATGTCAAAGCAGCAGTGTGTCTATACAGCCCAGAAAGCAGAAAGCGTAGCTCGCAGGGCGGTCGAAGATATACTTGTCTTCTTTAAGGATTCAGGGCTGCCTGCGAAAGCCCATTGGGGCCGCCTCAATCTCCTCGCCCATACGGCGCCCGGCTTTTCTGAGGCTGTCATTTACGGAATGCTCAACCCGCAGCTGCTGGCGTCCTTCAACGCGATGGAAGAGCGCCGGATGATCGAGTGCGTTGCCGCAATCATGGCCGAAATCGATTCCCGGCCAAGCGAGTACAATGACCAGACGACGCCCAACGCCTGCACCCTACTCGGCAACCAAAAGACGGTGATTCGCATTCTGGAGCGGAAGCTCGACGACCGCTCGTGGACTACGCCGCAAAAGGCCATGGGAACATTTTGGTATCGAAGAGGCTGGCGGCAGCAGCTGTCTTGTTGCATACGCAAGAACAACAGACCTCGCTCCTGACCCGCTGTGCGGCCCGCGCGTTCCGCGACCCCGTCTTTGCCAATGCGTTTGTGTCGCCTAACTTCAGCTACGACGGCTGGGCTGAGATGACGCTGACCCAGGAAGACTATTTTGTGCGCCGGCTGCACATTCAGCACATGACAGAACACCTGCAAGAGTACCATGAGGGGCACCTCCGGGTTGTGTACACGCCAGGTGACAACTCTCCTCTACCGCCGCGCACCACGCGGCCCAGCAAAATTCCCCGGCAGGCATTGCTAAGCCTGAGCCAATGGACGATACTTCTAGTGCCACAATGCTCAACAGCATCCCGAACCGCCCGCACTCAGTCGCCGGTAATACCAGTGGCCGGGTCAGTTTTGGCGAGTCATTTTCTGGTAAGGCAGCGGTGACACCGCCGTCCAGACCACTGGGCCATGTTGTGCATGCCTACGGCCAAGGCGAGACCCGGTCCGAAGCTGGCGCTACGCCGGTGCGCGCCAAAGATCCCGATGTAAGTCCCACCCCTCTATGTGATACAGCGGTACAAAGGCTAGCTAACTATTCCACAGCACGTCAAGCACCATCTAAAGCGGTCGCAGAGTCGAAACCACGAGACACTGGACCGCAGCCCGATGAGTCTGGGACGCAGCGATGGTGCAAGCCCGGCAGCTAGAGACGGCGGCGTCCGCCCGCGCGTGAGCAGCTCCGGTGCCGGATCACGCGACCTCGTGGCGATGCGTGAAGTGATGGAGCGCAGAAAGCGCAAGACGGCCGCACAGTCGGCGACAACCCACAACCGCAAGCACAGCAGTTACCACAGGTCCTACAAATTCAAGAACCACGTCGGCAGTCACCAAACAACATGCCGGCCGAGTGGCAGCAGGTCGCCCGCGGCACTATGCCCCAGGCAGCGGCGTCGCAACTACACACACCCTCTCCTCCCATCCTGCAGCAGCCTTTCCAGCAACCGGTTAATTCGTTTGTGCCCGAGACGCCGGCCGCCGCCACAACGTCCAGCTTCCACCGAGGCACCCGCGGATCGACCCGGCCTCGCAACTGCAACGGGTCCATCATGGCCAGCAGACGACACCGCAAGCCCAACAGGCAAAGAGCCGCAGCCAGATCGAGCGCGAGCTGTTGGAAGCCGACCGGAGGCAACAGAGTGCCAAGAAGGACAAAGTCGGTGGCGGTGGCAGCAACCGGCCCAAGATCCTGCCGCCGCCAACGCCGCGCCGGGGCTCAGGACCACAGGCAGGCGACAATGCCCGGAACCCATTCGTTGTTGATTAGGTCGAACCCCCGTTTTGGCGTTGATTTAGGGGGTTATTGGCCATGCACTGGCCTTTTTCTGATTTTAATTTTGTAGCATTTTGCTTTTGTTTTATTTTGACTTTTATTTTAGCCCAGCAGCACTTCACCCGGCGCCCAAGGCTAATAGATACCCCGACCTTTTGATTCATATTTCTTTTCGCATTTCTTTTCTTTATCTTGATTTGACTTGAGTTGATTTACAGTCTCGCATTTTCACTCGTGAGTAGGTTTCAGCGGTGTATATTCGGTGCATTTCGGGCGGAGTTCACATGGGAGTATGAAGAGAAGCGAGGAAACGAGAGCTGGTGATAAAACGCAGTGAACTTTATGAGATCAGATGTAGCACAGTCAAGGCGTTTATTTTCGTTCGTTTGCTCTTACTATTTCTTTCCGTATATCTTTCAATAAATATTGTGAATCGAGTCATACTTTGTAAACCCTGTGCTCGGCCCGTGTGTCCAACTGCCAACACGACTTGCACTGATCTCCGATCGGATCTGAGAGGACGGTGGAATAGGCGGAATTAGAAAGGCAGGGAGGTCACTTTGTGTGAGGTCCTGTGGTCCTGTGTGCCGCGGCCCAGTCCAATCAGCAGCAGGCTAAACTGCATGACCGCTAGCGTGCCCTTTCCCACTTCACCCAAAGGGCTGGAAAAAGTGACTTCCAGGACAAAGTACAAACCACAGGCTGCCGATCCGGAGAACTGCTTCGTAATGAAGAGCCCCTGCACGATCCCGCTATTGTACACCGTAAAATCGAAGAGTAAAAGAGCAAGTAAAATACTTTGTCAGACCCCAATGCAAAGCAGCAACAATGTGCGAGGGTCGACTAATCAGAGTCGATCTGCTTGAAGCCTCAATATTTACAGCCTACTTTGTCTATCCCCTCTTTTGCGGCCGTTATGTGTCTTGCCTTCTTTCCTGCGTTCTTTCCTGCTTTCCTTTGTCGTGCTGCAGGTTGGCGTGCATGCAGCAAGCAGTCACAGGGAAAGAAGTCCTGACAAGGAAGGCACAGGGGCACCAGGACTTGCCGTTGCGGGGAAGAAGGCAAAGGAAGGGAAAGAAGGGAAAGAAGGGACTCAAAAGCGCCTGAAGGGCACTAGGCTGACCTGGGCACGGTTCCTGATTGGCCGAGGCCGCCGAGTTGGTTGTTTCCGTTTCGGTGGGCAAAGAGGTACAAAGGTGAAAAAAAGTTGTTAACAGGCAGTTTGCAGTTTACAATTCCGAATCCCGAGAGTCAACCCAGACACAAGGAAGGAACGACTGGACTTGTATTCCGTACACAGAGTACAATTGCTGGACCCATATTCTGCAATTTGCAGCATCAAAAGTCGGCTGGATGCACCGACTCCATTCTCTTATCCCTCCCAAGTGGGCACAATTGAGAGAGCTAGAATGTTCTAAACAAATAAAGCAGACCATCTTATTGACAGTTGTCCGATTGAGGAGCTCTGGAGACACAAGACAATAGACATGAAGTTTAAACGAGAGTAAACACGAGCAAAGCTGACAGAGGGACGTGCATAGAACGCATGCAAAATGTCACATAAATGACACAGCGACGGACTGCGGCAGCATCAGACCATTTTCTCAAGGCATTTGCTTTTCTTTTTCTTGCTCGATTTTTTGTTGAATTTGTCGAATGTCTGCTTCTGTGGGACATTGGCATGCCGTCTCGGCCTCTGCTTCGGCGGCCGCCTTTTCGCTTTTTTGTCGTGCATCGCTCCTGCCGTGTGTTGGATACATGTACATTTGTCGGAACCAGAGCACCGCATGAGCGTCTACATGCGTTGTGTACAAGTAATATACAATATATCGGCTACTAACCGCAATATTGGCTGTGGAACACAGCGCTCGTACCGCCTGCGTACGATTCCAGTGCTGGAAGTAGCTGGGTTTCGCTGCACAGCGCTGAAAATTGGGCCCTAAGACCCGCGCTAGCGGTGTTTCCCCTCTTTTTTTTCACTGTCCTCTTCCACTGGCTCGGTCTTTGCACGAGCATTTTGTCGAATTATCACCCATTTTTGTTAGCGGACCAGCGAGTCCAGTCACCAGTGGACCGGTTTAGTGCACTTTTTTCTTTCTTTCTCCTCGCGCTTTTTTACCCTTGTCTGGTTGTGTTTCGGTGTCCCTTCCTCGGATTCGCCACGCACCACAACTCCCCAACCAACCACCGGTCGCCCTTTCTCTTTTTGTCACTTACTTTTCAGGAACTGCAACATTTTTGGATACTTCCTTCCTTCTTCTTTCTGGAACTCTTTAAAAGAGACATCGTCATCGTCCTTTTTTGCATCACCGTCTTGCATTTTGCCTCACTCTCACTGTTTCCATCCGCATACTGTCCCGCCGTCCGACTTTCGATTGATATACACGCCACATTCAGAACAAAGAAAACAACACACCAAAAAAAAAAAAACTTCAACGCTTCCCACGCAACCATGGACGCCGTTCTTCGCCAGTCCAAGGCCGTGTGCCCCTTCCTCAAGAAGGCCTCGCCGGCTACCCTCCGTGCCCTCTCGACTGCTTCCCGCCAGTCGGCTGCCCCGAGGCTTCGTCGGCCCTGATTGCCGCTTCTCCTTGCGGCGGTGCCCTCTCGAAGCTGCAGCTGCTCGCCGGCCGTTGTCCCGTCATGGGCAAGGCCATGGCTGTCCAGGCCACTCGCATTGGAACCAGCCGCGTTGCTGCTAACAGCAGCATGGGCTACCGTGGCGTGGCTGCCTCGCTCTCGGCGGCTTTTTCGACGTCCGCCCGTGCCTCGGCCCGGCTCCCGCCCGGACCTGCCCCCATGCGGCCGCCTCGGCGACTGCTTCGTCTGCTCCCCGCACGGCCCGTCTCCATACCAGCCGCTCCCAGGAGGCCAGAGCCGTTGACGGCCACGTTTTCAACGAGAAGGGCATCCCGACTGGCATCCCCGGTGCCGCCAAGGTTTCCAAGGCCGCCAAGGCCGCCGCCGCTGCCAACAAGGCCGGCACGACCACTCCTGGCTTCGCTGCGGCCCCGGCCATGATGCAGACTAAGTTCGACTACGAGGGCTTCTACGAGGCCGAGCTCGACAAGAAGCACAAGGACAAGTCCTACCGCTACTTCAAACAACATCAACCGCCTCGCCAAGGACTTTCCGCGCGCCCACATGGCCGAGAAGGAGGACCGCGTCACCGTCTGGTGCGCTAACGATTACCTCGGTATGGGCAGCAACCCCCAGGTTCTGCGCACCATGCACGAGACACTCGACGAGTATGGTGCTGGTGCTGGTGGTACCCGCAACATTTCGGGCCACAACCGCCACGCCGTCCACCTCGAGGAAACCGTCGCGCGCCTGCACGCCAAGGAGTCGGCCCTTGTCTTCAGCTCCTGCTACGTGGCCAACGACGCCACGCTGGCCACGCTCGGCAGCAAGATGCCGGGCTGCGTGATTCTGTCCGACAGCCTGAACCACGCCTCCATGATCCAGGGTATCCGCCACTCGGGCACCCAGAAGATTGTGTTCCGCCACAACGACGTTGAGGACCTTGAGGCCAAGCTGGCCGCTCTGCCCCTCAACGTCCCGAAGATCATTGCCTTCGAGTCCGTCTACAGCATGTGCGGCTCCATTGGCCCCATTGAGGCCATCTGCGATCTCGCCGACAAGTACGGCGCTCTGACTTTCCTCGATGAAGTCCATGCCGTCGGCATGTATGGACCCAACGGTGCCGGTGTCGCCGAGCACCTCGACTTTGACGCCCACGTCCAGGGCCGCCCCAGCGGCACCCTCATGGACCGCATTGATATCATCACTGGTACCCTCGGCAAGGCCTATGGCTGTGTCGGCGGCTACATTGCCGGTAGCTCGCAGCTTGTGGATATGATCCGCTCGCTGGCTCCCGGTTTCATCTTCACCACCTCGCTGCCCCCTGCAACCATGGCCGGTGCCCGCGCCGCCATTGAGTACCAGATGAACTACGGCGGCGACCGTCGCCTGCAGCAGCTCCACACCCGCGCCGTCAAGGAGAGCCTGGCCGCGCGCGACATCCCTGTGATCCCCAACCCGTCGCACATTGTCCCCATCCTGGTTGGTGACGCCGAGGTCGCCAAGCAGGCCTCGGACATGCTCCTCCACGACCACCAGATCTACGTCCAATCCATCAACTACCCCACCGTCCCCGTCGGCCAGGAGCGTCTGCGCATCACCCCTACTCCCGGTCACGTCAAGGAGTTCCGCGACCGTCTTGTCCACGCCGTCGACTCCATCTGGACTGAGCTCGGTATCCGCCGCACCTCCGACTGGGCCCGCCAGGTGCCCGGTGGCTTCCTGGGTGTCGGTGCGCCCCGGCCGCCGAGAACAACCCGCTCTGGACCGACGAGCAGCTGGGCATCACCCAGGCTGTCCGCGAGCTCCAGGAGCAGAAGCAGGTTGGCGGTAACGGTTTGACGGAGGCCCTCCTGGCTCAGGAGAAGCAGTCGTCGTCGGCGTTTCTGCTACGGCGTAACGCGGTTTCTATTACGCCGAGAGGGGGAAGGGGGATTTCTGACAAACAAGAATAGATTGTAGCGAGACATGGGCTGTGGACTTGTACCAGACAAGAAAAGAAAAGTACAGAAAAGGGGGCTGAGAGAATAAGTGAGCAAAAACCGATCCAAATCTCGTGTTTGTTTTTTGCCCTGCTTTTTGTCTTACCGCGTTTTTATGCTTTCTTGGCACTGGTGGTACGGAGTATTCCGCAGTCCCATGTCTCTCCCTGCCTTTCTCTGTGTCGCTCGCTTTCCTTTCTTACCCCCCCTGTCCATCCCTGGACAAAAGGGCAATCGGGACCCTTTGAATTGGGTTTGGGGTCTAAGACTTCCAAGACTTGGGTCGCAAGTTCTGGGCCTGGGCCGGTCTTAGTCCTCCCTCTCGCGCGATCTTATGAAACTACCGGGGGTGTCTCCATCCGCGGATTTTGAACAAACTTTTATCATTCGTGCTTTTTGCTTGAGTCGGGCGCCACTCTTTTTTCTTTCTTTCTCTTATTTCCTTCTTTGGTTCTTACACAGTCTTCTTTTTCTCCATCCATCTCACGTGTGTGGCACCCACTTACACGGACAGGCTGGCGGCCTTCCCTCTTTGGGGAGGTGTAGGCGCAGTTCGGCAGGTTCCTATTTTTGTTTGTCTCATCTATCGAGAGGCGGCGATTAGGAGGAAGGAGAGGCGAGAGATTGGCATGGGACATTGATTGATATGGAGATTGACAAGAAAAGAAGGCAAAGAAAAAGAGGGTCGTGCTCGCCTATTTTTTGAAGATCAATTTTTGGTGCGTGAGAAAGCAGAGAACGTCAAAAAAAGACGATGACAACAATTGTCCATCTTGTTATTTTTTTTTTCTTTTTCTTTTTTTTGTAGTAGGTAGTTTTTCTTCTCATGATTGTCGATATATTCCGTTGTATCATCGGGCCGACCAAATACAGAAACTCCTCCAAAGATGCCGCCACAGATTGTGAGCGTTGCATGACTACTGCATTTTTTTAATGTTCCCCGATCCTACGATGCCATTCTTGTGATGACCTGTGATGACATAAATTTTGTGTGAGCTCTTCAAGTCCGTGCAAGTCCTCGGTCTTTGATCTTTTGATCTTCTGTGTGTCTCTCATCTGCCGGCAGTAATTACGACGAAGAAACAGATGACCCGGGCCACAGTTTGCATGTTTGCAAATCACGGTCAGGTTTCGACCGAATCGAATGACAAAGAATCAAGAGGAACACAATGGGAGACAATGGAGGGACGGCCCTTTGAGGGAAAAGAAGCATGTGCATGTTGTTCAACGGTTACGGGATGTAGGGACAAATAAGATGGTGTCGTCGGGATCCATCTGCCACGATGCACCGAAGCGCGGCCACAAGGCCGAAACCGCAGGTCCGCGATCCAAATCAGATGCAAACATGCAGGACAAAGTCAGCAAGTTATTAAATCACTGACTCTTGGACGATGACAAAAATGACAAAGACGACAATCCTTGACAAACTCGACAAGCCACAACAAAAAAAGAAATAGGTATGCTCGTGTTCGTACTCGGCGCCGCGCTTCTCTTTCCCCAACTGCTGTCAACAAGAAACAAGGTAGACAGGGGTAAGCGAGATGCGGGAAAGAGGAGATAGACAAGGAGGACAGTCATGGTCAAGACAAGGCCTAAAGCACAGTCACAGGCCACGATCAACAGCCATGGGCTGACCGGGTATGAAGGAAGCCGCGACTCAACCGTCCAACCGTTGCACCTGCATCTGGAAGGAGCCTACCGGCGCTGTGGATACTCCGGGGGGCGAGCAAGTTAAAAAATAAGAAAGAGAAAAAAAGAGAAAAAAATAAAGAGAATTCTAGAGCCAACCTATGACGAGCTCGGGGCATGCAGAAATTGACATTGACACAAAAAAGAAACATGGGAAAACCGCGAGATTCATGACGAGACGTCCAAAATGACCAAGTGCCGTTGAAACAAATTGATGCCACGTGATCTGCAACGGGGTCTGATCGATGACGTCTGGCCAATGATAAGGCTCAAAACCGCCCCACAGCAAGGCTCGAACGGAGTGACATATGGAGCTAGTGCCTAAATAGGCTTGAGGAGCGGAGACGGAGCTGCCAAGACTCGAGAACTTTGCTCCGTCTCCGTCGGAGCCTTACCTTATTACACAATCAGACAATCAACCTCACAACTTCAACGTTTCTCTGCACCCCAACGAGGCGGTTGAACAGCGACACTACGCCTTATGAACGAGAGAGAAGGTGTAATTCAAAAGCAAAGGGAACAACCATAACCCTAACCTCCCCTACCTCCGTGATATTGCTACCTCAACGCTCGGCTTAAACTTAAGCTTCGGGAATTTATCTGATTCGTCTTCTCTGAATTTTAACAGTTCAAATTCCTTCTGGGCTGTCTTCTGTTTTGTCTTGTCATCTGTCTTCTTTGTCTCATGCTCGTTTTGGTCTAGATGAACCATTCCCTGCAGCCTGCTCTCTTCCATCGTCTCTGCTGTCGAAATCCCGTACACAAACACGCATACATACACATTCTCACGCGTTTATTGTCGGGAACGCTGGAGCGGTCTCCCGGAAAAGCAGATTCTCATTACACAGGTCGTTCCTTGTTTTCCTGGAGTGACATTGTTTTGTCTGTCCCTTGACCATCCATCTCGCGCTTCGGCTTCCATTGCCCCTTCCCTTATTCTGGTTCCTCGATCTCATTAACACGCCCGTGCCTGCCTTCTGGGTCCTTGGGTCGTTGACTCTTTCCTTGCATATTTTCTTGAGTCTTTCCTTGTCCCACACCCTCCCCTGCATATCTATTTCTTTACAACACTCCCATCTCCTTCTCACCTCTCCCATCAAACATCTGCACATCCACAGTACAACACACACACACCGCACTCCCCCCTTCATACCTCGTATCCATTACACCCCCCTGGTCGTATCATCTTCGAAAAACGCAGCACCAAGTGCCGCACGGTTATTTCGCGCCGCCACAGCCATGCTGGGTTTCCGCGGACCGGCAACAGCAACTCCGTAGCCGTCGTCTATCAATCTTGTACCAACCTCTTTTCTCAGTCTCGCTCAGTCTCTCGCCATCCTTCCCCGACCGCCATCAGCCTTCCAAGCCCCTCGCACCATCTCTCAGCCCTCTTTCTCTCCCCTCTCCTTCTGTGCACCTCTTCTCGCGCTGCCGACCGACCGGCTTCGCAACGGTTTCTCGGTCTATTTCTGCCGCTCACTTCTCCTCGCTTCTTCCTCGCCCCCTCCTCGTCTCGGGCAGAACGCCCCTTGTGCCCTGTGTACCCTTCTTGTTTTTCATTATCTTTTATTATCTTATTCCTGACTGTCACTCTCCTACTTTCGCTATTTGCACTGTCATCCTCGAAGCTTGACCTGGAGGCTTCTCTGATGCCGTCATCCCTGAGCGGCCTTTCCCAATCGAGTACTCCCCTCTCCTTCCACCGATTGACCGTCTTTGACTCTTTTTGAAAGTGTGTCTGGTGGTCTGGCGCAAGTCTCGCGTTTTCTCTTTAATTTTCTTTTTCTTTTCTTTCTTTTCTTGTCTTGGGGCCCCCCCTGTTTTTCTTAAAACACTTGTCTTGTCGTGTTTTAATTTTTTCGTGTTTGGTCATCAATCCATTTTGTCTCCTTTCTCATACTTTCGACACTTTTTTGTTGAGAAGTTTTGATTTTCTGGAGACACTGGTGACCAACAAAGTTCAAGAAAGAAAACAAGAAAAGTGGTGACAGCCTTGTCGTTCAACGCGTCCATATAGGATACGCACAAAAAAAAAAAGAAAGTTCCAATGCTGCACTTATACCCATCCAACACACTGACGCCCACGCACACAACGCCGCCAACCGCCGCACCCTCTCACCAAATAACACCACCGTCACATACACCTTCGGCCATGCTTCCAATTAGCAAAAACAAGGGTCCGCGCGCCTGTTCGACGTGTGCGAAGGCAAAGAGTCGTTGTGTGCCAGGCCCGGTGCCCAATATCTGTGAAAGGTAAGCATTGAGCACAAAGACGGTCTCTGTTTGATTTTATTGCGCGGCTTGCGTTACAAGGGTGAAGAAACGGCCTCTCTAACAAACATACAAGATGCCACCGGCTCAATAAGCCCTGCGGTCTTCAAACACCGGCCCCACC
Organism: Sporothrix variecibatus; assembly: GCA_016097105.2. NCBI lineage: Eukaryota > Fungi > Ascomycota > Sordariomycetes > Ophiostomatales > Ophiostomataceae > Sporothrix > Sporothrix variecibatus. Next base: position 2,845,957 of record JADMNI010000007.1, on the reverse strand, counting down.
TCGGAAGCGGCGCTTAGACGGTGCCATGGAGGGCGTCCGGGCAGCAGGGGTGGCACAGAGTAGCAGCGCCGCGCCACATCACAGTGGTCACAACGGCCATCACACCTCTGGCAACCGACACATGTCTAATGCCAACACAAACGGTCTTGCAACAGGCAACAAGACACAGCAGCGCGCAGGAGCCAAGCCGACGCGCGTGGCCGAGCTAGAGCGCCGTCTTGAGGATCTGACGTCGCGGCTAGACTCTGTGAGCCGGCAACAAAAGCTGCACCATGAGATCAACCCGCCCGAGTCCAGCGACCCAAATCACCGTACCAACCCGCTGGACATTTTCCGTCTCAAAGCGCACTGGGGCTACATGTATCCCGCTCGGCACATCTTCCCCGGCGACAACGTGACCTTTGGACCAGAAGAGGCGGGTAAGAACAATCCCAAGGGCGCCCTTGGATCTCGCCAAAGCTCTTTCTCGCAGCAACATGCAGGTATTTCGCCCCCTGTGACCGTTATTGCTTCGCCCACATCAAACGCGCAAAACGGCAGCTCATCTTCTGGTCCAGCATCCAATGGTGGCGACAAGGACGACTCGACACCAGCCTGCAACTTGATCCCCTCGTTTGTCATGCCCGGTCAGCGCAAGTACTTCCACCAGGCGTCCGCAGCAGCAGACGCATTGAGTGCAAAGAAACACAGAGACGCGGCCGCCAACATTGCCGTGGCAGCCGCCGCAGCGTCCAAGCAGCAGCAACGCTACTACCCGCCAACGTCCATGTCCGGCGAGGGTGCGCCGACACCGGCCAGCTTGCCTTCATTGAACTCGGTGAACTTGACATCTGACAACATCTGGCCCAAGAATGACGAGGCCGAGGTTATGCTGTCCGAGTTCCGCAAGTTCATGATGCCTCTCTTCCCTTTGTCATTATTCCCGAGTACATCACCTCGGAGCAGCTGCGCATCGGCCGCCCGACACTCTGGAAGTCGGTCATGATGGCCGCCTGCCACCTTGACGGTTCGCGCCAGATTGTCATGGGAAACCAGCTGTTGGGTGAGCTGGCAGCGGCTGCGTTTTTGCAGCCACGCCGAACGCTTGATATGCTGCAGGCCGTGCTTGTGTTAATCGGCTGGTTCCACTACAACATCAACAGTTTCCAGCTGATCAACTTCTTCTATCTGGCGCGTGCCATGTGCGTGTCGCTTGGTATTAGCGAGCCCATGCCTCCTCTGGTGGCACCGCCTCGTCACAAAAAGCCCGGCCCAGGAGGTACGGGCGTAGCTGGCGGCGATGCTGCATCTGGTGGCGGCTTCAACAATGCGGGCCGCAATAGTGCGCAAACTGGCAATGAGGATGGCACCGACTGCAATCCGCTGCGCCAGACCACCGAGTACCCGCCCGTGGCCCTTGAGCAGATGCGCACGTTTGCCGGCACCTTTTACCTTGTTGCTTTGTCGACAACGACCAATAAGCGGCCCGACATTATGATGAACACGGCGTACCTGGAGACGTGCTGCCAGGTGCTCGAGCGCCAGATGGAATACCCGTCGGATGCCTACCTGCTGCAGCTCGTGCGCATTCAGCAGTTGAGCCAGTCCATCTCGGTTGCGTACTCGCTGCGCGGTGACGGTATGCAGATGGGCATGTCGTTGCGTCACATGATGCAGAACCTGCGCCAGCAGATCGAGGCTTTCAAGGCCCAGCTGCCGAAGGCGTATGAAAACGATGGTAAGTTAGACAGAGGAAATGGGAGAGGGTACTTTGAAGAGGGGGAAGAATAATGCATATTTCGACCCTTTATAATGAGAACAGCAACACGAGCAGTACTGTTGTATACAAGGGTCTGATACTGGGCGCTGAGTGGTTGGTTGTGGTGGTGATTATAAAATCATGAACTGTTCACTAATACTAACGCACCCCTCTCATACACAGTCAACCTCGTTGGACATATGCACACGGCAGAGATCCTCCTCTACGAAGCCGGCCTACAAGAGGCCAGCATCAACCCGGTTATGCGCGACGAACCCATGTCGGCCAGTGACCGCCTCGAGCTGCTGTGGGCCTGCACCTACGCCATCAAGGACCTGATGCGCAACCGCTTCCAGGACCACATTACCGACCAGCCGCGCTTCCTGTGCCTGTCATCCTTTGACTTTATGTTTGCCTTCTTGACCGCCCTTAAGCTCATGACCTTGCAAGCACCCGGCTGGGACGGCCGGAGAGTGCGTTCTGAGCTGGCCTTTGACGATCTGATTGACCGTCAAATTTTGGACCTACAGTTGCTTGCTGAGCGCCGCAGCCAGAACCAGTTCCGCATCTCGCCAGAAGAGCCACTCCGTCTCAACAAACAAACCAATACCGCAAATGCAGGCGAAGCAGTCCCCTCCTCAGCCACGGCCACAACCAGCGAGAATGGCAGCCGGAGTGGATCGTCCAGTGGCAGCAGCAGCAGCAATGGATCACCTGCCAGCAACGAAGCCGATGCCATTGGCGAAGACACAACACCGACAAACAACAGCAACAATGCTTCTGGCAATGCTGATAAAACCAACAAGGACAACAGCAATAACTCTGGTGATGCCAAAAACAACAAGGCTGGCAACAATGGCCGGCCTGTTTGGGACCCTCGTCATGACCCCTTCACACGTCTGGCGGAGCGCCTTATTGAGCTTAAGTGTATGATCTCCAAGGAGCTCGACCGCTTGCCGGGCAATAGCACTGGTTCCCTGCACCCGCTCATTAACGGAGCTGGAGCGGCCAACACCATGGGCCCGCTGCCGTTTGCGTCAATGATGGATGCTGTGCCCGGCGGAGCGTCCAGCCAGGTCGACCAGTCCGGCGATGAGCAGGGTCACATGCAACAACAGCAGCAGCAGCAACAGCAGTCTGCAGACATGGACACGGAGATGACTTCGTCGTCGCCAAACACCATTACCGTGGCAGGACCTGGTATTCCAGGCTACGCACAGATGGCTTCAGACCAGCAGCAATACCAGCAGCCAACACACTTGGCCCCACCGGGTGCCATGGCGGCGGCCGCTCCTGATGCGCCGTTTGACAGCATTGCTATCAATGCCGAGCCCATCTTGAGCTTTGCTGATGCTACGATTGACTACATGCAGAACTTAGACGGTCCTGGCTTCCCTGACCTATTCAATGCACCCGGGTGGGAATCGTACATGGACGCCAATATGGGCACACCGTCATTCTACGACTCCTGGGGCCAAATGAACCTGTGAAGTGTGTTGACGGACTCGGATGAGGCGGCCATTTGCCAAGGCCGAGACCATGTAACGCTCTTTTCGTTCTCTGCAGTCTTCGGTCTAAAGAAGTAGGACCTCTCTAGGCGCCGAGGAACAGCTTTATCCTGGGTTGTGGTTCTTCAGTCCGCGTGCGTGCGGAGAATTTATCCCTCCCCTTTCTTATAAACTCTTTTATATAAATGCGCCGCCGCTATCTCCCTTTCGCCGGATTTATCCGTTCAAGAAGGAATGGGAAGATGGCTTCGCACTCTTTGGTGATTTACCCGAATCTACCAAACGAATTACACAACATAAGGGGGTAGAAAAACGGGGTACAAACATTGGCGTCGTCGGACCTGGGGCGGTCTCCTCCTTCTTCTCTTTCTTTTTTGATTTTGATTTTGCTTTTGATTTATGATACCATGCTTTGAGGATGAGACTTCCCTCTATGAAATGAATGGAACTAATGCTTGGCAAAATTGGAAGGTTGTACATGATTTTATATTTTGTTTGCTCTTTGGGATCCGTTCATAGACTTGGTTACATGGCTGCTTTCCAGACAATCACAGCACATTCTTATTATTTAATTTTCGATGCACTTTACTCTTGTCCCTGCCTATGTCACGTACTTGTCATTTCAACCACCGCCAAGACATGCCCAAGCAATCAGGACATTTGCTTACCGTTGGCAAACACCCGGTAATATACGATGGCTTCTACAAAAACAATTGCATTTTGCCCTGAACACTATCGGTGCAGGGTCGGTAGGCAACGACTGCCATGTGCCAGTCAACCATAAATACGGACGTGGGGAAAGGGGCAAACGGTGGAGCGGATATGCCGACGCAAGGAAAGAAAATATATATACAACCCGGCTGAAGGATGAATCGCCTCGTTGTATGAGTCGGAGCACTGGGGCCCTTACTGCACCTACAACGACATTATTCAAAGCAGAAGAGGCAATCACAACTAAACTAGGTATCATCATGCGGTTCACATCAGCTGCCCTCGCGGCCTCGGCGGCCACAGCCAGCCTAGCCAGCCCCGTCAATGAAGTCGTCTACGAGCTCTACCCGCGCCAGGGCGGTGGTGCCGGCGGTGTGTCAACGTTGACGGTCAACCCCGACACAACGTACCAGAAGATGGACGGCTTTGGGTTCAGCCTGGCTTTTCAGCGAGCCAACCTCATCACCAACATGAAGGACACCGACAAGCAGCGCCAGCTACTGGACTTGCTGTTTAACACGACTACGGGTGCAGGGTTCTCCATCATCCGCAACGGCATCGGCTCCTCGCCCGATTCCAGCTCGGACCACATGAACACGTTCGCCCCCAAAAGCCCCGGCAGCCCGACAGCCAAGCCCAACTACCAGTTTGACGGCAAAGACTCGGGCCAGCTGTTTGTCAGCCAGGAAGCGTACAAGACGTATGGGGTGCGCAACATTTACGCCGACGCCTGGAGCGCGCCTGGTTACATGAAGACGAATGGCAACGAGGCCAATGGCGGATCGATTGCGGCCGACTGGAAGCAGGCGTATGCCGATTACCTATTGGCTTACGTCGGGTTCTACAAGGACGCGGGCGTCACGGTGTCGCACTTGGGCTTTCTGAACGAGCCCGAGTACAGCGCCAACTATGCCTCCATGGGCTCGTCGGGCGCGCAAGCGGCCGATTTCATCAAGCTGCTGTACACGACGATCCAGGCGCACAACCTGTCGGACACGCTGGGCATTGTGTGCTGCGAGTCCGAGGGGTGGGGCAACCAGGTCAGCATGACCAATGCGATCAAGTCGGCCGGCGCGGACACCATGGTGAAAGCCATTAGTTCGCATACGTACACGGGCGGGCCCTCGGGCCCCATGAACGTGAAAGCGCCTGTGTGGTTGTCGGAGCAGTGCGACTTGAACGGCGGGTGGTCAACGGCGTGGTCGGGTGGTGGCGGTGCGGGCGAGGGCATGACGTGGGCCAACAACATTATGAATGCGGTGGTCAACACCAACATTGGTGGCTACTTGTACTGGGAGGGCGTGCAGTGGCCGAACCCCAACACGAACGAGAAGCTGATCAAGGTGGACAACAGCACGAGCACGTATGAGGTGGCGAAGCGTCTGTGGGCGTTTGCGCAGTTCTCTCGCTATGTGCGTCCGGGCGCGACACGCATTGCGGCAACAGGAGCGGGGACGGGTTTACGGGCAGCTGCTTTCAAGAATCTGGACGGCACGATTGCTGTTGTGTTGATCAACAGCGCAGCGTCGGCCAACACGGTGACGGTCAAGATCACAGGGGTGACGGTGCCGTCGACGGCAACGGATGTCGGATTGTGGGTGACGGACAACACGCACAGCTGTGAGAAGTCGACGGCGACAGTGACGACAGATGGTTCCGTATCTGGATCGGTGCCTGGCAAAGGCATGGGCACGTTTGTGATTCCAGCTGCTGTGAAGGGGTAGACGAGAGAGGGGTGGCGAGAGTTGTTGAAAAAGTGTACAAAGTAAAGAGCGTTGAGAACCAATAAGGTGGTGTAAGTCGTTAGTCAGAATACAGCAAAGATCGCCAAGACGCTGCTAAGAAGGAAAAAAAGGCTGTACTAAGACGTAATTGTAGCGAGCTGTAGCTATCCCACCGAGCCACCCCACTGGGCCGTTTTAAGCCGCGTTCGGAGCTTCCAATTGACGCAATCTTCAAATTCTCGTGTTTTTCTCCGTTCTTACCCTTCTTCTTTCTCACTCAACATAATTTTGCTGTTCAACATCCACTACTAAAATGCCTCCTGCAGTCGACTACTCTGTCTACTTGGTGACGGACCCGACACCGGCCATTCTCGGCCCGGGCCGCACGGTCGTCGAGGTCGTTGCTGCCGCCTTTGGCAACAAGACGACGCCTTCCCCCGACGGAACCCCACCACACATTGGCATCGTCCAGCTCCGCGACAAGGACGCCGACGCCCGCACGATGCTCGCCACGCTTGCCGACCTCCATGCCTACACGGGCCCCGCCGGCTCGCCTTTGCTGGTTAACGACCGCGTCGATGTCGCCGTCGCCGCCATGTCCCGAGGCCACTGCGAAGGTGTCCACCTGGGCCAGGATGACATTGATGTAGCGACAGCCCGCAAGATGCTGGGGCCAGACGCCATTATTGGCGTGACGGCAAGCACCGTCCAGGAAGCCGTGACGGCCTGCCGCGATGGCGCCGACTACCTGGGCCTGGGCACGGTCTTTGCGACCCCAACGAAAACAAATACAAAGCATGTGGTGGGCACGGCGGGCATTCAGCGGATGCTGCAGGCGATGACGGCAGCCGGGTTCGGCCATGTGCCGACGGTGTGCATTGGCGGCGTGAATGCAAGCAATGCGCGCCGGGTGGTCTTCCAGAGCGGGTTTGACGGCCGTGACGAAGTGGCTCCGAAAGCGTTGGACGGCGTGGCCGTCGTGAGCGCGATTATGGGTGCTACTGATCCGGGGACTGCCGCTAAGGTGTTGGCCGAGCAGGTGCGGCTGGGCAAGACAGAAGGACCGACGGGCTTTTACCGGGTGCCCACCGCGCTCTTCAGCTTTCACTCGCCTCCTACATCGCCGCCTCCCTCCTCGGTCATCCAGCGTGTCCTGCAGGCCGTCCACGAAACGACGCCTCTCTCCCACAACATGACCAATCTAGTCGTACAGAACATTGCCGCCAACGTCGCTTTGGCTGTCGGCGCATCGCCCATCATGTCCAACAGCGGTGCCGAGGCAGCTGACCTGGCTCGTTTGCCGGGCAGCGCCCTTGTCATTAACATGGGCACATCCACACCGGAAAGCCTGGCCAACTACGTCAAAGCCATTAGCGCCTACAATGCCGCCGGCCGGCCCGTCGTGTTTGACCCCGTCGGTGCGGGCGCCACAGCTGTGCGCCGTGCGGCTGTGCGGACGATCATGGCTGCGGGCTACTTGGACGTCATCAAGGGCAACGAAGGCGAGATCCAGACGGTGTACTTGTCTGGTCTCAGTGAAGAAGAGGCAGCCGCCGAGTCGGCAGGTCTGGCACAACAGCGCGGCGTCGACGGTAGCAACGCCCTTGACGCCGAGGCACGTATCCGTCTTGTGCGTCGTCTGGCGGCACGGGAAAAGTGTGTCGTTGTTCTGACGGGTGCTGTAGACTACGTGAGTGACAGCCGCGGTGCACGGGTCGTGGCTGTCGACGATGGACATCCGATGCTCGGCCAGGTCACAGGCACTGGATGTTCGCTGGGCACGACCATTTCGGCGACGGTGGCGGCGGCCGCTACTCTGAGAGACTCTTCTGGAAACGAAGACATCGACACATTTACTGCCGTACTGGCGGGCATGGTATTGTACGAGCGGGCCGCGGTACGGGCCGCCAACTTGCCGTCGGTCAAGGGCCCTGGAACGTTTGTGCCGGCCTTCCTCGACGAGCTGTCGGGGTGCCGGCGAGCAGCTGCAGCAGGTGACATGCAGTGGGCAGCAAGTGCATGAAGTGGTCCGATGGCTCTAAATAATAAAATATATGGAATACGGAAGGAAAATAAATAAATAATCCAGAATTTAGGCACACATCACTATTTCTCTGTTCCTTTGGTCTGAGCATAACGCTGTTAATAAAAGTGGGTCTTGGTTGTAAGAGGGCGCGGCCCCGCTTATCGCAACTGCCTGTTGCAAAGACGTAGCCTGCTGGCCGAAACATGTGGCAATGTCTCCAACGTGCAATCTACAACAATCTATGCGGTTTGTATCATCGCCTACTATGACCTCCTATTGCTGCACATGCGCCGCGCCGTTGTCGGCCGGCATTCCGATCTCTCTGACGGCTCCGGTGACTTCAACGAGCGATGCCAAGACAGCCTCGCCTCCTCAGCATCGAATGCTGCCCTGCTGCGACCGCTTCGTCTGCAGCAGATGCTTGGCTGTAAGTCGAGGTGATGCTGGACTATCCTTCTGCTTCTTCGGCTGGCTAACTGACTGACTGACTAACTAATTTCCAGAAAAAACGCCCGCTTTGCGACATACTGCCCGTACTGCCAAATAGCGACCGCGCCGCCGCCGTCGGCCACCACCTCCAAACAGTCAAAGGCCTCCGCCGCCGCCTCCACTCCTTCCAAAGACCTCCTCCCACCAGGCCTCAAGGCACCGCCGCCCTACCGCCGATTCGGGGCGGGTGCAACGACGTCGGCAGACCAACCGTCGGATGAAGCGCCGCCGCCGTACAGCTGCAACAATAACGGTCCCAACATGGCTACCGCCGCTCCTCCGTCTTCGTCGTCCAACGAGAAGGACGCCGGCCCCATCCTCCATTACCTCGACCACGACCGCGACTCGATTGCTTCGCTGAGTCTTCGCTACAACGTGCCCGCTGACCTGCTGCGGCAGGCCAACCGGCTGACGGCGGACCATCTTTTGCAGGCGCGGAGGGTGATACAGATTCCATCGTCCTCCAACACACCTTTGGCCTCTCTCTCGCCGCAACCCGTGGAGAGCGAAGGTGAGGGACGGCGCAAGGCGGCGATCCGGCGGTTCATGGTGGCATGCAAGGTGGCCGACTATGACCTGGCGGTGCTGTACCTGGAGCAGACGGGGTGGCGGACAGATACCGAAAGTAACGAGCTGGAGTACGACCTGAGGGCGGCCGTGGAAGCGTACCAGGCAGACGAGCAATGGGAAAAGACACACCCGGTCGAGGCGGCCAAGCAGAAAGCAGAACGGCAGAAGAAGAACAAGAACAAGAGCAGCGGCAGCAGCGGCAGCAGGATTGCCGGCGGCTTCTTTTCAAGACGGAGGAGCTGAACATAACTGACAAAATCACGTTTTATTGTACATTCATCCACGACATTCACATTCACTAGATACCACTCGTTCGCAAATAGATGTTTCTGAAAAGGCACATGTTCATGATGCTATGCAGCATCCACTTTAGATTATTCTTTGCTGTACCTTTCGATAACAGCTCTGCACTTAAATCGGTTTGTGATATATAACAATAAAATGAATAAAGAGTAAACGCCAATTAGTTCTGTCCCACCTGGATATGTTTTTATCAAGTGGCTGTTTCCGCCCTTGTTCCGCCAACCAAATTCAAAAAAACCGCTCGTAAAATCCATGGACGCCGGTATCATTCGTGAGAAAAACATAAATGCAAAGTATGAGGTGTGAGAATGAGAATGAGGATGAGAGGCATGCATGATGGATAGGTGATGGCTTAGAAAGCCGACCGCGTGCGGACATCGGATATCTTGCGTTCAATCTCGCGCACCGACCGGTCCAGCTCGCCCGCAATCATCTGCTTCTTGTCGCGCGGCAGCAGGTTGAAACGCTCGCACAGGTCGCCGTCGATCACACCCTTGACCGGCACGTAGTACGACCGAAACATGAGGTGATCACGGCCGGCGAGGGGAGCATCCTCTTGGCGCATGTGCGTCTCGAGGTTCTGGAAGAAATCGGCGTCCTCGCGGTTGACAAACGGCACAAGCGCACCAATGGTACCTTGGAGGCCGCTCCAGACAATGACTTCCTGGCCACCCACCACCAGGCTGGTCTTGCAGATGCTCATCGGCACGTCTTGGGTGTAAACGTGTGCCATGAGTGCCAGGCGGTTGGGTGTACCGTGCAGGTAGCTCCGCGCATGCACGAGCTGCAGTTCCGAGCCAGGCTCGTCAGCGTCGGCACTAACCTTGTCGGCCGCCCGCACAATCCACAGGTTGCCAAACTTGTCGCCGCCCGCCACCGTCTGGTAGTCGACCATCGTCGTGCACGTGGTCCAGCGCTTGATGGTGTCGTCGACAAACGGCAGGAGCTTGTTGACTTCGGGCTTGTACACCACATAGGTCACACCCTCCTCGAGATCGCCCACAATGATGCGGCTGCCCTGCGTGGCCAGAGACACAATCAACTTGTCGGCTACCTCGCCCTGGGCCTTGCGCAGCATCTGCTTGATGCCCAGATCGTAGATCCGAAGCACCTTGCCGATACCCACAAGCAGACGGCCCTGGAAGGGGATCATAGCCGTGGGCGGCTCTTCCACCTTGGTCTTGTGGAGGAACTCGAGCTGCTTGCCGTCTTCGCTGAAGCGGTATGCGTGCAGGTAGCCCTCGGAGAACCGCCGTGGGCTCATGACCATGTCCTTGCCGGTACCCACAATGAGGTAGCTCTCGCCGTTGCGGCTGGTAAAGGATGCGACCGCCATGCTGACGGCGGCCTCGTTGCCCTCGAGCTCGATTGTCTGGGTGACGCCAGGGTCCTCGCCAACAGGGTCGATAACACTGATGCACGAGGCCCAGCGACCATTGCCTCGTGGGTAGCCAAAGTCGGCCGGGGGAAGGGGGTGCGCGTTGCCGTTGGTAGCACCAGACGCTTCAAGAAGCTGGCGGCGCAGGTCGGGAGAAAGAGTGTTGTTGTCGGATTCGATGGTGTAGAAGACGCCGTGCTCGGGGTGTTTTGCGAGACGGCGTGGGTATACGTCAAGGGGAAAGACTTCTGGATCAAAGGCTCGCCGAGTTTCTCAATCGAGAAGATCCTATATGTTGCGATTGCATTGTTAGCCATTTGTGTCAAAAAACAGTAGTGAAAAACAAAAAACTGTGGCAACAAAAAACGAAGATAGAAAAATGGCATATCAGTAGGAACAATTGTGGTATCAAATGATACTGAGTCCTCATGGCTATAGTATAGCGTAGGATTAATTCCCTTATTACTCATCATATTATGCCAGACCAGGTGGTCCATGGGGGTGCAGAAAGCAGCGAAAGAAGCAAGAAGCAAAGCAAAACCAGAAGAATAAGAAAGGGGGTAAAAGCTTACCGTAAGAAGTTGCCGTAGATGCCGACCATGCCCTCTTCGCACTGCTCGCTGCTGAAGTTCCAGCCGTACTCGAGCTCGCCGTAATCGAGAGGGGTCATGGCAAAGTTCTTGGCCTTGCTGTCGTCGTAGCCAAGCCAGGGACGTGAGCTGAGTGCCAGCACACAGACACGTCTCTCCACGGATACCTGGAACAGCCGCACCTGCTTAGGTCCCAGGAACCGCTGCCGGGTGTCCGTCAGCTCACCAGTGACCTCATCCAGGACGGTACGCAGGTACACGCCCGAGTTGAGACCAATGTGCAGGTACATTGCAGAGCCGCCGGCCGACGAGTCGTCCATGGCCATGATGAGAAGGGCCGAGGGAGCGGCCGTCAGAGCCTGAACGGACATGCTCTCGAGTGTTGTCTCGGGGTCCAAACTGAGAATGCGCACCGTGCAGTCGTCACAACCAACAGCCAGGAATGAGCTGCGGAGACGGCCCTCGGGCACGGCACCTAAGCTCAAGCTTGTGACTGTGCCCGACATCTCCTTCTTCTCATCGTACTCGGCGAGTGAGCCGTCTGTGTCCATCTCAAAGTAGACAATCTCGCCCGAGCTGAGGGCGACACAGACTTGCCGCTCGTTTGTGGCTGCAATGATGATGGACCGGTGCTGGGGCGCTGGCCACTCGTTCACGCGGCCGTCACGGATGTGCCGGATGCCCTTGGGGTGGACCTGGATCAAGCCGTCGTCGCCGAGCTGCTGGACAGCCAGCGTGGGAACGCCCGCGAGGAAGCCCGTGTCCGTCACCTCCTCAACGGTCTCACCAATGCTCAGCACAAGAGTGCCGTTATTGAATGAGAGCACAATGTATGAGTCGTACTCGTCGTCCCGACGCAGCTTCGTCGTCCACACGGCGGTGGGCGTGCCGGGCAGTTGAGACGCGACGATCTCATTCACCTCCAGGGCGTGTTTCAGCATCCGGAAGGTGCTGCGAGCGCCGTTGCCACAGACCGAGTAGATTTGCGGCGCGTCATCGTCGGTCAGGTTGGCGACCTTGACGTCCAGCATGGGGTTGGTGGCGTCGATGCTCTCGACAAGAGCCAGGTTCTCGGCCAGCCGCGGGTAGAAGTAGACGGGCTCATAAGGTGCCTTGGGGTCGGCAGGGAAGTTGTCACTGGAGAACTCGAGCTCTTCGTCGTCATCGCCGAGCTTCTCAAACTGGTAGAAGTGGTGGTTGCCAAACTCGCAGGCGACGAACAGGAAACCACTCTTGAGAATGCAGAGGCTAGATGCCACGGGGACGGTGTCAAAGTACTTGATCTTGAGGCGCAGGACCTCGCCCGTCGGGTTGCCATCGTCGTCCTCGACCATGTCCAAGGTCACCTTGAACAGGTCACCGTCCTCGGTCTGCAGGAGGAAGAAGAAAGCACCAGCATTGCCCTTGAGCTTGTGCATGACGCCAGAGACTATGGTGCGCTTGCGGTTGGGGTCTTCCGTGGCACCACGCCGCCTTGGGATGGGCACGCGGAAGGCCTCCTGGTTGGAGTGGCGGTAGGTGACGTTCTCTTCGCTGCAGACGAGGACGCCGCTCGGGCCATCGTTGCCGCCAGGGACTTGGAAGAGAATGGAGGCAGTGGCATCCACGGGATCTGACCAGCGCCGGACGACGTGGTTCAGACCGAGGTCCAATTCGTAGTACACCAGCAGGGTCTCGGACTCGCGGAATGCCTCGCCCGTCGGATCCTGGTCCGACTCGCTGTAGTCCATCTCAAGCGCAGCAAACACAGGGTTGGCATAGCCAACGTCCAAAGCCACCATGGCGATGACAATGACGCCCGGCTTGTGGGCCTCGAGAGGCGAGGAAATTGTGAGCTCGGCCTGGGCATTACGGTTCAGGACATAGACCAGCTTGTTTTTCTCAACAGCAGCGATCAAACACGCGCGGCCCTTGGGGTCGGCAGCAAGATACTGACCGGGCACGACGCGACGGACACCGGACTTGCCAAAGGTCTCGAGGTGGACGCGTGAAAAACGATTCTCGGCCGGGATGTACTCCACGATTGTGATGCGTCCCGAGTCTGTAGCCAGGATAATGTAGTCTGGAGACAAAAGGAAAAGAGAGTCAATGTTAGCCAAACGGTCCAAACGATCCAAAAATACAGAGGCTTTCTGAAAAAGGACACGCCCGGGCGGTGTGCAATCGGACGTGTCTCTAGCCTGGTGGATTGGTCACTATGTGACGTTGCAAACAGAAATTGCACAGGAAAGAAGGGGAGAGACAGAAAAAGAACATACCTTTGGTGCTTCCAGCCAGCCGGAACGACGCGAGAGACCGAATGATGCCAAAGACGTCGTGGGCCAACAGCGTCACGACCTTGCCCTGGGCAGGCTCAGGACGCAGGAGTGCCAGACGCGAGCCGGACGCGACAAGGATCTGCTGCTCCTTGGTGCCAGAGAACTGGCCGAGGATGGCATGGCTGATCGAAGTCGGCGGCTGCAGCGTCAGCGAGTAGAGAAACATGTTCGACGTGGCGGTCGCCATGTTTGCGGATGCGGGCGCAAGCCCAGTCTATCGCCGCGCAGGGGAGAGGGAGAAGAGCCGATCAGGGCATGGATAAAGGGGATTGGGGCCGAGGGGGAGGAGGAAGAGGCCGCGAGAGAGAGGGGAAGAAGAAAGGAAGAAAAGAAGGAGGAAGAGAGGGAGAAAAGAGCTTGAAGTAGAAGCCTAGAAAATTGGAAGGAGATTGAAGCCAGAAAAAATCAACACAAAAAAGCTCTGGCGGGTCCTGCCTTCCCTCTGGGAGCTGGGCGGGTCCCCGGCCTACGGAACATACTATTTCCGGCTCTGGCCAATCACAGAGCTCCGAGAGCTGCATTCCCCGGTGTTATTACCAACTACCTGTTAGGGAAGGCGGGCGGTAAACGAGAATTTCTCGCTATTCTGCCGCGCCTATGGAGGGGAAGTTCGGCGGCGTGCCTGCTGTATTACTGAGTAGGCGTGTTTTGGTGCTAACATTTTTTTTAAACTGGGGCCCTCAGGCCACACGAAGAAACAGACGATATCCCACTCTGGCTCTACTTTTGCGTCTTGCTTGACGACGACCGAAACGGCAGCACACTCAATCACCCATTGAGTATTCCAATTCCGACAACAACGGTCCCCCAGACCAGAATGGCATCCTCCGAACCTGCCGTACGAGCCATGCTGTCCAATTTGTGCCGGCAATGCGCACGGGCGCCGGCCCGGCCACGAACTTTGTCGGCCGTGAACGCCGCCCGGCGTCTGCCCACTTCGGCTTCGGCCGCCCGCGCCCGATCTACGCTGACCACACCCCCGGCTGCTGCGACCAAGGTTGCGTCATCATTATCCTCCTCGTCCGACCTGCGGACACGGTGGCGGACCGACGCTGCCGCCGCCACCTCCACAACAATGACCTCCGTCAACCCCACATCCGAGACCCAAAAACGGAGGAGCTCGACATCCGTGTTCGCGGCCAAGACCGACCATGCCAACAAACCCAGCGCTGCCGCGGTGGCTGCTCACGAGAAGGAGAACCGCGTGCTGGCCGATGACGACCTGTTCCACTCGTACACGGAGTCGCCGATCCCCGACATGCGCAAGCGCGCCGCTTTTATAAAAATGCACGCCCACTGCCCGCACCCGCACCATCAAAGCACACACTTGCCGGCGGCCGAGCCACGGTTGAAGACAACGCTGGCACGGTTCGAGAGCGACAGTCAGCTGCCGCCCGCACACGTCGACTTTGAGTGCCCGGACTGCGGCATACCCGTATATTGCTGCGAAGAGCACTGGATGGACGACTACGAGGCCCACTTGCAGATTTGCGACACACTCCGCCAGATCAACGAAGATGACCACGACCTGCGCTCGGGGCGGCTGTTCCCGAGTTTGACTACCCCGGCCCGCAGATGGAGGAGGCGTTGGTCAACATGACCAACTGGGACACACTCATGTACACGCGCGGCTTCAATGCGATCAGCGACGATCGCAGCATGCGGCAGGTGACACGCCTGCTGACGTACCCGGTCACAATTGCGAGCGTGCTGCACGAGCTGAGCCCGTACAGCATCCGTAAAGGTGGCCAGCTGACCACCGAAGGTCTCAAGAGTTTCAGTGCGCTGCGGTACACGCTGCACCCGCCCAAGATGGGTGAGAGCGACAGCGTCAAGGGCATCCGCCCCCAGGCCCCCGCCGTGCGGCTGTTTATTCTGGGTGCGCGCGCTGAGTCGTCGCTGCCCCGCGATGTGTGGGTGCAGCTGGCGCACCTGTTCCCCAACGCCCGCATCCATCTTATCTTTATTGGCCCTGAGAGCATGACGAACCGCGACGACGAGTTCCCATTGCCGCCGCGCACACCCGAGAATCCCTTTGGTGCTGTCGTTGAGGACCGCGTGTGGCCGTCGATGAAGATCAGCACGATTGTCGACTATTATCATACAGTGCACAAGACGGGTTATTTCTACCCGTACGACCCGTACTTTGACTGCTTTATGCTGTTCCACCCGGGTCTCGGCCACCCGGCGAGCTCGCACGAGTGGACAGAGACGATACCTTTGCTGCTCGAGACGAAGGCGCCCATCCTGGTGACGGGCTACACGCAGTACGATATGGAGCGCGACATTGAGTGGGTGAGCAAGACGGCGCGCGGCGAGTTTGACTTGCTGATGGAGCCGGGCGAGAACCTGTTCCGCAGCCAGCGGTGGGATCTCAACGACATGGATCCGCAGGACATTAGCTGCGGCAACTGGGGTCTCTGGGCCTTCCGCGGAAAGAGGTACGTCACTATTTTGTGTATAATAATTATATGTGAACGCCCACTAACATTCTACAGATACGAGGCTACGCACAAAGAGTCGGAACAGTAGACGACACTCTGACGACGCCATGATCTTACGTCTCTCTCTCTCTCTCGCTTTCGTTTCATTCCCCTCTTCTTTCGCCTGTACAAAACTCATAGCTTTATTCCATTTTTTTCACGTTTCCAATTTTTTTCCGTCGTCTTCTCGTCTTTCTCACTATCTCATATCACGCTCGCATTATGCCGCATCTTAAAAAATATAGACGTCTCTTATTTCTTGTGCACATCAACCTTTTGGCGGCAGGATGGGAAATGCATTGGGGCCGTTCTTTTTTTGTCGGCGTTTTGTGCTAATGGCCGGGTTTCTTTATCTTTGCGTCCAAAACGTCCTCTGTATATATCGATCTCCCGTACTCCGTACATATCTGAAATGCCATCACCGCTTTACTATGAGACCAACAGCTCGCAGTATGCATATTTTTATGCTTTGATGCTTCTATGCACAGATACCTCGGCCTATCCCCGCTTGCCAGCTGGCAGACACCCCTTATGCAGCAACCGATGACACCAGGCAGCGTTGCGCTTGCATCTGCACGGAAAGTCGGGAATGCTGCACGGATATCTGCACTGCCTGCACTGCCTGCACTGCCTGCACAGTCTGCACATTTTGTTTGCCTGCATGCGGCTCTGTTCGACGGCGACGCGGCTGCGGGAAGGCCGCAGAAACGGCCGCAGACACGCAGACGCGCAGACATGTACGCACGACAAATGCTCCTTCGGTTGTCACGACAACAACGACATGTCTTGATGAGGGTGTGTAGCAAGAGGAGGGGAAATATCTTGTTCTTTTTCTTCATCTGGAAAAATATCAAAGATCAGGAAGACGAGGCTGGCGATTCCAGACTGCTGTAGATGATGTGGGAAAGTGTCCATTTTGTGACGCCTTTGACTAGAAAATGATAGCATTCTAGAGACCTTCTGTGATAGCAAGGGCGATACCAAATAACGCCCACGGCAAAATCTGGTAAAAATCAAGATCAATGTGGTGATGCGAAAAGATGAGATGTCGTTGTTGAACCCTGAAATGCAGATTGACGATCCCCTATAAATAGCGGGCTATAGCAGGGAGCTGCCGCAGTTTAGCGGGTTGTTGCGGGCTGTAGCGCACTGGCGTTATTTAGCGCCCTTTCCAGCTCGTTCCAGGCTTCTCTCCACGGTGCACGGCCCCACACCGCCTGCCGTTTTAGCAACAACTGTTGCTTTGATAAGGGCGGGTAATGACATCTAACGATCACAAGCGAAACGACAGGTCTCACCAAAAAAGCTGCATTACGCAAGGCGACACGAAATAGGGGTCCAACGTCACGACACGGTCACATCTCGCCACGACAGCGAAACCTCAGACCCTCTAGCGACTCTGAAGTCCTTTATGCCGACAGTGACGGCCAACAGGCCCAAGGCGAGCGCGTCGCCGGCGCCGGCAGTACGCGAGAAGCCCCTCGAATCGACGACGACGACGACGACAACAACAACAGCAGCAGCAGCAGCAGCAACAACAACAACTTCCACAACGATGATTGAGAAACCACTGATAGCACAGGCCCCCGTGCCGTTTCCACCGGCAACACGCCGTGCACCACCGCCTCTGCCCCGCGCGGCCGGTGTCGATCCTCTCTCCGACAAAGCGACCACCCTCCTGATCCAAAAAACACTCTGCCCGAAAGATGGCGCAACGACTCAAGGACAGGGCGGAGGAGCAAGCACGAATAAAAAAGACTCCACGCCCATCGAAGACCTGCTGCCTCCTCTAACAAGCCGCAACGATGTCGACCTGCAGCTGTACGCGCTGCTGGCCATTATCGTGCGCGAATTTGTCCTGACGTGGTACAGCAAGATCACGCCCGACGACGACCAGTTTGTCACGGAGCTCGTACAGATCGTGGCGCACTGCACACGCGCGCTGGAGCAGCGGTTGCGCAAGGTGGACCTGGAGAGCTTGTTGTTTGACGAGCTGCCGGCGCTGCTGGACAACCATGTGAAAGCGTACCGGGCGTCTCGACGGCCGTTGGTGCAGCCGCCCGTGGAGTCGGACCCGCGGGCTGTCTACCATGCGTTATGGCCGCTGCCGGCGCTGTCACCGGTACCACCGGCGGATGCACAGCTTCCCGGGTCACGGCCAGTATCACGGTCAGGGACGGCCACAACAGCACTGGCACCGGACATCAAGCTGGGTGGCGCCAACCTCCACAAGTCTGCTGCTGGCGGGGACCACAACAACAACAACAACATCAACCAAATCATTGACAACGACATTGCCCTCGAACAGGCCACCAACGAGGCAGCCTACCGCCAGCTGCTAGTGCGTGGCCTGTTGGCCGTCCTCTTGCCGACGGAGGATCTCGAAAACGAGTGCTTGACATCGCTTGTTAGCAACATCTTTGCCGAGCTGCTTGTGGGCAACGTGCTGGCCCGCCGCGTGGCCGAGCCCTGGATGATGTACGAGATCGTGGGGCTCGTGGCTAGGATTGTGCGCGAGAAGATGGACGGCGACGACGACGGCGACGACAAAAATCCCAAACAGCTGGCTAAGAAGCGGCGAGCGGCGGCCAAGCTGCTGCAGAAACAAACACAGGGCGGCGGCAAGTCGTCGTCTGGCAACTGGATCACGACGACGGCCGCGCCCGTGTTCTGGTCTGTCCTCAAGATCGGCTTTGCGCTCTTTGCATCCATCCGGTTTCTGGTGACGAGCATCACGCTGTCACGGTCACTGCCCTTGCGTGGCATCGTCGTGACCAAAGTGAAGGAGCCGGTTGTTGAGAAGGAGAAGGACACTACTACCACGAAGGACAGCGGCTTCCTCGATGTCAAACTGAAACCGTCGTCGGCCTCCATCTACTCGGTCGCCACGTCCGTTGCCGGCACCGACGAGCCCGTCGTGCCCGTGCTCGCTTTCAGTGTCTGGGCCACAGTCTCCAACATCGTGCAGCTTGATGTGCGCATGCCCTGGCTCTACGGCGGACTGTCCATGCTGCAGTGGCTGGCCATGGCCGGGCCTGGACGCATTGCCGCCCTCAACGGGCCCCTTGACCGGTAAGACCATCCTTTCCCTTGTAACTCAGCTTTACTCAGTACTGTTTTTTTTTCTTTACTGTTTTTATTTCCCTCCCAAAAGACCGAGAAGGTCCTACATTGCGCATTGCGCATCCTCTCATCGTTCTCCATTGTCCTCTTCTCATCACCTCTTTCCCGATGCCTACCTCCCCGATGCTTTCTTCTCCTTTCGGACACATTCAAATACGGCCAGCGTCGCATCTTGCTTGCTCACACCCCCTTTTCTCAGTCTGGTCCATTCTATCTCCTCCTCTCTGCTCATACCCCTGTTCCCCTGGCCGTGCTTTTCCCCCATCCATTCCGCATGCACTGCAGGTCACTGGACCTGCTTTGTTCCCACATCTCTATGGCCAGCTTCGAGGTTCATGCCGTCTTTATCTGCATATTGCGTGGCTTTTCTCCATTCAATCTGCTTCCGGCACTTTGCATGTGGAATGTCTTGTGTTGCGTTCACACCTCCTCCTTCTTAAGTGTCTCTTTTTTATCATATCTCTTTCCCTCGGTTCCGGTTCGCCTGGCTCCTCAAAATGTGCATGCGCCTCTAGAGGATACGAGCCTCCTCATTGCCAATGACAAAGAACATGCCAAGATGGCTTGTCAACAAGGTAGACCAGAGGTGACAGGATGGCAAGTGTTGCAGAAACTGCCTTTTGCGGCTGGATATTGCTACTGTGCATGTCAAGGGCCCCTGTCCAGTGGTTCTGGCCCTCTTTGTCTCTTGCAGACAGAGGTAGACACGAAACAGAAAGAAAGAGAAAATAAACGGCAAACAAAAGAAAGCATAAAATGCTCCCCAACACCCTCAAGATACGTCGTATATATCTCCACACACACCCTGAAACAACACGCGCCGCTCAAAATCGAGACCGAGCCCGTCCAGGCCCGTTTCCGCGGACCACCCTTTCTGTTCTTCTTCCCTGTCGTTTCTCATCATCTCGTTTGGTTCTTCCCCTTTCAGTGAAGGTGGCCGAGCACAAGCTCCACGACTTGAGTATTTGGCATCCTTTTTCTTGGCTCTGCATTTTCTTTTCTTATTTCTTTCTTCGAACTGTCGTTCGTTCATTGCATTCCCCTGTTCCTTTGAATTCTCCGCCGCCCGTTAAAAATGGTTTCCGTCTTACACCCCCCCTTCTTCACTCTTTTCCACCTTTCCCACCTTTTTTCTGCCATTTTTGCTTTTTTGGTGGTTTCCTTTTCGTCCAATAAAAGGCCAAAAGTGCTTCTCTGGCCTCCTATTGCACAGAATTCATCCACGCCAACGTCCACCAATGCACCTTAATTACGCGCCCGATGATCATAGCTTCCCCCTCCTCTCCAGCTCCTCTCTCCAGCTCCTTCGTTTCGTCCTCGCTGCCGTCGTTCTCTTCCTTTTGATTTTTCGGCCCCCAATATGTTCGCAGCAGATCATCGTGCCTATCCTCCTTCGTAGCTCGCTCTATTCTCACTGTCGTTCTCTCTCTTTCTGCTTTCTGTCCCTTTTTCACTCTCGTGACAGCGCTAGGGAGGGGCGAAAATGACCTACCGCTTCGTTCCGTCCCCTCTTCCCTTCGCGGCCGCCGTCCAAGTCAGGTCAGAAGGTCAGATCCTGCACTTGCCTTTTCGTTCCCTTTTCCCCTAGCTCTCTTTTTTTATGGGCTTTTTTGCTTCTTATTCTCTCATCACCCGTCTCGGGGAGGCAAAGACGAACGACGTTGAGCCCACGTGCTCTTTTCATGTCCTGCCCTCCATTCGTCCTTGTCAACTCTATCAACTCTCTTTTTCCTCCCCTCCTCTGTCCACAACCTTCAACCTTACCTGCTTTCCTATCCGGGTCTAGTTCTTGGGTCGCCTCTGTGCCTGCCTGTTGTCTCTCTTCTTCTTTGCCTTCCCCTCTTCTACACCACCCTCCCGCTCAGCTGTCCAATGTCCCCTCCAAGACGTAAAAGATGTTGGTGTGGACTACAACGGTTGTTCCGGTGGCCGAGCTGAGCTTTTGATCCGAAGAGACGAGGAGACAGACCCAGGGGGATGGTGCAAGTATTTGAGGTATCAAAGTATTTGCAAGTGCAGGTGTGAAAGCGGTCAAAGCAAAGCAAGATGAATGACATCCTTGACATGAGAACTCTTTTTCTGTCTGCCTGTTTGCCCATCACCATCACAAACTCCCCAAGAGTTTTGTCTCCTCTTGTCACATTTTATGCTGTGCTCCCAACGGCCATGTTCCTTCTCTAAACCGGACCGGCCCCCTATAGGCCCGAGGCTTGACGGGGAAAGACCAAACAGACACAAGCCCGGTCTCACACCACCAGAACACATGCACTTATATGCACATAGCATACACACATACACACACACCGAGACATATGCAAGCACTCTATCACTATCTGCAAGCACTACAGAAGAAAGGGGGGAAATGCTCCTAGGCACACAGAATGCACACGCACGCCGCAGGCACGCACTCACGCACACACCCCAAGACGCAATAGCGCAAGATTCTTACCATGCTACCAAGTTTCTGTCTTTCGCATCCACACTTCCATGCCATACCATCCCTCCATTGTTTCGCTTTGATTTTTGTCATATTTTTGTTTCCTTCTTCGAGCTTCAATAGCAAGTGCTATCATATTTTTTTGAGTGCCTCGCCCATCTCGTGCATCAAACGAGAAAGCGATATTTTTATTCGCAAAAAAAAATGTCTGCTCCACCACGGCTTACAGCGGGACAGAGAGAGTTTTCTTACTCCCTATTGATCTTGTGGTTTTATTTTTGCTGCTTTGCCGCGACATCCTGGTGGAAAATCAGACACTGGTTCTTCGAAACGCTTTCTTTTACGTCCCTTACACACACCCCTCCCTTTAATATCAAAACACACTGTCCCAGAAGAAAGCAAACAGTACTTCGTACCTGTGACCCCCACGCAGCACCCAAGAAAAAAAAAAGTACATCTGAATGAAGTACACTTTCAATGTCTTCGTTTTTCACCTCAACTATTGAACTATTGTTTATCACAATTCCCATTTTTGGCAAAACAAACTCGGTCTATCATTCGAGATTTTGATTTTCTTTATGAAATTCATGTTACTAATTTTTTTCTCTGTGCAGCCTCTTCTCCCACTACATTCACAAGTACGCTCTCGAGCCGGCACTGCTCCCTAACCTGCTGCGCTCCATACGCGGCGCCATCTTCCCAGGCAACAAGTTTGGCGCCACGCCGCCTACGCTCATTGCGCCTGCCAACGACGAAGAGCTTGCTGCCCTCAAAAGACGCACGGCCGAGACGGTCTTTGCCGTCTGGAGCGACAAGAAAAAGCCCAGCGAGGCCGTCCTGGCCGAGATCGAGGGCGGTTTGTTGGATGTCTTTGACGACGCCTACTGCAACAAGCACCTGCTGTACGGCATCCTCGAGGCAATTTTTGTGCGTTTGGTGCCTGAGCTGGCAGAAACCGGGGTACTGGGCCTGTGGGAAGAGCGATTGAGCTAGGACTTTTGTGCTTTCTTTTTTTTTATAGTAGCGACTCGCAACCGCCCCCTAATATTTTCCCCCCTTGATTTTAGCCCCGACGTATGTATGAGCTTGAATACACCATGATACCCTTTCTTCTTCAAAACTTACCGTTCGTTAATTTGTGCCTATGCTTTTAAATATCAAATTACCACGATGAGTGCTTTTTGACTCGTTTACAAGGAGAGAGAAGGATTTTGCAAATAGCCGCCCAAGAGCTTTTTTTTGTTATTATTCTGGTTTTTCTGTGCTTTGGTTATCTTTTTTTTTGTAAGTTGGTTGGTGGGTTTTTTGTTTGTAGTTGCGTGCGTGCGTTGTTGGACTCATCACCGTCTTCTGACCTCTGGCTTGAGAGTGATAGAGGAGAAGACGAAAAAAGCCAACCAAAAAAAACAATGGGTAGTAAAATAGACAGTCAGTAACAAACAGGGGGAGGGGATAAAGAAACAAGAGGGGATGGGGTCAAGAAAGCTCCAATATGCTCCGTCAACAGCCTCCCATCGTGTTCCCTTTTTTCTTTCTGATATTCCTCTGCCCCCGATTTGCTCCAGATGCCTGCCGCTGCAGGCACTGTCTCTCACTCCCTCTTTGGCCTCCCAATAAAAAAAGAAGTGAAAAGGAGAGAAAATAATAAATGACAATAGCCAGCCCAGAACAAAATAGAACAAAAAATAACAAAGCAGGGGAGGAGAACAAGTAAAAACGAGGAAGGATGGGGGTGGGAATTGGGTGGTCCAACAAACTACAAGACAAAAAACCATTATTAACCAAACATAGCCCCTTCTCGACCTCTTCACTATCTCCTTCAAATAAATCCAATCACCGGTCTTTCCGCTTTTGCCCGCTTCCCATCCCAGGAAAAAATATGTGTTTGATGTGTGTTGAGAGTTCGGACGTGTGTCCAATAAAGAAATGTTTCCTCTTCTTTCTCTAGCCACCGGACTTGCGTCCTGAGCGAGAGAATCCCTGTAAAAAAACCGCCCGGAAAATCAAATAGAGCAACTATTCGGATGTTGAAAATAATGAGAATAACAAACAGGTAAAACAAATATGATAGCTCAAAAAGAAACAATGAGAAGAAAAAAAAATAAGAAAATAGAGGAAAAGTGGAAGAAGACACCGAGAGATATGCGTTGAAGCCATGTAGTCAATCCTCGTGAAGTACCGTGAGAGGACGTACTTGTTTCTTTCCATCCTTCCAAATATGTGATATGTACCGTCAACGTCAACCGTCAACCGTTTGAAGCACTAACTCCAAAATGCCACAGTTTTCCATATATGCTGTTTCCCTCCACGCACAAAGGCTCACCAATACATTAAAATAAGACGGAGCAAAAAGAAAGAAAGAAATAGGAAAAGGTAGGAAATAGAAAGAATATCGGAAACTCCAAGTAGTAGGAAATAAAGCCGTAGTCGCGTGAGCGAGGAGAGATCTTCCTTGGTAAATATGTTGGATGGCTATCCCCAAGAATGTGGTATGTGTGTGTAAAGAGGCGGAGTGAGAAGAGAGGTGGGTATAAGAGAAAGCGTGTGCGTTTGATCGTTTTGTTTCCGTAACAGATCGTTGTAAGAAGGAATGGGAAGGGGGGAATGAGTGTGCTGTGATGTCGTTGGGTAGTGTCCTGACCAGTGAGAGCAAACAACAAATCCAAAAAGGGGCTGTGTTGGATGTGGAGAGCCTGCAAAACTGTCAACGACTGGTTGGCGAGCGCTGTATTTTTGGCTGACACCGCAGGGTGAGGACGGAATATGGAGCTCCAAAAATGGAAGCACAAAATGGAAATAATATGTGAAGGAAGAATGGAAGAAAAAGGGAAGAAAAGAAAAAAGAAAAAAATCAGGGGGCGCAACAGCACCGCAAATCATTGCGCCCCCAAAAAAGCCAGGTCTGTCGAATCAGTGTCAAGCAGCGAGGGCGGACTCCAGCTTCGCATGGTGTTGTGCGTCGCTTGCCATCTCGCCCTCGCCCTCGGGAATCCGGGATAGGCCGCCCATGCCGCCACCGCCATGGCCCTTGTTTGACGCTTGCAGACGCAGCTTTTCAATGAGGCGCGACACGGCCACGTAGTCGGTCTGGTCGAATGCACCCGGCACGTGCTGGATGAAATTCATGAGCGTGTCCGCAGCACGGCGTGCGTCATCTTGCGTGGGCGAGTTGGGAGACGAGCCTCCTCCTCCTCCACTGCCAGGCATGCCGTTGCCGCCTCCACCACTGCTGCCGCCTGTGGCCATGGGTACGCCCAGAATGGTTGAGCCACCAAGACCACCAGCCGACCGTGAGCCACTCTGGAAGAGGCTGTTGCTGCTGTTGCTCCGTCGAAGCTGGGGGGACACGACTGTGCTGTCGATGCCGTAGGAAGGGGCTGAGATATCGGTCATGGGCGAGTCGACTGCTGACGAGGGAGCAGTCGAAGACAGGTGGTGGTGGTGCTGGTACTTGGGCGTCATCGATTCGCCACTGGTCTCAGACACCATAGGATCATTGCCATTGCCAGGGTGTTGCTGGTGCTGGCCTTGGGCGTGGTTCATGTACTCTAGGTTGAGGGCAGGAAGCGTTTGGCTGCGCGGACGTTGGAAGTTGGCACTGCCTGGTGGTGCCATCGGGTCGCTTGTCAAAAAGGAACCGACATTGGAATCTGGCGAGAACGTGAACGGGACCGTGGGGCTCAAGGCGCTGCCAGAAAACGACGACACGGGCGTCTCTGTAAAAACACTTGAGAGCGAAGTCGTGCTTTGATTATTGCCGTGCTTGTACGAAGCCATGCCGCCCATACCAAGGCCCATGGTCATGTTGTTTCCAAGGCTTCCAGAATGAGTGAGGTGACCATTTTGACCGTTGCTTCCAAGGCCGTTGTTGTGGTTGGCGCCAAAGTTGATAAATTGTCCGACACCAGACGGACCAGCACTGTCTGCCTGCCGTTCCTCGTCGCTGCGGTTGCCCGACAGTGGTGATGCCGATGGGTGCCGAGTTACAGGCGACAGAGGTGAATCAACGTTTATTGGTTCCATGGGGACGAGAGATGGCGAGCCGGCCATGATGGAGGACTTGGAGCCTTGACGCTTATCGGGAATGTTGGTCTCGGAAGCACGACGAACAAGTCTTCCAGTACCGATGCCGTTCTTTTGTTTGAATTTTTCCAGCCAGGTGTTGCTTGTGGACTTGAGAACCGTGTCCGGGTTGCCAGTGCTGGTAGCAAAGAACCGAAACTTCTCCTTGATATCGGCATCCGTGACGGGCACACCTGTCTTTTGTGCGTTGCGGACCCAGTTTGAGAGTGCACGCTCAATGTCAGGGAACTTGTTCTTGGCCTTTTTGGTGCCAGGAGATTTGTCCTTGACAAGATACTTCTCCTTGTTCCGCAAGACTTTGGAGACCGTGCTGTTAATGTGTAAGTCGAATGGTCATGGCCACAAAAGGGAGAGATTAAATCAAAAGACTCAAAAAGAAAATCAAATAAATGCACTCACCTGCGCTCGACGCCGAAGATGTTGCCAATCTCAGACTGCTTGACACCTGGGTTGGCTTCGGCATACTCGCACATTCTCCGACGGTCATCGTCTGTTAGCATCTTCCGGGGGCCCGATCGTCCAGTCGACTCGTTCAACTTGGTCTTGAGCGGAGGTGGCGGCGGCCGGGCCGGCCCGTTGCGTGGTACAACATTGCTCATCGGCGGTGCGCTGTAGCTACCCGGGTTTGTCAACATGCTTGGCCATGTTGGGTTGGACGGAACTGTCAACATGGGCAGATGCGGCAGCTGGTGATGGTGGTGCGAAGCAGGCTGTCCCATCGACAGTGGCGGATGCTGCTGCTGCAGTTTTTGTTGCTGAGGCTGCTGCATCTGGTCGTGTTCGCTTTTCAACTGCGGTGACTGGCGTGGCTGCAGCGGGGGCGGCATCCGGTGCAGAGGATCTTGTGGCAGATCAAGAGAGGCTATGGGTGGCATGTAGACGAAATCCGAGTTGGTGAAGCCGGCCATCGTGGCCTGCGGGTATCCGTTCATGTTGACCCAGCTGTTGTTGTCGTACTGGTTGGTCTCTTGGGCGAGCTGGGCTTCCGAGTCCACACCTGTTGAGGTCATGAAAGTGCTATGCATAGTCTCGTTTTGATTTTTGTCGGTCCAGAAATCGTGTTCGTACAAGTTGCTTGGTGTTGAAATGGGCAATCCGGGCTACGTTTTCAGTTGAACAAGATGGCGAGCGCAAAGAAGAACGATCTGGAGAGACAGAGTCGAAAATCTTGATGGTAATGACCGACGAAAAATCAAAGATCGATCACAAGCAGCTGGATTTGAAGGGGGAAAAAAGACGAGAATAGTTTCCGATGCCGATGCGAGATCTAGTAAGCTTTCTTTTGATTTTTGTTGATTGTTTTGTCGATTCTCAGAGCTCCAAAAGGTGGCTTGGTGATGTCGGTTCCGTCTGTGCCAGTATGGGTACTGCACACGGTAGGACCTGAAAGACGAGATGCGTGGTTTACCGACTGGGACCGGTGTACTTTTCATGGACGGGTGGGCGGCATGCATTGTTCAGCTGTTCAAAACCCGTTGCTGTCCTCGTCCTTGAAGGGAATTGCCAGCACTCCTGGCCAGTCGTAATGTCGAAATCGAACCGTTGCAAGATGCTCTCTGAGAAAGAAAAAGGCAATATAAATCCTGAAGAAAAAGAAAATCGAAGATGATCAAGGAAAAGGGCAAGATAGAGTCTTTCCCGTGTAGGAATAGACAGACAATGTAGGGGGTGGGTAGCCGGTCTCTTTTCTATTCTGGTGGAAGATCCCCCCTAAAAGAGTGAAAGTGCAATGCGGGCTCAAGAGTCGTCACTTCTGCAAGAGGGAAGTGGAGTGAGTGGTGGACGGGGGTAGAGGATATCACTGTGGGAGACAAGGGAAGGTAGACAAGGGGAAGGGGGAAAAGAGAGATTCGAGGACGATGAATGGTCCTTGGATGTCGGTCTTCGTCTGTTTTCACCTCCTCGTCAAATCATGAAGGTCTCCGTTTGACTCCGCCGTTGCCAGTCTATTGTTCCTTTCTAGGAAATCCGCCGGTTGCCTCTGTCACCCTCGTCGTTTAGTTTTTTGACTGCTGTCGTGATTTGGGGAGTATCGTCGTTTAGTCGTTTGCATGGAGCAACTCTCTCTCCCTCACGCTCATCAGTTGATTTTTTTTGTTTTTGTTTTAGTCGTGCCTCTGGAGCGTCTTATCTATATTTTCTCACTCTCCTGGTTTTGCACAAAATTTAGCAAGACCGTAAGCTTTAGTTTTGAAAGCACAGTGGCTAGTGAATAGGGTATGTGTGAAATTAAGAACGTCGAATGTCGAATAAGAGAGAGAGAGAGAGAGCCGTCATCCGCACCGGTTGCGCAAATCGAAATATTGAGCGGCGTCGGCGAACGGCGGGCGGGAAGATGAGAAGAAAACGCAATGCGTTAATATCGCCCGAAGAGACAGGTCAAGCCTATCATCGGCGGAAGACGGCCGGTCCTGTGAAAGTTGAAGCTTTTTGTATGCGGCGTAAAGTTTCAAACGCCAATATGAATATAGATGCGGGACCCAAGTGGTGGATGTGCAAAGCCGAAGCGAGAAGCACACTTTGTATCGGCGAAAATAGGAGACGTGAACAGGCATGCACGATATATGTATCCATAATGAAAACAAAACAGACTGTAAAAGACCAAACCACCAGAGAGACCAAAGAGCCTAGTTTTTTTTTCACTGATATGTGCTGAAGGGGGGGTGGAGAGAGAGACAAGAGCGAGAGAAAATAACATTGGGGGCAGAAGAGGGCAACCACAAAATAGACGACCGGGGAGGAGGGGAGTGTGCGTGTCAATAGGGAAAGAGGGGGTGTGGACAAAAGGTGGTGTACAAATATGGCCAAAAGGTAGGTGTTTAAGTATCTTGCTTGAACAGGGGTTGAAGTCGCAGGGGAAGAAAATCGACCGCCAGTACGAAGTACATGGCAAACTGGTATTGATTTTCTGTTGAAAAAATACGTCGTAACGGGGTCAAAAAAGAAAGGCCCAGTCGAGGGAAAGAGATGCGAGAACCCTCTACTGAGTATGTGGACCTGGGGCAGATGGGATCAATGGTCTTTTGGAGGGGAAAGCGTTTTGTTGCGAGGAGGGGACGGCCGAGGACGATCGAGGCTAGCTATGAAGCCGTTTGTCATAACGGGTGTCGACAGATAGATGCAAACTATTCCTCCTTCGGGTGAGACCATGAGTGCAGAAAGTTGCGCCTCACTTTTCCATCTCCATCCGTCGACTTTGAGGCTTTGCATTCCTGCCCAGCCAGCCCAGCCTCGGATGCTTTGAGAGATTGTTCGCCTTCTTCACAAAAATATCGTCTGGAAAATAACGAACGACTGCAACAGGATAATTCCTATAAATAGAGGGCGAAATGTCATGTAGCGGTGAAAAGAATGAGGCAGCACAGCAGAGGACCTTTTGGCCTCCGTCGGTAATACTCTCACTTGAATTATCAAGCTATTGGGTACACCCCGTAAGCATATTTTCCGATTTTTTGCGGTTCAGACGAGCACAAGATTGTGCGGCGGCAAAAGTCTTCATTTCATGACAGCAAGGAACAGGGAAAGGCTTGGGTGCGCCAGAACTTTGTTTTTGTCCTATCGCGGGACACAAGAAAAATGTTGAAAAAACGAGGCCGTTCAACGGCCTAGCTGGCTGTTACTCTTATTACTCAGATCGCAAGAACACGCGGCACTACTGTGAACACCTGCAGCATGTGCATTGTCTCTTTAAGGCAGTATGAAATAGAGTGGCCGTTGAGTACAGACGGGATATCTCACCTTCGCTTTGTGCGTCTTAGCTCAGAACTGGTCAGGCATCTCTAGTGGGCTCGCCATTTGGCTTGCCCGTGTGAAGTCGGGGTTTTGTTAGATACTCTATCTCATTGTCAACTTGATAGAGAGAGAGAGATTAGATATGGGGCCGGGAACGAAGCGGCGAGTGGCTCTCAAGCTCTCAAGGATCGTTGACAGCTCGGGCGACAAAGAGAATTCCGTAAAAGATCCTCTCACAGGGCAATCTATCGATAGTGGGCTTGTCAAGTCGATGGTGAAAGAGGACGGAGAGACTCGGCCCAGATGTGGCCTGGCCTGCGGATCAACACCCATAGGGTAGGCCGTGAGGCGAGCGGCCAGGGCTCCCCTCCCTCCTGCAAGTCCGATTTGAACAGTAGCATCCTCTTGTGAATTGCTCCTGGTCTCCCGAACCTGGCTCGTGGACTGTGCGCGTCGGCCAAGAGGGGGAGAGGAGGGCAGAAGATGGAGGGATGGGGGACTGGGAAGAAGGTGTGGCCGCCTGTGGGTCTCGAGGTTGAGTATGGAGTAGAGTATGATTCCTTGTCTGGCCCGGCTGGCCTTTATTGTCTGTAAAAGTAATAATAAGATTTGAAGTCCCTTGCCTGTGGTTGGTTTTTACTTGATCAGAGCCAGTTGGCTCTATCATATTCAACTTGAACAATGGCGTCCAGTCTTGAAGGAGCGTGTTGATCACACACTCAGTGTGTGCAAAAGATCTTGGAGGACTTGTATTGCAACCCTAGAACAACAGACAGCTCTCTGGTGAAGTTGCAAATGGAGCGGGATGGGGCAGTCGAAATGGCGAGCGCTTCTCGTCTGTCCATCTTTTGTCCCTTTCTCCCGCATCGCGCCGTTTAGCGCTCATTCCACTCCTGAATGGGGTCCAAGACTGGAAGAGATGGGCGCCGTTGGGTTGATCTGGTGCCCCCTAGGGGAAAGAAGCCGTTGCGTCTTTTGAATATCCGCTCGGCGGCCGTTGCTTCTACAGCGGCAAAAGGGTTATGGTGCCCGTCCTTCTCTAGCCGTCTTTCTCTCCTCAGTTTTGACTGACTGACTGAAGACACACACGTGCGGAGAGAAACGAACGGGGGCACAGGCGGGCGGAGGAACTTGGCAAAAGTAACAGCCCCCCTCCCTCGTCCCCATTCCCTCGAGATAAAATTCGCTGAATCCTTGGGCGAGCTGTCCTAGCCGCTGCCCTTGGATAAACTTGCAGCATTTCCGGGCGACTGCCGGGGTAGATGGTCAGGTCGAGGGTTGAGCTGACAAGGATGGCAGGCAACCTGGCCGAAGATCATGCAAAGGCTGAGGAGCCGAAATTTTTGCATTTAATTTTTCCCTTCTGTCTTCCCTTGGCTTGTGTGGAGGGCTGCACCCTTTTAGTGAAATAGTGAGGAGGCGATACGACGCACCTTTCGCAGCTTGTACTGGCTAAGAGAGAAAATCAAAAGAAACTGAGACAAGATGAAATGTATGCTGCAACGTGATGAAGCCGTTAGCAATCACACATGAAGAGAGCAGACGTGCGAGCAACAAGCACAACAAGCATCAAGTTGACCATAAACGACTTACATTGGTTTCAAGTTCATTCCTAGTTGCAATACTAATTGTAAATGCAAGAGGTAACCCTGCGTTTTGCGGACGGACAAGGCTTTGGCGGGGGAGTTGTCAACTAACCAGGGCTAAAAGAACTCGCCGATGCTTTCCTCTTCGATGGTGATGCCAGTAAAGTTACAGGGCCTGGCCGTACTTGTAAACTCAGTATTACATATGCCTATCCTCATTCGATAGGTGCCCGTATTTTTCTTTGTCGCTGTCCGTGGCGAACAAAGGATGGGTGGAGATAGGAGGAGTTACTTTTGCTCACTTTTGATATTAGTGCAAAAGGGGTAGCAACAGCAACTGTAGCGGTTGAGAGCTTAAAACCCTTGCAAAGCTACCGACAAGGAGCATCTGCTCTGGAGTACTGCCGCCTGCAAAAGAACATGCGTAACACTGCATGTCAGGCACAGTTAAGCTTTTGAGCCTCGTGCCTTTTTGAAATAGAGCTCTGCGCGAAGAAGTGGCATATCGGGTAAAATACTGGCGAAATGAAAGGAGAAGCAGCGAGAAACAAGGAGAGAAGCTGTGGGTAGTGTTCTGTGATGCGGAAGGCGGGTGGTGCATTTGTTGCGATAGGGCAGTATCGCGAGAGCCTGGTCGCGGCCGTTGTGAGCGCAGTTGCGACGGGAATCCCGCAATTTCTCTCCAACGTGACTTGGACCGTTTTCCGCATCAAGAAACGAGCACCACCTGGAGTAAGCTGAGAGAAACAGGCCCCATGACAAGGCCAAAGGAACGGGCCTCCCGCGGTGCTCTCAACTTAGCAATGGCTGTCTGGTCTGAGCCCCCTTGCTGGCAGTGGTATCTGACAGCTCCACGAGCAGAAGCCGATCAGTGGAGGAAACAATCGAGCGAGTGCATCTTTCAAGTGAGATTTGATGAAAGACACAGCACAAAAGCATGTCGGTTTTCGTATTAGCTGCACTGGCCAACCCTAGCTGTCCAGTAACAGCATGAGGCCCTGGAAAAGAGTCAATCTGCTGCAGTTTATCCACTTGAAAAGGACAGGAAATGAACAGAAGAAACACAACAGGCCAATCCAACGGGAAGAAAATAACAAGAATAGATTTGAAGAGGAGCGGCCCACAGGAACCTCCAGCCAACAGGAAGCCACAGACGCATGCTGGTTGCTGCCATTGGGCATAATTTTCGTCTTAGACACAAAGGTGACCCTGCACTGATTGGGCAGGAATAAAGCAATCAGGATAGTCGACTTTACTATTGTTGGGAATTCTCCGTAGTGAGCGAGAATGCCTGCAGCCCAGCCGAATATCAGAGGCACGAGCGAGGGGAAAGAGCAAGAAACACATACTTCGTACGTCGTAATACTGTGAAAATAGAAGGAAAAGAGTGTGCGATTTTCCAACGATCTTTCTCACTAACACTTACATGGCATGTCTGACGCGCCGCGTCACTCCTTTAAAGCTCCAAGTCGCGTTCCTAGTTTGATACTGGCATGGCAGACCAGTCGTTGCTTGTAGTAATACGTCGTAGGTCTGGAGTCCTTTTGCTTGCCCATCGTCACCACCACGCGACCGGGGTCCGACGATGATTGTTGATCCTGGAAGTATCGAGTCTTCCAGATAGAGCTAGCGACCATTGAAACGGGCAATGAGACGCGCAGAACGCCTCCATGGATGGCAGGCTATGCCCCACCTCCCGCAGTCCGTTAAATGAGAAGACGATTGTGAGGAGGCTCAGGGAGGTTGGCTTTCAGACCGTACGCCGTATTAGTGGACGTTTGTCAAGTATGGGCTGCGATTGCATGCCCCGTCACCCGTGGCGTCCACGCCGGGCACGGGTCTGCAACGGGTCTGCACGATCTGTCACGATGGCCATCTGGGGGCTCACTCACCCCATGTTTCTTTGGCCACATGATAGCAAGTAGCTAGGGTGAGAAATCCCATATCAGTGCTCTCGTTCGACGCCCCCAGAGGCGAAGCATAAAGGCCAGTCGTCAATGGCTAATTCATTGCCCAAGTGACTTGAAGGTGCGGGCCTTAAATGCAGGTCGTCATCATGTCAAACATCGTCTGTGTGCAGCGAGTGGTTGAGTCCCGAAAGTACGCCCGCATGCTCTCTTCCTTGTATCATCTCTTCTGCCATTTTGCATCACCACTTCAACTGCACGCGCACACATGTGCAGCATACCATATCGCATATATTAATGTTTTGTGTCCGATTTGCTGACTGAAGACGAATGGGGAGCAGCAGACGCGATCTCGCAGCAAGGCGCTTTGCGGAGAAGCAAGGCCAGCCTTGACCACATAAAAGTCCACTCTATTCTGGAGCGAATACGGGATCAAGGCATGGCCTCGACGGGGTGTGTTCGTGTGCACAACCAGCTGAACGAAAATCGAGGGCGGGAGGGCGCAAAGGCCAACTGTTGGCCCTTACCAACCACGAAACCAAACTTTTTGTTGAGCATATTTCTGTGCCGGCTCTTGGAAAGACGAGGGGAGGAGGGAAAGGGGCGAGAGGGGGGTGTCGAACGTCGTACGCTGCATGGGAGTAGCATGATGCTCGTTTGTTTTTTTTTGGGTTTGGTTCTTTGCTCTTTTGCTCTTTTCCCCTTTTGCTTGTCGGTTTGGCTGCGTCGCTTTATTTTCGCTTTATTTGTTTATTTTTCTTTCAGAATGGCTTGCTGTGCCGCGTCGACCGCCACTCAAAAGGCAAGCTTGCAGCAAGATGGTTTGACCGGTCCCAGCAGTGTCCATCTCTATTTCGTTTGAGGTCGCCGTCGTATTTTTGTGCGCCGCATGGACGATAGAAGCCAGTCGGGGCGAGGGCGACAACGGCGACATCCAGCACATTGCGGAGGATCGCAAGTTGACCCCCGAAGCAGGTGTTAGGAAAGCGTGCCACCACCTCCTCCAGAATAGGAAGAGATTAAGGGTCGGCAGCCAAGCGTAAATCGGAGGAAGAAAGAGGTAGGTATCGGAAGCGAATGGGAAGCGAATGGGAAGCGAATGGCTCGTTTGGCTTTTGTCTTTGCTTTTTTTCCGTCGTGTCTGGGCTCTCTGGGCCTGTCTGCCTCCCCACGCAGCTTCGTAGTGTTGTAGTCCGTGTGGGATGGAGTGTGTGTCAACGGCTATGCTTGTCGAATCGGGGAGTCCGTGTCAACGAAAAGCAGGAACAGTTAGACGAGAGGAGCGGTGGGAGACGAAAGAGAGGAGGGGGGTATCAAAGAAAGCAGCCGGCTGCGTGGAAGGATTGTTCGAATATGCATGTTGTCCGCGGGAGATGGAAAAGGGCAAAGAGAAGTGAAAAATGTAAAGTAAAAGACGGAGAAGTACCTACAAGGTCATCATCACAGCCGAGGAGACTGCCATGTACAGCCGGCCGTTAAAGACTTCGATGTGTCTAGTATACATCGACCGTACTCTCCGAGCTCCCGTAGACAGCTCGCATGAAGCAGGGACAGGGGTCGACAGCCAGGGGAATGATGGTGTTGCGTCTGTGCTCAGGTCTCGAGATTGAAGCTTTTGGGCAGAAAAGAATTCCGAGTAGCTCTTCGAGGCAAATAGGGGAGGGGGGCCAAAAAAAAAATACGCTACTCAAAGTGTACTTTCGTACCTTCCCGCACCGCGCCAACATGCATTTTGATTTTCTAGGGAAGAAGCAACAAATCCGGCAAGAGCAGACTGTATCTACAAGGCTGCTTTGGCAGGAGCAACAGTACACACAAAACAGACGAGGCAGGAGCGCAGCCCGACAACTTGGTTCTGGCCAGGGCTCCAACGGTGAACTGGGTGGCTCTCACCTTGTGTCTTGTATTTTTGTAAGATGTCATATTAGGGGCTGCCCTACCCACTGTGACTGTAGATGGCTATGGTCGGTCCCGGGTGGCAAGAGCGTTAGAGATCTGTGGTCGTTC
The DNA here is from genome assembly GCA_016097105.2 of Sporothrix variecibatus. Lineage (NCBI taxonomy): Eukaryota > Fungi > Ascomycota > Sordariomycetes > Ophiostomatales > Ophiostomataceae > Sporothrix > Sporothrix variecibatus. The sequence continues at coordinate 2,811,244 of JADMNI010000007.1, read as the reverse complement.
CTCCCTTTCATGGGCGCTACAGTAGTGCCCGCGAAGGAAGTGCCCGGGGTCGCGCCTTCCTTTGTCTGGACGTCCAACCTTTCAACGTCGAATGCAGGGCTCAATGTAAGAAAGTGCAGGAGCGCTTTCCGCACTTGCCCTTTGAGGCTCACAAGGTCTCCACGAGGTGCAGGTTCCGCAAGTCTATCCGTTTATCTGAAGAAGGACCGGTCAGGGCGCACCTTCCATGAAGCAACTAGTACTGGTGTTGCACGCGGTGTATATCGTGCCTTGTGTGTCACAATTAAGTGCAAAGATATATGCAAACTGGGTCGTTCCTTCCCCCATCGCATCACATCGTAACAACGCCCGGGCATACCTTGTACAATAAGCAAGACTTGACTGATGTGTAATATGCTGCTAAAAATGTACATGCGGGTTGTACGGGGAAGGTGCAGACTGCATATGGCATACTCGTACCTACCTCCTATGAAGTATATCATCTGCTCATAAAATGTTTCAGCAAGAAAACCCCACCTAAGAAAAGACGAAACATTGAAAGAAAAAAACCCGGCATTGATTGACTGTGCTTCTTCACGATCTGCAAACCACCTCGCGGCAGAAACAGCACACCCCCTCGCCTGCTCTTACAGAGTCGCAGAAGAAAAAAGAGACAACGGCAGTGTGCCGCGTTTGTTCCATCTGCCAGGTCCCAGGCCCCAGGATCCAGACGAAACCTCAAACTTGCAACTCCGAGATCAAGATGTTTGGGATTGCCAGTGGCCAACGAAAGAGATACAAAAACGAAGTCGGAGGAACACCCGGTTTATGTGCAAAAGTGTTTTGCGTAGTCCATGAACAACCGACACGAAGCAAAGAAAAAAGAAAAGAAAGCCAGACCGTTACAAAACAAACGCGTTCTCGAGGCAGATGCAAGTTGGTGTGTGGCTGTAGCTTCAGGAAGGTTGCATTTCCTACGCACACAGTTTGCAGCCGAGGACAGGCAAGAGCAAAAAAAGACAAAGAGGTTGCAGAAAGGCAAGCAGACAAGGCGCAAGAGGGCAAAAATACTGAGTAGCGGTTTCGGCGGGCTTGAGCCTTGCCATGCTTTTTCTCGTGTCTTGTCCACCGCCGTTCGCAATTTTCTCGCCTCACTCTCACTCTCCCTGCATTGTACCTTACTTTGTACGAGCATATATTATGACACGATCGCGGCTCGTTCTTCCGCGCGCAAAAGGCATTGATTTCTCCTTGTCTGACAATTTTCACTTATTCACCTTATCTGTGTGTACACAATCTCACAAGATAATATAGGTTCTCCACGGTCGACAACGATACTAGTACGACGCTCTAACACCCTTGGCTACAAATTCAAACAGAGCCGTTGCATCTGCGCACGATCGTTTTTGTCCCTCCGCTGCCCTCCGGACTCCCATGCTGCACACTCTTAACACTGAATTTTGTTTGTTCTTGGATAGTGTAGGTATGGTGGGCCTTCGAAAATGACAGGGGTGGTGGCAGACCTGCAGGCGAACAGGGGGCAAAGCAAGCCCCAAAGAAGGCGTCGGCGGCAAGAGAAGCCTTGTGAAAGGTCGACAGGTACGAATGGGGCTTGCACTTGAGGGCCGTTGTGCGTGCATAACGGGCAAGCACAAAGCACAAAAGTAGGAACATATGCCCATGGAGCTAACGGTTTCCAGCATGTCTCCGAACGCCAGTGTATCATGCACAACTCCTCTTTTGCTCTTCACAACCTCCGTCGTTCCAACGTCTGACCGTTTGTTCTCCTACTTCGTACACTACTCTCGCCACCTTGCCATTATGGGGTTTTGACTTTCTGTTGGATCGCTGTTGGATCCTTCTCTCTTTTCACTCTCTTCCCTTTATTCCTAACCCTCTCTCTGTTGTGAAATGCTAGCAAGCGGCAACCTTCGGGGAATGGGCGGAGATTCAGGAAAATAAGAAAGCAACGACAGCCCTGGTCCAACAAAATCAAAAGAAGGAAGAAAATTTCCAAGAGGTCCAAAAAAGGTCAGCAAAAGTAAAGAGCTATCCGCATCTCGCCCCATCCATCGCCCATCTAAGAAGCTGAACCAGGGGTGGCCCCCATGTCCGCGCGGCGTGTTCCGTGCGCTACTTGCAGATGGTTGACTCCGTCCGGAGTACGGAGCGCGTGCAGCGAAACCAAGCCAACAGGCGGGAGTATGGGCCAAGAAGAGAAGCGAGAGGCGAGACTATGGGAGCATGAGAGCAAAAGAAGCATATCGGGGGCCGCTCTCTCGATTTGATCAAACAAGGAAGGAAGGCAAGGGCGGAAAGACTATGGGAACGGGCCAAAAGAATCAAAAGAAGTCAAAGAGTCAAAAAGTACGGAGTAGAGAAGCATCAAAAAGGATGGGAGACAAGACAGGCGCTACTAAGCGCTCGCACGCCCCCTTTCCGCTCGCCGTGTGCCGACCACCCCATCTGCATCCCACGCTAAACTGTTTTGCTGCTGGGGTATCAGTGAGAAATTGGGATGAAAAATAAAGGAACACGGCCGGCAGGGGCACAAAAGCAACACTGGCGAGACCGAGACGGATAGAATCTGGACATAGTAGAATGCAACTCGGAGTGCAAAAGGGAGGGGGGCGAAAATTTCGAATATCTGGGACACGAAAAGGGAAAGGAGAGAAACCCAAAATCAGAAGGGGAAAAATCAGAAAGAAAAAAGAAGAAAAATAGAGAACGGCAACAAAAAGAAAACAAGCAGCCCAGGCGCTGCGGGCTGATGGGGCCGGCTGCAGGTTGGGCCGCACCGACTTTCTTGCTTCCGACCGCATCCCGGTAATGCAGGCTCGGTCTGCCTGCTTCTCGCCTCGTCTTGTCAACGAGTTGCATACTTTCCTGTCTTTTTTTTCTTCTGTGTGTCGTAAGGCTCTGGATATGTGGGGTCGAAAAAAAGCCCTTGACTCGTTTCTTTTCTTTTTGTTTTGATTTTGGTTGTCCTTCCGGTTATTATTTTGTGCAATCAGAGAGACCGCTCTTTCGAAAAAGAAAGAAACCCGCAGCGTATTACAACCCTATTCTGTTCCCTCCTGGGTGTCAAAACTCGGGGATGGGTGCACAACATGCGGTGGCGCCAGGGACAGACAATGAAGCCCAAAGCAACACACAACGGTCGGTGTGTGATACTGTGTGGAAGGGCTCCGAGTTGACAGGTGCCCCCTCTTGTGCAATTTTTTTTTCTCTTTTCTCTTTTCATTGTCTCCTTCCATCTGGATTTTGTCGGAATACCTCCTCCATTTTCGTCACTCAATTTTCGAATAAAGCATTTGTAACCTCTCTGCCTCCGCAGCCGCTGCATATGCGCACGCGGATGTGGCCTCGGGGCAGGATCGACCCCTTAGAAAAAGGCACTTTGCCATCCGCGGGAGGTCTGGCTATGCGATGTGTAAGTTTTACCTGTGCTCTGCTTGGTTGCTCCATACTTGCGGTTGCAACACACACGACACGCTTTGTCTCCCCTTACAGCCTTGCCGCCTACCGCTTATAAGTAGAAAAGACCCGGCTGTGGCCTGGCCGCGTGGAGTTGCACTGCCTTATCAGGCCTCAAGACTTATTTCATTGGGCTCTGCCTTCTTTCAGTCTTGCTCTTTCCCACCGTTTACTCCTCGCCTTGTCTCCTTTGCCTCGTCATTTTTTATATTTCATATTTCTTCGGGTACGCCCCTTTCCTCGTTTTACCCCTGACACACTCTCCACACACCCTTTTGACTTTGCTCATGTACAAATCCTTTTTTTTTGTCTTACGAGCCTGGATGTAATTGATATAATACTCCGTATCCGACATACGGACATATAATTTTTGTCCATCGGCGCGTGAGAAGGAAGATCTTTTCCTAGTTTTATTTACTGTCATCAAAAAGAAATGTTCTGCCGCCTCGTTCCAACGGGGCTGGCAGCCTTCATGACAAAAGAAAAGGGAAATTCGCCAATGGTCTAGACAATGCGGCAAACGGGGTAGGGCGCGGGAAAGCCATGCGACGTTGTCGCGCGACCTGCACGCGTGCTCGGCGCGCGAGGTGCGGCTGTATTCTCCCAACAGAAAGGCAAGACAATGGTCATTACAAAAACAGAAAGGAAAATCTTAGACTTGCCCCAAAAAGTGCCCAAGAATTTCAAAAATGACAAGGAAAGTGTACAGGGGTGCAAAGCTGAACTCGAGAAAGGATCCTCTGAAAAAAGGCGAGATTGCCCAGGGGGCTGGCTTGCTCGTTTTCTTTTTGTCTCTCTTTTTGTGTTCTTTCTCTTTTTTTTTCTACTTTCCTTTGTTTTTCTCGTCCCGAGCCCGCCTTGTTTTGTCTCGTTGCCTCGTTTTCTGTTTAAAATCCCGACATATCTTTTCCTAAAAAAAAAACCTCGAATCTTGTGTGAAGTATGAGGTACGACGTATTACTCCGTACCCGGTATGCTCTCCATACGACGTATTATCTCTCACGCCCTCCACCCTCCACCATCCGCAAAGGCCGCAAATGGGCCCGAGCCTGGCCGCGTTTATCTGGAGTGCATGGCCATTTGCCATTGCCATGGGGTATTGCACTCTCTCGTACTCCCGTTTATGGAGCATAATGCTACGGATGCACGCGTCGAGGAACGGCAGATGGGTTTTCATCAGAGAGAGGTACTTTGCTCAAAAGTATATTCACAATGAGAACGAACGAGTGACAAATATTTCGTTCGGGTCTGGACCTGGGCCATACACGTTGGGTGCCACGACGTATACAAAAAGCACACACAGATGCAGGTACCAGAGTATTTCGTGTGCGCACAGGCATACTACAAATAAGGCTTTTCTGTCTATTTCCTTATGATTTTGGCCCCCTTCTCATATTTTATTCCATCCTTCAAAAACTCTGCCTACGAATTTGCCTACATTCATATGAGTTAGAAGCGGCCCCGGCGCGTTCCCTGTTTTGATCTTGTCTGTTGGTTTCGCATCATACCTTCGTATCTTACTTGGTTCATGTCATATGTCTGTTGGAAGTATTCAGTATCAGTGTTGGAGTGGTTGGAAGCAAATTCGTTATTCATCTCCTTATTTGGCCCAAAAAGAGGGCCACTATGCAATAATATAAGGTCGTAATATGCCCTTTCCCATGCTTTCCCTACTTCCCCGACTCCCCTGGTTTTTTTTCCTTGTCTCCGTCTATTTCCTCCGGGTATCGTTATATTTTTTTTTGTAGGTCACTGCCATTTTATGATTGATCAATGGCCCCCCAAAGACACAGGAGGGTGGGAGAGAGAAGACCAAAGAGCCTCCATCAGAAACAAAAGGAGACGATGGAGGGTGGCCGGCTTGGACAAGGGCAGGAAGAGCAGAACGAAAACCTCTTCTAGGCCTCCAAAGGCTTGGCCCAACGCCCAATATTGCCACGACAAGACAGCAAATATTCCACAACGCGTCTGTCTTGGCCCTTTCCTGCCAGCCGCACCTTTTGTGGGACACAAGAGACCGTCCAACTTCGTCTCGGCTCGTATAATACGAGACAAAAACAAAGGTGACGACGAGGAAGGATGGGCTGAAAAGTCGGCCATCCTCTTCCTTTGTGCTTCTTGTTTCTCCCCCCGTCCCTCGTGGCTTTTCATTCAATCGTTGCGGCTAGGAAAGAAGTTTGTCGATCCTCGTGCCGCATCTCCTCTTCCTCAGTATACAACACAACTCGGCATGCTGTATCGTGTTTCTCCTCGTCGAGTTTGTAGCTTGTGACCCCAAACGTATGGGTGGGACAATCAGCGCTTGACAATCGTCACTAGAAGTCTGTTAGTGGTCTGTTCATAACATGGTGAAGTCGAAAGGGTCGAACATACCAATATCCTCGTCACACAGCTCGTGGGACAGACCGACACGCTGCGGCTGGTGCTTGACGGACTTGCCGTAGACGACGGCCGTCTTGAACTGCTCGAGAATGCTTCTGTGGATGGCGTTACACTGGTGGTGTTAGTATTCGCAGCCAGAAGAATGAAGAGGGTTAGAAAGGCATGGTTCGGGAACATACGAAATCTTCGATCGTGCACTTGTTGGCACGCAGGACGACGGGCGCCGAGTAGTCGGGCAGCTTTGCCCTTGGGCTTGGTGTAGACGCGCACCAGGCTCAGCTTCTCCCACATGGCCTCCATCAGTTCGTCGACGTTCCAGCCGTGCTCGGAGCTGATGGGCACGGCGTTGGGGATGCGGTACAGCAGGTCCAGCTCCTCGATGGTGATGGCGTCAATCTTGTTGAGGACGTAAATGACGGGGATGTAGCTGCGGGAGCGCGCCTCGAGAACATCAATGAGGTCGTCGACAGTCGCGTCGCATCGAATGGTAATGTCGGCCGAGTTGATGCGGTATTCGCTCATGACAGCGCGGATTTCGTCATTGTCAATGTGGGTCAAAGGCACGGTGTTGGTGATGTTGAGACCGCCCTTGTCCTTCTTCTTGAAGGTAATGTTGGGCGGCTGCTTGTTGATGCGGATACCAAAGCCCTCGAGTTCCTGCTCAATGACGCGCTTGTCTGTGAGAGGCTTGTTGACGTCGAGCACAATAAAGATCAAGTGGCACGTCTTGGCCACGGCAATAACCTGGCGACCACGACCACGGCCGTCCTTGGCACCCTCAATGATACCGGGCAGATCAATCATCTGCAGCGGCGCGCCGTTGTAGGTGACCTGACCGGGCACACTTGTCAGGGTAGTGAATTCGTAGGCGGCGGCCTCAGAGTGCTGGCCGGTCAAGCGGCTCATGAGCGTACTCTTGCCGACGGAGGGGAAGCCGATGAAACCGATGGAGGCGACACCCGTGCGGGCAACATCGAAACCGGCACCACCGCCTCCACCACCCGAGCTGGGCATCAACAGCTCACGCTTCAGCTTAGCGAGCTTGGCCTTGAGCTGACCCAAATGGTACGAGGTGGCCTTGTTCTTCTGTGTCCGAGCCATCTCGTTCTCCACCTCCTTGATCTGTTGGTGCGCAAACGCAGGTCAGTACATGTCTAGATGAGCATAACGGTTTCGGCAGCGTTGAAAAGACCGCAGCCAGGTGGCTCTCAGTCGCCGGCGGGAGGACGCACCTTTTCCACGGTCGTCGACATGGTGGCGGTTTGTGTCGCGAGAAGCGAACTCTCTATTTGGCGGGGTTGTTTAAGGGTGCAAAGAATTGAAAAAGTCGAAGTAGACAGCTGTTCCCGGATGTGTCCGCAAAAACAGGGTGTATAGGGTCGTTTTCGATGGCGGTGTCGTCGTGGACAGGTCGTGTGTAAAGAGCGTAAAAAGCGCAGTTCGAATTTGTCGATGATGTCGAAGTTCGAATTTGGAACACTGCAAAAAAAGATTTTGGCGGGGCGAGAAAATTCGTGGGGAAAGTTTCCAGCGAGCGAGGGCCCTACTTTCGCTCCTGCCTGCTTTTGCCTGCTTTCGAGTCTCCACTTTTCATTGGCCACTTGATTGCCTCAGGTAAGGCTATGGACCCACTAAATTTCTACCTCACATTCTACGGAGTACCACGCATTGCATCAAAGAAAAGCGTCAACGCTATATTATCAGTCTCGGATCACCACATCTACATTGCATTGCGAACAGTAGTATTGAACATGAATGTTGGGTATTTTATTTCAACCAAAAATGACAAAAACGAAAGGGAAAAAAAATCTATCCGCTCATCGGATCCGTCCCAACTGGACGTCTCAGCGAGCTGCCGCATCTGTTTGAATAGCAAGCCGTACACGCCACCTGCTAAACTAACAAAAAAAAACATATATATAGCGACACAGCAGCTGTAGCCCAGAGGCAGCAAGCCTCGAAGCCTCTTGGACACTCGCGGTGCCCATTCGCCAAGTATATAGGTAACAAAGGAAATATGTGCTTGATCGTTTCCAGCCAGAGGTCCGTTACTGAACACAGTCATAATATCAGCAAAACAACAATGTGCCAACAAGGAAAATGAAAAACCCAGGGTTTCTGTTTCCCCAAAACAGAACACCCAGACGCCGATCCCAGAAAAAGAAAAAGAAGCAGAAAAGAAAAGAAAAGAAAAATGAAGGTAGCTAGTGTGGTTCCTGGCATCTCCACATCCTTTGTGTGCCCACGAGAAGGCGGATGGGGGAGAAAAGAAAATATTGTACATGGTGAGGGTGAGTGAGAGAAAGTAGGTCAAGCCAAGTTGCTGGAGTGCGTTCAACCACTCTTGGCGCCGTTAATGCCGTTGACGATCGGGCGGCCGTTATGCGGGGAAGGGCCAGTTCCGTTGCTTCCGTTCATGGGGGCCGTGCCGTTCACGTGGCCTGACGTTGTCCTTAATGGGACGGATGGAATAATTCCGTTCTGTTGACGTGCCACAAATGAGGCGTAGCCGGGGAAACTCAGTGGATCAATGCCCATGGACTTGGAGATCGATGCGAACTCGGGATCATCGACTGGCACCGCCACAAGTCCGCGCCGAGGAACACGCACTTCCGGAGGCGGCGTCTTGCAGGTGCCAATCATGCCGGCCGGTGTTGGCCAACCAATGAACCATTGATGAAGTACTTTGTGCCAGGTGCAAAACCAAGAAGTTCGTCTGCGTTGGGATCATTCTTCCATTTGTGGGTTGCCGTGAATGTCAGAAGCTGTGCTTCCTTATCGGGCAGCTCACGGTACACTAGGGCAAGGCGCACGTCGCGAAGATGAGGAACAGAGGGGATGATGCTCATGACATCAGAAGCCTGGAAAACGTAATGTTAGTGAATGTTCGCAACTAAAAAAGGGACAAAAAAGACAAAAACTGACCTTGACAAAGAACATGTTCGTGGCTGCAAACTTCTCCCAAGCATCGCGACGGAGCTTTCTCGATGGCTGGCGTGCTCAGCTTCTTCGGGTCTTGTCCATCGTAGTAGTTGGGAAGCTGCTTGCCCAGGTCGTAAAAGTCGGGGTCGGTCAAGGCGTAGCGGTCGCCCTCGAGGCCCCAAATGACCCGCTTGGCGATCGTGCCGACTGGCAGGCGGGACCACGTAGGGAATTGCGACAGTGTCAAGTCTTTGTCGCCAAGAATCAAGGCCACTTGCGTGTTGAGCAGCCATTGCTCGCGACCCTCGGCAGTACCCGTGGCATCAACGTTGATACAGTCGTAGCGGACACCCTGCATGGTCTTGAAAAGCTGCGCTGTAGCAGGCTGCTTTGGGTTGTCGCAGACACTGAGCCATTGCAGGGCAGGCGGAAGCTTGGCGACGCGGACACGCTCCTCCTCCTCTAGTTGGCGACGGCGAAGCTCTTCGGCTGCCTTCTTCTCGGCAGCAATGCGCTCCTGCTCCTCGCGCTCGCGTTTCTTGCGCTCCTCTTCTTCGAGTTTGCGGCGGGCTTCTTCGGCGGCTTCCTTTTCGAGCTGTTCTTGGCGCAGGCGTTCTTCTTCTTCTCGCTTCTTCCGCTCTTCCTCCTCCAGCAGCTTGCGCTTCCGCTCTTCTTCCTCCTGCCGACGCTTCTTCTCCTTTTCTTCTTCTTCCAGCCTCTTCTTCTCTTCCTCTTCCTTCTGCTTCCGCTCCTCTTCTTTGCGCCGGCGTTCCTCCTCCTCGAGCTTCTTGCGCTGCTTCTGCTTTTCCTCTTCTTCTTTCTTCTTCTTCTCCTCGAGCTCCTTCTTCTTCTTCTCGGCCTCCTCTTTCAACCGGGCCTCTTCTTCGGCCTCCTCGCGCTTGCGCTTTTCCTCCTTCTGCCGCTTCTCGTCCTCTTCTTCTTGGCGACGGCGGCGTTTCTCCTCCTCCTCCTTCTTCTTTGCCTCCGCCGCCTGAGCCTGCGCCTTTGCTTCAGCCTTCTTCTTCTTGTCCTCCTCCTTTTGGCGAGCAGCTTCGGCTTCAGCACTTGCCGCTGCTGCAGATGCGCCACTGGAAGACCGCCGTTCAGAGCTCACATCTGCCATCTCAACATCGACATCCTCGGACTTGACATGTATACTCTTCTCGACAGGCGACACAGATGCTTTGAGAGAGTCCTGGCGGCCGCGATCGGAAGAGGGTTCGCGCTTCTTGGCCTTGGAGCCAGAGGGTGTTTTCCGGTCGTTGTCGTCGTCGTCGCGCCGCTTCAGAGACGCCTTGGAGGAAGCTGACGCCTTGGCCGGGGTGTCGTCGGGTGGAGCGCTACCCTTTGATGGCCGCCTCTCCTTGCTCGCTCCATTGTCGACTTCCAGCTTCCTTCTCTTAATGGGGGCTTCGCTGGTGTCCTTGTCCGAGTGATTGGCGTTGGGTGGCGTTTCGCTGAGTCTATTCCGCTTTCCGGCACCTTCGCCAGTCGCGCCAGAAGCAGGTTCTTTGAGTCCCTCCTTCTTTAGCTGCCGCGCCCGGTCACGATCACGGTCACGATGTTTCTCAGCCCGGGCTTTCTCCTTATCGGCAGGCGCATCATCGGAGCGAGGATCGCGCGGACTAGACGCGTCCTTTGGTGGTGTGGGTGCTTTTGTCGAGGCGATGCTAGCGCGGCGCTGTTTCTCCCGTTCCCGCTCCTTCTCGCGGACCTTTTCGTCTTTCAGTTCGCGGCCGGAGATCAGCTTCTTCCTGCGGGGCTTGACTGATTCACCCTCTGACGAGACTGCGATGCTGTCGGAATCCAATTTCTCCGCCAATTTCTTTGACTTGGTGGACTGCTTTGCAGGGGGTGGGGTGTCACGGTTGCTCACGCTGGGGCTGCGGTCGACGCGCTGTCTTGACTTGGTCGTCGCTTTCGCCGAAGCTTTGTCATCTCCACGGGAAGCGGCATGGTCAGAAGAACGCTTCTGGGAGCCCTTTTCTTCACGGGCTGCTGAAGGTGTCGCGGCCTTTGAACCAGCCGCTGACTTCTTGGGCCGCTCCTGAGATGGGCTGGAAAGTTTCCGCTTGTGAGCTCGTGAAGACGGTGTGTCATCGGACACCTCAATGGCACGGGAAGATCTTCGAGATTCGACGTCCTTGTCCTTTGTCCTGCCGTTGCCATGGGACTTCTTGTAGCTGTCGTAGGCCTTCTTCAACATGTCCTCTTCTTCTTTCCAATTCGGGCCCTGTCGTTGTCTGGCAATCTCATAGTAGGTGTTGCCATTGAAACGTTTTGTGGGGTCAAAGCTGCTTTGCTCAAGCAACAGGCTAATAATCTTAATGTTTTCCTGGCCAATGGCAGCGAGAATCGGGGTAGCATGCTCGGGCGGAGCAGAAGAGATTGGCGCGGGATCGGGGTTGGCTTTGCCAAGAGCAAGTAGCATCTGGAGGATAATATCATGGCCACCCCTTGACGCGGCAACCATTGACTCGGGGTCATCAAAGGTATCGCGGACTTGTAAGATACGGATAACATTTTCTTCATCACCACGGCCTGCAGCCTGGCGAAGCGTCTTGTCGTCCATCGGCATATACAGCAAGTGGTTGCTGGTCTTTGTTGCCCGGACAGTCCCTGCTCGGCGAGATGTAGGTGCTGGTGATCTCTGCGGGCTGTCGGGGTTGTGAGAGTTGTGAGAGCGAAGATCGTCGGTTTCGTGGCGGTGTTCTTCAGAGGTGAGTCGTCGTTCTCCCACCTTCTTTTTCGCCTCGACCAACGCTGCTCGGATCTCTTCGTAGTTTTCAATGTCGTCGGTGGCGCGGTCAAGAGGCTCCTCACCATTGACGTTGGCTTTCCGCGGATTGACACCAGCATCCAGTAAGAGCCTCACCACATCAATGTGGCCGTTGTCAACAGCATCCAGAAGCGGCGTGTCCTTGTCATAGTTGACGCAGTCTAAGTTGCAGCCAGCATCGATCAAGAACTTCACTATCTCGCCGTAGCCGTTAAGAGCAGCGATCTGTAATGGTGTGTTCCCGGCAAAATCAGCGACGTTCAGATCGGCGGGGCGTTCTTCTAAGCGTTGCTTGACAAGATCGAGTTCGCCGCGCGCGCACGCTCTAGCAAGATATGTTTGGCCATGCGCATCGAGGTGTTTCTTGTGGGTGGCCGTTTTGGCTGGGGAGGTCGCTGATTCTGCAGTCGCGGGGGTCGCCAGGCTGCGCAGCTTTGCACTTCGAATGTGCGGGCTTCCACTTGCAGACGAATCATCAGAATTATAATCCATCGACTGCAGCGGAGCAGGCACTCTCTTTTTCTTGAGACCCAGTCCACTGGATTGGGTTTGCAGCTGTGTGGAGAGGCTCCGTCGGTGTGGACGGGCCGGGGGCGAAAGAGATCTGTTTTGCGATGCGTCTCTGTTGCTTCGTGACGCCGAAGCCCTGCTAGAGCCATTTCCGTTTGTGTTGCCAAGGCTGTTTCGGGAGGACTCTTTTGCTGCAGCACGGTTCGAAGAATGGGAGGTTCCGTCACCGCCAGCGCCAGCGCTTGCCAGCCGCAAACGGCGAGCGCTGTGTCCCTCTGTGTCGTCGTCCGACTCAACCTTGGGCGCTTTCCGCTTGTGGGGAACAAGTTTCTCGGGGGGTCGCAGTCGATCTTTGGAGGCGGTGGAGGAGGAGCGGTTTGGTGATTTTGTGCGTTGCCCACGATCAGAGTCTGAGCCGGAGTGTGGGCGTGACGATGTGTTCCGGCTCCTTGGGGGTGAGGCTGGCGCCGAGCTGAGGCTACTAGATGTGTCTTTGGTCCGCGCGCTGCCCGGTTGGAGTCTCTCGTGTAGTCGTTTCTTCTTCGGCACAGAGGCACCATCAGCAGTTTCCGCGGTAATAGATTTGTCTCCCTTGTCTCTCTTCTCGGTCGTGCCATCCTTCTTGTCGGCAGCCTGCCTCCGAGAGGGCGGTACCAGGTCAGATTGTACAGCAGCAGACGCAGACGTGCCGTTGGGCTTGTCTTTGTCCTCGTGCTTGATCACCTTGCGGCTCCGGGGCTTCGACGGCGATCCATCCTTAGACAAGACAATCGTCTCAGCCTCCGAGTTACCATCGGTGCCCCCATCGTCGTCTTGTTTGGCGTCGCGGGACGAAGATGAAGCTGTTTTGGCGTCGCGTGTTGACGTGGGAGAGGCAGTCCTCGCGGCTGAACTTCTGGACCGTTCTTTGGCGGATGAAGACGCGGTTGCTGAAGTGGCGGAAGGTCTGGAGGAAGACTTTGCATCTCTCGAGGATGGTGGCGCGGCGCGAGACAAAGTGGGCGACCTGCTCACTGAGGCAGCAGAAGCTGAAGTTGATTTCTGACGCTGTGAGTCAGGGACACGCGATGCGGAGGCGGTTGAGGAAGCATTAGGCTTCGTGGACGTGGCCTCGGCGGCATTTTGCGCATCCATGACATTTAATTTGAAGAGGGCCGTCTGGTGTACACCATCATGAGAGCGCTTCGGGCCTGCGCAGTGGTGTTGGAAGACACGTGGGCGAGGAAGAGTGCAAAGAGTCGAGGGAGGGAGCAGGTGGTCGTGAATGAAGTCGAAGTCGAGGAGTAATCAAAGCGAGCTCGAAGGGTCGCAGTCGCGTGTCCAAATGAGAAAAATGAGGAAAATGGAGATGTCGCGTCCAAAAAATTGCGAGAGATCGTTCGTGTTGGTGTCGGTGTCGAAGTTGAGACCAACAATCGTCAAATGGAGACGAAATGCAAAATGAGGAGCAAAGGTGCAAAGGGGCCGCGCGATCAAAACAATGCGCCCCGAAAATGAGGTGTTCGCGGTCGGACTATAGATACAATGGAAATAAGTGATAAAAAGTCGCAAAAGATAGGGCGCCGAGATGGCGAAAGGATGGCGAACAGATGGGAGGGCGAGATAGAGATTTCTGACGATACTCAAAACGGGGAGCGAAAGAAAGAAGAGGAAGAGCGAGAGAGGGAGGGAGAGGAGGGAAGATTCGAGGAAACCGCCACACAGACCAGAAATTCACCCCAGTTGCAAATTTGGCTGGCGTTTTGGCTGGTTTGGCTGCTCGTGTCTACAAAAGCAGGCAAGAGCAGGAAGGAGTAGGGCTCCCTGCCAGCCGTCTCCTAGGGTGGTGGGAAGGCGGGAAAAGGAGAGGGGCGACAGTGGCTGATCAAAGGAGGGCTGCAGGAGAAGGCAGGAGCAACAGTCAGATCATACACCAGAGACAAGAGCAGCCAGCAGCTGAATGCACCCCATGCAAGCCGGTCCTCCAGCAATGCCCGTATTAAACCAAAATAAGCGTGGCCTCGCCAGATCCAAAAGTCTGCCGTTCGTTCTTTCCTCCAAAACAACAGAAGATTGTAAACAAGACATGTGCAGCAAAGAAGGAAGGAGAGATGGGTGGCGAGCATGCCAAAACAAAGCTAAACGGCACGCGCAAGTGCGCTCCTATCCAAGATGGCAGTACAGGGACAGGAAGGCACGACTGTTGACTCGGTGGTCAACAACTCCAAACGAGGAAGGCACAATGGGCGTAGGACAGCAGAACAGCTACGAAACGAGACTGGTCGAGAAGGCCAGCCAGCCTGCCAGCCAAGAGAGCCTTTCGTTTCGCAAGGCAACAGCGACGGCTGGGTTCAGGACAGAGTGAACGATTTGTTGTGTGTGGTGCCAATGTGCTCAATCCAAGTTACGAAATTTAGCGGGCATTTTAGGGGGAAGGAGCGCTCCCTGCCGTGTGCAGGCCTTGCTGGGAAAGAGCGGAGGGGGGCGATTACTTGTGCTTCGACCGCTGGCTTCGTGGTGCTCACTTTTGTTTGTCTCGAGCATCGAATCGCCTCACTGTTCTCGCTCTCACAGTCGCTGAACACATCTGCAGTACGCTACAGTTTGCCTGCCTCAACGCCCCAGCGCCCAAGAGTCTGATCGCCGCCTGCGCTGATTGGGCTTTCCGGCCAATTACGGCGGGGCGAACAGCGGCCCAAAACGCAGTCGACCTCCTGTCTCCTGCCTCTGTTCCTGCCTGTCTCTTGCCCCCAAGTCCCCATCCTTCAGTTCTCCTCTTTCAATCTGGAAAGAAGGGTGGGTCTTCAAGGGCGCGCGTGATTGGCCTGGAATCTGTCTCTTGGTTCGTGTCTGAATGGCACAGTAAATTAGCGCTAGTGGCTAGCGCGCATTTGTGCATGAGTACCTACAAAGGCCGACTTTTTGCATCATCTGGGAGGCCTATCATGTACACAGTGTATCTCTGGCTAATTTGTATCTCTCAAACTGTAGGCGGCTCGGTACTTTGGGGACAGCTCTTTGTCTATTTTTGCTGAGAGCGTTCTTGCCTCGCTCTTTCCCAGCAGCTCTGGTTTCGGCTCGCATCTTCAGAAATTAAAGATAGAGGGCCCAAAAAGGAGGTTCTCGAGAATCTCGACCTGCACTTTTCTCGGTTCTCGTCGTTTTGCACCCTCGACCCAGGTTCTTTGGACCACAAAAGGTGGCATCTTTTGTTTGGACCCGCCATCAGACAAGATTAAAGAACTGCGCCCCCTGCTCCTCGACCCTACTAGCTCCTGCGCGGCCGCGACGATCGCGCGACGGACAAAATAGCACGCTATTTTTCACCTCTGCTTGTGCTCTGTGTTCTCTTTCGTGCCAGAAGGCTAGCCGGTAGTAGGTAAGCAAACACGAAGAAGAACACGTTGGCACGTTCTCACCTTGCAAACATCCACATCGCCTCGGTGCATTCTGTTCTGCGTCTTCTGTGCATTCTGTACTCTGCTGCAGAAGATCGAGACAAAGGTGGGATTCCGCGCGGCTCCTCTGTGTCTATATCAACTGATCTGCAGCCGGTTCACCAACTGCACCACTCAGAGTAGGGCGCTTCGAAGCACAAAGTATCCAGACGTGCAGCTATCTCGTGACCGCATGACACCATATCTCTCTCTGCAAGACTCTCGGCCGTTGGCTCGCCTCGCCTGGTCTTGATTTCCAACAAGCTTTCCCCTCCAGGTCCAACTTGACAGAAACAAACGAGAAAACGTTCTTATCGCTACCATGGCTACACCACCACCACCACCACCACCACCACCACCACAGCTGCCACTACCAGCAACCTTGGACAGTGTGCAGATCAAAAACCTGCCTGCAACAGCATTCTACATTTCCGACTTTATCACAGAAGAGGAGGAGCGGCAGATTCTCCAAAGGGTAAGCGGCGTTGGTGGTCTGGCGATAATGACAGCCTTGCGCTGACAATGTTGGGCTTTTTCTTACCTTTCCCTTCCCAGGTCGAGGCTGCACCGAAACCAAGATGGAAGCAGCTCTCCCACCGTCGACTACAAACATGGCCCTCCGATCTCCTTCACGATAAGCTTCTCGATGCGCCGCTCCCGCCGTGGCTTGTCGACCCTGTCATCACGCGGCTCCTCACCATTCCTGTGCGGTCCAGCAGGAATGACAGCATCGAGACTGACAGCGAAGAGAAGAATGGCGAACAAACGGACAACATATTCTCCAACAGCCCCCACAAGCGTCCGAACCATGTCCTCATCAACGAGTATCCACCGGGTGTAGGAATTATGCCGCACAAGGTGGGTTGTAACACAAAAAAATAATATTGAGAATCGAAGAAGAAAGTGGGAGTCGGAGTGGTCTGGTACATAAGCTCACAGTTAAATGTTGCTTGTGTCTCTAGGACGGTTCGGCATACCACCCCGTAGTCTGCACCGTAAGTCTGGGCGCGAGCCTCTGCCTGAATATCTACAAGAACAACGAGGACGGCACTCTGCACACCGAACCGGTGGCCCGCATTCTCCAAGAGCCGCGTAGTCTCCTGGTCACCACCGACGGCCTCTACACCGACTATTTGCATGGCATAGCCGATATTGAGAAAGACGTCGATTTATCCGAGTCCACCGTCGCCAACTGGGACCTGCTGCGATCGAAAGAACCCTTTTGTTTCTGGGCAGAATGCACGAGAGACACGCGTCAGCTTGACATATCGAGATGTATTGAAGGTGTCGAAGCTGGGTAACAAGTTCGGGATGTTCAAGCGGCCGTGATGCAGCAGCCAGGTGCAATGCAATAAATAGCTCGACAGAGAGCGCTTCAGAAGACAAACGGAATCATCCTCCACTTCTTGGCCACCCGCTCTGCACCAAACTTCTCGGCGTACCACTTCTTGGTGCGGTCCGCCGTCACTCCGAGACCTGCGAGAACGAACAACAGAGACGACAGTATAGTCCGGTTGAACAGCTTCCCCTCCGGCGCGGTCACAATGGACAACGCGACGTACAGGAAGAACTCGCAGGTATAGTGCGGGCTGACAAAGTAGCGGAACAGTCCCTCCTCGGGCAGGGTGTACTTCTTGAGGCTGGCAAGGTGGACGTGGCACTGGTACTGGCCCACCCACGCGAGGAGGAAAAGAGGCGTGCCAACAACAATCTTCACCAATGCCTCGTTACTGGCTGTGAAAGCAGATGCTGCAGATGACGCACCCAAATGCCTCGTAGCCAGAATAGCCTCTGCCATACAGTTAGCCAAGGTCAAAGATCAAACAAGGATATGAAACAAAGGGAAGGACGTGTAGACAAGGAGGACATACGTGAACCCTCGACCCATATGGCGACGCTCATGATCGCATAATACGCAAAGCCAAGGGCAAAATGCGCAACGTTCATCGAAGCCTTCGACGGCTTGAAAACGTAGAGGTACTCGTAGAGACGGCGTCCGGACTGCAGTGCCTCAAGCACGAAAGCAATGGCTACCTGGGCAAGGGCCATGGAGGTTGCTGGAGTCGATGTCGCAACCAGGTCGGAAGACTGCTGGCTCTCCAGGATGCGCCCAAAAAGGTTGTCGGGCGTCGTCGTCTTGTGGCCAACTGCATCCGCCTGCCTCCACGACCACCATTGGGCAGCCCAGTAGGAAGTTAAGATCAAGTAAAAGGCATAAAAGCTAATAAACCACGAATGTGGCACCTGCAGTCGAGAAACGATAGCACCGACTATCCGTGACATTTGCGTCCGGCTCGGGCTCGAGTGCAGACTTATCATCCGCCTTGGCTTTGCCTTTGCCCTTGGGGTCGGCGACTGTACTCTTGCTGTCTCGTGCACCGTAGTCGAGCAGCACCTTTTGTGTGGCCGCCGGGAGAAGTGTCAATGCCACAATGGCAGCCGCAAGTCCGGCAAAGGATGCCTGGCAGAGGTTGGCGGGAGACACGGAGGTCACAGCAGCCCCGATCGGGGAGAAGTAGCTCGACAGAGCATCGAAGCTCAAGGACATCTTGTCGGCAGTCCTTCTTTTTGTGAGAAAGCAAATGTGGTCGTTTCGAAATGTGCTGTCGGCGCGAGGACGGTTGTGTACGAGAGAAACTATCCGGTCGATCGATAATAGGGGTTGTGGTCGGGAGTGTTAAGTTGAGTGAGCGTCCCACTCTTCATGTTTTTGTACTCAGTACACCTACGTATACGTATACGTTGTACTACATACTTGGGGTCCTTCGACACTGTGGGAAGGATGGTCCAGCCACGTGCCGGCCGGGCCTGCTGGTGTGGCAATCGCCAGTCGCTGCTTCCCGTATTGATGTCCAGACCCAGATGCAGCAGTTTTGAAGCAAAATGACAACCTCGAAAACGTCTAACTCAAAGATGTCGTATCCTTTCGTCCCATCGTTCTTTCCGTCTAATATTTTTGCGGGTCGGTTATCCAGCCGGGAGAACTGTCCGTATTGCCTGGGCCAATCGCTCACAGTTGCACCGCTGGGAAGGCGTGCCCCACACTAGTGAAGCGATGCTCTTTAAAGCACACGCGGGGCATTCTGGGGGAGGACCCCAGGCCTTTCCGACGTTCCCCCGGTCTGCCCAAACATCGTCTTCTCTTCTTTTTCTTTTGATTTTGTATTTAGAGCGAGTTCTCTTTCTTTTTTCCATCATCCATTACCTTCTTCTACATCCTCTTCTACCACCCCATCACCTCTCGACATGGCCGCCCCCTACCCCCAGGTCGTCCTCTTCGGCGACTCGCTCTTCCAGGGCGCATCCGAAACTCTTGACGGCTTCTCTCTCCAGGCCGCTCTCGAGACGCACTGCATCCGTCGCTACGATGTCGTGAACCGCGGCCTCTCTGGCTACAACACCTCCCAGGCACTCCGTGTACTACCCAACATCTTCCCTCTGCCACCGTCCGAACCCTCACCGTACACACCCAAGGTCGCCTACCTCGTTGTGCTTCTTGGCGCCAACGATGCTGCCCTGCCGGCAACTAAGGACAACCAGCACGTCGACCTGGCCGAGTACGAGGCGAACCTCAAGGCCATCCTGACGCACCCCAACATCCAGGCCCACAAGCCCGGCAAGATCCTCGTCGTCACACCCCCGCCAGTCGACAGCATCCGGCTTAACGAGTTTGAGCGCATCAACTACAACGGGACATCGACTTCGCGTCAGGCACTCGTTTCCGCGCAATACTCGGAGGCAGCACGCGTGTGGCTCAGTCTGTGCCCAATACCGCCGTCGTGGACCTGCAGAAGGCGCTGATGGACCTTGCCATTTCACGCACGGCCGGCTTCGACCCCAAGAGCGGCGTCGTGCTCGGCGACGAGGCCGGTGGCCAACGGGGCTACCTGGCGAACCTGCTGACAGACGGCCTGCACCTCAGCGGCGAGGGCTACCGGGTCTTGTTTGAGGAACTGGTGCCTCACATTGATCCACCAAAGCCGCGCGAGACGATGGAGGGCTGGACCTATCCCGAGTGGCGTGTGGCTCCCTGGCTGGAGAGGAAGTAGACGGCGGTAATCTGTTGGACTAGACGAAAATCAGAGTTGCAAAGAGTACTTTTGATTAATGCAAATAGAGCCGTTTGAATAAATCTAGACATAAATTTGGCAAAAGGCTACCCCTGAAAAGAGAGACACTTCATCTGATTGCATGTGCGGTTAACGACGACTTCCACTTTAGACGACGGACTTATGAGACACGGCTCCTGCCTACGCCCACTTACACTACTTACACTCTTCTCGGAGCCAATTACCTGGCAACGCGCCTAGCAACACGCGCTTTCCACAAAGAGAAGGCGCTCGTAACACGCGGGTGTTTGGCAGTAGCGGCCGTCACTCTGCGCACTCAGGCACCCAAAAGCACTGTAGCAGTTGCCTTGCGAATCGTAATATCCCCCGTTCGCCGCCCAATTATTTTAATAGGGAAAATCGCTGAAACCTGAAAAAAGTTCCGCCATCACAACGTCGACTGTATCATCTCCAAACACGCATTCTCTCTCCTGTCGCCTCTCTCTCCCGTTTCCACACTCGAACCCGAATCGATCTCTTTCGAGAATATTTTCCGTACACTCGACCCGCCACATTCACCTCGCTCCTTCCAAGACAGGACGACTTCCACCCCTTTCGTTATCCACTGTACATCGCACCTGCCTCTCCCCCCCTTTTCTCCTCCTCGCTCTTTCCCGATTCTTGAATTCTCGAACGAAACCCATTCCTCCCTCTTCTCCTGTTCAAGGTCTCGACTGCTCCTTCCCTCTCCCCCATCCAGCCGACCGATCAACACTCGACGCCCTCGCTTTAAATCACCTTTCAGGAAGGCCCGCACCTTCTCCATTCGCAGAGCCTCCATCGCCCCTACCTTTGTCTCGACCTACGGAGTCTGATATCTCTCTTGAATCTCTCGCCTCTTTGCGATACAACAACAAAGCAACAACCACAACCAATACCATCCGTCTTCCATCCGTCTTCATTGCCCTCGACATTTGAGACCCATCTCGGACTCTGCAACAGCGACCGAGCCCATCTCGAATCAGCTAACACAACTGATATCAAACCCCTTGCGCAACCATTACTCTTCGGTGTCGAGCGACGAGTCTTGTTCCCAGCAAGCTCTTCAACTTTCCGTTAATACATTGGCCTTCGCACTATTCGGACCACGGACACAGCCCACTGCAAAGCGCGATATCACATACATCTCGATACACCCAGTGCTGCGATCAAGACCTTCTCGGTGCGCGATCACGAACGCCCTCTTCTCCCTCGACGGCGTCCGTGCGAATATACAACAGCAAAACAAATCCCATCTCCAACTTCCATCAGTGCGCCCTCGGTTCAGCTACAAGGACACGCCCGGTGCGTGTGTGGGCAGCAGACAAGGAGCGACAGAAGAGCTCTGGGCTGGTTCGTGTCGACTCTATAGCAAGGGTGTGTGTGGTGCAGAAGACATCACTTCGACGTGAAAGCATCCGGAGTCCAGCTCAGCCAATTTTGGCAGGCCAAGAAGGCACGGATCAGTGGCACAAAGACACGAGTCAAAAGCGATCAAGGTTGAATACAACGAAAACCGAACAACACGCAAGTCGCGCGATATAGCAAGCAAGAGCCTTGCCAAACACGTCCAAGCATACACGAGCAGCTCGAACCTTCTCAGCTCACACCCCTTTCTCGTCGACTTTGGCTACAGTCTAACGACGCCGGTCGTCCCTCGGTTTCCCACTGGCCTTCACCTCATCAACTGACGGCTTTCCCATCTCCAATCTGCACAGCCTACTGAGGGCATGGATACTCGCTTTTTCGTGAGTCGTGAAGAGTTCCACAATGTCCAAATGGACGTAAGGCAGCTACAGGCCGTCCAGTCGACCCAGATTGAACGGATACAGCGCCTAGAGAAGCGTCACCAAGACGATGCGGCCATGCGATCCGCATGGTCAACCTCGCCTTTTCCAAGCGCTTTGGTGGGCACACCTCAGCACGGTATGTCTTTGTATACAACACACCTTATATACGTCTCAGAACCCTTTTACTAAACAAACTTTTTTTCTCAGGCCCCATCCGGATACCGTCAACAGAAAACTTCGATCTAGATGAGCAAAGTCAAACGCTGGGCTCCCTACACCTCGAGCCTGACGATGAACCGATCCGAAGAGCAGCTGCAGCCTCGCGGGCTAATAGTGTTCGCTTCGATGAGAGCGCCAACTTGGCCCAGAGCGGCAGAAGTTTTGGTGACATGCCCTTCCGCCCTGGGAGCAGCCTTATGATGGAACGGTCGCTCTCACACAAGTCGGATGGCAGGCACAGCTCCGCCGGTCACTCTGTACACTCTGTGCACTCCGCGGCATCTGGGCGGGGCAGTAGCATTGCGCTTGACACCAACTTTATGACGGGCGGTCACGAAGACGACTCACCCATTGATATGCCGGAGCCACCACCGGTTTTCTTTGTGTTGGGCTCCGTGCCAGCCATCATCCGCTGCTGGCTCACGAAAGACTTTGCCAACAACACGCTTCTATACGCGGCTGTGTGCACGGGGGCACAGAAGTCGACCATTGACTTTTCTCTCGTCAAGGAGCTTGGCTTGGACGACCTTATCTACCGCGAGGTCGACAACTCATTCAAGATTCACCTGCAAACATACCTTGCAGAGGCCATTCCCGCAACGAAGTCGGCCGACCCGGTTCCGCAGATCCCCTTCCTGGCTATCAACTTTGAAGTTGTTGGTCCAGAGCACGTTTCTGACACCGAGAATGGCAAGGGCATCCGCATCTTCATTGGCAGCGATGCTCTCCGGGTGCACAGCGCAGACATTCTATTCTCACGAAATCTTTTGTCTGTGTACAGCAGTGAGCGGGAGAAGCTGAGCGTCCCCTTCGTGCGGCCTGAGAATGACGCTCTGTTCAAGAATCTTTGCACGGTGAGCGCCGTTCCGGGCCGGCCCAAGCTTAACGCTGCCGCTGCAGAGTTCGTATCGAGCGATACCAAGTCTCGTGGCAGTATCAATGGAGCGGACGATGAGCACCAGCAAGAACACCTTGGCGAATACGACGACGACGATCTGGACAGTGTACCCGACGACGAATCACGACACTTCCAGGCCCAGCAAGATCAGAATGGTGAGCATGAGGTCCTCCAACTTCACCGGGGACCGCCTGGTCTTCATAGCATCTCGACCGCCGTCGGCGACGCCAGCATACTCAGCCCTGGTGCTGTCTCTCCCACATCGGCCCATCCCATCCCGTCTGCAAAGTGGCACGGGGCAGCTTCTGGCGCTCCCTCTGAGAATGGGCAGACAGTGAAAAGCTACCACGAAACTCGACGAGCTCGGACTATTCCGGAAAGGAAGCCGGGCCCAACCTAGAGGGTGGCCGTCGTGAGGCGAGCGCCATTTGGGGCTCCTGGCGCCAAGGCGGGTCTACCACGGGTAGCGATGGCGGACACCGGGAGAATGGCCCCCTGAGCGGGTACCAGCCAGCTGGACGTCCCCGGGCAATGAAGGTTCTCAAGCCAAAGGCCGGAAATGGCTCAACATCAGCTCGGACCGGATCTTCGTATGAGCCTCCCCCGCCGCCACGTTCGAGCGGTGAGCATCGCCGGAAGAGCCAAGGGCCTTCCAGCACGGCCGTCTCTGGACATGAGGGCAGCAGCAGTGGAGCCGGTGCAGGAAGCAACAATGCAATCAGCAGTGGCGGCAACAGCGGTGGTGGCGCGAGTGGGGGCGGCACGGCACCTTCGAACGTCATTCGGTGGGAGTCGAAACGAAGCATCAGCAGTAGCAATGCAGCGGCGCTCCATGCTGGCCACGGCAAAGAGAACAAGAGCCAACAAGGCCTTGCCGCTCTAGAGTCTCGCAACAACACATCGACAGGCCCCCGAACCTCCAACCCTGTGGGTGGCGCATCTGCATTTGCGTGGATGAAATCGTCCAAGTCGAAACCTTCCACGGCCGAATGAGCGTCAACGGAGCACAGCTTAACGGCATGACAATACTGCCATATCGAGGTCCAAGCAACGATTGTCGCTTAACTCTTAAGTTACTTTGCAACCACTACCGGGTGCATATTTGACGTTTACCACTGCGTCTTTTTTGCGCGGCTCTAGCTAGGGTGTTATATGGGGGCTGTCGAGGAAGGGCAATAATGGGGGATGCTCCCGGTTTGTACTATGGCGACAAAAACAGAAGTCGCCTTTAGCTGTATGGATAGGGCCCTTGACAACATGAAGTTGCCGGCCAGCATATCAAAGGGAGAGTTAACCCGAAGTGGCTTTTTAACTCTATGAATACTTCAATGCCGCATAGTCTTTACTGTATGCAGGCCAAAAACATTATAAAAATACAAACCTTTAAAAAAAATGATAAATAAATAAATAAAAACATGCAGTGCATTCGTTTTAATAAATCTCAAAAAATATTTTATATGCACAGGTGCTCTATTCACTCGCGAGAGCATCACTGACAGCTCCTCCAACTGCATTTATACATCTAAATCTTGGACGACAACAGGGTCGACAGCGCCAGCTTCGTATCGGCGCCCGTGTCCTTGACCAGGCCGACAATCTGGCGGAACTGCGGGATACCAGCATCGCCCATGGTCTCATACATCCAGCTCTCGGACGTCGTCACCGTCGCACCCGCCGCCCGCAGCCGCGCCATGGCAATCGGTACCTCCTCGGCATTGGACGAAGAGACACCGTCGGCCAGCACGTACACCTTGTAGCCCGCCGCCAGCAAATCAAGAGCGGTCTGGGTGACGCAGATGTGCGACTCGATGCCGATAATCACGACCGACGAGAAGGGTGTGGGCGCCGATGCAAAGGCATCCTGCACCTCGGGCGTCCACATGCTAAAGACGGTCTTGTCGGCATCGACAATCAGCTTGGCCTTCTTGTCGGCGCCGCCGTCAGCGGATGGGGAAGCGGAGTAGAGCGACGACAGCTCGGGCACGGTGTCGCCGAGGCGGGCGCGGTTCTGGGTGGTGACGACGACGGGGATATCGAGAATAGCAGCGGCGCGGAGCACCTTGCGAGAGGTGAGGATCCTGGAGGGGGGTGGAAAAAAAAGTCAATATCATGATCATCAGATGGTATGCCGACAGATGCCGAGGTGACGAAGACCTTACACTTTGTCGAACTCGTGGATGGCCTTGCGGAACTTCTCCTGGATGTCGCAGACAAAGACAGCCGAGTTGGGGATACGGAGGGTCGTAGTGGGAGCCATAGTGGCGGGTGTGCTGCTGGAGAAGCGGACGTGAGTGTTGTGAGAGAGAAGAGTTGGTGATGCTATTGAGGCGGACGGAGGCCGGAACTGGGTGCGACTACTGCGAGTTTGGGCGGAGAAGAGAGGGCGGCAAAGAAGGACGGGGCCGGCGGCGGCAGCAAGTCTTTTAGGGAGGATAGATGAGGCAGGTGACAGAGGCATGGATTATGGACAGAAAAGAAACAGTCTCACGATAAGAAAGAGTAAAACTTTATGCGATATCACGTTTGTGTTTTGGGTCAACGGCTTTTCCATGCGTCCGGCTTAATACAGTTCGTCGGCCGTTGCCAATTGGAGAGGTTGTCTTGCGGGGAGGCGAACTGTGTGGGGTAAGAAGCCTAGGCACAGTCGGAAGCCCCAGGCCCCCTCTCTCCCCCATTCCAGTACCGTAGCTTCGGCGGCAGCCCCTTTGGGAGTCCCGAAGCTGTTGCTATGCAGTCCTCCTGCAGTTCTTCAACTACGGGTTATGTGAACCTTTGCCTTTCAAGTGTATTTCCTTCTTTTGGAAATACTTCCATCTTTGGGTGATGTATGGTATTTTGTATAATTTCATATGCTTTTATGAGATATTTTGAACTTATTTGAATATTTTGTAAATATTTGGTACTTCCTGGTAAATGATGATAGGGAAAAAAAAGAGAAAAAGAAAAAAAGAAAAAGAAAAAAGCAAGCGACATTAATTCAACAGAATGAAACACAGGTACCGGAACAAACAGAACGACTTTCATATGAACAACCTTCACATGCTGATATGAGACTGAAATGTAATCGAGCTTCCGGACCCGCCCCCGGAAGTGCGACGAGCGCATGTCTGTGACGTTGCCAATCTGTGCTCATGGACGCCTATATAGTTGACGGGCTCCGGCTTGTTTGTTTCGGGCACGCAATCATTATATCAATCGGAGATGACCGTACCTTGTGCCCCCGCATATCGTAGCCTTGTGCAGCCCCATACAACGCGGAAAGAAGATGAAGAGTCATGGCTGTCATAGATATAAATGGTGTGTAGCACGCAGAATATCACACGATACGCAATATCAGGTCTGGGAATACGCGACGGAGCACATTTGGAGAGTGCACTGTCCACGATCAACGGAAGCACAGGACCGCCTAGCAGGTGGCCATGCTCAAGAGTTAGAAACGGTAGCTGTTTTGAAATTGAATAGTTTATTTTGTTATTTTTGGAAAAGTAGGCTGTGCATGTATGCAAGTTGCTTGGGGATGAATCAAACCATGGATGCACGAAATATTTCTACACTAGATGCCGCTTCCCCTCTCAAAAGTTCAGCTTTTAGATACAAGATGCCTGGGCAAGGTGAAAAGAGAGAAGGAAGAAAGCGGCATAGACAAAGAAGGTGGTGGGAGGTCGGAGAGTAGAAGGGTGGGTAGATGGAGGACGAGTAAAAGTGTATTAGGATATCAAGAGACTGTTGACATCTATTTCAGGGAAGCCTGGATCGACTCGAGAACCTCAATCTCAATCTTGGCCTCGGCAATGTCCTGCTCGCTGCCGGCGCCGTTGGCAATCTTCTGGGCCTCGGCCAGCTGGGTCTTGACGGCCTCGGCGCTGAAGTCCTCGACGGGGTAGCCCTCGACGGCGTTGATGCTCAGCACCGAGTTGGGCTGGACAATGGCGAAACCGCCGGACACTGAAGGTGTTAGTGGTGATGTTCAATATGGTAGAGGTTGGCCGGCCGGCCGGACACTAGCATAAATATATCTTGGCCATGGCCGACCGCTGCCGCGGCCGGGACAAACTTACGGAAGAACTGCTTGGTGCCGCCGCTCTCCTCAATGACCTCAATCAGGCCAGGCTTCAGCTGCTCAATCGACGGCACGTGGTTGGCCAGGACACCCATCTCACCGGACTCGGCGGGATGTTGACCTGCACGACGTCCTGCGACTTGTAGATGGTCTGTTCGGGGAAGACATGTTAGCATTCGTTCGTTTCTCGTTCGGAGCTGTCGTCGGAATGTTCGGTTCGAGGTTGCGCAGGGTGTTGACATCGATGTTGCTGGTGCATCAGGCGCACGTGGGATGTGTCATGTTGGGTGTGTAGTGTATGTTGGGGGTAAACGTGGTCGGTCTCGTCATGGTAGTCATTTTGCGCGGTTTAAATATCCGTACCTGGTGAGGCAGAGACAAGCTCAGCTTGATCTAGATAGACACAGAACGGTTAGCAGGGGGTTCGATAGAGCTTCGGCAAGCAACAACGGCGATGCTTTGGGAGGACATCGGGCTTGCCTTGTCGGGGACAGCATCGGCATAGGTTCTCCGCTGGAAAGCGACCCGCGAAGCCATGGTCGGGCGCGCGCGCAGCGCAGCACGGGCAATGCGCATCGAGTTCATTGTGACGGTTGGTGGGTGTCGAAAAGGAAATCGAAGATGGGGAGGTGCGTGTGGGAGAGAGAAACCGTCAATTGGGGTTTCTGCGGGTGGCGTGGATATGCGTGTCGGTTGGAGCTTTCGGAGGACGGGAGCAAAAAAACATCGCCAACAAAATGAAAATGGATTCCGATTTTCCTTCGAGCCCCCCAAGGGGCGGATCCACCGTTCTACCCGCACCCTGCCTTAGCCGGCAAAAAACAGAGTCACATGACAAAAGCACATGATCTATCACAAGATCTGGCACCTGACTTAAAATGCGGATATATGAGTATATGCCTACTAGCATATCATAGTAACAAGGCCCTCCAAATCCTGTTTAGACGCATGACCTCACTCCCGTCCGTTTCCGAGACAGGGGCGAAAACTGGTCGGCTTCGCAGCACCAAGGCATGACCTCATCATGACAATACACTCTGCGCAGCATGGAAACAAATCTGGGCGCCGCGCGCAAGAGCACTTTGTCCACTGCCTGAACACCCTGCGCCTCCCTCCGTTCTCGGGCGTCTTTCATGGCCATGACAAAAACACATCAAGAAATCAAGACCGACCAAAGAAAAAAGATTTCTCAAGAACATGACGGGAGGATGACGAAGCCCGAAGTACAGATACGGCAATTCTCTCGAGATCAAATCCAGGCAGCAGATTTCTCACATCTTCTCATCCTCCCTCATTGTCTCGACGAGTCAAGGGAAGAAACGGTGCACGAATATGGAATCGCTTGCACATGCTCGATATGTCATTGTTTGTCCCTTTGAAACTCGAAACCCTCTTCACGAGGTGCAGTCAGGGAATTGTGGTGCACCGCCTTTCAGCCTCTCTTTGCACTTTCTATGCACTCATCCTGCGACTGCAGCATTCAGATATATGCCGGGCGAATGGCAGCAGTCAAGCGACAGCCAGCGTTTGCTGATTGTTTGACCACCTGCTTGAGCCTCACTCTAAGTCGTATGTTCATGCCATAAGCCGCACCAACGATGGCGTTTTTTTGATGTTGGGTCTTTTTTCGGCTCTTTGAGTCCCTGCCATAGTACAAAGACCTGCCAACATTCGGGTTATCAATAGTTTGGCCCGTATTCTCATGGCCCTTTGGTTTAGGCCCAGGGCCTTTTTTCTACACGGGCTCTTTTTACACCAACCGCTGCGCTGGCAGCGACCCTTTGGGCGGCCCTTTTTTGCACCTTTCGTAAATCCCTCAACCAACGATCCAACCTCTTCCACCACATGCATGTACCAGTGAGAAGCAAGCGGACGCGCGATCGCGCTTGTGGACCAGAGCAAAAAGAGGAGAGCACAACAAAAGAACAAAGGGGGGGGAGCAAAGGAGAAACTGAGAGAGAGAAACCACGCACTGCGATTGATCCTAGCGCCCGTGACGGTTTTTTCTCTGTTCTCCCGGCGTTGGGGCATGAAACCCACTAAGATCGCTAAACAGCTAGCAAAAAGGGGAAGCGTGTATGCTAGGGATGTCTCCTCTAGGTAGATGAACATCACTTACAAGCTGGGGAGGGAGCTCTCCATCTCTTTTATTATTTCCATTATCAAATGGCGAAAGAGCCCCTCAAAATCAAAAGATGCAGAAAAGGACTCAAAGGAAAGAAGAAAAACAAAGAGTGGAATAAACGATAATGAAAACGGTGAGATCTCGTGGATCTCGTGGGACTTGAGAGAGCGTTTTCTTCTCTTCTCTTTCTTCTCGGCTTGCCCTGCTTCAAAGGAAGCAAGCTCACGATAATGGAAGCACCCGGCAGAGCAAGAAAAAGGAAAACGCGGCGCTTTGTCATGACGGTTCTGGAAGCAAGCCGTGTGGTCACCCGGAACACCAAAAAGGAACAATAAAACATACAGAGAACAGAAAAAAAGAAAGCATGTGTTCGTTCCACGCTGCAACGGCTTGTGGCCGCCATTGTACGATTCGCTGCAAGGCGGTTCTGAAATCTACTCATCTATATTTCCTTCAGGTAATAGTCGCGTTCGTGAGTTTTGTCCGCCGATTTTCCTTATTTTTGTAATTTATTTTGATATTCAATTTTGGTATTTCTGTGCCTGTGCGAGGAGGGCCACACCGACAATTTGGACGCCATGCCGTTCTGTCTGCCGTGGGACCCCCTCTTTTTTTCTGGTGTTCTTTGCGTTTCCCGTTTCTCGCGATGCTTTCGTCCTATGTTCGATTTGGTGTGCTTTTGGTGTGTGTTTGGTTGTGTTTTGGCGTGTTCCCTGTGCCAAAGTGGGACAAGCTTTTGCAGAACCAGCTTAGACTCGGGACGATGGAATGCTTGTACAGGCAAGTACAGAGGACAAGAAGCCACTCGGCCGGGGGGTAGCACGAAACGGCGAGCCATCAAAACGGACACTAAGATTTAGTGTGAGAGGGCTGTCCTTGTTCACCGCTGTTGAGGCGAAACGGTGGGTGGCAGACTCACAAAGGATGTCTGCCGCTCTTTCTTTCCGCTCTTCGCTCCCTTGCCTGCGTTGGTGGTGGTGGCTCCTTCCCACAGGCACAATTTTGGTGTGTTTCGATTTCACATTCCAAAATAGGAAACTACAAGGCCTTCGCAGTGGAGGGCCGAAAGAGACCCAGAGTAAAAAAGTAGGGAAGGAGCATGTTTCCCGAGTCCGAAAGAAGCGCACTGTTCACACAATGACCCATTTCAAACTTTCAGCCCTTTCAAATCTTACTGTGTACGACGTCCAGTCGTAGGGAGGGGATCTCGCAATTCTTCTGGTGTTAGTGTGTGGTGGGTTTTACGATCGTACTTCGTAGGGTTGAGTTAACGGCATGCCTTGCGGTTTCTGAAAGAAAAAGGGAAGTCCGGCACGATGTCTCGCTCGCACCTGCCGTTGTGCTGCTGTTTCTTTCCTCTCCCTTTCTCCATTTCTGTCCATACGCGGCATGAGCGCCAAAGGGTCCAAATGGGGAAGCCGAACACGAACGAGAAGAGAGGACAAAAAAGAAAGAAAAGAGCAATTTGCAGGAGCATTGTGCATTGCAACTGCGGGGTTCGCAATAACGACGACACAATCGATTTACGAAGCGGCTTTTGAATAAAGGACAGAGGCAGAGGACAGAAAGAGGGGAAGTTTGAATGAGGCCGGAGGGAGGGCTGGTTGTGGTGTCGTGGGGGTCATTGGCCGGTTCAGCACAAGACCACACACACACACAGATTTGACTGCAACCTGGAGAGTGTCGTATGTCGTATGCACACTGCGAAAACGGCATAAACTCATCTTAACAGAACGTGGGAAACGGTGCGACGCGTGCAGAGTATCACTTTGAAGGGCTTCTTTCATCTGACTTGCATACAGTAAGTCGAGACAAAGGTGACGACGTATTCATGCGGGCCGTAAGCTGCCGCACGGCGGCCAACTGTGTTTTTTGCTGTCTTCGCTTTCGCTCCTCTTTCTCAGCTCTCGTGAGACGTCCCTTGGCCCCTCGACCCTTACTGGCATGCTGATGAGCGGCGTCGCTGGCAAGACATTGGCAGGGAGCTTACGTTGACATGATGCAACGGCGACGACAAAAGGGTCACAGAAGGGTCACATTGTCCGTGATTTGCACAGTGATTTCTTTGTGTTGATGAGCGGCCGCTGTTTCGGCCGCATTTTCTCCTCTTCTCGAAGTTTGGAATGCTTCTGCAGGAATTGCGGTGAACACAACATGGAGGACCACTACATCTGGCATAAACGGGGATTTACAGTTGCAGATGTAGCATTTTGAATATCCTCGGCTACCATGTTCCTGCTGTTTTCACTTCTTCACTGCACCCTTCTTTTTTGGAGATCGACATACAAAAGCAACGATCCAAACAGGGTCTACACCACCTTTCCAGCTTTCTAGCAGTGTTCTTGCGACAATCCGCTGATTGTTCAGGAGGGTTTTGAGGGGGAGGCGAAGAGGCGTTGCGACTGGACTGCCATGTTGTTGCAGCAAGACACCCTTCTTCGTCTGAGCTAGTCGATCTTGGACTGCACTTGGTCTTCGAGGTTGTCGTGGTCGAGTGTGGTTGTCTGTGTTGGCCAGCGAGCCAGCGTTGTTTGGTCCTTTTTCAATCCCCATGGCCGTATGGTCGGAAGATTTTACATGATAGACATTGGATTGGCGACAAGCGACGAACGACAGACGGACACACGAGCAATATGACCAGTCACCGTTTTTGCAGCAGCTTCTCCTCTTTCCTAACATCTTGTTGTATATGGAAATATTACGGTTGTGCATATGGCACGTCGCTTGCGGCGGAGACATTGCAAAATATCGAAGAGGAGAGCCACGCAGTTTGATGGACGCCATGCATGGAGGTAGCTTGTCAACGTGCAGTAGGCCCGCATGGCGGCAGGGCAGGTGGACAAAATATCGAAGCAATGGAAGCTACACTCAATACTCGGGACAACCCAAAGGGGAGCAGAGACGATACCAGAAGGGTAAATGACAAAGTATATAAAGTGTAACAGGATCAAGATGGCGAAAGAGATCAAGCGACCAACAGAGGTTGGAAAAAGCAAGCAAACTGATATGCCCAGTACGTTGACGAGACGATCATTGGAGGGTCGTTTTCTGCAACTCATGTACATTGCCAAAACGAGGAGTTGAATATCCGGGACAAGAAATGCAAGAGACAATGAGAAGTGTCATTGCTGCAGGATCTCTTGTGTGTTATGCGAGTCTCTTCTTGACTACAAGACTACATACGTATCCTGGTTATCCTAAAAGCTTGATTGTACGGGTGCCTACTTGATTGTTCTGCAAGCCAAGGGATCTTCACCGTTCCTTTTTCTTTGCAAGAGAAAGCAAAAAGGCCTCGTAATTAATGTCCAGTGCCACGACATCAAGCATGGAAGCATTATCTCGACAAGCAAACAACGCCGCCAAAAGTGGCGTTTCTCGGGATGATATGCAGGTGAGAAACGGCGGCAAAGAGGCGATCCTTTTGAAAGAGTGTCCGAAAACCCCAAATAAAGAAGCAAAGAAGCAAACTCAAAAAGAAATACGATTCATTACGTCGTTGTACAATCCAACACGACCGGTGCGTAGTCAGATTCAATTT
The DNA here is from genome assembly GCA_016097105.2 of Sporothrix variecibatus. Lineage (NCBI taxonomy): Eukaryota > Fungi > Ascomycota > Sordariomycetes > Ophiostomatales > Ophiostomataceae > Sporothrix > Sporothrix variecibatus. Next base: position 2,779,061 of record JADMNI010000007.1, on the reverse strand, counting down.
TGATATCTCGTATACGGTCTCTTTACGGAGCAGCCATCTTGGACAATGTCCTCCGAAACGGCGAGATGTTGGTGTATGGCTCTCGTAAAACGGAAGCAAAAATCAAGGCCATTTCACATTCCATGCCTGGCCACACCTCAGCTTTCTTTGCCCTCTCTCTTCACATTTACATTGCTTTCCACGTTGCAGAACGGGCTAGCTGCAGACATGCATGTCGAAATGAATTTCAGATGCGTCCCTTCATTTTGGAGATTTTGTTTTCCCTTTCTTCGGCTGTTTCGTTTCATTAGGCCCTTTCCCCCCCCCCCTAGGAAAACAGGGTTTTTAGCTGTTTAGCTGGGATGATATGGCACAAGCTACGGAGCGTATCTTGACTCCCGTAATTTAAACCAAAGGTAGGGGCTTGAGAAAGAAAACAAGTGGAAAATAAAATTCAAAAATAAATTGAAATTGAAATCGCCCTCAAATCCAAAACAGGCACAGCGCACTTCGCGATCTCGCACCCAGGCGGTCTGAATAAAATTAGAACCGTCAGAAATGCGCCGTATGGCTGCTTTCTTTGTTCTTTGTGCAATATATCACGACCTAACAGAGGCTGTGATTGTAGGTAATTGCGCCTCTTCTCACTACCTTTTTTTATAGGGCCAAGGCCCGCTAAGAATGCTGCGCAATGGCGGCAACGACTGCGCAAAACAATACGAGCTACTTGGGACGCTGTACCCTGAGGGTATTGCACAGGCGCCTTTTTCTTCTGACCGTCTTCTTTCTTTGTTCTGACTGTTCCCAGCGCTCAGGGCACAAGGGAATACAAAGCAAGCTACAGCGCGCTACACGGTCTGGTGGTAGGACGGCGCCCGCGAAAACACGTTTGTTCGGCTCCCAAAGTGACCAAGAAGTCCCAAGGCTCGGCAGGGCAGGCAGAGGCGCGGCATCAGAGGCCGCAGGGGCGTGCAGATCCCTCGGCGCTCATCTCGTCTTTGTCGTCGCTGTTTTTGTGTTAATTCTGGCCATGTTTGTGTGTTGCTTTTAAACTGCAGTGGAGGGGACAAGCGTGCCAAGACCGGACGTTGAAGGGCCAAAAACGAAGTCACCGCTCTTTTTTCGCATGTCCCAAAACTGTTATGTCACGTTTACGAGATACGCGTCGCCTATTGCTGCACCACTCCAGCAGCTGGAGAGGATCCCAAGAAAACAAAACGGGCAGGAAGCCGAAAAATAGAACAGAAACAGAGTCTTGAGAGTCCACCGCTGAAATTACAGACTGCCAACTCAGACTCCGTAAAACTGCATGAAAGCTGTTGGCTCTGCAGGCGGGTATCAACGGGGCCCTTTCTGGAAGAGGCTGGCAAAGAAACGTAACAGAAAAGCTACTGAGTACAAAAGCTACAAGAGCTTTGAAAATCCGAGAGATGCACCTGGCAAGAAAAGAAAAACCAAAAAACCCACAAATGGAGCCGAAGAAATAAGAGGAGAAAATGCAGCCCTAGGACCAGTCAGAGCAGAAACAGCTATTTTCCTTCATTTTCTTTGCCATCAGAAAGCTCCATTTCAATATGCATGCAACACGGACCACCTCGAATTACCTGTTACAGTTGCGGTTGAAAGTGGGCTGGGCCGAACTGGCAGACGGGACAAGACGACAAAAAAACGACAGGGGATGACTTTTGAAGACTTCAAATGACAGCAAAAAGTCTCCAGAGGTCCCCATTTCTTTTCTTTTTAAGCGATGGTCTGTGGAGATCGCTGCCAGGAAGAGCAAAGCGACTGAAGCCAAGATCTTGAATTGCGATGAAGGGGGAATAAAAATAAAAATATAGCGAAGAATTTAAAGAAGAAAATAAAACCGAAAATAACGAGATGAGAAACCGGAGGGGCTCCAAGGTGGAAAAGGCAAATAACGGTCAAAATACAGGGAAAATGGAGAAGACGCAGAGAAAAGCTACAAAAAAAAGACAAAAATTACAGAAGGGGGATCCTCTTTGCAGCAAGCCACGATCGCGATTTTCCTTTTCCCTTGTGCATCGTTTATTTACGGCTTGCATTTGATTCGTCCATTGGCACATCCTACTGTCTTTTTGGTCATCAAGGGGTCTATTTTGGCTGGTCAAGCCGGACGTTGACTCCTTTTGAATTGTCGCCATGGCTTTTCGCCCGGTCTGGACCGTCTAATGAACTGGCACCCATGGCGAACTGGAAGAGGAGGGAAGGTATTTTCTTTTTCTGACCGAGAATATCCCCCTATGTCCCTAATTATTCTCTTCCCAACATACTAAGATACTCTCACCTTTGTTGGCGCTGGGCGAGAAAAAAATTGGTGGTGGCGATGGTCGCAACGAGGGCGTCTCGAAGGGGTAAAAAAAAACTTTGCACTGAAAGATTTTTTTTGTCCCCGAGAAAATAGCGAGAGAAAAATTTTAGACCAGGCCTAGATCGGCCGACAACAGGCGCACCAGGCGCTGTAAACCAGCCACATGTCCCAGTACACCGCTGGAAAAACGCGTGACAAATGCCCCTAAAGCAGTCCAACAGACCAGCGCTATTGGCTCTTCGGGACCAAATTATTTGACCGGATGACAGTACGCTGTATTTTCCCCAACTGACCACGCCTATTGACCCTAGGGGAAACAGCCTTTCCAACATGGCGTCTTTGTTAGCGCTGTAGTTGCGGTGTACCACAGTAAAAGCCTGCCGTCTCGAGACAGTCTTGACAAAACGGTGAGCTAGCGGTGTCATGTTCCGCCATGCTGGGAAGGGACGACTGGCGCGTCCTGGACCGGGAGCGCACATGCGGCAATGACTCTCAGAATTAGCGGCGCAGCCAGCGTTTTTCGGAGCCAAAAATCCACTGCGCTGGAAAGAAAATGGGAATAAAAAAGAAGAAAAAAAGGAAAATGAAAAAATAAAGAGAAAAGAGCAAAATGTCGCAACGCTTGAGGATCACCGTGCGATATTGGCCAACTCGAGCTGCTAACACTGTACCGTTACACACAAGTTACGTTTCTGCTCACAGTGGAATTAATACGGTACCGCCTTGTTGAAAATGGCAAATGGCAAGACAGAATATCGCCCGCATGAACAACCTCGCAATCCACCCACACAAAATGCCATTTTTATGTTGAGGAGGAAGGCGAGATGAAGGAGAAGAAAAACGAAGGTGCAACTTCGGAGGATAACCACGCTACATTCGTCGCCGTTTTGCATTTGCGCTGGCCTTGTTGGTGTTGTTTCGAGAAAGAAGGAGAATGACGAAGATTACATGGTAGAAATGGAAACCGCATGCGTAATTCGACAAGGTTGTGTATTACACAGCAGGCAAAGTGCAAGGCGCAGGGAACCTGGCAGCCTGCCTTGCCTGCCTCCTGCCCTGTGCCATTCTTTGAAATTATTACGGAGCATGAAATATTTCCGCGAAACGTTTTGGCAGGAGCAAACCGGACTGTCGAGAACTTAGTAGCACCCCGTTCCTCCCGCGCTACTTCCTTTCCAGCACCCATCTCATTCGTCCCTTCCCAATGCGAGACGCACTACGAGGCCCGTCCTTGCTCGACTTGGTCCTTTTGTGTACCTTTCCGTACTCCGTACAGGCGCAAACGGCGAGTCACATTTTCCTATTTTCATCCCAATTGTTTTAGCGCCCTTTTCACCGTTTTCTGCCTTTCCGGCGCCTTCCCTCTTTGTTTCCCTTGTTTCCCCTGTTTGTCGTGCCTTGTGGGTGGTCATCCCCCCACAACTTTTCCAACAACTGATCAGCCCCCAGTCCCACCGTCCGTCCAAATACCGACCTGGCTCCTTCATTCTCTGTCCCCTTCGCTCCTTCCCTCTCGCCCACCACCCTCGCGCCTCGCTGAGCGAGCCCTTTGATACTTCGACGCCCCCTGTAACCTCGCTCTTTCCCTCCGTCCCAGGGCCCAGAAAAATACGACAGTCAACCTTAAAAAACCTGATCTTTTATTCCCCCCTAGGAGGAGCCGCTCCCCCTCAACTCCCACGCACAACACATATCTACACATCACTTCCGTTTCCATACGAACCCTTTTTCTTTCTTCCTACCCTTTTCGCCCTCCTCTTTCCCTCCTTCTCTTTTCTGCTTCTCTTCAACCTCGACATATTTGCAGTTGCGCGTCCTGATCTACAGTCACAAGGCTTGGAAAGGCCCTCTTGGCCGGCAACGCATCTCTATCTCAAATCCGCCTTCGCCCTCGCCTCTCCTTTTTTTCTGTTCTCACCAAACAAGCGCCCACCTTAAAACACCAACGTCTCTCATCTCCCATCTTCCAGTGGCTGTGTTGGCGGCGAACCCTTGCGCGACTCATATTCTCTTGCACAACACACCAAAGTCCCTGCATTCCCGCCTGGCAACCTAAAAAACCTGGAATACCGAACCCTCTCGATCAAAGATCAGCTGTCTGACAACGGATTCTTTTTTTGTTGTTTGTGTTCGAATTTCGTTTCTTGGTTCTCTTCTTTTCACTTCGGCATACGAAATCTCGAAACAACAAACCTACCTTGGATTTGGAGCCTGGATCGACGACTACACCAACCACCACCCCTTGTCAACTCTCACAACTCTTCACCTCTCACCGTGTTACTCGCCTATCCCGACGACATTGAAGATTGCAAAAGTCGAAATTTTGGGGATCTGATCTTCATATATCGCCTCCCGCGTCTCTCCTTTTCCTCTTCCACCTTCCTTCCTTCAGATCCCCTTGTCTTAATTTGACGATGTTCGTCCAGTTATAGCAATACGGTCCCTAGGGACGACCAACTTCAAACTTCTTTCCTGCTTTGTCTTGAAGGAACGCCACAATCGTCTTTGTGTCGTTCTATTGACTGTTTCGGAAAGCCTTTGAGCAAGTTCGTCAATTGACTTGTTTGAAGGCGCAACCCTTTGCTTGCCCTTGTTTTTGGCAACGCGAACCTTATTTCACCAACAATCCTATTACTCACGATCTGAACTCTAATTCACCTCCTCTACATCACCTCATTACTCTCTCAGCCCTTTCTCTCCACCTCTACTACCATTGTCACTCTTCTTCATATATCATATCACATTTTTCAAAATGCCGAATTACACACGACACGACACAGCGACGTCCAACGTCCTGGCATGGACCGCACATGCGGCCAATGCTGTGGAGGAGGACGCCGCTGCTGACGCCGACGAGCCGCCAGACCAAACACAACAGTCTGCGACACCCGTCCACACTTTCGAGAAGACGACTGTCTACCGCTCACGAGACCGGACTGAGTCTCTGTTGACGCGTGCGCTGCAGAGCCAGTCCGAGGACGAAGCGGCTGAACATGATCACATTCCTGTTTCCGCCTCCGGCCTCTACCCCCGCCGGAGACGCTCCATCACCAGCAACACCAGCATGGCCTCAACTGCCGGCTTCACTAGTGACACTGGCATCACCACACCGCCTCGCACCAACTCGCCCAGCCCGCGCATGGTCAAGATTGGCTTTGCTCCGGTCAACGGCGAGGTCCGCGACGTCAAGGCTGCCATGGCCCCGTCTGTGGACACCACTCCCAAGCCGGCTGCTTCCAAGGACACCAAGGCCGAGAACACCGAGCCCGCCCCGCAAAGAAAGCGGTGCATCTCGTTCGCTTGCGGTGCTCCGAAGCCGAGCCAGCAGGCTGCTAAGCCTAAGCCCGCCTCGCCTCCTGCACCTGTCACCAAGACTCCTGGTCCAGACGACACACCCAAGGCGGCTTACGCACAGCTGGCGCAGCCCGTTGAGGTGACTGAGCCTCCCAAGCCGGTCGAGCAGGTCAAGCGGTCGTGCATTCGCTTTGCTTGCCCCGCCAAGCCGTCCACCGACACGCACAAGCCCCAGCTGTCTACGCTCAAGCTTGACGCACCCGAGAACCGCATCAAGGCCTCGGCCAGACGGCCCTCGCCGGCCCCTATGCCCAAGTCGCCAACGGCCATCCGCCGGACGCTGCCTCGTCGTGACTCGGCCAACCGCTCGCCTCGCTCCGTCACTCGCTCATCGGCTTCCCGCCAGCCCTCGCACAGCCCTATTGCTACTCGTAGCAAGAAGTACTACAATGCCGAGCCCAGTGCTTTGAACGAAGAGTCTTCTCGTTTCCACGAGTTTGCCAGTGATGCACCCATCGAGGACGACTGGATCCGCCGTGAGAAGGCTACTGTTCAACAGAGACTTACCATCCGCGACACTCTGCAGAAGGAGCTTGCGATTAGTATGCTGGGCAAGGAGGCTGAGGAGGAGGCCGAGCAGGAGGATGATGACGACGAGAACAACAACGACGACGACGATGACGAGGACGTCGATGAGGATGACGAGGATGACGAAGATGACGACGATGAGGATGAGGACGACGATGACAACGACGACGAGAACGACACTGTTGAGGGCGAGAATGAGTACCTCAACGGCGAACGTTTTGCTGGCTACAGCTCTGGTGCTCGGACGGTTACAACACCGACAACGAGACCGGCTTTGCTTCTTCGGACGACGAGGATGATGGCCTGATTCTCTGGGCCATCAACCAGCCTGGCAGCCAACAGCAGAGCCGCGAGCAGAACTTTGACAACGACCACTCTACGCTTCACCAGGGTGGCGCGCCCATCTTCCGCCGTCTGTCTGTCGATGAGCACTCGGATTCGTCTGGTTATATTGCTGGCCACGCCATGCGCCAGGAAACACCCCAAGAACCGCGAGCTGGTCAACACCATCCGCCGCACGGGTACTCCTGAACTTCCGGACAGCACCGACTTTGTCTGCGGTACCTTTGACGAAGACCGTCCCCTGGAGGAGGCCTACAGTCGCACATTGCTGCTCGCAAGCGCGGCAAGACGCACGTGATTCCCCAGGACATCGACCCCAGCTTCCCTACCTCGGACCCTGAGGACAACAGCGACGATGAGCCGGCTGTCAACTACAAGCAGCGCGCTCAGCAGCAGAAGCTGGCCCACGGCAGCGCCGACGAACGCTTCTGGGAGATTGAGGACATCCAGCACGATCAGATTGACAACCGGACGGATGCACGCCACCAGAAGAAGAAGGCTGTGTCCCCCCGTCGCTGCCGCTCGCCGCCGCCGCCCACCAAGAACCGTGGTCGCTCGCCTGCGCCTCGCCGCCTGTTTGACCGTCATTCGCCTACGCGCCGTCTCAAGTCGCCTGCGCCGAAGGCCAAGGCCACTACTATGGCGATGCCTATGGCGGTGCCTATGCCTGTGCCGTCTATTGTCGCTTCGTCGCACACCCGCATTGTCTCGCCCCCGGCTTCGCCCGTGGATGCGCTTGACAACCGCGGCCGTCCCATGTTCCAGACTTTGGCATTTAAGCCTGGCCTGACGCACACCAAGTCTCTACCCAGACCTTCGGCCATCTTCCGTCACCAGCAGAACCAGCAGCACCAGCAGAACATTGGCCAGGTGTTGATCCAACCCCAGCAGCCGCAGCAACCTATTGTCAAGCCCTGCCGCCGGCCCAAGGCCAACAGCCTGGCCGGTGCCAAGCAGCCACGGCTCAGACACGTTCGTGGTGCCATCGACATTGTCAAGGGCCTCGAGCAGAAGCGCCAGAGACGCCGCGATAAGTTCCAGCAAAAGCTCTGCGACCGCGCGCGTAAGGGCCAGGTTCCCGAGCGGCGCACACAGCGCGGCGAGGGCGCCGAGCGCATGAGAGAAGTTGGACTTCTCATGGCCGGAAAGATTCCCCAGGGAAACTATGTTCTTTCCGTTTAGGCCTTACCTCAAAAATCATGCTTATGACTCCCCCCCCTAAACAAAACAAAACAAATGACGACTGGAGACCGGCGCATTTTGATTTTATTTTTCTCATTACTACTACATACCCCCCCACATTGCCCGCAACAAAGCCGAGGCACATTGTTTACTATGGGAAAGGTTCATTTGATTTCTACGTTCTACGATAGCACTTTTTTTATTTCTTTCGCTTTATTTCCTTTGTCCAAACAGCATCTGCATATGGGAACGTTTTCTTGATTCTTGCAAATACCTATTCTTTATCAACACCCCTGCAACGCATCATTGGTGGTCGTTTACTTTTTACATCTTGCATTTTCAAAGTGTGTTTTGTTTGCTCCCTATTATTTTCTACTTCATACTGTTTTACTTTCTTCTTCTTTGTCACTTGCTTCCTTGACCTGCTTTTTGGCAAGCTTGCTGTTTGACCCCTTTTCTATATCTCTATACCTATTTTCTTCTTTTTCTTGAGCGACGGCCTATGCCTGTCTGCAACTTTCTTTTCTACTTTCCTACACATTTTTATTAGGCACATACACACATTTTTCTTATCATTCTTTTCTTGTCTCTTGTGAGAATTGGAACGACATAAGCTCAAACTGTACATACAAACTTATGTGGAAAGGCTCGTCTCGACTTGCCCTCTGCTTGATGACTTTGCCGTTGCCATCATTCTCACTTTTCTTTCACTCATTTCACGTTCTTTCTCCTATTGCATGCTTGCTTCTTCTTAACGACCGCATTTTCACATTTTCCCTTTGGCAGATCTCACTTTGAAGCAGAGGCTTCTCTATTAGCTAGGATACCCATTTACCTCTCAACGCTGCAGAGCCTATCTCTTGCAGACGAAACTGATAAATGACACAATGACTCATGAACTTTTAAACTATTTCTCTCAAACTGAAGATTCTGTCCTTTTCTTGAAGCTATCGTGACTCTCCGTTTAATGCTCGTCTGACCTGGCAACTTGGACGACTTGTTCGATTGCTGTTGGTTGACGCCTAAGAGGCGTTGTGTGGATGACAGACGCAAGGCTGTTTGGTGATGTTTGCTGTTGTCGGCAGTCCTCCAGGGACGCTAATGTTTGCTAACGTTCGTTCTGTTCGTTCTTGGTCCTTTGGAGGTGGAGTCATCCGAAGGAAAGCTGGCATCAACTGATAGCGGAATTTGGGTGTGGTGGCCTGAAAAGCAAGGCATATCACGTGCTAGCTGCAGCCAAACCAGCAAAATGGCTGGCCTTTTGGAGCGGCCTTTTGCGCCAACACGGAGGAGCATCCTCGCCTCGCTGTCGTTTTTAGTCTATTACGCCCTGTACTCCGTAGTTTGAGGTCCCAGGACCACCATTTTCCAAAGTTCCTCTTGCTTCTCAGCCAGCCCTCTCGTGATCTCTGCTGTGCCCTATTTTGTGACGATTTTTGTTTTTTTATGTTGGAACTTGACATCTTTATCGGGACTGGCTCTTAACATCTTTTAGAGGCATTTGCGTGGCCTCTTTTTGCTGTTTGGGAGAGCGTCTGTTTATGTTTTGCCTCCCACAATTAATCTGTCCTCTTCTGAAAAGTACCCCTAAAACACACCTATTTAGTGGCCTCCGGCCACCTGGAATCCCCTTGCTCCCCCTGCTCTACCTTGGCCTAATCCCCTTAGCCTTCAGAGCCCTGAACAGCAGGACACCACCTTCCCCGTTTATTTTTTTCCCTGGTGCGCGCCACTTCGCAACAACTTTGGGTCCAACGCAACTCAACCTCCCTTTTTCGAACTTGTTCTCTTCTTCCTTCCGCTCCCCGTTGTTCAACGCAAAGCACCCTCATCAACCCTGCGCAACACCCATTCCACCGTATTCGGCAGGTTCTAAACGACGACACCGAATTAACAAGAGAAGCTGTTCAACGAACTTCTCTTTCCTCGACGACATCTTTCCTCTATCGTATCGGCCGACTGAACCCGGGTTCCCCGACCGACCTCTACCTCTACCAAATCACACGCATCACAGCCCACAACACCGACCGTCGCCATGTGGATCGTTAACTGGTGTATGTACTCGGACATGAGACAAGACAACGTTTCCGCTCCCGGCCCAACAGGGAGAATGGACCGAGGCCAATGTCGATTCCGATAGCAACGAGCGGGCCGAGATCCATCTTTTCCTTGTTGCGGAAGGAAGCCGATACGGAGAGATAGGCACACAACCAGAAATGCTGACATGAGTCTCTCTTTTTCCTAGTCTACGACGTTCTGTCGTCGCTCGGCCTGCTGAACAAGCATGCCAAGCTGCTTTTCTTGGGTCTGGATAACGCCGGCAAGACGACCCTGCTGCACATGCTGAAGGTATGTATTCACCATTCCTCTACTCTATAACGATATCCCGGACAGACAACTAATTCCTTCTCCTCTCTAGAACGACCGTGTCGCCATCCTGCAGCCCACTCTGCATCCCAGTTCGTCATCTCCCTGTCCGACCGGGCCTCTTCACGAGGCTGCTCGACCATATTGCATGTGAAAACCCAGAGCATATAGCTAACATACATCTTACAGCGTCCGAGGAGCTTGCCATTGGCAACGTCCGCTTCACCACCTTTGATCTCGGAGGTCACCAGCAGGGTAGGCCTCCCCGTGCCTCTCTCTTCCCTATGTTGTTATATCGCTAACGTCCTCATCTACAGCCCGCCGTCTCTGGAAGGATTACTTCCCCGAAGTCAACGGCATTGTCTTCCTCGTCGACGCTAAGGACCACGAGCGCTTCCCGAGGCTAAGGCCGAGCTCGACGCGCTTCTCGCCATGGAGGAGCTCGCCAAGGTCCCCTTTGTCATCCTCGGCAACAAGATCGACCACCCCGACGCCGTCTCCGAGGATGAGCTGCGCCACCAGCTGGGCGTCTACCAGACCACGGGCAAGGGCAAGATCCCACTGGAGGGCATCCGCCCCATTGAGGTGTTCATGTGCTCCGTTGTGATGCGGCAAGGCTACGGCGACGGTATCCGGTGGCTGTCCAACTACGTCTAAGCGACGCGCGCCGCTCACCACCCGTCACCGTTTCCTCTTTACACACCACACCCCGCCACACACCCACACCCACGACCTTTATGTCCACCCACCCCGACCGCCCTTTCCACCGTTGAGGAAAGGACACCTTGTTTCTTGAAACGACAAAGCATTGTGTAATTTTTTTCTTATCCCGAGAGTTTGTCGTCTTTTTCGTGTGTTGCAGGACGACGAAAAGGATGAAGGGGGGAGAATAGTGATGGAGGAGCAAGAGGACTACTGCTGGTAGAATGAGAGATTGAGAGAGCGAAGTAGACTGTAGCTACTGCGAGGGAAATTGATATCTTTTTTATTACTTATTTACACTCGTTGGACGGGGAGCACTCCCAACTAAGAAAGCTATACCAGGATAAAACACAATGAAAATGTCTTCTACGATACAATCTTCCTTGAGCTTCACTTGGCTAGCTTTGATCTTGAGCATACGGAGTGGTCGGACGGTTGATTCCAATTCATGGTAGTTTGCCGTGAATGTGGTCACGTGCCACGGCTGAGATCTCCGAGTATGTCTTTCTCTTGGACGCAACATGCATCCTGCACCAACAAGAAGATGCACAGGACGAAAATGATGTTTTAATGTAATACTGTAGCAGAGAGAATTATTTCAGCTGCCCGTGAAATGACCCATGGCGGCCTCTTTCATCCGGTCATTGAGTACGACCATTGTGTTTTGTTCGCAGCTCTTTAGCGCCTCTCAATGCCAAAAAGACACGGCAATGGAAACGTTCCGGAGCCGGCCATCGGCAGTTGAGGCGTGGGGTTCCAGTGCCGCCTTCGGTTTATCTCTATTCCACAAACCTCTTCTTTGATGTTTTACTTTTATTCTTTTTTTCTTCCCCAAATCCCATTGTATTTTTCAAACAAAACAACTCTTGATTTATCACTGATCAATTTTGAACCATGAAAGCAACAATTGCATCCCTGCAGACAAGTCGCCAACCAATTGAACCACACGCCTTTACGTTAAATCTCCGGAAGAAACCATCTCGCAGTTTACAATCTATCTTTGTCCTATTATACCCCAGAAAAAGGCACATATAAAAACGGCAGCATGCTTGGATTTTTATAGGCCTTTTCATTTACACCTTATTTCGGAAGGCGCAAGGGACCATACCTGCAAGCGAGCGACAAAACAAAAGAGGGTTGAAGGAAGGAAGGCCCAGGCCAAGAGCTCCTTCCCAATTGCGAGCCCCTCCTCCACACTCCGCACTGACCTAAATCTACTGGGCTCGACCGGGACTATCATCAACGACGTCCTTTGTTTCTTGCAGCCTTTTTTAACAACCTTCCTTCAAACATCCAATCTGCTCTATTATACCCATTTGCATCTTGCGCATATCATTTTTTGGACTGCGACCGTCTCTTTCTTTTTTGTTGTTGCATCTCTACCTTTGCACTTCTTTTGGACACCCAATTTTGTTTCAACAGCGCGAGGCGAGGTGCTCGATTCTCAATTCCCATTGGCGTTACCACTCTTCTTTTCTCCGTCAATGAAGATGATGGATATCAACTACGACGGGCTGCTGGACGAGGCGTTCTTGGGACGACAGTACCTACCCTGCCAACAGGTGCGACAGTCACAGGTGACGCAGAAGAGGCTGGATATGGCGACCTCAGTCCGCCGAGTAGCACAACGAGCACACCAGGCGCCGGCGCCAGCGGACGGGCAGGAGGAGGAGCGGAACGCGGCAGCATTGCCAATGCTAGTACTGCCGGCACGCCCGGCGGCAGCAGCAGCAACAAGCCTAGAGTGCGGCTGCCGGCCAGCTGCGATCCACCGTCGCCCGACACGCCGACTAAACCATTGGTGTGGATTGTACGTCAGCCCCGGTCCTTTACATTATTGTGAGCACTTACTGACAGTGGCAGGTCTTCGGAGGCACTGGCCATATGGGTCGTTCGCTAGTCAAGTCGGCACTCGCACACGGTGACTACGTGACTACGGTCGGCCGCACACACGAGACGTCCATGGCGGCAATGCAGGCTCTGGCGGCTTCAGAGGCGGAGCACGGCCCTGGAGATGACGACACATCACCCGTGGCTTCTTCATCGTCACCACTGCCACCTGTCGCGACACCAGCACCGGGTGCTGGCGCAGGTACCACCGCAACGGACAAGAAGAAGATGCGTTGCCTCGGCACGCTGTGCGATGTGCGCGCCCGCGACAGCGTGGAAAGGGTTGTCCAGCGCACGCTTGCTCATTTTGGCCGCATCGATGTCGTCGCCAACTGCTCCGGGTACGGTGTAGTGGGTGCGTGCGAAGACCAAGACGAGCACGAGCTGCGCAACCAGTTCGAGACCAACTTTATGGGCACGCTGCACATTTTGCAGGCGACGCTGCCATCTTCCGGCGACAGCACGAGCTGATGCTACACCAGCAGCAGATGCAGCAGCATAACCAGCAGCAAGGGACGTCACAACAACAACAGCAGCAGCAGCAGGGGGCGTCACAACAACAAAACAACTATGGCTCGATTGGTGGCGGCGGTGGACGGTACCTCATCTTTAGCTCGACCGCAGGCGCACTGGGCGTGCCTGGGCTGGGCCCCTACTGCGCGACCAAGTATGCAGTCGAGGGTCTCATCGAGGCCATGCTCTACGAAGTGGACGCCTTTAACATCAAGGCAACACTGGTCGAGCCGGGTCTGATGCGGCGTGACGACCAGCATTTGGAGGCGAGCGAGCTGCCGGCACCAGGGCAAGGGCGAAGCGGCGGTGGTGGTGAGAGCAGCAGAATGGGTCGGAGCAGCGGCAATAGGGGCGATAACACCAACCCTCTGCCCACCTGGGGCCATTTCCTCATCAAGCCGCCCAGCGAGACCTACGCAAACCCATCGGCACCGTCGCTACACGCGACACGCATGGTCCAATGGCTGGGTGACCGCCAGCCGGCGAGCGTGGTCCAGTGTGCAGAGCTCGTGTGGCAGCTGGCTCACTGCTCGTTCCCACCGATGCGCCTGCCGCTCGGCAGCTACGCCATTGAGAGCATCCGTGACCGTATGAGATCGGTGACCGAGGAGATTGAGGACTGGAAGCACCTAAATTTCCCCATGCCGCTTGATCCAGCGGTTGCGGCGGCAGCGACGGCGACGGCGGCAGCCGCCGCAGCACCAGGAGCTGCATCAGCATCTACTACGACTACTACGGCAGGGTCATCTACAGCTGCAACGACTACAACGGCTCCATCGACAATTATTGGTACAAGCTCAACGGCTATTGCTGGAGGAGGGGAAACAGTCAGCGACAGGAGGGACGACCTGGACGAGGAGATGCTGGACATGGGCGTCTAAGGCATCGGGGGCCCTTTTGCCACCAAAATGCCCATGGCAATACATCAATGTTTTTCATAGATATTTATAGCAACAGAGAGCATGCCAAAAGCGGTCGTGGTGAGGCTCTTTTCGTTTCTGTTATGGCATCATCGTCGTCATCACGTCTGAATATCTTGTGCCATTACCGCCGATGAGGCGATGTTCAACGCCTTTCTCACTCAGCCCGTGTCTGGGCGAAGATGTATTTGGTGCTAATGCTTGAAAAGTGCGTGAAAGATACATGGAGATACTCTATCTTGCCTGTTTAGTACGCGGTTGAGGTCCGAAGTTCTCGCTCACAAGCCAGTGTCGTCTGTTGTTTTGTAGTAGTCTGCCGCGATACCTGCAAAATTGGCCACTAGCGTATCTTAACGCTATGTTTCAGAACGGAGGCGACCGTCGAAGAGTCCCCTAAGCGCATAGAGGGCCCTATGAACAGCGCTGCTAGCGCCCGAATAGAAGATCCCACAGGGGTCTCGCCCATTTGGTCGCATTCCAACGCGCGTCCTCCATCCTCTAGGATCGGGCCCGGTCTTGCGTACTATGTTCTTCCTACTACCGTCCCGTTAAACAAGCAAACTTTGCAAGACATCGGCAGTCCGTTGATACTTGCTTGTAGATGGCTCTTGTATTCTCGTGTAGTTCTATTTAGCTTGTATTTCTCTGCCTTTTGATTTGCACAAGCTTCCGTCCCAGCTCTCTTGGTCGCTCTTTCCCGCGACAGCGTCAAAAAATAGGCCGTAATTAAAGCCCATACACGACTCCCGGCGCGCCCCTATTGCAAGTGCATTAGTCCTGCCCACTTCCTATTCGACAGCAGCAGGCCCCCGCCCTCCAGAATCTGTGTTAAAAGGGGGTAACTGCGCCTGCTCCACATATCCTCCTCTCTTTCCTCCCACATATTCTTCCCCGTTCCTGCCATTTTCAGCGTGCTTGCACACTCGCTTTACTGCATATCATCTCTTTTTTCTGCAATCAAATCCTCTAGTTTTTTTTTTAATTGCTGCCGTGTCTTCTTTGGTAGTGCGTGTCGTTCTTCCCTATCGCACACGCGCCGCTACCTCCCTAATTCGCGGTTTTTGTCTCTTCTCCCTTTTGAGACTATCTCGCTTCTTTTCCTTTTCCTCTTCTCTTCCTCTTTTCCATCGCCTCTTTTGCCCTCTGCAGCTTTCTTTGCCGGGTCTGTTCTACATCGCGCCTTTAATACAATCGCTCGCCCTTTTTTCTTTCTTTTCCTTCTTTTCATTCTCTTTCCATTCCCTTTTCATCTTGACTTCGTTGGGATCCAGAGTCTTGGCTTTTGTCTTCCCCTTTAATCTTCATCTCTCAACCCCCCTTTTTATCACGTCGCCATTTCTACGAGCATCTCTTTCGACGACTCAGCCGTTGCTTCATCGCCCGTCTTTCCAAACTTGTCAACAAACGGTCTACCTACCCGCCTCAATCTTACTACACACTATTCACCATTCGACACTTTCCCCCCTTGACCCCCTACAATTCGCAATCATGACGAACGTTTCCGACAAGAAGAACGAGGACTATGTTGTCCGCTTGGCCGACGAGAAGGGGGAGGATGGCAACTACCCCGGCCATCCCAACCCTCTGCGGAGCTTCAGTGTGAAACCGAATGCCCAGGCGCACTCCAACAAGCGCTTAGAACTGGCGCGCATCGAGAACAGCCCGGTCATCTCCGTCGTTGCGTACTGCATCGCGTCTATTAGTATGACGGTTGTCAACAAGTACCTTGTGTCGGGTAGCGATTGGAACATGAACTTTTTGTACCTCGCGATCCAGGTAAGAACTGCCTGCGCCTCTTTTTTCTTTTTCTGTTTCCAAGTTTGTCTCTAACACGTCTTCTTAGTCCATTGTCTGTGTTGTCTCTATCCGCGGCATGTGGCTCATGGGCCTCCTCAAGCTCGAGCCTTTCTCGTGGAATCTCGCCAAGAGATGTATGTTTACTCTCCAATGGAATACCACCCTCCCTCTCTCTACCTCTACAATTTCATGCTAACGTGTCTCTCCGCTCGCAGTCCTCCCCGTCTCGGCTCTCCTCGTCGGCATGATCTACACCGGCGCTCAGGCACTGCAGTTCCTCTCGGTTCCTGTCTATACGATTTTCAAGAACTTGACCATCATTGTCATCGCGTACGGCGAGCTGCTTTGGTTTGGCCAAACCCTTACACCCCTAACTATTGTTTCTTTCGCCTTGATGATTCTCAGCTCCATTGTCGCTGCCTGGTCGGATATTAACGCCGCCGTCGGTGGTGCGCATCCGGCTGTTGCCAATGAGGCCGTGTCGACTCTCAACCTCGGCTACGCCTGGATGGGCGCCAATGTCTTCTGCTCTGCTACTTTCCTGCTGGGTATGCGCCGCATGATCAAGAGCTTGGGCACCAAGGACAAGGACAGTAAGTTAATGATCGACTTGATCAGCCAGTTTTCTTATGTCTCTCTCCAAACTTTTCATTAGAGTCCCATGCTTACCGTTCCTCTTCCTTTTTTTTTCTTAGCAATGCTCTACAACAACTTGATGAGCGTCCCGATTCTGATGGTCCTTTCGCTTCTTGTTGAGGACTGGTCCGCCGAGAACCTGGCCCTCAACTTCCCCGAGGAGACCCGCACGAGCCAGCTGCTGGGCATGTGCTACTCAGGTTTTATGGCCGTCGCCATTTCCTACTGCTCTGCCTGGTGTGTCCGCGTCACGTCGTCGACGACGTACTCCATGGTTGGCGCCCTCAACAAGCTGCCCATTGCCATCAGTGGTCTCATCTTTTTCGATGCCCCCGTCACTGCCGGCGGCGTGTCGGCCATTGCGATTGGTTTCGTTAGTGGTCTCATCTACGCCTGGGCCAAGGTTCGCCAGTCGGCATACGAAAAGTTGAAGCTGCCTACAACGCAACCCGTGATGAGTGCAAGCTCAAAGAGCAGCAAGGACGCTGTCAACGCATAGGGGCTAGACATTAAGATGAACTCGTTCTCATCTTCTTCTTCTTCGGTCGCGTCTGTATTAACCCCTTCATCTACCTCTGGATCTCCATGATGCCTGAGGTTTTTTCCACGGTTCTGCAACTCCAAGTTTCTCCAGCGGAAGCAAACCTCGTCTGTTCGTTTCAAGAACAGCTGCAAGGCTCCTTCCGGACAAAAGCGGCTCGTTTTCTCTTTTTCTTTTTCTATTTGGCTATACCTCTTATTAATCCCATTGACCACATTTTTCGGTCCACTGCCACCCTTTTATTGATTTTTAAATCATATGACGGTTGCATTTCGTCTCCCGTTTTCATCGGAGCTCGCTGGGACTACGGAAACAAGGTGAAAAGATACGTCGTACAGAAACAGACTGTGCGGGTTTTCTTCCTTACCTTGGACGATCACCGACTCCCAACACCGCGGCCACGACCACCTGTTCTTCCTTTCTCCTCTTCGGGAAGTGGTAATAGGCGTATTCGGTTTATCTACCCTGCTTGCTTTTTTTTGTACCTTTTTATTTCTCCTTTGTTGTTAAACTTTTGCACTTACTCGTTGCGCATTGTGCGCTCCGAGACGATTCTTGTTTCCATCCCATTATCCCATGTACATCGGGGGGTATGGCTTTATTTTTAGAGGCGTTAGGACTGGGAAATGATAAAACAAAATAAAGATAAACCAACTCAAACGTTAATCCATGATTTTGCTTGTGCTTTAGATTCTGTGATAATCTGTGTGCTTATGTGTTTTGCGCATCGCGATACTCTCATGTATGGTGAGGTGTGCGCTAAACGCTCCCTCCTTTATCATGGTGTATCGTATCTCACCTCGTCTTATTTATTGACTCTTGTGAAACGTGTCATGTGCTCGAGTAGCTGCTTGTAGCTTTGCTCAGTCGTGCCCTCCCTTCGTCAGACGGTGTGGTCACACGCTATGCTGCCTCGAGGATGTAGTCCGCGACAGGAAAGCACAACTTTGCTGCCTCTTTCCTGCCTTCGTCGGCGATTGACCAGCGGTTGAAGCAAGGCTTCTCACATGCTAGCAAGCGCGGCTTCTGATTCGGTAATAACTCATGCCAACGACGTACTCAGCAAAGGCTCTTTTTAAGTTGGTTGGGGAGTGGGTGGGTGGCTGTTGCCAGAAACGGGCTTTTTTTTAGGGTCGTTCTTGCCAGTGTGACATCAGTGCCACTCACTGACGGGCCTGACTTGCCAGCCAGCTCCTTCCCGATATTTTTTTTCTTTGCTTGGGGTTCGCGTGGGGCAGCTGTGGCAGGCAAGCTTGGCAGGAAAGAAGGGCCCAGCACCAAGAAACATAGTCTCAGGGCCAAGCGCCAGCAGGCTGGGGGGACCTTTTGGCCCGCTTTCTTTTCTTTTCCATCTCAACAAAAAAGCGACGGACCCTTCGACGATACGTAGACGGAAACCAAAAGACTACCTTCAAGCCGTTCAGGTTCTTTCCCTTCGACAACATCCTTCATACTCCTGCACGACAATACAGCTACTCAACGTCTACAGCGGAGCATTCCTCTTAAAGCTCTCGACTATTGTCCTTTTCTCTTCCTTTCTCCTTCCATCGTTTTCCCGATCTCGATCGACACAGCGAAGAACAACGACGACAGCTCGCCCCCACGGCGCAATAGACCACCACATCTAGCGACGGCCGCTGCTCTCACACTCTTGCTCGATACACAGCCTTTGCAGCAGCTCACCGGACGCTCGTGTGGGCGACGGGCGTGCAGCAAAAACGGGCAAGATGCTTCCCTACATCAATGCGCGTACGTCCAAATCGTAGCCGACGAGGCAGGGAAGAGCTCTTTCTCTGTCCCACGAACCTCTCCTTGGATCTCACTACCTCGACAATACACCTGGCTAACTACTCTGCAGCGTTTATCTATGTCGCCGACCGACTCGGCACTGGGCCTGACGAGCGTAAGTTGACATCTCTTTCCCTAGACTTATATCAGCTTCGCATCTCTCTTCCGATGTCGCTAACAGCTTCTCTAGTCAAGCTTATCTTCTCTTTTCTCTTGTCGTATCCCTTAGCCGGCCTCTTGAAGCGTGTGCCTGATGCCCGTCCTGAGCGGAAGAATCTTTTCATTATTGCGTAAGGAGGCCGCTCTTCAGTTCACTTTGCCTTGGCCCAGCCTCGTCTAACCGCCCACTGTAGTGTCTCCATCTTCTACCTTGTCGGCCTCTTCAACCTCTGGGACGGCCTGCAAACCATCTTCATCTCCTCGGCCGTCGCCTACGGCCTCGCCAAGTACCTTCGCACCAGCCCTTACATGCCATGGATCGCCTTCGTCTTCCTCATGGGCCACATGTCCGTCAACCAGATCGCCCGCCAGTACGCCAACGCTCCCTCCACGGTCGACATCACCGGCGCCCAGATGGTCCTGGTCATTAAGCTCAGTGCTTTCTGCTGGAACGTGGCCGACGGTCTCGTCCCCGACGCCGATCTCACACCCTTCCAGCGCGACCGTGTCCTGCGCGAGCTGCCCAGCCTGCTCGACTATGCTGGCTACGTCCTCTTCTTCCCCTCGCTCCTCGCCGGCCCCGCCTGCGACTTTGCCGAGTACCGCCGCTGGCTCGATACCACAATGTTTGCTGTCCCGGCGTCTATGGACCCCGCCAAGCGCCCGCCCACACGCCGCAAGCGCAAGATCCCACGCAGTGGCACGCCTGCCATGAAGAAGATGGTCGCTGGTCTCTTGTGGATTGTTGCCTTCCTTGTGCTCAACGGCTGGTACCCGCCGAGCGTCGTGCTCTACGACGAGGCTGGTGGTGGCACTTCGTTCCTGAAGCGCGTCTGGCTTTTGTATGTCATTGGCTTTGTTGCACGCACCAAGTACTACGGTGTCTGGTCTTTGACCGAGGGTTCGTGTATCCTGGCCGGTCTGGGTTTCAACGGTGTTGACCCGGCGACGGGCCGCATCTCCTGGAACCGCGTGGCCAACATTGACACCTGGGGTGTCGAGACCGCCCAAAACACCCGCGCCTACCTCGAGAACTGGAATATGAAGACCAACTCCTGGCTGCGAAACTACGTCTACTTGCGCGTGACCCCGCGCGGTAGGAAGCCCGGGTTCCGCGCCAGCATGGCCACGTTCGTCACCAGCGCATTTTGGCACGGCTTCTACCCGGGCTACTATTTGGCTTTCATACTGGCCAGCCTGATCCAGACCGTCGCCAAGAATTTCCGCCGCTTCTTCCGTCCTTTCTTCTTCAAGGACCCGGCCACCCTCAAGGAACCCTTGCCCTCCAAGGCCTGGGTCTACGACCCGCTCAGTTTCCTCGCTACCCAGATCGCCTTTGGCTTTGCCGTCGCGCCCTTTATTCTGCTGACCCTGCACGACTCCATGCTCGCCTGGTCGCGCGTCTACTTTTACTGCATCGTTGGTGTCCTTGCCTCCATGGCCATGTTCGCCTCGCCCATCAAGCCGGCCCTCAAGAAGGAGATTGAGCGGCGTGCCGCCAAGACTGCCGGCAGCGCGGACGGTGTTCCTGTTAAGATTCCCGTCTCGGGCTCCGTCACCCCCAACCCCGTCCCTGCGGCCGCCGTCCCCTCCACTCCCGCGTCTAACGACAGCGACGAGCCGGGCCATGCCGACCTGCCGCAAACCAAGGAGTTCGCCCAGACCCGCCAGGTCATGGGTGCCGGTGTGCCCGCCGACCCAGAAGGCGAGTTGGACGACATGGTCGCCGAGATCCGCACAGAAGTCGAGAACATCCAGCGGAGAGCGACGATGAGCAAAGCCGGCCAATCGACGCTTAAGAAGCGGGCGTAACAAGTTCTGAGAGTTTTGGAGGCGGAAGTGGATAGAGAAAGAAACAAGTGGCGTTTGGATTGCTTTTATTGCGTTGGAGATGGAAGGCTCTTGTCTTTTTTATTGGCCTCGTCTAGAATTTGGTGATTGCGATATCACTTTTGATTATGTGTTTACAGTGTTTTGTTTTGCATTAGCCGTTTTGTTTTACTAGCCTTCTACTTTTTGTATATGGCGGACCTCGTTCGGACACCACCAACCTTCCGTGTCTTGTTTTCTTTACCAGCATTTCAGCTCTACCTATGGCATCATCCTACTTTTCTGGACAGCTTACCTTCACGAAAGAACGGGTATATAATATGAAGGAGTATATTTTATGAAAGAGAATCGTTTTATAGTTTATTTGTCATTAAGGTTTTGTGAAACAAGGATAACAAGAAAAGGTGCAGGCAATCTGGATTGCATCATTCTCGTATCGAACAACTCTCCTCTCCTCCTATCTTCCTCCTCCTCTTTCTTCTTTTCCGTCATCAGTCAATAAATAATCATTACCCAAATAAATAATATGGTTGGAGGTTGGTTTTGGTCCGTGGGTAGGGTGTGCTGTCTGCGTGTGGCTTCGCCCGTATTTCCGGCTTTCATCAAGACATCAAAGAAGTAAACGTCATCGACAAAGGAGAAAGAAAAAGGGAGACAAGGCCCAATAAACAGACGCGCAACTCCCACGTACGTATAGTAGAGTAAGAAAAGATAGGAAATAATGTATGTGCGGAAAGGACAGACAAGAAATGTGTAAAAATAAAAGGGAGGATGCGGGTTACAACTGTCTTTGGAGTAAACAAAAGTTGTGCGACACCAGGTTACCCAGAATAAAAGGTATATCCAGAAAAAATAATGATGCTGTAAATGACACACAGGATGAGGCCTTTTTGTGAATATAAACCAAGAAAATGAGAAGAATGTAAAAGGACAAGGCAAGGAAAATCAAAGGAAAGAAAAAATGTCTTTGGCTGTTGTTGATGCTGTTGGTACAAGAGTAGTACAGACGATAAAAAGGAAAACGAAATGGAAATGTCAAAGAATGGCTGAGCGTGCCGGAGCGTGTGGTCTAGTTGGGAATAAAAAGACGAAATAATAAAAAGTAGTGGTGTAAGACAAGTTTGAAGAAGTATATGTGACGAGATAGGAAATGGTAAATATGATCAATATGTGGGGGAGTGGCGTTGTTGATTGTGGATGTGGATGAGGTTCTTCACTGTCCCCAGCCTTGGCGAATGCCAATGACAACAAGGGCGGCAACGGCACCGAGGATAAGCAGACCAAAGACGGACATGACTCGGTTGAGTGTCCGCCACCATTTGGCACTCTGGTACCGCATCTCGTCATACTGGGCGATGCGGCGCTTGAGTGCCTCTGGCACACCGTACTCGCCTTCTGCGCGCTTCTCCATGGCACGCTTGGGGTCCAGCGGCAAGGGGAGGAAGGCGGCAATCATCCACGCAAAGGGGAATATGAAGCCGAAAGTGAAGCACATGACTTGCAGGTTGCGACGGTCAAAGGCAGAGCTCGTGTCGGTGCTCCAGGTGACACTGGGTGGTTCCCAGACGCTGAAGCGGGTGGCACGGCGGTCAACCCGCAGATGCGGCGACCAGATGGAGCTGGTCATCTTGCGCAGGCCTGGAGGGCGTAGGCGGTAGTCCTGCATGACACCAGCCTCACCGGCCTCCATGCTGGCAGCATCGGAGAACGGGCGAGGACCAGTGGGCTGCACCTCGCGTGGGCGGCGGCGGGTGTTGAAGATGTTGAAGTGCATGTTGTCGACGCTCGGTGAGCGGCGGAAGGCACTGTTGGGCCGGCCAATGCCAGCCATGTAATCGTCACCCTGGCCCAGATCGGACATGCTGGGCTCCACACTGAGCGCGCGGTGCTCGCCAGAGCCGTAGTAGACACGTGCCCAAGAGGGAAAACCGCCGCTGGCAATGCTGCGCATGCTGCCAGACGAGTGCAGGTTTCGTGCCGAGTTGTTGCTGCTCGAGAAGAAGCCGGAGAGACCAGACCGTGATGGCTGGCGGCCAATGTCGTGCAGGTCGGCCAGGCCATCGCCGTGCTCGTCGTGGTCGCGAACGGTGCGAATGGGTGGTGGGGGTGGAGCGGCACTACCCGAAGTTGCGGGCGAGGCCGAGTTAGTGCGGAAGTAAGCGGGGTTCGGGCGGTCGAGAAGAAGCGAATCGCTGCGAGAGTTGCGATCACGCAGCTCATCCATCTGAAGACCCAGTGAACTGGATATACTGGGCATGTTACGGCTGTGTGTACTACTAGCCCAACCGGCACTCGACCGACGGGCACTTGCGCCACTGATGGCACTCACATCACCACGGATGTAGCTGCCACTAGGAGCCCCCGACACCACGGACACGGGACGAGAGACAACACGTATGCTGTCGGCCTCGCTCTCGGACATGACCGTAGACAGTTGGGAGCTCCATTGGTGCGGGTGCTCTTCGACCATTTGAACGGTCGCCTTTGCGTAGTGCTTGCTGAGGGGTTGTTGAGGAAGAGTAGGGGAGCGGGGCGAGGAGGTCAGCTGCGAGGACGATGGCGAGTCCCATGAATCTGACGATGCCGGCGCAGTCTTCTTGTTGGGTGTCCGATCGTACACAATGTAGTTCTCGCTCTGAACCGGAGGCGCGGGAAGCGGGAGCGGCTTCCGTCTAACTTTCGGCAGCGACTTCTTAGTCACGAGGCCTGGCAGTTGGCCGTGCTGCTTCAATACAGCGGCAGCTTGGGATCCGGTAAAGACTGGAATGGGCGGAATGTCAATATTAAGGAAAGCCTGGCCGGCAAAGAAAGTGCTGGCAGCCTCTTGTCCAAAGAGGGACGAGATCGACTTGATCGAGGCGGCGCGGCGAAGCGACTCGCGCGAGCGAGACTTGTAGTAGCCGAAGCGCTCGTTGGAACGTTTGGCCTTGACAGTCTTCAGCGGCGGAACGATGAGACTCTCTTGCGAGTACGCAGGACGCGGCTGTCTCGAGATGGTAACAAGCGACGAAGCGTTTGACGAGGAGGACTGCGGAGGGAACGAGATCGTAGACGGCTCACCGTGCAGCACGTAGTTGGGGTCGCTGTCAGATGTATCGAGCGTGTCGGTAGTGGTAGTCGCGGAGCGCGGAGGCAGAGGAGGGCTGCTCGGGATATCGACGTCGGGCGTGAAGTCGTTGCGGATGCGGTCAAGGTACCGCGAAGGGGCCGGAGGCGACGAAGCGCCAAGGACAACAAAGTTGGGTGCACTGCTCTCGGAGATGCCAGTGTCGAACGATGCAATGGACGGGTAAGACACGAGCGACGCAAAGGTCTGGTCAGGGTCGTCCGAGCGCTGGAGCGCAGGCAGAGGCGGCGCGGCAGGCGACGAGACACCGAGAATCTCGATGTTGGTCGAGTGGCTAGACGAGGGAGGCAGATCAAAGCTGTCGGTTGACTCGTGGCCAATCGATGTCGAGGCAGCGCCGGCAGGTGACGAGCTGTGGGCGTAGACCTTGTAGTTGGTAGCGGCCGAGATAGTCGAGGCAGAGAACGAAAGAGACGAGCCGGCCGACTGGTCAGATGCAAAAGAAGTCTTTCTTTGAGGACGAAGAGTAGTCTCGGTGGTGTAGGTAGAGTTGGATGGAACGCGTGTGCTTGAACCAATCGCAGAAGCACCACCAGGACCGACAATGGTAGTGGTAGGGCTGGAAGTCGACAATTCAGAGAGTGGAGGAAGAATCGACACGTCGAGACCAGAGACGACGGCGTGGTGCTTTTGGGAGTAGGGTGACGAGTACGACGACGAGGATGTAGAGGGAACGGCACGCCCCTTTCCTTTGCGCTTGAAGTCAGGGGTCTTGGGAACCTTGCGCAGGCCACCGGCCAGTCGGTAATTCCACGGCGAGGTAGTGTTGGTAGTGTTGGTATTATTGTTGGAAACACCAGCAGCGGTAGTGAAAGCGGCAGGCGGAGGAAACAAAGAAGGGTCGGCAATAGGATCCTCGTGTAAGTCGTGCAATTGGACGGTAGATGAGCCAGGCGACGGGGTAAAGGGCGACAGGCTGGTCCTATCCTGGAGGGTGGCACTGGTGGTGGTTAAAGGAGAGCTGGGATGATCGTCGCCGCTGAAGACGTCTGAGGACAGCCGTTCATGCGAGCTGGACGAGCGTACCGTGGAAGTGACGAAGGAGAGAGGAGGCGACTTTAGGCTGCTGATAGTGGTTGCAGCGGAAGTCGGAGGCGGCTGGTCAGGGCGCACAAAGAGACCGGATGGAGAAGTGGCAGAGGCAGACGTAGACGTCACAACAGTATTTGCAGAAGCACGTCTCTTGCCGCCGCTGTTGCTCCTGCTGACGTTGCGAGGAACGAGGGAGAATGTTTTGTCGGCGTGCAGCGCAACCAAGTTCCGGCGCCGGGAGTTGGGACGAGGTGCAGCCTGAGAAGACGAGGCAGATGTGAGGGACGCGACAGACGGGGACGGAGACAGGGAAGGGCCAGTGATGGTGGACGATGCAGTGTTTGAGGTGGTGATGGAGAGCGGCTGGTGATAAGACGAGGACAAAAAGAACGTCGACGACGACGACGGTGAGGTTGGAAATGCAATCGGCGACGATGGCGACACAGGCAATTGCAATTGAGGCGCACCAGATGCACTGCGGTGTTCGGTCAGGTAGCTGGCAGCAGCTGCAGAGAACGATGCGCTGGCGGGAGTGAGGCCAAGCTGGGCACCAGGAGCTGACCGTGCAGACGAAGGAGCCTCATCGTGCAGCTCAAGGTCGAAATCATGACTGCGTTGCTGCTGCGGCTGATGACGGGGGTTGTGGGCCAGGAGGCGGGACGTCGCATTAACATCGGTGATATTGGTCGAATTTCCCCAATTGCTGGTATTTTGGCGAGTCTGGGTATTTTTGGTGCTGCTGGCTGCGGTGGCAGGTGTGTCTGACGTTGCACTTGGAAATGTCGTCGTGGTCGCAGTGGTGAATTGGGAGCCAGTCGGGCTAGCGAGTTTCGATCCTGAAACGCCTCTTCTGCCACCCCTGGCCAATGGAAACACGGTCTCGACGGGCGTCGACAATGCAGACCCCGGCCCGCTGGATGCATAGCCCTCTTTATCCAGTGGTGGCTTACCGTCATTTCCATGTCCGTTTCCAGATCTTGTCGCATTTGCCCATTTTGCGCCCATCACCGAATTCCTCGATTTCTCGGCCAGCACAGAGGCCTTCCCTGCCATACCTGCCATGCCAGTCTTGCCAGCCTTCCCTGACTTGCCAGA
The DNA here is from genome assembly GCA_016097105.2 of Sporothrix variecibatus. NCBI lineage: Eukaryota > Fungi > Ascomycota > Sordariomycetes > Ophiostomatales > Ophiostomataceae > Sporothrix > Sporothrix variecibatus. The sequence continues at coordinate 2,752,950 of JADMNI010000007.1, read as the reverse complement.
CTTACCGCTGACAACAGTGCGGCTGCTGCTGGCCTTGCTGCCAGGGCTGCCGGGAGCAGGGGAGCCCGAGGTCGAGGCTGAAGGCGAGGCAGCGCGAGCGCTTGCTCCTGCGAGAACTGACGATGGGCCCCAACTGCCGCGACTAGCCCAGCTGGTGGGTCGGCTGATGCGCCTGCTGGTCGCCGTGGTCGTCGTCTGGTCGCTGTCTTCGCCGCCGTTGCTGTCGCTGCCATTGTTGTCGTCGCGGTCCTTGGAGCGTCGGCGCCGCTGTCGTTGCCGTCGCCGGCGTCGCGGCGAGCTGCTGGGCGATCCAGACGTCGGCCCAGGAGCTTGTGCGCTTTGCACAGTTTGCACAGTTTGCACGCTTTGCGCTTCCTGTTGCGCCGAGTCGAGTCGTGGCGGTGTGTACGGCACAATGCGAATGTCAGTCAAGCGATTGCTTTCGGAGGCGCTGCGCTCGTGCAGGGGCAGCGGTGGAGGAGCGGCACGGCGGCCGCTCCAGTCCCTTTGGCGTTCCCGGTCGGGATGTTGTTGTTGCGATGCCGAAAATCCAGGCATGATGCGTATCGGTGCCGGACTACCGTTTTTGCGGTTATTTTCGTCGTTTTCCAGCTGTAACGACGCCGCCGTCTTCGGCCCAGCCGAGGCGGAGTTGCTGTTATTATCGTCCGGGGGCTGGCTAATGAAGCCCGGATGCCACGATGCGGGGCGGTCAAAACCGTCAATGCCGGGGGGCGTCCATCTCAAGCTCATGCGGGCGCTTTTGCGGTTTGCTGGTCGTAGACTGGGAAGTGAGAGCCGGTAAGGCGTTTGACCAGTTCTATCAGCGCCCGGCTAATAGAACGGTGATCCAGCTGAGTCGATCTCGAGCAGCTTCAACCTGGCCAAGATGAGCTGGTCGCGGGGGTCCCTGGTGAGAAGGGTGCGGATGGCAACACACCAGGTGAGCCGAAATCGTGTTCGTTTGTTGAAAGCTGAAAGAGAGTAACCAAAAAGCGTTCGAGTGGATGCGAAAATGCGAGCCAAAGAAGCTGAACAACGAAAGCCAGCAGAGTCCTGCTAGGTCGGGGCCAGGGTCGATGGGACAGCCCAAATCGCAGGCCTTGTATCGTGGTGGGTATGGGCGAGGGGCGAGGGGGGAGGGGGAAAAGCCTGGAGCCTGAGTTCCTCTTATATGGATTTGAAGCTCTTATGTGCCAGCCGTGGGGTGAATGGGGGCGGTTAAGATATTCTTGGTGACAAGGGGACAAGGGAGCTGGTGCTCCGATCGATTCTAGCGCAAAGAGACAAAAATAAAACGTGTTCTCGTGGGCGTAAGCAATCGTTAAGAAGTGGTCGTCGTCAAGGTCGTGCAATCGTGTTCATGGGCCTCGTTCAAGCTGAGTCCGGGGTGAGACTGAGTAGAATACAAGTACAGGGGCGTGTTTGTTGTTGCTGCCGTGTTCACGATATTGGTGAGAGAAAAGAATAATGAAATATTAGGCGCCGGCGGCCGGGTGTGTGGGAAACGGAGGCAGCGTAGCGAGTGAACAAGAAGGGAAAGCAGACAGTGAAGAGACGGAAGGCATGAAAAGCATTAAGAATAGCAATTAAGGCAGATCCAGATATATGGCGAACAAGGGGAGGGGGCGTGAGATGAACAAAGACAGTCGATATTAAAGAGGCCGAAGGAAAGATGAATAGATGAATAAAAGAATAAGTGAAGGAGTGAAAGAAGCAATAAAAAAGATGTGAGAGTAGGACAATGTTTGACGAGGAGAGAAGAATAAAACAGAAGAGGTCGCAGGAGGTGAGCGAGGAAAGCCAAAAGGAATGTCGTTGACGAAGCGGTCAAAAAAAAAATTAAAGATAGGAGACGAAGCAAAGAGGAAACGTTTGAACAAGCTGTTCGACCAAACAAGCAGCAAGAGAGAGAAGGAGAGAGAGAGAGAACCAGGGGGTCCGGCGGGAGCTGGAGCTGGTTGTCGAGGAGAGGTGGGCGTTGAGAAAGGCGGTCTCCGTCTCGGCTGATACTCAAGATAGCATGATGGGGGAAAACAAGGAGAGCAGGTCGGGGGCGCTGACCAGGGGTTTAATGGAAAAGCGTGGGATATGGTTCTCGACGACGAGGGGGGTCGACGAGAAGCGAGGGGACGAGGTGGGATGGGAGAGAGGCTGTGATAGAGTACCAAGGAAATCGAGACGAAAGATCAAGGGGAGCGGCGAGAAAACAGCCAAGTGGGAAAGTGGGTGTGGGAGGAAATCTTAATCTTTGATCAAGGGTACTGGGACCAAGGGCCATACAGATGAGCCGATCGAGAGTATTAGATATTATGTGTACGGAGTACAAAGATGGAAAGAAGAAGAAAAAGGCCGAAAATCGAGATGTGGGTTGGAGGGCGAGCTGCTGGGAGCAGGGCATAGGGCGTGTATCCAGATACAGACAAGATAACCGTATGAGCAGAGCAGAATTGAGAGCTCTGAGAATGTGGTGTACAAAGGAGAGAGAGGCTGCAGAACCGGTCTTGTTTCGGGCCGGGAACAAGAGAACGAATGGACGATATGGCGATGCCAAAAGGGGAGGGCGAGGAGAGGAGGAGAAAGAAGGAAAAGAAAGATTTTAGAAAATCAAAGTGGGTGTGGCACGCAAGATATCAGGAAGCAGCCGAGGAGGATCGATTGGAGGATGAGAGCTGCCGGGACGGTTTCTCTCGAACAGAAACGAAGAAACGGGGGGACGCGAGCTGCCAAGTGAGCAAACAAGAAAAACGTCTTACCGTATGTCCACTCTCCCGGCCATCCTCGACGGAGAAGAACATAAGAGGGAAAATAAGAAGAAAAAAAGGGCGTGTACTCGTATCTCGCCAGTCCACCAGTCCAGGTTAGTAGATCCGGCCGTGGTGCCAGAAGCTTAGAGTTTGCCCCCCTGCTGGTTCACTTTGACTGCTTGTCTCCTCAGAACTGGCACGCGAAACCCTGTGACAGCGACCGGGGTATTGGCCAAGCTGGTCTAAGCCGACCAACCCAGAAAGAGAGACAGTGGCATCGCGAGCCACAAGCGTGGCCGCCATTGGCCCACAGGGGACCAAGTCATAAGCCTGTCTCTTTACTTTGTATGGCTCTATGGGCAAAGTACCGCTCCTGAGCATGCAGCGCTCAGGAGTGCAATGTCTGGGTCGTCTAGATTTGGCTCATCTGGGTCATCTTGGAGGGGGCTGGTCGACCACTGGCGAGCCTGGTCCAGCACGGTGGCGGATACCGTTGTATTGCGAGCGGCTCGAGAGGTGCGCAAACGTTGTGCTGTTGCGCCTCTTGTGGCATTGTGCTCCTTGTGCTGAAGATTCAACTGTCCACAAAGCTGCAGCGGTTTAATTTGACGGGGATGCGCCTGCAGTGCACCTGCAGCACGCCTGCAGGAAGGGTGCAGGAAAGCAGATTGGGAGGTCTCGTTTGGGTGTCGTTTTTTGGAAGGGGACTTTCACTTTTCCTTTTTTTGCTTTTGGCGGAGCTTTTTGGCGTACTCAGTATTGCCAATTGGGGGCCAGGGCCCAGAAAAACGAGGGACCCAGATAAACCCGCCATGTTCCGTGGGACCAAATGTATTCGTCTGTACCCCCCTGGTCGCGCGCGCCAGACGGTTGGCCAGTGCTGTCTTGTTTGTCCGTGTGTTGTGTGAGAATCAGAGACATTGTGTCCCATTTGGAGGACGGCAAAAAGGATGACAGGGTGAAAAAGGAACATTCAGAACAAAAAAACAAAAAAAAAGAGGAGGAAAGAAGTGTATTGCGGGCAAAGAGCCGAGTGCATGACAAAATTGACGCCAACGGATGAACCGACCACTATACGCGTTCAAGCGTGGCAAGAAACAAGAGAGGGCAATTACGGCCAGATAGCTCTTGCCTGTGGGATCGCGGCGCAGAATAGGGAAAGAACGACTGCGATATTGCGAGGAATGAGTATTTCAGTCGAATAGTTCTCGGGACAAATACGGTCTACTCACGGCGAATTGGCAGTTACGGGGTTATCTTCGTCCTCTACACGGCAGGTACAATGACTGTCGAGCACATCGCAATGGCACAGATGTGGCAAGAGCGCAAAAGGAAGAACAGAAGGAAAGAGCAAGACAACACAAAAGAAGTCCAACCGAGGAAAGCAAAAGAAGGAACGTATCTTACCATGCATTGCCGTAATGAGAAGGCGCACTGGGCGTATCTGTTGCAGGCAGCAGGAGCCACCGAGAGCATCGCCACATCGGAGGAATGTGTAAACAAAACAAAGTCAGCTGGCGAGCAAAAATAACAAGAAACGGATACAAGACAGGCAGAATCAGGAAATCATCATGTCAACAAACCCAACAAAAACAAATAAAAGACGCAAAAGTGACAGCACACCGACGCAAAAATAGCACAAAAACTCGTTGGGACTGGGCACATCGTATGCAAGCTGCACTGCTGCACTGCACAGTCACCTGTGCGATTACATGAAAAGCGGACCACGGTAAGATGAAAGGTGGAAAGTGAAGCTGCAGGCTTGCTGCAAGACGCACAGAGGAAATAACAGCTCCAAGAACAAAAGGAAACAAAAAAGTGTACGGAGTACAAAATACGTTCATAAGGCGAGGCGAGAACAACCAACATAGGACTGGGCCAAACAGTTAGCGAACCTGGTTGTGGAAGAGGATCACCTCTCATCATCAGCCTTGAAAAGAAGAAAAGGAAAGAGGGAACGACCGGCGTGCATGGCAGCGCCAACCCAAACTGCAGGCGCAGACAGCTGCAGCCGGCAAGCCGATCCCCGTTTGAGCGGCGTCAGCCTTCTGTGCTGTCTCTGGACGGCAACGTGCATTTGAGTTTTTGGAGCTGTCTTTGTCTTACTTATTTGAAGCAGCTCGAGAGCCCCGAGATGACCTTTCCTGCGGCCTCATTTACTCGTTACCCACGCTTGGGGCCATCGTCATGTCTTATGATTCTTGTTCAGGTCTCATCTGCCGCCCGTCTCTTGGTTTTACTGCATGCGACCGAGACACAAGAAGTAGAGGATAGAAGACGTCGACAACTCTCTGGCTGCCGCGTGTTCACCGAAGCGCTGAGATTGATTGTCCTGTTGTCAAAAGGCAGACCGAAAAAAAAGATTACAGATGTGTACTTTGTGGACTTACATGGAGCCCAATACGCTAACACACTCCAGCGCGGCTCTGTGGGGTGTCAAGACGAAAATAATCCTGGCAGGCGCGTCAGAAATTCAGGTACGGTGTGGCTAGCGTGGCTGCGTGGGCAAGAGCGTTTAATTAGAACGAGGTGGGCAAAGACGCGTTTAGGTTTGGCTCATTGGGGCAGGCGCGTCAAGTGTGGGGTGGACAAGGAGACAATCAGAGAGGGGATGGAAAGAGCGCAGAGAGAGGACGAGGGTAATTACGGCCAGCCTTCTCGGAGCACCTTCTCCAACGTTGAACAGGCTCTCGCCCTGTCAAGACCCCCAAAGATACAGGGAAAGAGCCACTGGATAAGAACAATAGAGGAGCCCTGGACAGACTCCATCGGGCAGCGTTGCATGGCGGTGGCCGAAGAGGAATAGAAGACACAGGGGACAGATAGGGGAGAAAGACGGTGAAGAGAAAGAAACCTTCCATGAAAAAGGCTCCTTTCAAGCCCCCTTTCAGCCCCATTTTGCTTCCCCTGTTCGGAGGTCGGAAAAGCTTGACTTCTGTTCAAGAAAATATGTCTTTTTTTTTTGAACTTCCCCTGTCCAGTTGCTCCTTCCACATTGAGATCTGGCCAGCAAAGACCGTTCTAGGCGCTAGCAACTTTTGAGCGATACGCTACTCAATAGTCTTGCGTGATCTGGCAGGAGTTTTCTGCGAGCATCGCACAGCATTTGTGAGTACTGCAGCTCGGCAGGTATATATATCTTACAGCGTACGACGTACAGGCGAGCCGCCGGGTTACAGGAGGACAGAAGAGAAAGCCAAAAGAGCACCAAGCGAGAAAGGACAGAAGTTCCTGGCCGGAATCCGGCAACCAGGTTGTATCGTTGTATTGCATATTGTCGTAGGGTCCGTGTTATCAGTTCAAGCCGTGCAGACAGAAACTAGAAACGGTAAAGAAACTCGGAAGACACATGAGACGCGCAAGCTCGAAACAAACAGAAGTTTTTTTTTTTTTTTTGGTGCCTTCTCGGAGATTTCCATGATATCTGTGCACCTATTTGTTTTTGGTTTTGGTTTCTTCAATTGGCCCAGTTCACGCGCATCACAACAAAAACAAACAAAGAAGGAGCGAAGGAGTAAAAGTCCAAGCCATCGTGGTCATAAAAGGACGTCTTTTTTGCAAGGTCATCGTTGCACGGAAAGAGCGAACAGCAAAAAGTGACGCGAGAGTCTAGAAGACAGTCAGGGGACAGCTTCCCCAGGAACTCTAGGCCAGGAGAGGAAACAGAGCGACTTGTGGGTCTCCTTTCCAGTGCCAATTGACAACGCGGCAAATTTTCCCGTGTTCCGTCCCATGCGCCTGCCAATTCCAGCTGTCCAGCCAGCCAGCTGTATCGCAATCGTATGGTCTTCTCTGCGTTCTTTCCAACAGCCGTTTCTTGAACAACAGCTCGTCAACTTCCCGAGGGTTCGCCCGTTCCACTCATTTCTGTCTGCCCGTACCGCATCTCTTCGTATTGTGCCGCCCTTCTATTGCATCGGCCTTACCATTGTTCCCATTGAGCATTTTGCGCGCAACGTTAGCACATATCGCCATATCGCAGCCTCCCTTGCAACGGCTTCGCTGACGACAAAGCAAAGTACCGCATTCAAACATTTAGAGCTTTTGGCAATCTTCACACACCGTTGCCCATTATGCCGGCCGTCAAGGGCCTCATCGATAAATACATCTGGCACAAGCAGAAACGTAAGTTGTCCACCATCATTCATCTCTGGAGCTCCATCTTGACAAGGCCCCCGAACTTCTGCCGATCTCTTGATACCAAGAACCAAGCCTCGCATCGCCAGCCGTTACTCCATTCTAACCACAGCCATGCTTGCAGAAGAGATCCCTCCACCCATCACTACCCGCACGGCGGTGTTTCTCCTGGTATGTCCACACCCATTTCCTGGTCTCTCTTGAGCAGCCGCCGTGGCTAACCTCGTCTACAGGTCGTCTATACCGTCATCTATGTCGCTCCTTTTTACCTCTCGAAACTCACCCGGCCCTCACCTTCCTTGTCTCGCGATGCGCCCTCCGTTATTCGCGCGCGCATTGCGTCCGTCACGCTGAGCTGCGCCATCTGCTCCGTTGTTACATTCCTTCTCCTCACCACCAACGGCAAACCCGAGGACGGCACCCGCCTCCTCAACTTTGATGCCCTCCACCTCATGGGCTACTTCCCCATCGGCCTCGCTGAGACGTGGAATGCCCTCCTCCTAACGGCAGGCCTGTTCCTGGGCCCCTTATTTGAGTACTTTGTCGTCCAACGCGGCTGGCGCGCCTGGGCCGGCCTCGACAGCGCCGACGGCTCGATGCGGCCCCATGTCTTGGGTCCCCTCTACCAGCTGGCCGACTGGGTCGACTGGCGCAACTTGGTCGCGGGTCCCGTTACCGAAGAGGTCCTGTTCCGTGCCGCCGGTGTACCGCCCTTGTTGCTGGCGCACACCCCTGTGCACCGCACCGTGCTGCTGTCGCCCATTGTCTTTGGATTGGCACACCTGCACCACGCCTACGAGTTCTCAGTGACGCACCCGGGTGTGCCCAAGGCCCACGTTGTGCTGAGGTCGCTGGTCCAGTTTGCGTACACGACACTCTTTGGCAGCTATGCGACGTTCTTGTACCTGCGTACGGGTAGCTTGCTGGCCGTCTGTGTTGTGCACAGCTTTTGTAACAGCATGGGCCTGCCACGGTTCTGGGGCCGTGTGCAGCGCAACCCGGACGAGGGCAGCAACAACAACAACGGCGAAGGGTCGTCGTCGTCGGCGCAGCAACAGCAGTCGCAGGGCAACCTGCTCTGGACGATTGCCTACTACGCCCTGCTTGTGGCGGGCGCCGTCTACTGGTACCAGCATCTGTGGTCGAGGACCGAGAGCCACATGGCTCTGGTGTCCTTTGACTAAAAGATGTCTGGACAGATAGCGAGGCGAGGATGATAGAGGTTGGGTGAGACCAAGTTTGGCAAGAGGAAAGTTTTGCATTGAATACGACAAGGAGCGAGTTGATTGTTCTTGATTATTTTTTTGGTATAGACATTCAGCGGTGATTCTTTGCTTTTGTATGTAAAAGTATTGTACAGTATTTTAGTTTTTTGTTAAAACCATGCCATTGTTCTAACCCGCTGCCCGGTCTAAGACCATAAAATCTCCGTGATGACACCGATGAAAACTCCCGTAATGAACACCCGTCTTATAAAAGAACTCGCTGTAGCACATGAGTTGGGATAGCTAGGAATATATGAAATGACTTGCAGATTTAAAGAAAATAATTCGCTGATTTTTTTTGATTTTTTTTTTTTAAAAAAAAACAGCAATATTTTATCGTCTTTTAAATTAATTTATTTTGTTCTAGAGTTGAGATTGAACACACCTCAACCGTGAGGGTCAATACCCATATCAGAAAACGACCCGGGCATGGAAAACGCATCCTCGTGTCGTGACCGCCGGCGGAAGCGTAGCGAGTCCTGCGACGGCCGTAATGTGTGCTGGTGGTAGCCGGACGCGTGTGACTGGCCTCCTTGTGCAGTCGATATAGACGACAAGGACGACTGGTGCTGGTGTAAGGAGGGCGGCACCTGCCGCTCGACCCAGCTTTCCGTTTCCGCCTCGCGACGCGGATCGCGTGTATCTCGCGTGACCACAGAATCACGCGAGTCTCTTGATTCGGGCCGGCCCTGGCGCAAAGCATCAAGGCCACTGTTTGCCGGGCCGGGTCCACCGACGGCAGCACCGCCTAGGCCAGCCCCGACATTACCGCTGGTCGGTACGGCATTGGCACCAGTACGAGCCGCGCCAGCAACACCAGCAGCAGCGGCAGCGGCACCACTGCTGCCGGCCTGCGCACCACCATCCGACATGGACACATCCTCGCTCGGCGGGCCCGCACCGCCACCGCGCGCATTCTTCATGCGCGGCCACAAGCTGGGAAGCTCAATCTCCTGGAAGCGTGGCTCGACGGCACGCTCGTCAAACCAGCGGTGCAGCCGTGACTCGATGAGCTGGGCAATCTTGGGCACGTCCTGCAGTCGTGAGCGGCTGCCCAGCAGACTGCGAATCGAGAAATCGAGGCGGTAGTCGTCGAGGAAGGCGAAAATCATCTTTGTGGGTGTAGCCTGGGAGGGGTTGCTGGGCACGAATGAGACCGACAGAGTACCGCTAAAGCGGACGACCGACACGGCCAGCGCGACGGGGAGGACGGCCGACAGGCGCCGCGGGTAGTTGAGGAGCAGCTTTGTTTCGACAGCCAGAGTAATCATATCGCTGAGGTCGACGTCCATGCGTGCCTGCAGCCGTGTCGCACCTGCAAGCCCTGCGGCTCCGCCGCCACCGCCACCACCACTGCCAGCACCAGCATTTGTTGCGTAGCCGTCCTCGTCGACGGGGATGATGCGGCAGTTGCTAAAAATGGGGAAATCTTCGCCTAGGCTCAACTCGGTGACACGTATCTCGTCCAAGAAATCGGGCCGGGAGTCTCATTAAGAGCTTTTGTCAAAGATGTGAGGATGGCGTCGTTGTGTTGGGCGTCGTTGCGGAACTGGGCAATCGTTTGGGCGATGAGCACGTTGAACCAGTCCAGACTCTCGGGCTGGTGGCTGTCGACGCGGTAGTAGGTCTTGTTGAGGATGGAGCCGATGGTCAAGACGGGCGGGCGGCGGAGGACACTGGAAGTGCGGCGGTTGTTGAGCTGCTGCTGGTGCGAGCCGGTCGCGCCTGCCGCACCAACACTCCCGGGTGGTTGTAGGAAGTCGTGAGTATTGCTGGACTGGTGGCCATGGCCGCCGCGACCGTGACCCTGGGCACCACCCAAGCCTCCACGTTGTTGGTCAAGCTGTGAGGCGCGGAGTGTGAGGAGAGATTGTCTGTGGGCGTCGGTTCGCGAGCGACGTTCCGAGGCTCGTTGTGAGGCGGTTGTTTCGGCTGATGGCGGGTCGCCAAAGATGAAGAATTTGATGAAGGCTGCGACGAGCAGAACGACGGACAGCTGGCCGACGATGAGGCCCTGGGTGAAGGAGAAGCTATATGAGAGGAAGAGAGGTCTATGTTAGCCGAGGGAGCTTGAGGTAAGGGCAGTAAAGGAAGGGAGGACAAGACGCACGCTGGCTCCGCCTGAGGCGGGCAGACGTCCTTGACCAATGGCCAGTTGAGACAGGGACGCCGAGGATGTGAATGATGTGTGATAAAGTAGGATTGTAGAAAAGAGGCAGTCGATGCCGACGGGGCTCGCTATGGCGTCGGTGTCATGGATGCTGGAACTGGGCGTTGCAGTGCTGTTCGGTTGTCGTTGTTTTGCGCGGTGGAGCAAAACGTGGTGCAAAAGCCAGCAGGTCTTTGTCCAGCAGTTTAGCGCAGGTCTCGGCTTATCTTATCGTTTAGAGGTACATGGTGCCACACGTAAATTAATAAGGGTAATAAGTACCGCTACATCAAAGCTAAGCTGTCCCAGCTGACGCAGGCGGCAGGCTGGCAGAACGTCACAGGCGACAATACAGCGACCGATTCCATTTGCAGCATTGTTGCACCGCAACTCCATTCACCAGCAATTGCCCTCCCAACCCCACGGCCTCGCCCTCTGCCAATCGACGTCGACGCCGCATATCACTACATATTGAGCACGGCCTTACTTCTAGAGCTCCCTACGTCTTTCTCGACGACACTTGCGCCACTGGTGGCAGCCTGCTCCGGTCCGGTTGCTTGTGCCGCGACAGCAATCAGCGACGACACTCCGATCCATCCGGATCTCAACGACAACCCCCTATCCGACCTCTCCTCCTCTCTGCTACCCTTCTTTAGTCCTCGCACACGCCGGCTCTTACAATGGACATTGTGGCAGGCCGTGTCCGGCTACGTCGCCAAGATGGTGACGGTCGGCGATGCCCCTGGCGCGGGGTCCTCGGCCGCCGCTTCCGCGACCATCTCGGCCAAGATGAAGATCTTGCTGCTCGACCGCGAGACGGTGCCCATCGTATCGACAGCCGCCACACAGTCGACTCTCCTCAACCACGAGGTGTACCTGATTGACCGCCTCGACAATGCGAACCGCGAAAAGATGCGGCACCTGCGTTGCTACTGCTTTGTGCGACCCTCGGCCGACTCCATCCAGCAGCTCGTCGAAGAGCTGCGCGACCCCAAGTACGGCGAATACAACCTGTTCTTCAGCAACGTCGTCAAGAAGTCGTCCATGGAGCGGCTGGCCGAGGCCGACGACCACGAGGTGGTCAAGCGTATCCAGGAATACTTTGCCGACTTTGTGGTGATCAACCCCGACCTTTTCACGCTCGACCTCGGCCGCCAGTCGACGAGCAGCCCGATTAACGCACGTATGGGGACCAACGTCAGATTCCTGGAACGCGGATGCGCTGCAGCGGTCCACAGAAGGCGTGCTGGCGGCGCTGCTGGCCCTGAAAAAGAAGCCGCTAATCCGGTACGCCAAGAGCAGTCTGCTGGCCAAGAAGCTGGCGACCGAGGTGCGGTACCGCATTACACAAGAAGAGCAGCAGCTGTTCGACTTCCGGGCCGTCGACACACCGCCCATTCTGCTGATTCTGGACCGGCGCGAGGACGCCGTGACGGCCGCTGCTCACACAATGGACGTACCAGGCAATGGTGCACCAGCTGTTTGGTATCCGCAACGGCCGTGTAGACCTGCAGCCCAAGGCCGGCGCAGCAGGGCCCTCGACGGAAACCTCCCCAGAGCTTCGGGAGATTGTCCTGTCACAGGATCAGGACCCGTTCTTCAAGAAGAACATGTACCTGAATTTCGGCGACCTCGGTAGCAACGTCAAGGATTACGTCGCGCAGTACCAATCCAAGCATAAGAACAACGAGAGTCTCGAGTCGATTGCCGACATGAAGCGGTTTGTGGAGGAGTACCCCGAGTTTCCGCAAGCTGTCGGGCAATGTTAGCAAGCATGTGCACCTCATCTCGAGCTGAGTCGCCGTGTGGGTTCCGAGGACCTTCTCGAGGTCAGCGAGTGCGAACAGAGTCTTGCCTGCAATGACAACCATGCGGCAGATTTGAAGGTGCGTTCTATTCTAACACCCCATGCGCCATGTACACCCCCCACTAACAATCTAGACCGTCCAAACCTTGATTCAAAAGCCCACGGTATCGGCCGACGCCAAGGTCGGCTTGGTGGCGCTGTACGCTTTGCGGTACGAGAAGCAAAGTCAGACGAACCTAGCCATGCTCGTGGACCTTCTGACTGCTGCCGGTAATGTGCCCCAGCGAAAGGCCGACCTCGTGGCCAAGCTACTCGCCTACCAACACTCTCTGCGTGACACGGCAGCGGGAGCCGGCGGTGCGGGCGCCGGCGGCATTGCCGACATTTTCGAGTCGTCGGGTATTTTTGCGGGCGGCGCCAAGGCCCTGCGCGGTCTCAAGGGCGTCGACAACGTGTATACAATGCACACGCCACTGCTCGAGACGACGCTGCAAAACCTCATCAAGGGCCGTCTGCGCGAGCAGCAGTACCCCTTTGTCGAGGGCGGCGGGTCGACGCGCGACAAGCCCCAAGACATTATCGTCTTTATTGTCGGCGGTGCAACGTACGAAGAGGCTAAGACGGTGGCCAGCATCAACGAGTCGGCGCCTGGTGTGCGCATCGTGCTGGGCGGCACGACGATCCACAATGCCGACAGCTTCTGGGAGGAGATTGACGATGCAGTGTCTTCGTGGCCTGAGCCGCCACCGACAACAGCAGCAGGACGTCTGCGTAAAGAAATCGGACGGCGGTAGAAGAAGAGGAAGAGGTGGCCAGAGTGAAGGTGAAGGGGTAGTATAGGTACTATCTGAGGAGCTGTTTTCTTGGGATGGCGTTTTGTTTCTCTTATTTCATGTTTTCAAGTTTTCGTTTATTAGCCTGTTCCACAACTACATAAATAGTTTGCAAATGTTAAACCAAGAAGCAAATGATCGTTATCATCTTCTTGCATCCAGACTTCATTCCATTATGTCAGAAGAACTGCTCGTGTCTCACTGTAAATAGTGTGTGTCGCCTGCCACAGGCCGTTTTAACAAGGCTGGACCCACTTGTAGCCGCGTGCGTTCACGCTAGCCCCAGACACACCCGCCCACGCTGGCGGATAGCTTTCTTCCCCTCTTGCCACTGCTTGTTCTGGCTCTGTAGCCAGTGAAGAGCGCCCTAAAATTTTCTTACCTTTCGGCGCAAGTTCTAGCCTGGGCCGACTCCTCACCAGGAACAAGCTGATTTTTTCCAACTCCACGACGTCACGACGTAATTGCGCCATACGTTGGACGGCAACAACCACAACCACCCAGCGCCGGCAAACTTGACAATAACACCCGCCAAGGCCCGTTGTATTTTATTTCAAACTCCCTGCAGCTTCCCAAATGCTGAGACTCTCGACAACGGGCTGCGGCCGGGGCGGCCGGCGAGCGGCGGCGACCGTTATGGCAGCGTCACCGGCGTCGTCGTCGCCACTGTCGCCGTTTACGCTGGCCTCGGTATGGTCACAGACACAGACCTCGGCATCAAGTACACAAACAAGGCCAATGTCGACTCGGCCGACCGTCACGCCACTCCGCGCCTTGTCTTTGGCTTCCGGTTCGCTGTCACGTGCCCCTACCCCAGTAGGACGCCGGCCGCTCCTGCCCGGTCTCTTGTCGGGTGTTCTGCGTCGGCCACAACATGCCCGCCTGCTGTCTGAAAAGCCTTCCTCCTCTTCTTCCCCTTCATCACCGCCTGCGACTTCTTCACCCACCCTCCCACCGACGACGGCCACCCGCCACGAAAACATCTATACTGTCCCCAACTTTCTGACCGTCGCCCGCCTCATCGCCGCGCCCTTTGTCGGCTACCTGATCGTCACCGACCAGCCCGGCGCGGCCATGTCGCTACTCGCCGCCGCTGCTTTCACAGATTTGTTGGATGGCTGGATCGCCCGCCGCTGGAACCTGCACACGGTCGTCGGCAGTGTCCTCGACCCCATGGCCGACAAGGTGCTGATGACGGTGCTGGCCGTCAGTCTGGCGGCACAGGGCGGCCTGCCCATGTGGCTTGCTGTGCTTGTGTTGGGCCGCGATGTCGGGCTGGGCATCGCTGCCATCTACTACCGCTGGGTATCGTTGCCGCCGCCCAAGACGTTTACGCGGTACTGGGATTTCTCGCTGCCGTCGGCCGAGGTGCGCCCGACGACGATTAGCAAGTACAATACTTTTCTGCAGCTGGCGTTGATGGGTGTGACGACGGCGGCGCCTGTGCTGGCGGCGACGGACGGCTGGGCAGCGGCCGTTCTGGGTGGCCCTTACGACTTGGCACACGCCCTCACCGTGCTGCAGTACATTGTGGCGGTGACAACGGTGTGGAGCGGAGCGAGCTATGTGTATAGCAAGGATGCCGTCAAGATTTTGACGCAGAAGTCCAAGACGCCATAGAGGATTCATGTCTGGCATAAACGCGAAGGAGTTTGGTTGTTTAAGGAAACAAAATTTTGGGGGTGACTAAAGTCACGGAAAACGGAGCAGGGGCGTCATTTCTATTGTCGTTCGCATCGTCATTTTCATCATTTGCATTGTCTGTCATTTGTCCATCTGTTCATTGTATTATAGCTTCATCATCTTGTGTCTTTTAAATCTGAATATAAAAAGGTCAAAAGTGTGAAAAGGAGTATATTGAAAATAAAAATGCCAAAGACCCAAAAAATGCTTTTTATGTAAAATGTCCATGTCGTCGTAGTATATCGTACATATTTGTTTGAATTTTCCCCTCTACAGGTCAGCCACACGCGCCTCGGCGTCCACCGTCGCCATGTCGCCATCCGCTGACGACAGGACGGCGCCCTCCGCCTCGACACCGTTGAATCCCTTGACGCGGCTCACATGACTGAGCAGCTTGACGCAGCCGGCAGGCGTCATGCCCTCCAGCCGCCGCGCCTGGGCCAAAGTTTCTGGTCGTGTCGCTGACAGTGTCGCCTTCTCCACGATACTGAGACCCGTCACCTGCTCGTAGTCCAGGTCCGTTGGCAGCTGCAGCGCTTCGTCGCGGGCCACACGCGACCGCTCGGCTAGTTGGGCCGCCTCATAGGGTGCATACTGTGCGTGGATAGACACGCGGCGGCGGATATGCGGCGAAAAGTTGTTGAGGACAGCCTCGCCATTGGGGATGGCGGCCACAAGGTCATCAACGCCTGTGACACCCGTCACACGCATCATGTCGAGGCCGTTGCGCATCTTGGTGTCTTCACGCACATTGAAGCCCAGGCGCTGCCAGGCCGGCGAGCTCATGATGGTGCCGCGCAGCAAGTCGGTCAAAGCCGTCGTCTGGTCGCGGTCTGTACAAAAACGGTCCCAGCGGCGGTCACCGACGACACCCCACTCGCGGGCCTTTTCAGTCAGGCGCTCGTCGGCATTGTCGAAGCGGGCACTCAGGCGGAACTCGGACCGGGCCGTGAACATGCGGTACGGCTCCGACACGCCCTTTGTAATCAGATCGTCAATCATGATGCCGATGTAGCCGTCGGCGCGCGACAGACGCACGCCCGCCAGACCTTGCGCGGCACGGCCGGCGTTAATGCCTGCCACGATACCCTGGCCAGCAGCCTCCTCGTAGCCCGTCGTGCCGTTGATCTGGCCGGCCAGGTACAGACCGCCAATGGCCTTGGTTTCGAGCGTCGCTTTTAGGCTGCGCGGGTCGACGTAGTCGTACTCAACGCCGTAGCCGGGCTGCAGCATCGTCACGTTCTCGAGACCGCGGATCGTGCGGAGCAGCTCCAGCTGGGCATCAGCAGGCACCGTCATGGACAGGCCGTTGGGGTAGATGACATCGTTGTCAAAGCCCTCCGGTTCGAGCCACACAATATGGCGTTCCTTATGGCCGAAGCGGATAATCTTGGACTCGAGCGATGGGCAGTAGCGGGGACCCTTGACGGTTTCGCGAATGTGGATCGTGTTCTCGAGGTTGGCGCGCACGACGTCGTGTGTCGCTGCATTGGTGTATGTGGCATGGCACAGCAGTTGGTGCCCGTCGACGGCGACGCGGTCGTTGAGATAGCTGAAGGGCATGGGTGGCTCGTCGCCTGGCTGTTCTTCGAGGATGCCAAAGTCGATTGTTTTGCGGTCGAGCCGCGGCGGTGTGCCCGTCTTGAGGCGACCCAGCTCGAACCCTGCTTCGCGCAGGGAACGGCTCAGACCAAACGTCGCCGCCTCGCCCATGCGGCCCGAAGGGTAGGCCTCAAGGCCAATGTGGATCTCGCCGCCTAGGAACGTGCCTGTTGTGATGATGACCTGCGTTGTCGGCAGCACCTCACCCGATTCGAGCCGTACGCCTGTGATGCGACTCCGGGTGCCCGGCACCGATACCGCGTTCGTGCTCGTCTCGTCTGCTGATGCAACCACAATGTCCGATACACTGCCCTCCACAATCGACAGGTTCGGGTATGCCTCAAGCTCGGCGCGCATATGCGCCTTGTACAGCGCGCGGTCAATCTGTGCCCGTGGGCCCCAGACGGCAGGGCCCTTGCGCCGGTTCAGAACCCGGAACTGCACGCCCGCCCGGTCGATAATCCGTCCTGCCAGACCGTCCATGGCGTCAATCTCCCGCAGAATGGTGCCCTTGCCGATGCCGCCAAAGCTCGGGTTGCACGAGCACACGCCCAGATTGTCTAGCTTCGGTGTAATCAGCGCCGTCCGCGCGCCCGACCGAGCTGCCGCCGCGCACGCCTCGGCGCCTGCATGTCCACCACCGACAACCACCACGTCAAAGGGGGGCCGTGTACCGGAAGCCACATCGGCAAAGCCGCGCCGTTGTATCCCTAGGGTGGTGCGAACTGTCAACCGCCGGTAATATCGCATCGCTGTGTTGGGTCGGCATCGGTGTTCGAGGGGCGAGGAGCAGAAGCTCGAGAGGCCCTGCCGGAGAGGCAGGGATTGTCGTGCCGCCTTCATGTGTCGAAGTTCGAATTGAAAGGGAAAAGGTAGATCGAAACAAGAGGCAGATCTAATTGCGACCCTCGAGGTTGAAGTGTAGCTTCTTGTCGCAGAGGTTGGCGTTTTGTAAAGTCGTGGGCTCAATTAAAGTCGCGATAAGATAAGGATTCTCTAAATCGCCAATTTTTTTGGTCGCAGCCGATAGCGCAAGTTGGCGGGATATGGTCACGTGATGTTATCCTCCACTGAAACTGGTGTTAGTTCATCGCAAAGTAATGAACTAGCGATGTTTTTTTCCATGACTTAATAGTTTATGGTAGCTCTACGGGCATATGTTGTTTGTTTACTTGGGAGACATATCACATTCACATTTGCATTGACGAGAACTTGTGTGTCTTTGTAAGTTTTTTTTAAGGAAAGCACCGGGCAGCAATAGATTTTCAAGACCCGATTCCGTTGCTGTCTGCTCACAGCAAAAGAGAGGTCTGGAACACCCATCACCGGGGCGTGCTGGCCCAAGCTATCTAACTATCTACGCTTCCAAAGAGAGCAAAGAAACCTGTCTAACTGCTCCGTTGCCTAATGCCCTCCAATTTTTTTTTTTTTTATCCTAATTTTTTTGTACTTTTGTTCTTTTCTAAAAATATAAAATAGCAAAACAAGGCTACCGAAACTTTCTCTGATCAGTTTGGAGCGTAAAGTCTATAAAATAGCAAAGCTGGGTCTCCCACAAGCCTCTGCTAGGCGGATTCTTTGTCCGTCGAATTTTTGTTAACTTTTTTTTTTGTTGTTGTTGTTGTTTTCTGAAACTTTTTTGTTGTGTTTTGGTTATTTCCCGAGCTTTTCTGTGTGGTGTTTTCGTTTGTTTTCGATTTTTTTGGTGCTTTAAAAGTTGACAGACAAGCAAAATCCGAGGTTGCAGAGAGGAGCGCGATGCCATAGACCCAGAAAGAAGAGACACAAAGACAAAGGAAAAAAGACAAAAGGAGAAGTCGATTTACCTAGTCAAGGTGGGGTTGTATGGTGCGCGCCCCCCTCATCCTACCGTTGTCACCCATCCATCCGTAAAGGAGCGTTGAGGGTAAAGATCCTGATTTGTGTTGTTTGGCGATGCTTGGCAAGGCCAAGTAAATAAAAGAGACAACACAAAAAAAAGAACTTGTCAAGGTAGGAGGAGGGGGGCGCGGCTAGGTCTCAAAAGGGCGCACTCGGTTGCTGCAAACATCGCTGAGCTTGTAGAACGAGAGAACCCGGTAGGAGCATTCGTCGGGCCGACCCGTGTTGTGGATCTCCGTGAATGTGCGCTTGACGAGTCCGCCGTACTTGAGATCCTTGTCAAAGGAGTAGTTGTTCAGGAACTCCTCGGCGATTTTCTGCGGGGACCTGCCCCCGAGCTCGTCAATTGTCAAGTGCAGCGTGTCGCGGAGGTTCGACATATTCACCGGCATATGAGTATCAAAGTCCAGCGATGTCTTCGCCCGCTTACGCTTACCATTGGCATCCAGCTCGGGCCCAGATTTGTCGCCGGGTTTGCGGCCAGCTCCCTTGTGCTTGGACTGGTTGAGCTCGCGGTAGAAGAACTCGTCAGACTTGATGTGCTTGGATCCCTCGACCCTGTGACACTGCTTGCCCTTGCGGCTCGCCGTCCAGTTGTGGAGATCTGACCAGCGGTTCATCTCGCCCTTGACTTTGCCTGCCTTCTTTTTTGCACACTTGTAGACAAAAACAGACCCGCTGACAATCTCCTTGTCATTCACATGTTCTTTTGTGAGCCGGATCGTCCCATCGCAAGCCAGTTGGATGATTTTCTGGGCAGCCTCAAAGCTCTGGACGTACGTTCCCCGAAGACCGAGCTGCGCATGGTCCGCCATGGTGGGAGCAGCCCACGCAGGAACCACAGCCTGAATCCCCTGCTGGAGATTCTTGGGGCCCTCCACGGGCAAGAGCGGAGATGCCTGGGGCTCCTGCACGTCTGCTGGTTGAACGAGAGGCGCAAAATTACCACTACCACTGTGAGAGTTGTAAACTCCCAGCATTTCGGGGAAGGTAATGGCCCAATCTAGTTTGCTAGCTGCGTCGGAAATAGAGCTAGATCCACTGCTAGAAGCAGAGCTGGCTGTATCTTGAACAGGGCCAGATTCATCATTAGAAGGAGGGCTAGAGGAGTGTCCAACAGAAGGCGAAGCGTTCCCATCAGCAGGCACTTTGCTAAGGAGTGCGGGATTGATAGTGTAATTCACCGCAAGGCCATCGCTGTAAGGTGCAGCCGCGTTGTTGGGAGTTTGCGCACGCTGGGGAATAATTTCGGGGTTGGCGGGAGGCGGAGGCACTACGCCAAAGAAATCAGGGACCGGCGTCCATGGGAAGTAGTAATCACCAGGTTCAGCCTGGCCATTGAGCATGAGTTGCTGGTAAAAAGCCGGGTCTTCTTCCTGGGGCACAAAAAGCATAGGTGAGCCGCCAAGCCCCGACAGGTTGTGGGGAAGGACCGCAGGCGCATTATCAGGAACGGGCAACACAGGCAGGCCAAACTGATCGAGCGCTTGCGGTGGATTGGGGACAAGCGGAGGCGGGACGCTGTTGTAAAAAAACCTGGCATACATGTCAAGCTGAATAATAAGAAGATCGATGTCGGGAGTAGCCCAGAAATCTTGCCCCATATAACCTTCCACCTTCTGTTGCTCAAACAAAATGAACAGGCCGGTGTCTTCCCAGGCATGTGAGTTGAAGTTGTTGTTGTACACCGCCAAGGCAATGTACTCCAAAAAAGAATACTTTGAGACATCGTCAGGTAGGCTGGTCTCTCCATTGTATTGCAGTCCGTGTAGGTCGTAAATTCTGTCCATCACCGAACGCTGCAAAAGCTGAGCGTAATTAAAGTTCAGTCGATAACGAGTTTCGTTCGACCAGTTTGGACGATTGATAGGTAGATCCTGCGCCGTAATGGCACGATCCATGGGACCTGCATTTGAGTAAGCCATTTTGGAGAGCAGTCCAAAATAGACAAAATAAGGCTGTGATAGGGGGTTGTAAAAGATAATATAAAAGCTTGTAGGCCGAAGGTATAATAGTATCTTAATAATATACGCGTTGTGCGTGGTATGGGGAGATGGGAAATGGGGGATTGGGTTTAAGGGTGGTTCGAAGGTGGCAGGGAGCGTGAAAAAAAAGAAGAAAAAAAATTAAAAAAATGAAGCTTCAGGAAGGAACAGGATCTCAGGAATTTATAGAAAAGACAATTGGGCTCTCCTCACTTCTGAAAATAAAGAAAACATCATTAAGACTCATGAAGCGGCGACACCTTTACTGAGCAGCGAGCAACAGTACAAGCAGCCAGTTGAGCTTTTTACGTGATGCTCATGGTCCGCAGAAGCCGGCAAAGACAGTCCATTACGCATAGAGGAAACTAGCAAGCATACGTGGTTATCATAACAAAACGACTGCTTGCCTGGTCGGCTACATGTAAAAAAGTTTGCAGGAACAATGGGAAGGGGGGGTGTACAACGGAAGGTACAACAGCGGTCGTCCTGGCTGGCTTCTGCGCACAGTGATGAATACCCTAGAAACATCGCTTTGTAGTTGGTATTTTTGTTTGTTTGAGGCACAAAATTCTGCTGGACGACTAAATGAGAAAATGACGCCAGAAGAAGGAAGGTGGGTGAAGAAACTGGCTGGCAATTGCTTGGGAAGGCGCGAATGGCACGATATATCAAACTTTCTGTCTCGACTGGGATAAGACGTCGAGATAACTGTCACTCTCAGGGATTTAATACTGCTACTTATTCAAGAGACGCAGCCGTGCGTCTGACCATACTACTTGCGAAATCGGGAGCACCGCAAGTAGCCCAAGACCATTCAGATTCCCTGCTCACATTTACGACGAACTGGCTGCTAATTTGGGTTTTACGAGGTCAATTCTACAAAAAAACTTCTACGTCGACCCAAAAAAGGTGGATGAGGTTTTGGACCGGTGACAGCGATTATAAGCCTCGAGTGTTGCGTTGAAGTTTGCCGCACTTAGACGTGTTTTTGTATATTTGAAAAAGGGATGCCGAGTCCGTGGCTCTGATTGGCTGGCTAGCTGACAGCTACCAAACAATGTACTAAATAAGGACTAGCGCCACTTGTACCTTTCAATAACGGTCCGACGTAAACACAGCACTCGGAATTAGAAAAATTCACATAAAATTAATATCGATTGAAAGCTTGAATTTTTCTTTACAAAATAAAATGAAAATGAGATTTATGGGTGTGAAATTCGTGTTTTAGGACGAATTTGATTGAAGTGGTGGTACACCATGGAGGGTGTAGCAGGGAGTTGCCTCTGAGGGCTTCGGCCGATTTGTTTTGTTCGTGACCAACGAAAGTCTATAATGATGTAGTACATTGCATTTTGCTTATATGTATGGCCGCACTACTATGGAGCTGAGGGGCTCTCAAGGGATATGAAAGAAATAATTTTCTTTTTCTTCTTTTGTCACCAGGCGCCCTCAAAATCACGCTTCCATAAAAAACCACGGCCGCTTCACAGCGACCTGAGACGAGTCGACAATGTACTTCATGCCTGGCGCCGATATGGGCACAGGCAGTGCATTGCGAAAGACGTCAAACATCTTTGCATCTTCCTCCATTGTGGCCGACACTGTCTGGCCATTGTTGCTTTCGTCTGGCGCAGGGACCAAGACACCGCATTCCCAATTGCGGCACGTCATTTTTGTCTTTCCTGTCGCTCGATCCTTGACAAGTCGACCCCTTTGTAAATGTGTTAGTATTTTCGCTCGGGAAAGAGGAAACCCAGAAAAGTAGTAATGACTTTGGATCTGCATCCGCATCTGCGTCTGCACTTGCGCTACTTACCATGCACTCTCCGACATGTTCGCACTGCCCACGTAGGCCCATCCTCGAGGACGTGCAGCTTGATCTGACCCGTTCCCCTGTGCACCGTCTCCTGTCCGGACAAGCAACAGCTTCGTGTGAAGCAACACACCTTTGCGCACGCTTTGCACGTCGCGAAGGATTGATTGCGGGAAGGTGGGGGCTTCCCACCACTTTTTCTGGAAGCAGATCGTTCCTGCCTTCTAGAATAGGGGGGGAAACAAAACAAACGTCAGTAAACAAGTATTTATCCGAGTAATAAACCCGGATTGAGAAGGAACGACTGAAGTCAACTCACATTTCTGCCGCCAAGGCTGCTGTCCACCGTCACTTCAGACGGAAAGTACAACCGCAGACGATTTTTGGGGCTGTTTGGGGTGGAAGGTGCGGCCGACGATGCAGCAATGCTCTTTCCCTTTCCACCACGAGGCTTGCTCGTTCTCGACCCGAGCTCCTTCAGTCCCGAATCACCTAAATGAGTCTATGTTAATTTTGGACTTTCACTTTGTTTTGTTTTGTTTGATTTGATTTTCAAGCAAGGGGCAGCAAAGAATAGCAACTGCTAACATACCCTGACAAGCATAGTATAAGGCATTGAGCAAGTCGTCAGAAATAGAGCCGATAGAGGCAGTCTATTGTAAAAAAAAGAATTAGCATTCGGGAAAGTAAACAGATACAATCTTCTTTCATTCATTTTTTTTTATTAGGAAAGGGACATTGAGACTGACAATATAATCAAGCTGGATGGGATCGCTTGATTCCCAACCCATTGCTTTGACAGCCCGACCCAGGCCACTATAACCTGTGCGCTTCCACGACTCATCCATGTGAGATCCAGCTCTATTGTCAGTCAGTAAATATAATGTTAAAGTAAACAAATCTGAATCGACAAAATCAAAATGAAATGACAAAAGTAAACAAAGAGCTTGGGACGCATACATGGAGTGCACAAAGGCGTATTTTGCAGTCTCTGAAAAGTCGTAATTGCGAAGACTCTTCACCATTGCCGCATCAACACCCTGGGCTGTGAGAAAGTAGGATAAATCCTCCAAAAATGGAGTGCCTGTGCTCTCCGCCGAGCTGCCCTTTGGTAGTTTCGGAAGGTCAATAAGGAAGACCATCTGCATTGTTTATGTCAGTTTTTGAAATGCAAAAAAAGAGCGACATAATGCCAAGATTCCAGGAAAGAACAAAGAAAAAAAGTTATGCCCAGGCAGAAACCACGACCCTTGAATATCAAAGCCTCAATTTCCACTTGGTGCCTGTCGCAGAAGTTTTTTTCCTGACCAAAAATAAACACTCACATTCTCCAGAGTTCCTGTCTCTCCCCAATCGTACGGGACAAGGTTTCCTGTCGGCACAGCGATGCGAAGGTGGCCCGGAAACCTGAGCAATTGCAGTTTCGAATGCATACATCCCATCGTCTGCATGGGAGGAAAACAAAAGCGAATGTTGCTGCCGCTCGAGTTTGTCTGCATTTGCTCTTTCTGCTCGCGAAAAAAAAGAAGAAAATAAGTCAGTAGATTGTTCTTTCTCATAGAGTGCCATATGCCTTTTCTCTGCTCTTTCGCACCCCACGATGCAACCAAACAAACAGTAGACAATGCGGGGTAGGAAAGTACTGTGAGGGGTCTCCTTCTCATCTTCTTCTCTAAGTACACAGTGAGCTCGTCGTGAGGTAGACATTCCTCAAAGTAGCAGGAGGGGTAGGAGGGGTGACGTGGCTGTAAGAAGATGTATCCTCGTAATCAACAGCCCGTACCATCGTGAAATGGCGCTAGAAGCTCCGGAAACAATGGAAGGACTTGGTGACGCGCACAAGAGTGCTTTTCTGGGGTAGATGACAAAAAAGAAGAGTCACGATCCAAACAGCAGTAATCCGGCAGTGATAAAAGGCTTACCTGGCGTTCATCGACGGCATAAGCAATCAACATGACGCGAGTCTTGCGTATGTCGAGCTTTGACAGCATCCAGTCCTCATCCCATTGAAAGGAGCTAAGCACAGCCAGATCCAGCGTGTCCTTTTGCCACATTTCGTCAAGGGTGATGTCGTTGCCTTGCCGCTGTTGGCCGCGTACCCAAGTCTTCTTTACGACACCTTTTGCAAAAGGGAGGCTCGTCTTTGGGGAAGAAGTGGAGGCCGAGGCAGAGGCAAAGCCGGCAGTTGAAGCTGCTGTAGCTCCTGCTTGTGACGGTGGCGCAAGGATTTGGGGAGAAGGTGCTGCCGTGCTCTTTCCCTTATCCTTTGCAGTTTCTGGGTCGAGCTTCTGTCGTCTGGCCGCAGGTGCGTCGACATGGTGTGTTTGTTTTTTCTGGTCGCCGTCCTCGTCTTCTTCGTCGTCGTCGTCATCAATAACAATGACTTCGTTTTCTGCCTTCCTCTTTTTTGCTGGCGACGTGTGCAGCTTCCACGATTGAGCCAAATGGTTGCTGTCCTTTTTGGCCGCCGAGCCGGCGTCTTGTGCACCATCGAAGTTTCCTGGTGCATCGATTTTTGTTGCACTTTGAGCTTGCTGCGCCTCCAGAGCTTTCTGTCGGCGGGCCAGGCGCTCTGCCTCCATGGCCTTTCGGTCCAGGCCAAGTAGCGACATGGCAGGTGTAGACGTTGTGGTGGTTGTGGTTATGGCGGTTGTGGGAGCAACAGCGGCGACAGTAGCTTCATTCAGTGACGTTGGCGCATCTCGGTTGGCGCAGTTAGATGCTCTGTCGGGTGAAGCAGCATCGTTGTTGGCTGGCTTGGGGGGCGACGCGGCGGACGCGGTCGAGGCAGTAGACGCTGTAGTGGCATTTGATAGCGACCTCACGTGAACACGTGATCTGGCGTCAGGGCTATCACTGCCATAAGCATGTGCATCGTTGCCTGTGATTTTGTTCAAAAATTATGTCAGCTGGGGTTCAGTCTTGTATCAGTTTTATATCATTTTCATCTCATCTAGTCTCATATTTGCATCAAAGAAAGGCCATGAAAACGTACCGGTCGCGTCTTGAGCTTCGTTGGCTTCTCCCATAGAAAGGGCCAAGGCTTGTCTCAATGCTTCATCTTCATCCTCAACCCCGTTGAGCTGGCGCAGAGCCAGGTCGTCCATCTGGAGAGAGATAAAATGAAAAGAAGAAGAGATTTTTATTTTCTGTGAGACAGAAAAAAAAGTGCGGATGGCCTTATAGTTGTGGAAGTGAGGCAGGTCTTAGTCAGAGTTCGAGGCAAGATACCTATCTAGTTGCAGATGGAAGTGCAACGAGTAGGAATTAGCCAGAAAGCTTTAGTGAAATTCACATGAGAAGGTGAGAGCTCAAGGTGATGGGAGAGACAATGACGGCGGGTAAAAAAAGGCACTGAATAGGGGAGACGTGAGCTCAAGTTGATGTCAAATGGAGGAGGGTATGTGTTGGCATCCTCATAGCGCCTATCACGATGTAGAGATTATCGCTGTTAGACCCAAATTTCGAGAGGCGAACATGTCAGTTTTGGTGCGTAGGGTTCAAAAGGATGCTGGTTGATGGTACAGTGTTGTCGTTGCTGCAATCCCAGCGCAATAAAGGTTCACAAGATGCTGGCGGTTTGGTAAACATGGTCACGTGCAGATTAGTCACATTTTCATCATATCGCGCTGAATTGTTCACAACAAATAGTCACCGTTTTACATCATATTCTAGAAAGCATATTGTAATTACTACATGTTTTACGAGATTGTCTTTATGGGTGAATGGATGGCTTCCTTTGCATTGCGGTTGTGGCTATCTAGAAATACTTGGTGATTGTCTTTGAGAGATCGCTTTCGCCTAGGCGTTAACAAATCTCCAAAATTGCATCCACCACCCGGAGTTTTTTTGTTTTGGAATTTTTTTTATCTTTTGTGTGTGTTTTTGTGTTTTGTGTGTTTTTTGAGTTGATGTGTGATTCGCTGTTGTGCTTCGATATGGGCTCACACTGTCCCATGCACTTGTTTGCCTCGTCCGCGAGGGCATATGTATGATTTGCTCTTCTTGTGATTTCGCTTGTCTTGGCTGATACACCTCCATAGCATGCTGGAAGTTGAGAGAAAGTGAAGCTTTGTCGGCAGATAAATGGCGTCGATAATCCGTATGTCGATGTGCGCGGCACATGTTGATGGAGTAAAGGGGGCAAGGTAGAGTCAAGGCTCTCGCTCAAGATGCCTCCAAAGATGCAAAGGCCAAATCAATGGGCCAGTTGTTTGTCGAAGTGTGATGCAAGAAAGCAAAACAGAAACTCCTGTCGCTTGGTCGATCGCTCAATGACCCCCAAACGCCTCGAAAGATGTCCGAGTTTGCCAAAGGCAAGTGATTGCTCCTTGAAGAATGCGAAAAAGCAGAAAAAGAACCTGGCAAACTCCAGATGCAGGCTTGCGCCTAGGCACGAGATGCCACCAATGACCATGTTCCGTCATATCGTTCCATATCCTTCCCAGAACCTTACCCGAACCTGTCTGAACCCATCTAACAGACCATGGAAATGAAGACCCAAAACCTTGCCAGTAGTGTATCCCCGATCCGGGTTCCAAACCGCCCCGACGTTCATTAAAAGAAACAATATGAAATAAAACAATAAAGAGAATAGAAACGAGTAAGGAAGTCGTGACAAAGGAAAAGTGTAATAGAGCATGCTAGAAAACACATGTCCGTGTTGGGGATAAAAACAGAGGTCAAACCTGTATCGTCTCTCCCGTCACCGGTCCTCTTTTGACCGTGAGCCTGCCACCATATGGTGACACTTAGGCACCAGAAAAAGAAACTCCAAGCCAAACAAGTAAAGCAGTCGGCAGGAGGTAGAAGAACAGACGAAAGGGATATCAAAAGGTAACGAATGACAGTAGAGAGCGGGAATATGAAAATGAAGAGGCAATGGAGGAAGAAAAAGAGAACAATAATAAAAGCGCAGTGTAAAGGAGATGAGAGAAGAAAGCAACGCAAAAGAAGATGCAGACAGAAACAAAACAAGCGCCCGCAAAGACACAGAAAGCAAAAGATTTCAGTAGATATCCCGAATGGCCGGTAACGAAAGAAAAACATACGCCGCTCGCAATGTAAAATTGAGAACCGTCGAAAGAGATCCATGTTTCCGCCCATATGCAATAAAGGACCTGCCCTCAAGAGGGTGCCATCAAAACGCAAAAGCAATGAAAGGAATAAAGCATAAATCGAAACATGAAACGGAAAAGTAATACTGAAAAAGCATGCCAAAAAAAAGAGGGCGTATGACCAACTAGCCGCAGCGTAAAAAATTGTGCTACTAGAGGTGATCAAAGCACTGTCCAAATCGCACCACGAGTGGGTGCCATCTCGACACGGATACTTGATCGTTTGCTCTTAAGCGAGTCGGAGTCTGGGTGATCCGATCGCTTAGGCTTGGCGGGAGAGGCCAGGTGACGGAGCGCCGTTGCCAAAAGGTGAACCCAACTTAAGGATCTGGCGAAGGCTATCTTCCATGGCCGCAATGTTGGAAGAACCGCCGTTGTTACCGCCCTGAAGCCGGTTCGGGGACGGCTGAGGCTGACCATTGGGGTAGCCTTGATAATGGTTCGGCGTACCATTCGCAGGAGATGCAGAGTACATGTTCTGCTGGTAGGGCGAGCCGCTGTACATGGGCGGTTGTTGAACACCTCCAGGAGGGCCGGGATAACGTGTGGGTGTCGTAGGTGCCGATGCAGTGGGGTGTGCGGAGGGTGATGCCGCTGACCCGCTGGTCTTTGAAAAGAGAAATCTCTTAAGAGCCTCACTGCGGTCATCGGCACTGGCCACAGGGGGAGGAGGTTGCTGGTTGTATGGGCCGCCGGCGAAGGGGAGGGCGCAGATCCGGCTGCGAGGTCTCGGAACCCCGACGGCGCACCTACACCGGATGGTCCTTTAGCTTCCGATGGGCGAGCGGCACGAATGCGATCTTGGAATGGCGTGGCAAAAGCCGGGCCCATGGGCTGGCCAGGTGTGCCATCAAGTTCAGCGGCAGAGATACCCGAAGACGAAGTGCGCAGAGTCGGGCCAGGGCGGCGCGTCGATTGTTGCTGCTGCTGCTGATGTTGCTGTGCAAAGTCGCGAGGGAAGGTGTTGCTGTTCGCGTTGTCGGTCATCGATTGAGACTGGAGAGGCGGGGAGAAAGGCCCTATGGGGGCAGCGTTGATGTTGGCTGAGCTCGCCCGTCTGTTCCTCTCCTTTTCGGCCCGGTCAGCCCTAAAGAGAAGGTCGAGAGGGGACTCATCCCGGGGAGGTGGGATTCTAGCACCGCCATTGGGGAAGAGAGGGTTCCGGCCACCTGCAGACGATGCTGCAACTTCTTTTGTTGCGGTGGCAGACGGCACTTCTGTATCCGACGCTGGCGGCGAGGGTTGTTGGCCGAGCCCGCTCAAAGGGCGAGAACTGGGGGTGCCTGGTGAGTTTGTCTTGGTAAAGAAGCTGGGTAACGGCAGAGAGGACGGAGCAGGCGAGGCGTGGAACGTTGCGCCAGCAAAAGCCGCAACAGAGGTAGGGACTCCCATGGGCTTGGGGCCGGCTGTTTGGGGAGGCGTGCGACGACCGGACTTGGCAGGAGGGGACGTCGGGTTGTTGTTGTTATTGCCATTGGCATTGTTCGGCTGGTTTCTGTTGTTGCGGTTGTTACCAGCCTTGCCAGAAGCAGCCTGTTGCGAAGCAGGTCCGGCATTCTTTTGAGCCTTTTGGGGTGTTGACGGGCCGTTGCCGCCGCCGTTCTTCTTGTTGTTGCGCGGGACAAAGTCTGGCTGGAAGCCGGGGTCCGCCTTGCCCACATCGTTTTCGGACGCGTAGTTCTTTCGATTAGGTCGGCGGTTGCCTGCACCAGGCTTACGGCGATTCGGCGTCTGCTTCACCTGCGCTGGTGCTGGTGGGGGGTCCGGCATGAGAGGCAGATGTGGGTGTGGTTGTGTTGGGTTTTGGGTGAGGTAAGAATACTGGTCTATAAAGGACCAAGAGAGAGGTTATCTAATTGGCCACCGGTGGGCTGTGGTAATGATTGAGAAGATAATAATCTGCTTGGTGGCATAGAGTCTGTAGGGAAGAGGTTGAGAGGATTCCGGCTCGGTGGTCTGAGCTGGAGAAGAGCTTTCTTCGGAGCCGCCGGTAGAGAAGAGGAATACCGAGGGCGTAAAATAAGACCGCGTAAAGGCTAGCTCGGCATGCGCAGAGGTAGGAAAGATAAGGTCGGTATCGTGGACGGCGGAAAGCGTATTGTCGTCAAGACGAGGGAGGGTGAGGAGGGTAAAAACTGTTTCTGTCGCATTCATGATAAGCGGCGCGCCCCAGTGTCAGGTGTGACGTGTGGACGCAGGGATAAGGGAAACATACCGTGGGGGAGGGAGAGAGGGTCGAAAAGGAAGAGATGCCAGCGGTGTGCGCGTGAAAATAGGCCTGCGGTTGTCGGAGGAGAAAGAAAGTTGAATATTGGTGATGTCGGAGGAGGAAATGTGAGTCGCTAGAACAGCCAGAATCAAAGTTTAAAGGGCGGAAAGAGCGACCGGAGGAGGGGGAGGCGGCTGGGAAAGAGCTCGTGGCGCTTGTCAAAGTAAACGGAATGCCACGCCATTTGCGCTCCAAGGCGGATTGGCAAGGCACGGAATTTGTTTGTTGCCGTGGAGTCACAGAGGCGCAGTGGCGGGGCACCGCTGAAGGCGCGCATTTCGTCAGTTTTCCTCTTGTCTTCCGGCGCTCTTATCAGGCCTGTCATAGGGCACTGATGACATCCACTTGGAGAGGCAAACGTCCAGGCGTGGGTCGAGCTGACCAATAAGGCAAGAGCAGCCGCACCGTCAGAGATAGAAGGAACAAAGGGCGAGCAGACAGCGGCCGCCTAAAATCAAGCCTAACCACCAGACCCCAAGGGCCCTGGCCAACCTTGATGGATGCCTGTGACAAGGCCCTGGGCGGAGCAGCAAAAGAAGTGCGTCGAGCGAGCCTTCCAGCGTGACAAAGCCCCCGCCACTCCCCAGTGAGCCCAGTTAGACCGCCTCCATCTGCCCCCGTACCTCAGGCGGCAAATCGATAGCACCTCTGGCGAATAGCGGGGCTGGACCTGCTTGCCTTGTGAACCGCCTTGCTTAACTTCGAGAAATCCGGCGGCCTTGTCGTGACCACACATGATCCAACCGCATTCACCTTTGCACACCAATACGCATCAATATACGCTCTCTTGCCTGACTTTACGGATCTCCCGATACACCGCCATCCGTGGACCGCCCGTGCCATCCGACCCTGCGCGACGAATAGCCTTCCAAAGGCCATCACGAGAGCATCAGCAAGCTGGTAAGCCAACAGAAAGTGGAGGAAACGAGCAGACGCAGACCGGGGAAGTGATCCAAGCAGGTCGGGGACGAAGATTCTCGATAGCTGGGGAGAACAGCATGTTGCGTGTGCACCAGGCGCGGGTGCTACGTCTCCTGTCTACAGAGCTTGCCTCGTCCTCATTCCATCTGCTCCGTAACCATATTGCATGCATCCACAGTAGCTAACTCTCCGAGATAGCAATCAGCCAGCATACCAGACATCGCAGCCGACTTCACACCTCCCAACATACACACAATGGGCGACGTTGACATGGCCGACGCACCGCCGTCAGGCGCCGTCGTCAAGAAGAAGACCGGTGCTGCCGGCGAGGCCAGCAAGGCTCTCGACGACAAGAAGCGCTTCGAAGTGAAGAAGGTTCGTGGCCTCTAGGACGCCGTGAATGTAAATCTACGACAAGATGTGGTGTACTAACTGCCGCTTCTCTGTTATAGTGGAACGCCGTCGCTCTATGGGCGTGGGACATCGTTGTCGACAACTGTGCCATCTGCAGAAATCATATCATGGATTTGTGTATGTATATTCTTCGACGCCTTGCTTTCATTATACTTCAACTTGTCCTAAACTGTCTGCTGACTGCCTCTCTTTCTCTCGGATCAGGTATAGAATGTCAAGCGAACCAGTCTTCCGCTACCAGTGAAGAGTGTACTGTCGCCTGGGGTATATGCAACGTACGTCTTCCCTCTACTTGGTCTACATATAATCCTCAAGATCTTTACTAAGTCTTTCACCAGCACGCATTCCACTTCCATTGCATTTCTCGCTGGCTCAAGGCCCGTCAAGTGTGCCCGCTCGACAACCGTGACTGGGAGTTCCAGAAGTACGGCCGTTAACGAACCCAAAACGACAAAAACGCGACGCTCCTCCTCACGTTGTTTCTTTTCGACCGCAAAGATAGGCTACAGGTGCAGCGATATCGCCAAAGACATAGAACTTGGCCTCTCTACACTACCAAAGCTGGCGGAACACTGGCATTGGACAGAGGAGCATGGTCGGGCTCATGGGAGGCATGAGTGTACAACGGCATGCGGCACGGCCCAGATACGACTGGCATCCACCAAATGCACCCGACATTAGAACGGGCGCGACGAAGGCACACTATAGTCGTCCAGCTGGGTTGAAAAAGGCCTGTTGCCGACATGATAAAACATTGTTATGACTTCATTATGCTTGTATTTCTCGGTGTTTTATAAACAAATCAATTTTCGCTTCGCATCAAACAAAGTGTATCCCACTCAGTGCACAAGGATCCCGTGATTGGGCCTTCTGTATGTCGTAGATATCTGCCATATCGGAACAGGCCTGCCGTCCTGTCACCCTGCTCTCGGTTCTCCCGTTCTCGCACGCTGCACTCAGCGAATCGCCTTCTCGTCCACAACAATCGTTTGCGGTATGCTGATGTTCTGGCTGGCGGCGCCTCCGCCGACCGGAAGCCATTTGACAGGGTTCTTGTTGAAGAAAGGCCACGGCGGAATGATAGCCACGAACGTGAGCGCGGTTCCTCCAAGAGCAATGTAGACTGCAAGCTTGATATCCTGCAGGATGTAGCGACGACAAAGGTGATGGCCTGCGAAAGCGGAGGAAGGGTTAGCAAG
This sequence comes from Sporothrix variecibatus, assembly GCA_016097105.2. Lineage (NCBI taxonomy): Eukaryota > Fungi > Ascomycota > Sordariomycetes > Ophiostomatales > Ophiostomataceae > Sporothrix > Sporothrix variecibatus. Next base: position 2,721,128 of record JADMNI010000007.1, on the reverse strand, counting down.
ATGAAAGCTTAAAGAGGTCGAGGGGGGCGGGAAGGAGGATACGTACACCGACAATGCACAGAAGGGTAGTAGCCAACGTGTCGCAGAGTTTTTGGCCCTCAAAGTCCTGCGTCCAAGTTAGCTCGGGCTCTCGTCGTGTGTGTGTCTATCGCGCCTCGAGATCGATATGACGTCCGTCCATCAACATACAATCTGTCCTTCGGCGATGTCCCGAACCTGGTCCAGCAGCTGGTCGGCCATGATGTCGTGTGTGTAGGAGAATGCCGTCAAGCGTATTGTTCTATCGTATGCCTCGTGATTCTGTCGCAGCTGAAGCCGGCTGGATGGTCGTGATCGTAACGTGCGTCGTCGCTGGCGTAGCTTCGTGGATCTAGCATCTAGCAAAAGCGATGCACTCGCGACAGCCAAGCTCAAGCGTACCCCAAGGGGCGCTCCCGACGGACCACTCACAGCCAGTCGCCAACGTGGCTTCAGGGCTGTACCTACGGGTCCATTTCCGCTGTATTCATGCGCTATGGGTACCTATGGGTACATTAGTGGGATCCACTAAATTGACTGGCCCAGAACCCCCATACAGTTTGCGGCTGACGCCAAGACTTCAGAGAGTCCGGAAGTGTGGTCTGCATGCAAAGAATGCCGTAGCACACCCTCAGTTACATATAAAATTCGAGATTGCCCAATTCAGATGCGTTACGTCGTATGTACATGGCGAAACGATGGAAAACGAGCAAGGTCCTGCGATCCTCCACGGACGACGTTGATTGGGGGAAAACATGCGTGCCACCGCATACTTTTTATATGCCGCGTTGGGGCAAGCAATCACATTTCCTTGTACAGCAATGACGCATGCCACCGCTACTTTTACTTTGGGCAATTTTGATGGCCAGTGTCGTTCGCACCTGCCCTTTTCAGGCCATGGTCGTGCCGATGAAAGAACGGAAAGATGAAAAATCGAAGAGGAAAAAAGAGAAGGAGCGAAGGGGCGTTAGAGCGAGGGGGAGATAGAGGAGAGAAATTAAAAGAGAAAAAGAGAAGGAGCGACCGTCAAATACGAACAAAGATGTAAAAACGCCCGAAAAACACTCAAGACAAGCAGAAAATATTATATACTTGCCAACGTCGTACATCGTGCATTTGGCCGAAACTGGTTCCGGCCGTGGCTTGCCGTGCAGTTTGTGCACTTCGTGCAGGCTCGCGAATAAGACGCCGTTCCTCTGGCACACGCTCTCACTCTGACTAAATGCCGCTCGATTCTGGCCTAGGCCCACAGTCATCGGTAGTTAGCGGTGTGTGGACGACACTCCCGCTCAGGCAGCCTAGACCCGTCTATTATCTGCGCGCTGTTGCCATTATTGCCATGAAACTCCCTTCGTCTCCCTTGCAACGATAACAACCACGGCAGGAGCTTGGCGGACTGGGCGGGCACGAAGAGCGGGAAAGTGGTGAAAGCCTCTCGGGGAGGGAAAGAATGATGGGTGAACGCCTGCGCTAATTTGGAGTTGGTGTCCTCCTGCCTGCCAAAAAGATGTTGCGGTCAGGCTCACGGCCGCTTCAAGGGAAAGAGAGAAGGAGTCAGAGGGCCGATCCTCGATCAGAAGTGGAAAGAGACAAAGAGGAGGAGGGCAGGAGGGGAATGGCAGCAAACGGGTTGAGACTGAGACTGCGATACCCTTTGCCGTAAGAGCCAAGTGCTAGGGGGCTACTGGGAGAGCCCGTTTGGGCAGGTCTGGCCGTCTTGTCATTTTTTACAGCACCTCCCCTCTAGATTCTTGTAGTTGGACTGGTCAGGAAAGAGGAGAAATGGCTTGGTATGCTCGGTATGGTCTAGCCCAGTGCCTGTGGCGGCGCCTGCATGTAGCGAAATCTTGAATATCGGCGGGACTTACCCCCTACAGGTGGTGCCCTGTACACACCCCGAGACCCCAAAAGCCCCAGTCGGCACCGTTTGGCCACCTCACAAGTAAATTTTTTCGCCGCCAGCAGAAAAGAGAAAAACAAGAATTTTCATAGCGAACGCACTTGCCCTCCACTTTCCCACTATCTTTCCACTTTCTCGTCCTCACAACAAACCTCACCTCCTTCACCCCTAAATATCAACAATTGTGTCCTCACTTTTCTTCTGGACTTTGAACAACTTCCAACCTTTTTTTTTCTTCTCTAAACACTGCATTGTCAAGCCATTTGATTCTTCGGATCCTTCGGCGTCCAGACAAGCTCTTTCACATGATATTTCCCGTCGTTCTTCAATTCTGAATTGCCTCCTTTTATCCCATCTTTTCTTCCGCCTTTGATCGCAACTTCGGCGCAACCCTCAAACCTCCAAACACAACACAAAGTCGATTGTCATCCTTGACCGTCGTCTTTGAATCTCCAGTACCGGCTACTCGTAGCCTTTGATCTCGCAAACCACCCCTCCTGGCTACCTTACTGCAGCCCGCTCCCTCCTCCGATCCGTCGACAAATACCTCAGGGACCCTCGTCGCCCTCGAATCGTATCTGCTTCAGTCGCACGAGCTCCCCGCACCTCCGACTCCTTCTCCGTTTTCGTCTTCCGGCGAAACGACGCCCCCGTCACTCGAAATCCCACCAGTCGTCAAGTTGGCGGGACCCAACGCAGCTCGCCTCCTCCTCTCCCGTTCGCTCCTCGGCCCCAAGTTCTGGGTCTACAGCGGAGTGAACAAGAAGCCTCCATAACTTGCCCGACCAAGCAAACCGACCTCCCAACTGCCTACATTTCAACTTTCTTACCAGCGTGTTTTTTTCTTTCTGTTTTCTTCTCCCTGCGTAGCTGCTTATCGCATCTCGCCGGACAGGAAAGATAGGGGACAAACAACGCTACCCGGTTTCTTTGCGGCCCAAAGCCGCACGCCGCTGTCCGCCGGCGCCGTACACACCCCGTGAATGGCTTCCCCCGAGTGAATTTGAGCGCTCTACTGTGGAGTAGAAGAAGAGCAGAGTCCACCGCACGTCGACTAGACTCAGTCCCAGACCAGCGAAGCACGTCAGCATCGAACAAGATTGTCAACGATATCTCTCCTTGATATCTACCAGAAAACCAGAAAAAACAACAACATCGGCCTAGCCTAGCTTTACGATATCAATATCAACCGACCGTACCAGCAACAGCCGCTACAATGTCTGACCACGAGGAGAACGTTTCCGACACCGGGTACGACACCCCTGTCCCCGAGCTCGACGACCACCGCAACCGGCAGCCCACTGTCCACCGCAACAGCCGTCCCCGCCGTGGCACCTTTGACTCGCTCTACGGAAGCCAGATGGATCAGCAACTCCAGTCTGGCATCCGTGTCCGCGATTTCGAGGAGGCCGTGGTGGACGATGACATTGCCGAGGATGAGCACGAGAAGCGCTCCATGTCGCCTCCCAACTCTGTCAAAGCCTTTGCCGAGGCCCGCCGTCGCGAGCGTGGCTTGTCCTTCACTGAGAACAAGCCGGAGAGAGATGGCGAGCATGAGGGTGCTGCCATCCACAGTGGCCTCAACCGTGCTGGTTCGATTGCTAGCCGCCGCAGCCGCCGCAGCCTTCGGAGCCGCCCTCACACGATTCTGATGGACGATGACAACTCCAGCCTTTCGTCCAACAAGTCTGCCGAGGAAGATGTGTGCTTCCCTGTCGCTGATGAGCATCGCGATGACAACCTGCACATCGACTTTGACTATCTCGAGACCTTTATGCGCATCGAGAGAGAGGAGCGTGAGATCGCCGAAGAGGAGCGCCGAGCCAAGGAGCGTGTGTTCCCTGACCTTCGGCCCCAGGTCTCGTCCAACGCGACTGCTGCTCAGTCGCCCATGATCACTGCGGACGGCGATTTCATCGGCGCCCAGTCTGACTTCTCGGGCGTTCAGGACGAGAAGCCGGTCAAGGCTGCGACCATTGCCGACGAGGACAAGGACAAGGACGACAAGGATAAGGCTGAGCCTGCCAAGCGGACTCATGCTGGCCATCCGATTGACCCCAACCGCTTCAGCTTCTTCTCATCGGCTTGGGAGTCGACGATCCACGCAGCGGACTTCTCCGGCCTTGTCCTTCCGGACGAGGATGTCCGTGGTCTGTTCTCATTCCCCAAGGGCGAGACGGATGGTGTCTGGTGGCTGAACCTCAACAGCCCCACCGAAGAGGAGGTGCGCGCCATCTGCCGCGCATTCGGTGTCCATCCCCTGACGGTGGAAGATATCACCCAGCAGGAGACGCGCGAGAAGATTGAGCTTTTCCCCTCCTACTACTTTGCATGCTTCCGGTCCTTCAACGTCGTTGTGGAGGAGGACGGCGAAATCGAGTACGAGCCGTTCCACACGTACGTTATCGTGTTCCGTGAGGGCACGCTGAGCTTCAGCTTTGCGCCGAACTCGCACGCGTCCAAGGTCAGAACGCGCATTGCTCTCCTCAAGGACTATGTCGCACTGAGCAGCGACTGGATCTGCTACGCTCTCATGTAAGTTGCCTTTCCGCATTCTTATCGTCTCATGGTATGACAAAAGACACTAACATTCTAATTTGCAGCGACGACATTGTGGATTCCTTCGCTCCTGTCATCCACGACACGGAGATGCAGACGGAGAGACTCGAGGATGATGTGTTCGTCGCTCGCACAGACGACATGCATCGCTTCCTGCGCAAGATTGGCAACACGCGTCGGAACGTCATGGGCCTTATGCGCCTCCTGGGCGGCAAGGCCGATGTGCTCCGTGGCTTTACCAAGCGGTGCAACGAGAACTACAAGGTGACACCACGCATGGACATTGGTCTGTACTTGGGTGACATTCAGGATCACGTTGTGACCATGATGAACAACTTGGGCCACTGCGAGAAGATGTTGTCGCGCACGCATAGCAACTATCTCGCCCAGCTCTCCATCGACAGCATCTCGCAGGGCACCAACACCAACCGTGTGCTCAGCAAGATAACCTTCATTGCGTCCATCATCGTTCCTTTGAACGTTGTCACTGGTCTCTTCGGCATGAACGTCAAGGTTCCTTTCTATGTCAACGACATTGACAACCTCCACGCCTTCTTTGGCATTGTCGGTGTCTTGATCCTCTTCTGTGTGGTTGCCCTCCTATTTGCCAGACGGATGCGGTACATCTAGACGCCGGTTTTTTTTGTGCCGAGCTCGACCTTTGCGCGATCTGCTCCGTTTTATTTTGCTGTCCAATTTCTTTTGTCTTTTGAGCTTCTTTTATTTCCGTCTAATTTGTTTTGTCGTCTTTTTTGCGTCTTTGGCAAAATGTTCTTGCCCTGCGAATACCCATTGCCTGTCTGGTTCTATAGATATCTCTTTTTTGGATACCATACAGACAATGTTTGCTTGGCTGGGTGTTTTGTTATATAGCGCCTATATCTGCTGTTATTTTTTCTTCTCTGTTTTACATTGTTGATCATCTTCGTCTTTTTTTCTCTTTTTGTCTATAGACCATGGTGATAGAGGAGTTGTAGAAGGAGGTCGTGTTTTTCTTTTTCCCATGATAAATGTTAAAAAATAAAATAACATAAAACCGCAAACCTTTGTTCAATTCAACTTCTGCTTGCAAATGTGAAGAATGTGGTCGATCTGCATATGGAGAGTGTAGAGGTCATCATATTTTTGGTGTGGTCCCGTGCTGATAAGATAAGGAAATCTGGAGAAGCCCGTCGATTTTTTCCCTCCATCATCGGCTATCGCATCAGCATCGCCAAAAAACGCCAGGCGACGACGACGCTTACCGAACGACACGACAACTCGACAAACGGCTTGCTGACAATTGTACAAACACAAAGCCCTCCCAAATATCCCACACACACTCCGACCAAAATGAGTGCCTCCAGCCTCGACGCCTCGGCCATCAACAACCTCTCCGAGAAGGAGAAGGAGGAGCTGCGCCAGTTTGTCAACACCCAGACCCAGCGCACGCGCGTTCAGGCTCGTACGTCCTCCCCAGTCTAGATATCAAATTGAATTGCTTCCGCACATGCACCTGCTAACCACCGTCCGCGTGCAGAAACCCACAACCTGACCGAGCTCTGCTGGAAGAAGTGCGTCACCAGCCCCGTCAAGAGCAACACCCTGGAGAAGACGGAGGAGGCCTGCATGAGCAACTGCGTCGAGCGCTTCCTGGATCTGAACATCCTGACGGCGAAGTTGCTGTCTAACATGCAGCAGCAGCACTAAGAGAGCGTGGGAAGCGTGGTGAGCCAAATGGAATGAGGGAATGCATACAGAGGAGGATTGAGGCCTGACGACAGCCTCGACGCAACCGCTTCACGACATTACGAGAAGACTGGTTGGCAGTAACGAAAATAAATGTCAATATACGATATGGTTAGGAAATCACGGGCATATTCACTTTTACATAGGGAACATCGGTTTAGCGGAAGAGAAAGACGGTGAAAAGGCATCGTATCATCATACATATGAAGCATGCCAGAAATGAAATAAAAAAGAGAAATTTTCAACTCAATACAATCATGCTAAAATGTGATGAACCAACCTGTGGAAATGTCCGACATATGTTATACAGTTTACATGATTGCCTGCTGAATTCCAACAATGCTACAGTCCAACACATCTAACACCAGGGAGCATATACAGCTTCACATGGCAAGAGGACATAGACAATAGACGATTGATAATGAAAAAGCAAATGATATTCCCATGGATCTTTGCCAAGATCCCGATTGTTTTACTCCTGAACATTATAAAAAAGAAATCGTTCTGCATTTCGTTTCTACCACAAAGGGGGGTGGGAGCCATGGTGCTTCTCCCGAGAGGGTAACCCGTCATAAAACCAAACCTGGCACCGTATTTCTCTTAGGGGCCGTCATGAGATGCATCAAAATCCTTCCAAAGAAACTCCACGTCACTGTTCATCAAAGAGATAATATATGTGTAAGAGAAGAGCCGCCTTTTAGGTTTTCCACATTTTTCGATTTTTATGTAGATATGAATTCTTTTTTGGTCCTTTTTCCGGGCGGGGGGGATTCCCTATGTTTATATTCTGCCACGCTCCCCCATTTTTTTGACTCCCAGCACAAAAAACAAACAAGCACACCCATCCAGCGCTTTAGTAAAAAAAGCGCTTAGACGAGGGCCAGCTTGGTAGCGGCAATGTCGAGGGCATCGACATCGGCAGTCAGGCGGGCGTAGGCCTTCTTGGTGCCGTCGGGGCGGATCAGGGTGTTGATCTTGACGGTGTCGATGTCGTAGAGCTTCTTCAGGGCCTGCTTGATCTGGGCCTTGTTGGCCTTGACGTCGACGATGAAGACGAGGGTGTTGTTCTCCTCAATCTTCTTCATGGCGCTCTCAGTGTTGAGAGGGTGCACAATGACCTTGTGCTCGTCCAGGCGCACGGCATGGGGGATGGACTTGCGAGGGTACTTGGGAGCACGCGACAGCTGCAGGGTCTTGGGGCGGTGGAAGCTGGTCGTGTAGCGGACCTTCTGCTTCTTGTGGGCGGAACCCTGTAGAGGAGGCGGTCAGTGACTGTTTTTTTTTGTCGTTGTGATGTACGAGAGAGAGATCAACTTACACCCTTGAGGGCAGCCTTAGCAGCGGCAGTAAGCCTTCTGGACGCTATAAAACAAAGCCGAGAATCAGCAATCGCTCTTTTTGAGGAGAACTCGCAAAATCTGCTGCTGCTGTGGGTTGTCGCTCTTGGTATTTCAAGTGAGTAGGAGAGAGCAGGAAGGGGTGTAGAAGGGAAAAGAGTGTCGAGGTTGACAAGAGATGTCACTCGATCTTGTTGTCCCGCCGTCATCTCCGTCTCCTCCAACCCTGCCCTCCTGCTCTGCTCCCGTCCTCAATCTCTTCTTCTCTGCCCTGCCAATGATATTCCTTGCTCCAGACGTCCCGTTTGCATCCTTTCATTGTCGTCCTTCCCCCTCGCTGGTATCACGCAGAGAGGCTTAAGAAAGGCCGTTGTTGCGAGGCTGAAAACGGATTGGCGACGTTGGAGATCAAGGTGACCCATCGGCTGAGAAAGAGAGAGTCGAGAAGGCCGTAGTCGAACAAACGCCGTATTGCAGAGCTTTCTTTTGGAGTCCTTTTTGTGTTGTTCACATTGTGTTGTGGAATGAAGAGGCGGGGGAGTTTTCAATTCGCAAAAAGGCGGCCAGCGCCCTTTGCAAAATCAAATAGCCTTCTTCATGTTGACATATATCTACCTTTGCCCTTGGTCTGAGTCTTCGGTGCCATCTCGAATGATGTTGAGGGGTTGTTGTCGAGTGAAATGGTCGAGTTGCGTTGGTTGTCGGGATGTGAAGCAGAAAAAAAAGCCAAATGCGAACTATCGCAAGGAAAACTTTTGGGTTATTTTTCCCACTAGTCTCCCCTTGAAAATGGGGTGCTGGAACGAATTTTTTCCGCCGTGAAAGAAATTAGGGCAAGCACTTTAGCTAGTGCACGTGATTTAAATTGAGCTGACATAAGACTCGATAGCAGCAGATATATGTGGGGCCGTTTTGATACCTCGTTATCGTTTAGCTAAAGCATCGACTATCGCGATAAGGACTTTTCTCATCCAGACTCTCACTTCGCTTATTGTCCAATGTTTACTTTCATCACATCTTCACTTCTCTTCATATAAACGTGGCACCGCATAAAATGGCTTCTCTATGAACATAGGGCTCTTCGGTCCTAACAGCATCCAACAAGCCCACAAAACGTCGACTAACTCGGACCACCACCAAATCAAAGAAAAGACATTCTAACGACCTTTGACGATCTCCGACAACAACTTCCACGATGGGCGCCAGAAAGAAGACGCCGCAGCTGAAGAGCCTTTCGGCTGGTCGGCCACCAACGGCTCGTCCTCCCAAGTCCATCTCCCGCAAGACAACCAAGAAGCTGATCAACAGCCATCACCAGCTCGAGAAACGCAGACTGCAGGCCGCGGCACGCAACGACAAGGCTGCCGAAATCGCCATCGCAGCCGAGATTGATGCACTTGGTGGTCTCGCACGGTACCAGCAGGCCAGTCTGCAGGGGCAACACCGCGAGCGCGGTGGCGATAGCTCGCGTGTCCTGATGCAATGGCTGGGCATCGACCAGGATGAGAAGACAGTGGGAGCTGCGACAAAAACGGCAACGACGGCGACAGCGCCAGAAGCAGAACCGAGCTTTCTGAAATCAGCTCCACTGCGCATGCTTGAGGTTGGTGCCTTGAGTATCGATAATGCATGCTCGGCCAGTGGCTGCTTCCAGATGGAGCGCATCGACCTCAACAGCCAGGGTCCGGGCATCTTACAGCAAGACTTCTTGCAGCGGCCCAGGCCCACGTCCGACAAGGAACGCTTCGACATTATCAGTTTATCGCTGGTTCTCAACTATGTTCCGCAGCACAGCGACCGTGGCGAGATGCTGCTTCGCTGTCTCGACTTCCTGCACCAGCCTAGCATGGTGTCAACAAACGGCGACTCTGGCTCCAAGGCCGGCTCGGAGCCAGTGACCGACGACAACATTCAAAAATACTTCCCCAGTATCTTCATGGTCCTGCCGGAGCCATGCGTCGCCAACTCACGGTATCTCACCGAGGAGCATCTCTCAGAAATGATGAATGTCCTCGGCTTCGACCTGCTCGAGTCCAAGACGTCCCAGAGACTGGTATACTATCTCTGGGTGCGGCGGCGGCCGGCACCCAGACACATCCCCCGCTTCACCAAGAAGGAGCTGCGCTCTGGCCCGACGAGAAACAACTTCTCCATTGTCCTTCAGGGAACATGACCGATACTCTCCAGTAGGCTCAACTTCAAAATGAGCTCTACTCAGATTATGACGATATAAACAACACAAATATCACGACGGCCGTGCGCAATCGGCCATCAGACATGATCACGCCCGGCAGCATCTAGACTACATTCCCTCCGGTCGGCCAGCTGCCTCCAGACTCTTTGGCCTTTCGACACAGTGCGAGCCCGCGGCCATCGAGTCAAGGAAGCTCGCTCATCCATAGCAGCACACTGACTGCCCATCCTAGACCTGCGCGGACCAGCTTACTACTGCACTCGGCGGCACGTCCGAATCATTAGCTTTTTGGTGGTGACCGAAGGTCATGCGACACAAATCCAATTCTTGATTCAGGGGCGTTTGTGCCTCTTCAGGAAGATGGCACCTGGAGACGATCCATCAGAATCATAATGAGGGGGTAATGGCTGGGTCAGGAAAGAAGTGCCGGGCAGTGTCCCGACGACGAGGAAAAGAGAGACGAAGAGTTTCTCAACAAATTTTCAACTAGTGCGCTTGCCAGCCGCCCCAGCCCTCGTCTGGAGTCGTGTTAACCTGTCTTTCCTTCCCTTCTCTTCCCTTCTTTCCTGCATGTCTGAGATATTCCCCGTGCTTGTGGTTCGAAAGTTGGACGGGGTTGACACTTTCCCCTCTTTTTGGGCTGCACCATGCCAGCCACTGTGTCCCGTCCCAAAATGCGGAGATCGCTGGGCTGATGGCGCTGGAAATTATTGTCAGATGACAACTTTTTGCTTGCTTTTGCCAATGGCAATCCGCATGATCGTGGAGAGTCTAAAATAGGAGTCAAATTGGATGCATTAGCAGGCGAGCGCGAGCAGGGTCAAGGGAACTTGAGCGTGAAGCATGAAAGATGAAAAGTAGACCATTGTCACGACAGGCCGGAATATACTATTAAGTCACGATGTTCTAACTTGATAACCTAAAATAAATGCACCATTGTCCCGTAGCATCAATAAAGCGAAACATTGCGACCAGACATTGTCATGACTATTGGATGACTATTTACCTAAAAGTGCTGGCCAGTTCTACCGTTGTCAATTGCATCGTTCAGACGTGCCTAAGAGAGTTGACGACACCTTGTGATCCATAAACGCAACTAGGAATGTTGAGAATACTCGAGCAGATTAAAAAAAAAATCTAGTATAATAAAATCAAAAAGAAATTTCCCTGCCAATTCGATTCACCGAGCTGACAAAAATTAGATAATGTTGCAAGAAAATGCAAAAATAGAAGGCATGTCTCCCTCGGGTGGGCTCGAACCACCAACCTTTAGATAGACTATCATAGATGGATAACAGTCTAACGCGCTAGCCAATTGCGCCACGAGGGATGCTACTTGATATGTTAGCCGGGGCGTGAATTAGAATTATAAAGGCTGCTCCACATAGGAACCGAGCTACTGACACATTTCCCACTCATGAGCAGTCGTTTTGTAAGAGCATCAACATAATCTTGCTTCTTATTCATCGCAAGAGAATACTTCCATCAAATGTTAACACCTTGACAAATTTGCTTATGGTCTGGCTTTGTGATGCTATTATATGAACTATGTCAGTTTGATTGTATTTTGCTGGTCTTTTATTTTATTTAATGATTTGAGTCAATAAATATTGAACACCAAATCAGTAAAAATATATTTATATAAAAAAAATAGCGACTGAAAAACAACGCAAAGAATAAAATAGATTGAATAGTATAAATTCGTAAGAATATCAACCATGAGTTTGTTCTGCCAATATAACGATGAATCTCACGACGGGTTGCCAAAATAGGACGTCGTTTGTAGATGAGACGACGCTCATGACGCACACCCGAATTCCTCTTTTTTTTTTTTGTGGCAACGAGTAGGCGATGCATCACAGATCACAGACATCATACCTGGAGACTATGCGAGGTAGCACGAAATAGAGTGATGGATATCAAAACACGGCTTCCGACGGCTCTCATGTTGTCTCCCCTGGCCGGACTCAAGTTTGATACCCCTGCCGCCTGCTAGAAGCGAGGATTGCCGTCATCGTCAAAGTCCATGGAAAGTGCCAGTGATAGTCAACGACAGAGATAGCTCAAAAATACATCTTGTCCGATAAAAATCGGATAGATGTGACGGAAAACAGCATGATCGTGACTATCAAGCAGACGTTCGCTCGCGTGGTTTTACCATCCCCTCCCCTCAGTGGCGCATCAGATTACGGCGTCTTACCCCTTATTTTCATTCGTCACTACAGGCCGTGCCGAGCTCGAGGTGTGTTTGTTTGTGCTTTTGAGTGACACAGATTGCCCCAGACTCCAGACTTTACGAAGTAGGTAGTGAGGGACAGAGGGAGTCTCGGAGTCCAGTCCTTTCCCTGTCAATTGCAAGGAGCGAGGGTCCGTGAGCTTTCCTTTTTCGTGGGGGTTGCATTTTTTCGGAGAACACAGCCCATCTATCTGTGGCGAAAGCTGAGTTGAACAAACAGAGACAGACGAAGACAGTCCAAAAGCGACCCCATCGAAGCCCCAGTGTGACACGGGACAAACATTGGCTCGACTGGACAAAATTGGACGAATAGTGAGGGAGGGCATCCTGGACGGAGTGCTCTGTAGTACGGTCGGGTGCTACGACGGGATGGCGAAAACAAACAAAATAGGGCGACAATGCATAAAAAAAACAAAAAAAAACAAAAAAAAAAAACATGGCCATGTGGACAGCAATTCGAGGAAAGTAAATGGAAAGTGAAAGGGCTGGTGTCTTACCGTGGAAACGAGGCAGATATGGCACTCCTTTTTCAACTAACCAGACTTGAGCCCTTCGAGCTTTCCGTTTGCTATTATTGCCGTGGTACTGACAATGTACATAGTACGGCCTCGCCAATCTGGCCAAGCTGAACGCTGATATTGGATGATATGATGTTTTGAGATCGACAAAGAGAAGAGAATATAAACGTAGAAATCATAATTTTTGTTGTCGAAGCATAAAAGAAACAGGGAGGCGATATCAAGAGGACACTTATGGACAAACGTCAAAAAGAGCCTTTTGCAAACGGCCGTTAATCTGTAGTCCTTCCCTGATTTCAAGGGTCTTGTTTTCGTTTGCACATGAGAAAGCCGCTGATCGATGCATATCAAATAAAAGTACAAGAGTAGCACAATGCGGAGAAAGAAAGGATGCAGGATGTACGCTGCTTTGCTTTTTCGTAATGGAGTGCAACACAGTATATGCGGGATGAAGGCAAACAGTGTCTCTTCTGTCTTTTCTTCTCGTGGAAACCAAACCACGTCAGGGACTGGATGAAATCAAAACGACGAGAACCAAGAAGGGCACAAAGTGCGTCCTTCGTCCAGCGACAAAACATATCACAATCACATCACATTTGCACACCTACGGCCCTTGGTTGATTGGTTCAATTGATGAAGTAGAAGCCACAAGACCACAAGACCCCCAGAAAAGCCGCTGATCGTTGCATAATGAGGGGAAACGCTGATGGATGGCACCCGAGAGGATGCGATTGTTCGTTAGAAAGACGAGCGAATATAAAATAAAATAGGGGATACTATCTGAGGACATAGACGAAGGATCGATCCGCCTGCCAGCACCACGTCCTCCCTCGGAAGCGAAGCGATTGATTGTATTTGATAAGTGAGGCAAAGCCGGTGGCAAACAGGAAGAGGATCATCAAGCGAGCAATAAATCGACACCACTTAATTGCACACCGAGCCCAGTAAGTGTAGCCTTATGACAACGGAGTGTTGCATGAAGTATGCGATACACGGGAGAATATATTCGTTTGCGCTCTGACCTCATCACCCTATGTACTGTGTATGGGATGTTTGTGTATTTTCTGGGGTTGCCCGGTTCACAACGGAGCCTTGCCCGCCTCCGACTACAGCAGCATTTTCGCATCTCGGGACATTAGAGAGCGCAGCAAACGGGAGGCGGGATATTTGATAGCTTGATATGGGGTTATGTCATATGTTTAATTTAATTCTTTTTGAATTTCTATTTTCGCATATTGGTTCGTTTACATTGGAACCTTGCCGTATTCTATCATGTTGAATAGTACCCCGTTCTATCTGTCGTCATAACAATGTTCCTTCTCATGAGCGGTATCGTAGTCCCAGCGTAGAGCTCTTACAGCTCCAGACCCTCAAAGGTTGTAATAACCTTGTGCTCGTCGGCGACAGACGCCGCCAGCGGCGCATTGCCCGGCCGCTGTACCACGTAGCTCTGCAGACCGGCCTCCTTGGCCGCAGCCACCTCGAGCACGTTGTCGCTCAGGAACAGCCAGCTGCTGGCCTCTGGGAACTCCTTGGCATGCGCCGCCAGAATGGCCGAGTAGCTCGCGGCGGCCGTCTTGGGACCCGCGTTGACCGTGTCAAAGTAGTCGCTGAGCAGCGGCGTGACGTCCTTACCGGGAATGCTCGCATCACTGGCCTCACCAACGACACCGGTGTGCCGGAATAGCAACTTCTGGGCCGCCACAGAGCCGGACGAGTAGATCATGAGGGTGATGCCGGCGATCTGCCAGGCAGTGAAGGCAGGCAGGACATCGGCAAAGAGGGGTGCCTTGATGGTACCGTTGTCGTAGCCCTCCTTCCACAGGAGACCCTGGAGGCCCTTGAGGTAGGAAGCCTTGACATCACGGGCGACGAGGTCATGGACGTGGGCCGTCAGGGCATCCGGGGAGGCGCGGTACTCAGCCGGGAAGGCGTCGCGGTAGGGCGCAAATGACGGGCTGTCCCACTTGGAAGCGAGCGTCTCAGGGAGGGCGCTCAACGAGTACGGGTACTGTAATGAGGGGGAGAGGGAGGCAAACGTGGAGTCAGTTTACGTTCTTGTACATGTACATCGTGTATTGTGTACCCTATGGTACCAAGGAGGAGAGAGGCAAGGGTCCTCTGACTGCATTAAAACAAACAAAGCGAGACAGGCATAAAGCAAATGGCATGACATAACACGACGCGGGCTCAGGTGCAAACGTAAACATCAGACAAAGACTGCATTCGCAACAAAGGGCATAGATGAGCCGATGCAGGGCAAGCAAAGTGTCGTCACTTGAAACGAAACTTTTCATCTAAATAGAGATCACTGCCTTTTGCCTTTGGGAAAGTTCCCTTTCAGTAGGGGCCTCACACTTGGAGCCCAACTCGCTGCGCCTCGCCTCTAGCGTCCCACCTGCCTCTGATATCCATTGAAATGTTTATTGATATCAAAATACCAAACAGTTGATCAATGCAGAACTGGGGCCGTGGGAAAAAAGATACTGGGAAGGGATTGCAAACTTTGTTTTGGGATAGATTGCACACACACGGCACAACCGCCTGTTTGGCTGTTTCGCTTGATTGCCTGTATTAATGTTTGGTTGTTTGCCTGTTTGCCTGTTTGCATACGGCGAAACGCCCTTTGGGAAACAAGAAAGCTCGAACCCTTCAACGTAATGCAGGGTCAAGCGGCAGCAAATTGGGGGTGGAACTGCGGGTGGAATCCAGTGGACCACAGGGCGTCTGCAGGGACGAGGAGTGGAAGGAGAGTAGGGTATGAAGGGCTTAAGCTGTCCTGCTTTCTTCTTCGTGTTGCCGCCGATCATATAGATGAAGCAGTGTCAAGACAAGAAGCTTCTGGATGCTGGATGCTGGATGCTGGAAGTGGGCAAGTGTGAAATGTGGGCGGTTGGAAGGGGGCAAACGGGAAGTGAAAACCGGAGAATGTCCTGTCCAAGGAGGTGAAAAGCGGAGTGAGGGTAATGAAAGGCAATTGAATATGGGAAGCACGGAGGAAGAGCAACGACGAGAGACAGGAGGAAAAAAGCTGGGTCCAACGGTTGATGCAAGGGAGAGACATCAAAAGGCATAGGCTGGGCGTCAAAGAGGCAAGACACAAGACAGAGGCAGAAAAGGGCAAAAAGACAACAGAAAAGGCAACGGTAAAAAAAACACAACAGAGCAGGTAGGGGAGTGGCTTACGAGGACATCTTTGACGAATGAGATGGGGCAGACAGTGCCCTCTACAAACATAGACAAGAAACTACATTAGCCATCTGGTCCAGGCTAATACGAAGGGGAAGGATAGGAAACAGCTGCCGGATGCAATGCAGATTTTTCTCAAAGGGCAGGTAAACACGGTGAAGGGATCTGGAGTATGAATCTCACCAATATCAAGCAGGACCACTTGAATGGCCTTCTTGGCGGCGGCAGCAGCCATGGTGATCTTTGTGAGACGGGGGACCGGGAGGGTCCGACGTGGATATCAAAATGTGAAGATACTGAATGGGAAACTCAAGGGAAATGAGATGGAGTCCCCGAGGTCGATTCTCGGCCGGGGATGTTACCACGTCGAAGTAGGCGGTCAGCACCCCGAGAGAGAAAATTTCAACGGACAAAAAGATAGAGAGGCGAGTCTGCTCCGAGGATGGATGCCGAAAGTGTGGAAGGTGGCTGGAAAAGGACGGGGATGAGATGGATGGGTGGATTAGATGCGATGTGTTGTTGTAAAGGCGGTGAGGTTGAACGAAAATTTTTTCCGATACGATCTCTCTTTTCGGCTGTTTTTCAATATTGACTTTGTGATAATCGTGGTATTCCCTTGCAGCTACCAGTCGCGTTCCGCGTCTTGCTGTCCTCCTTTCTGCGTGCGTCTTTGGCTGGTAACGTCCCGGGTCTGGGTCGTCGTCAGACTGAGGTGTCGTTTTCCGGCCTCGTTGTGGCGTTTCCTTTTGTCCCTGTTGGCGTCTTTTTTGATATAATTTTCGTTAATATTTTAAAGAGTTTAATGCAGGCCAGGGTCAGTTGCAGTTGGGCTTTAGGACGTGCGTGGCCACCCCCAGAACTTTAGGACCGCGAGAAGAGTCCACTCTAGAACCACAAAAACCAAGAGACAGCTGCGTGCTGCAGGTGGCCCGGTGCGATAGGTCGGCAAGAGTGGATCGAGGGGCCGAAGAAAATGAGACGAAAAAGGCACCACAATGTGGCCAGCAGGGGCACGGGAAGATGACGAGAAAAGACGACGAGACGCAAAGACGCAAAGCAACCGAGCGGCGAGCACCACGACAAAGACGGAATAGTGGCCCGGCGAATGCAGACTTTCCATCCGTCGTCTTGGATTGGGAGGGAAGAAAAGGAACAGAAAAAAGGGAGGAAAAAGGACCGTCGCAACACACGATGTTGCAGCTGGACTGGACACTCACTTCTGCAGACTCGCTCGTTGCACTTGGGATATGCAGGCCGATCGAGAAAGTGGGCTGGGTGGCAGGAGATGGTGGCAGGACTGGACAGGGTGGTGTCGTGGACGTCTTGAGGAGCGGATGATGCCAAAAAAAAAAACGACGAGAATGAAATCAATTGATCAGGAGAAAAACACTAAAGAGGCAGATACTCAGTAACACAGTCGTTCTTTCTCTCTCAACGGCCAATTCTGCGTGTCTCGCCTGTCGCTCTTTCTTTCTTTGCTTTTTCCAACTCAGGAAGGAGAGCCCCGCTTGCTTGCGTGATGAGGCAGGTGTCCGGCGCTGCAAGGGTGCTCTTTTGTGTGAGAAAAACAAGTGCGGACCGAGCAAAGAGGTGGTCGACAGAAAGGCGGTCAAGGACAAGCTACTAGGGGCTAGGCCTGTTTGGGTATAGTCTATAGCGGGCTCTTTCTACTTTTGAACCAACCTTGTTCAAAAGGACGATCTTCAACTGGGGATGGCAGGCACGAACAACGAATAGCTAGCAAAATGGGCAACCGCGCATCGTGACAGCACCGCTTCTGGGCTTGGCTGTGAAGCGGCTAGCGTCAGAAAGGAGATTGTCGTCAACAAGGACATGAAAAGGGCCAGAGGACGTCGACATCAATTCAGATTCTTCGCACGGTGCACCGGGCATGCATGAGAAGCGATCGGGGACATGCAGCTTGCGAGAAACAACATGATGGAGGTATGGAATATCAGCTGCGACTGGCCATCATGACGATGCAAAACGACAAAACATTGGTTGTGAATCTGTTTGGAAGCAACAAAGAGGGGTGAGCGAACAGCAGGATGATCCTCTGGCGTCCTGTGATATCTTTGACATCTGTGGCTCGACAGATGGCGGCAAAATACGATTTTCAATGCGAACAAAGAGACCGTTCTGTCCCATAGATTGGCTTGGGCACGGCAACTGGTACACGGTACGAAGGGACGAGCCTGGTTCGTTGACTTTCTCTTTTCCGTCCACTGTTGCTGGGACGGGCGACGAAGGATCGAACGGACGGGCGAGCAGAGACAGATGGACAGCCAGACAGGCGGCGGACTGGAGAGCATCCAGACTGAATGCCCGGCACTTGCAAATCCGAGATGCCCTCAGCTGGATTGACTTGCGTGCATCAGTAGGGCAGACTACGAAGGATGCATGTCGCAATCGTGCTCAGTATATCGACAGTCGTCAGTTGTTGAGTTGTTTAGTTGTTTCTCGTTGCTATCGGCCGTGCACATCACGAAGAAAACCGACTGGTTGAATGGTTGGTTACTCGAACGACCGAACAACCGCGCGCAAAACCAGCTGCATAAAGAGGTCTTGAGGTGTGGCTGGCTATCAACGAGATTTTCTGAAGTGGTGTGGTGGTTGTCTGGTCTGCGGCCACCTGCCGTGTTCAAGAAAATAGAAGAAAAGGCCTGCCGTGTGTCCTGGTTGGCCTGTCTGCCAAGTGAGACACCTCCCACACACTTTTGCTGCATCGACGCACAACTGCGACAGACAAGCTCGACAGCTCGAGAAGAAGGACGTCGAAAGAGGAGCCTGAACGATGGAAAACGCAAGTCGCGCATGCGGCGAGCAAAAAGGAAAAAGAAGAAACGCCCGAGCCGGGAGTGGGTACGCAAAAGGACGGAGAAACGGCCTACGGGCCAGCAACGGCGGATGTGTGTTTCTTTTTCCTCATTCTTCAATCTTCAACCCTTTTCTGTTTCTCTTCGTTGCGAGTACTTTCCTGATTTTAAGGAATGGGCTCAACGGAGCACGCCGTGCTGGATAAAGAAGGCAAAGAGGGCAACGACCAGCCAACGGTCAGACCGCGTTGCCAGTATTTTTCAAAAATTTCTTGGTCTCGCTTTGCTCTTCCGTTCATTCGACGAGCAGGAAAGAATACTGGATCGAAGCATTCCACGCGTTGAGAAACGATGCGGTCTGGACACTCGAGACGGGATTCCACAACGTTAACAGGAGCGAGAGGAGCTCCTAAAGCTCATGAAGCTCACCAAGGCATGTAGAGAAAGAAAATTCTTCAAAAAGATCCTTGAACAAAAGTTGCAAAATATTTACACACCGCATTTTTGCATCTCGTGTTGTTTCCCCTTTCTGCCTCTTCGAGGCTCCATATTGTCATGTTATTATGTTCCCACTCCATTTCTCGACTGTTGATAGACCGAGCGCCACAGGAAAAAAAAAGTGGCGATCATTTCGCGAATATCAAACACGACGGGGCCCTTTTCTGATTCTAACGAACGCAAGGAGCAATATGGAAAATTTTCACTCTTGACCGCCTTCTCGAAATATTCCAATGCGAGGTACGGGACAGGGGAAAGAGAAGAGAGATGCAAAGAATGAAAACGGACATTCTCGTCCTTTCCTTGGGACACGATCGAGCTCCATAGGACAAGGTATTAATCCCCATAAGAAAAGCTATGCTATGGGCATGGGGGTGGATGTGCTCCTCTTCTTTGCAGCTTCGCAGGTACAATCGTGAAAAGGGGACCAAGAAAAGATGGAAAGTAAAGCAAAATCAAGTTGCATGCGGGAGGATGGACTATCGCAAAAGATTTCTTCCTCTCTTCACGATGTCTTTCTCTCTTTTCGTTTTCTCCCCTTGTCGTTTTCCTCTTGCCCTTTGCTTTCTTGCCTTTCGGCCTTTCCTGTTCCTGTCGCTGCGGGCCGTTGGTCGCTAATCCGTTTCTGCACTGGTCTTTTGCCCTTTCCTGTCCTCGTCTTTCCTCTCTCGTCGTGCCGCTACTGCAACCTTCCCTGCACCAGATCCATCGCTTTTCCCCTGCAACCTTTCCTTCTTTGGAGCATACGGGTATGCGATATGGGGACAAAGTGGCTGGCTTGCACCTGCACGCCCGCCACAAGAATTTCATAGACTTCAGACACAGACTGGCAGGCGGCCAAGAGAAAGGACGGCCAAGAAGACACAGACAGCCACGATGCCTGAAGCCGGCCCTCCACGCAGATACTCCTGGTCCTCTGACATCTGCAGGTCTCAAAAGATGTGGAAGTATCCACAGCGCTGCTGCGGGCCTTTTTGCTGCTAACGCTCAAATGTGCTGTAGTGGTCTTGTCGTTGTCAGGTTGTCAGGTTGTTTCCTGTAATTCAATTACTCGTACTCGTACATTGTAGAGCATGTGGAATAAGTTTCCATGATTTCCATGTATGCTCTTCTGGATGTATGAAGGCGATGGGGACAGTGCTCACACCGCATATGTGAGAGGAAAAACAAAAAAAACCCAAAGCAGTCGGTCCACAGGTCGAATGTCGTGTCGGCCGACTCTAGGTTCCTCTGCTTTCCTTTGCTTTCTCTCTTGCAAGCCGTCGAACCAAAGTGCCACCTTCCGAGTATGCTGTGCCACACCGGCTTGCCTGTCTACGACAGTTTTGACTCTTGTATTGGGAGGCATGTATGCTCTCTGTGCTCCCCTTGCTATGTATTCGTACGTCGTTATGCACGTCTTTTGTTGGACAGCATTTTGCCTTTGATTCTTTTATTTTGTTTTACGATTTTGTTTGATTCGTTTGAAGTCTGCTTTTGTTGAGCTTTTCCTCTGACCATACTCTTGCGAAACCACGCCAAGTCCCAAGGCCGTGGTCTGCCATGCTGGGTTTTTCTTGCCCGCATTTGCTTTGCGCTCGAGCATTGACGCAGCATCAGAAAGAAAACTTCATCCACCGTGCATCTTTCTGGGCAAAGCTTCAGAAAAAAAGTTTCTTCAAAAAACAATGGCAAAAATGGCAAAAATGGCAAAAATGGCAAAAATACGCCCTGCCTAGACAAGGGGGGATGTAGATATGCACAGCTGTTCCTCCCGCAGGTGAGCCCCCGACGAGAAACACGGCAGCTCGCTTCCTTGCTGGCTGCAAGCAAGGTAAATCGTGCAAGCGTGTCGCCAGAACCAGGGGGATCATTGTCTGGAAGGCAATGTCTGTGTTGTCGCTTTCTGTCCTCCCGGCTCTCTTTCCTTTTGGTCTCTGGTCTCTGGGTAACTGCAAACAAACAGTGTAATCCACAGTCTGAAAAAACCTGGGCACATGCTTCGCCCGTGTGTACAATGTATATGTACGGACTTGGTATTCCATAACACGCCCAGCACCAGGAAAGGACGATGATCGGGACATGCTGAAACAACCACCGGCAGGTTTTTTTTGTCGTTGTTCTTCTGACGGCTGACAGGCTTATGCCACCAAACTCCTGGACTGTGCCTGCGTACTGTGCGTTTCTTGACGTGTATCTCTTGAACAGAGCATGTATCTTATCTCACAAAGACGAAATGGAACAAATAAATCAACTAGGTTCGTACACATGTCCAGATTTGGTTTGCAACATCGAGATATGAGTCCTGATACAGGAGAGATACGACGTCGAGATATGGACGGAGATGTAGATACGGGATATCGCGCTACGGAGCCTTTAGTATATTTCCCGTATCTTTGTGCTGTGGAGGTACATCCGGATATCGGACAGCGATCTATCAGAGCACGGAATTGGAGCAAGTTTGAGCAACTCCTCACCCCCTCTTCTTCTTCTTCTTCCTCTCGTTCTCTCGTTCTCTCCCTTTCCTGACGGTACCGGTAAAGCTTCCTGGCTTCCCCTCCTTTCCCATGGGAGTTTTGCATACCAGTCAGCACTGGTCAAATTTGCCGCCCAAACGGCAAGGGAGCAAACGTCAGGAATGAGGAGACCCTTGGCCGCGGTCGTTTCATAAAAAGGAGATGGAGGGTGGAGATGGAAAGGGAGAACGACATCCAAATGGCAATTGAAACGACCAAGAGAGAAATATAATTTATTCACCGCTACCTCGCAAATACACGTGTCGCGTCTCAAGGGAGGAACGATGTAGAATTTGATAAAAATAAGAAAAAGGAGGGACGACAGGGACAATTTACAATGAGAAGCCGAGGACGAACGAACATAGATTTCAATCGTGTCGTATTCGTACGAAGTCCACTTTTACACTTTTTGACTGTCAAAAAAAGGCGAATCGCCAGGAACAAGATTGAAAGCCGCGAGACCGCGAGACCGCCTACCGCCTTCGGTACTGCGTTTCTCGTACCTTTTTTTTACGTCGACCACCCAATGCAACCTGCAAAAGAAAAGATGAGCGGCCAGTTCATCAGGCCCTTGGGAGGGCCAGGCCCAGGCCAGGCCCGGCCACCAAGCTGCAGTGTATCCCCGGCCAGCAGCGGCGGGCGTAAAAAAAAAAGACGTTGTTCGTTCGAGAGGATCCTTCTTCCTTCTTATGCTTCGTGGGCGTTTTCGTTTCTGTCTATCTGCCCTGCCAGAACGAGAGAAACAGCTTCGTCCTTTTCGTACGGCCTCTATTTTCAATGGTTAAAGCCCGAAGTCAAACACGGGTCTGGCCCCGGTCGAGTCGATTCGATTCGATTGACTCAATTGACAATTCTGTGCTCTGTGCTGTGTCCCCGTGAGCCTGTGCACTGCTCTCTGTAGCTGACAGGTGTGAGAGAGAGCTATGGCCAGGCCACACGAAAATGCAAGTTGCTGGCATGTCTGCCGCTTGGAGGGTATTCTATTTGAGAATGGATCCTGTCAAGTCAAGCAGCAGTTCGTTTCAATTTGCTCGAGCCCTCCCTCACAATAGCCTTTTCAGTTTTGCTCGAGTTTCTATTTATATTGGGCTCTCGCTCGTGCAAGGAACTTACTACTCGACAATTGCCAATTGGTATTCTTATTCTGTGAGGAGAAACACGTATTACAATGTACCAATACATATATATGGAGCTTTCGTTGTTCATCATATTTGTTTGTTTATGCTCCGCAGAAAAAAGGGAGGACAACGAGAGGAGAATGGCAAAATGGAGGCAATGCCAGCCGATCGTTCCCCTTGTATGGCCAATTTTTTGCTTGTCTTTGCCTTCTGTGCTGTTCGAGAGCTGTCTATTGCTGTCTTGCTGTCGCGAGCTTTCCCCAGTTTTTCCCTCTCTTTCCTTTTTTCCAAAGTTCGCCTGTTCACTGTGTTTCTGCAGCTCTCTCCCTATTTTTGGGTACTGCCTCGGCCACGGGCGCTTCCTCCATCCCTGCCAGTGAGTGAACGGGTGGCTTGGAGTGCTTCAGAGCCAAACGCTGCCAATCTGCGCCTGCATGCTACCACGTAATAAGGCTTTAAATGGACGTGGCCCAGTTGTACCTAGACAGTGGAGTTCTAATGCAAACGGTACCTGTCGCCCTCGGACACGTCGTCGCGCCTTCCCTTTTCTCCTGGCCCCCCCTGCTTTCAATCTTTCTTCGATTTCCCTATGACGGGGCCGGGAAGGGAAGGAAGGAGATGTCGATGGGGCAGGGACCCGTCGAAGATGGCGGTCAGCTGTTCTGGGGCCGCTTTTGCCATATTTGGAGCACGAAAGGAAAGGAGCAAAAAGTAAAGGGAAAGAGCGACTCGCGCGCCAGCAAACACGGGGAGGTGGAGAGCAAGAGCGAGACGCAGGATATGCACGATATGCAGGAGGGAAGGAGTGCAGCAAGCGCAGGAAGCGTCGAAATGGGAAAACAGGGGGCGAGGAGCGACGAGGAGAGACGAGGAGAAGGGAAAGGACAACTCAAGAGGAAGGTGGTGTGGGCCGCCACGAGCCAATAGTGCTACGGCTTGACCGTGAAGAACGGACAGCGCGACTCTCTTTCCTTTCTCGTGTTCTTTCTTTCTTTGTCGCTCGTTCGCCAGCAGCCTGCGCTAGGGATATAATTGCACAGTACATGCACAGTCTAACACAGTACAACCAAAAGAGAGTATTGGCTGCCAGTGGCGCCGTGTTTATCTGCACGCTATGGGAATTAGCCCCCCCTCGGAAACGCCTGAAGGGTCTCTCAGGTCTGTCAACGTGTTCTGACAAACAGTTGGGCGCCAGGTGCGGAGTACTTCGGAATGACCTTGCCTTTGTGCCCTTTGTGGCGACCTGTGCCCAAGGTCACACTAGTAGTATTTAAGCCAAGAGGATACATAGTACGTATGTCTCTCTAGGGATAAAGTGCACCTTCCAGCAGTCAAAAGGTATCGTCTTTGTACACGGTGCCGGACACCGATTATGCGCGCTGTGCCAGACCATTGCTCTGTCTCTGGAGAGGGGGTTCCACGCATCAACGCATTCTTCCCGTCGCCCTGAAAGTCGTCGTTCGTTCCTGGCCTGTTGTGCTGTCGTGCTCCGAGTTACAGGAAGGAGACCAGCACAACAACAATGCAAAACAAGTAAACAACCACTGGACCACAAAAGCGCGGACTCGTCCAGCAGCCCCAATGTTCGCCGAGTGACGAAGCGATTTGCTCGTCCATATTGTGTTCAATTACGAAGTGGCCAGAATACTGATTAAAAAGGCGAATTATCAAGACTGATTTCAAAAGCGAAGAGATAAAGGGCAAAAGAACAGTCCGACGATAATACGGGCCTCGGGCCTCCAATTACGTGCTCGCCGGCCTTTGTCATAGACTCATAGCAAAGATGGCCTCTTTCCTTATTCTCCTCGTGTCCGCCAGGGGAAGGAAGGAGCGAACGGTGACTCTCTCCTCTTTTGCGTCGCGTGCTCTTCGTCATCCTAAAGAACGAGAGAACCTCGTCGAATCCGTCTGTTAGGTAGGTACGAGGCACCCGCGTGATGCATGGTGGCAAGGCGCGTACCCACTATCGGTGCTGTCAAACACGGGTTCTTTGAGCTTCGGTGCTCATTTCCCCTGGGCGGTCTGCTGGCCACTGTCCATTTACCTTATTTACTAGTATTTCCCAACAGAATTACCCTGCACCGCCCCCATAAGAATAGCCCAAATAGCAGCCAGAACCGCTACCACCGCTGTGACGATAACGAGCTGTGTACTAATCCACCACCGCAAGGTGCGGAGGTACCTTGGCCTTGACACCGACAGCCGTCGACCAAGGTCGTAAGATTCGCGCACCCCCCGTCACCCCAGTGTCGCTCCAATTTGCACCATTCCTTATTGGGTACACCCATGATGATGCATGCACACGCCAGACGAGCCCAGCCCAGCCCTGGTCTGGGTCGCTCTTTCCCTTGCGCACTGTGCCAATCACTGCCTTCTTCAGGCCAAGTCTTCTTGGCCGTCTACTGTGCCCAGTGTTTCCCTCAACTTCCGGCTAGTTTCCACTGCCTTCTACCGCCTACTGCACGCTTCTCCTGCTTAGGTGTCTCGTTATTTGTTGTTATTTTAGCACTTTCTCAATGAAAGAATAGCGCTATCATGAGGTAACCCCCCTTTATCCTCCTTCACTCTTTCCTTCTCTCTCGTTCTCTCATACGGAAAGAGGGAAACTCACACTGTACTCGAACCGCCGTTCGAACTGCACCGCTCTTTCCTCATCAAACTCGCAGCTGGCCGGCCATCGCTCTTTCCCCTTCCAACCACACTACCCTTCCACCCCCCCTTCTGGCGAGCCTTCGCCTCCCACCGCTTTCGCTCTCTCTCGCTCCTTCCCCTGCTACTGACTCTTCGCTCTGTTTCGCTGTATGCAGCCTGCAACCACCTCCTCCCCACCGCCATCTCATTCCCAGCTTTCTCTTTTCTCTCTTGCTCCTTCCTCTTTCTTTCCTCTTCCCTCTTTTGCTTCCTCTCTTCTTCCTTTTTAGTCCTTCAACTCCCACTCTCTTTCCAATCCGCTTCCGCTTCTTCTCCTTTTCTCTTCTTTCGTTCTCTTCCCCCTTTCGCTTCATCAGTCACCGGCTCCCGCACAACCGCAAAGACGACAGTATAACCAGGCACCCGCAACGCTCAACTGCCTTCCTACCGCCACTCAACTGTAACTGCCTGCCTCCGAACAAAACGATATTGCACCTTTTTTGGTACAGAACTCGAAATAGACAAATCTCCTCGACATTTCTTGTTCAATCTCACGACGAATCTTTCCTCCGTTTTGTCTTTGCTGTTCGTCGGGGCCTCCAAGTGTGATCTGATAGATACTGAGAAGTTCCCCCGGTCTCCACCAATACCCGAAGACTCCTGAACCTCTTTATCTCCCGTGTCTTCTACCTTTTTCGCCGTTTACTATAATCCGACAACCTACAATCAACAAGCGAATATTCCTTCTTTCCGACTCTTCACTTCCTCACATCGACGTCTACGACCCGTTTTCTGCGAGAACTGTACACGGTGTTCGGCCTCTCCTTGAACTTGACACGACCGCGTGACTCTTTCTGACGATAAGTGGACCACTCCAGCTTGGACCGGCCCTCTTTTGCCTCATCGTGCTACGCCTCCCCAGGAGAAGCTCCACCGTCCGTTCCGGCTCGCTCCAACGCGCTAGGCACGAAGGTCATCGGGTCGTTGCGAACACGGCGGGTTGAAGAGTCACATCTTCACCTACCTGTTCTGCCTCGGTGCTTCATCCTGTCCCCGGATGATCACGGTCGCACCCGCTTGGAGATAGCAATAGGTTTTTGTACGTCTTGTACATAATCGAACTGCCGTATCTCGTGCCTACTCTCTTTTTCCCTCATCAACTCTCTCTCTCTCTCTTCTTCCGATACTTGGCACTCGTTCTCACTTTTCCTCGACAAGCGAGCTTTCGTTTCCATCCTTTCTCTCCCACGTCTCGCCTCAATACCACGTCGATCGTGTTCACTCTCCTCTTTGACGAACAGTTCTTTGTTCTCACCAACTCTTTCGAGACCACCTCAATTTTGGACACTCCTTTCCGCCTTCTCAAGGCAAACGGTTTTTCTTCTCTCGAGAAATTCCGAGACACTCTTTACTTTTCTTTTGTCTCTTTTTCATCAACATCATCTTGATTCAGTTTTTTCCCCCAGCAGAACTTGAAAGCCAGACCATCGTACCGATGTTATTATAACGACTTCTTTCACTTTCTTTGTTTTCAGTTCTCCTCTTCAGGACAACTTGTTCGATCTTTTATGACCAGCTCTCCCATCACTTCTTTTTTCTTTTGTTTTACCACCTGAACATTATTCTTTCTTCTCTCACACACCCCTCAATGAGCCTCTGACAACGCAACGACTATTTTGGAGTTTCCTTGCTTTTTTGCGCACTTCTGCCTTTAATTTTCTTTCTTGTTCACCACACATACACCACGAACAAACATTGTTCTTACATTCTCACTTTCTCTCCAACAAACGATTACTCGACGTATCCCGCGCCCGGCATACTCGCAGACACGACGCAATTGGTTCGCAGCCGCACAAAGAACACGGAGCTTTTTTTTACTGGAGATTATTTTGTCTCCAACCCATCCGCAATCATTCTGTTGAATCAGTAACAAGGGAGGCTTCTTCGCTTCCCAGGAGGAACGAGCTTCACGCTCCGGTCGACTGTTGTTGAAACTGTACCATCACCATCTCTTCTCCGCTACAACCATTTTCTTTTACGATCACGACTCCTATATACCCTTTTTTCTGCCATCTCATTCAACAACAACAAACATACCGAGAACTCCATTTCCGACCGACCTAATTCTCATATCTGTGTTACTCTCTTTCTCATCACAGATCCGCATCTCCTTCATTCTTTCTCTCTCTTTTCTTCATTTTTCTCTATTCTGCACACCAGCGCAACTTTTCCGCAATGGCTTGCTTACGTGAGAATTTCGAAGACGGTGTTGTCCTTGACGGACGGTACCGCACCATTGCTCCCCTCAACCATGGTTCTTTCGGCATGGTCTTCATGGCTAGACAGCTCTCGACCGGTCACAATGTGGCTATTAAGTGTCTGACCAAGAAGTCTGCGTCCGACGAAGCTGGCTTCGACTTCGCCATCGATGACAAGTCGGAGGAGTTGGAACTGCATGGCCGTTTGGGCAGGCACCCGAACATTGTCAACTTGGTTGACTCGTTTGAGACAGAGTCTCACATCTACCTTGTTCTCGAGTTCTGTCCTCGTGGCGACCTGTACGAGGCCATCCGCAACGGCCAAGGACCTCTCGAGACCGAGCACGTCCGCCGCTTCATGCTGGAACTGGTTGATGCCGTTGAATTCATTCATTCCAAGGGTATCTACCACCGTGACATCAAGCCTGAGAACATTTTCTTGACTCAGTCTGGCATCATGAAGCTCGGTGACTTTGGCCTGTCCACCACCGAGGAGTGGACGTACGAGACCACTGTTGGCAGTGACCGCTACATGTCCCCAGAGCAGTACGACTCGGCTGGCGCTGGCTACTCGCCCGCGCAGGCTGACATCTGGGCCATTGGCATCTGCATGCTCAACATCCTGTTCTCACGCAACCCCTTCTCCACGCCGACCGAGGCTGATCCCATCTTCCTCGACTTCTCGCGCGACCGGCAATCTCTCTTCGACGTGTTCCCCAACATGTCACAGGATACCTATGAGGTGATTGTCCAGTGCATGAACCTTGACCCCAAGAAGCGTTCTCTGGCTGGTGTCCGCCACGCTCTGCGTCGTGTCGTCAGCTTCACCACTCTCGACGAGGCCCTCGATGACTTCTGCTCCGTTGACCGCCGTGTTGTGGCCTCGGCCAACCGCGAGCCTCTGCGGACCCCGTCCATCCAGAGCCCCATGGTTGAAAATGGTGCTGCTTTCCCGTGGGCTAAGGCCCTGCAGACTAGCGCCCCGCAGAACATCCGCCAACTCAGTGTCATCCCTGACAACGAGAGCTACACCGAGGAGCTTTTCTCCAAGTCTGAGGCTACTACTGCTGACTGGTGCTCGAACATGACCGGCGAGACTCCGTCTATGGCTTCTGTTCTGGACTCGAGCCTCGGCGCTTCCATGAACTCGCTCGCCATCAGCCAGCCCAAGATGATCCCGCAGCCGACAACTTGGCAGTCCAAGGTTTCGCCCATGGCCGGCTCCCTCCCGATCACTATGCCTCGCGCCCGCAACGTTCCGGCTATGTCTCTTGTGTTTGGTCGTAAGGACACCGTTTCCAAGAGCTGGAGCGACATGTGGGACGAGGAGGAAGAGGAGGAGGAGGAGCGTCTGCGCCAGCTCGAGGCCCTTAAGAAGCTCAACGCTCGCACCTGGAGCAATGACAGCGTCAAGGAGGAGCCCAAGCCTGCCATCGAAAAGGTCAGCAGCAAGCTTAACATGCTCAGTGACGACGATAACACGCCCCGTCTTGGTCTGTCTCCCGCCACCAAGGCCCTGGCCGCTGATATCCCCGCTGTTGCCGACCGCCAGCCCGTACCCGCTGTCGATCCCCAGGACGATCTCGAGCTTGACGAGGATGTTCTCTTCTTCTCTGATCCTCTCAACGAGGAGAAGGAGGTGAAGCAGGAGCAGAACCGTCTTGACTTGGACAGCTTCCTCGGCCGCAAGGAGGACCGTCACCAGCAGATCCATCTCTCGGTTCGTCTTCCGAACTCGTCGGTGTCACCTGGCCCTTCTCCCTCGAAGTCGCCGATGTCCTTTGACAAGTGGCAAGCCCTGGGTGAGCGACGCAGGGCCCACACTGGACCTTCGGTGAACCTCGAGTCCAAATCGCAGGGTCAGCGCTTCGGTCAGTCTCTTGGCTACAACATCAACTCTTCTTACGAGCGCGGCACTTCCAACAACCAATACGGCAACTCTCATCATGCCTCGTCGGGTCACCACTTGACCAACACCAGCAACAACCACTCCAACGCTACCTTCAATCCCCACTACGTCAATGTTTTTTCGCATAGTCACACCAACAGCCCCAACAAATTTACCGCGGGCAAGGAAAACATGCGCGACCGTTCCAAGGACAAGGGGTGTCCTTGGAACAAGGGCCGCGACTGGAACTGGAACTGGCGCCGCGACCGCCGTCCCGATTTCAGTAATGTTGAATGGGTTGGTGGCTGGTAAAGGGTAGAGCCTTTTCAGGTCTCTTTCCTTGACCAGACCACCACTTGTGGTTGAACTAACCATTTCTTATACTTCTCTTTCCATCGAACCCCCTCAAAGTTGATGAGGGTTGGATTTTGCTGATTCTCTGGGTATCTCTTTGCATAGCGTTTGTTTCTTTTCAACACTCTTCTTATCACACACTTTTTTACGATTGTTTCTTGTCGCTTTTTCTTTGTTCTTTCTCCTTTCCACCTTTTTCCACATACATATCTCCGGTGACGGGAAGGATTTGGTTTTCTTCATGTGTACAAACAAGTTTGTCTAAACCTTTGTGTCGGATTACAAAAAAAAGATTGGGGAACGCGGAGCGGGAGTCTCGAAAAAGAAAGACAAAAAACCCCATCATGCATCACATCATAGCTTTCTTTTACCTTTCCCCCCTTTTCTCTTTTCACTTTACCACATGCATCATATAGCAGGCGTTATTACGGGCGGCACGACCATTGTCGTTGCACTTTGTTTTTTCTACGGGCGATATTCATCTCATATTTTGGAGGCTTTTTTCTTTTCTTATTACACATTTTACCATTTTTTGGGAGGACGCGGATGCAGAGAATCTCGGGAATCAGCAAATTTCTATTTTGGTCGATGCGAACTTGATGACATAGTTCAACTCGCTCCTCTGAGTATTAGATAGCTACCTTATTTAGAACAGCCATTGGCAAATACCAGAAGTTACCCACTCACCACAAACAAACTGTTCCAAAGCATACAATGTGAAGACAACAAATGCTACTAACAAACAGAACTGCTGGAAGGGAGAGACAGTCTACAGTAGTGGTGCCACTCGGCCACTGTTTATGAAGACATGTCGTGATGTTTGCATAATGAGGATGCGTTTCACATCTTTTTGAGAGACGTCATCCGAACGCGATTTAAGCCTGACGTTGCCGTTTCTAGGGACCCGCGAAAAGCAACGATGGACCTCTACTATCAATTCTTACTTAACCACTTTATGTATACAAATGCAACTAAGCTTCTTCTGACCAACCAGGTAATTCGAGATTGAGCTGCAGCAAAACGGAACGGTACGTAATTGAAGACCAAGGGAAATGCTACGATCATTTGAAAGTAGCCCCTTCTTGGTGGTATGCCGGCAAAAGAGTTAAAAATGGGTCGTTCGTCATCCCGGGATTGCTCTCGGTCGCTTTCCTCTTTGCATTTCCTTATCTGGTGGGCATTTTTAAAAAAGGCGTTTGGCGCGGCGTCTCTTGGTCGTTTAATGGGGCCTTGCCCCAGCGAGGAGATAAGAGAATAACGCGGGCCATACGACGTACTCTACACAGTACGGAGTACAATAGGTATTATCTGCAGCGTTGCAATCTGTCAGAGATCTCGGGAGGCAAAGATGCATTCAACATAAGAGCTCCATGCTCTCACACACATTCTATCAATCGGAGTGAAAGTTGGGCTCTTTGACCAACTTGTCGCCGTTCTCCCTTGAGGCTGCAAGAATGATCGCGGCCTCGTCTCGTCTTGTTCTTGACCCTTGATGGCCACTCCGCAATTGCGGAAAGAGGCTCGAAAGAGCTTTAGTTTGAATTTATGAGAGGACCCGCTTGGCGCCGTACAAGAGAATTAAACACGCGATAGAAACATGTCAACCCGAAGATGGGACGGGATGATAAGAAAGTTCAGAGGAAAGACCCTGAAGAATCGTCGTTTTACTCAGTATTACTGACTACTGTTAGAAACAAACCTTTCGGCTTGCCGCCTAAAAAGCCACCAATGCACTCCGCAAGAAAGTGGCCATAGGACGCGCCGTGCATGAGATACGGCCAAGCGAAGAAGAGGAGTTCGTGCAGGAGGCTTGTGCAATAGCTTGGTTTGGCCCATGCGTTCAATCTTGAGTCGCCTACGATCTTATCTCTATCTTTATCCTCGCTCTTTCCCTGTCAGAGATCACACATCATTTGGCAGTAACGTGACTGAACGACAATAGCAACTTCCTGTAAACAGCTCTTCCTCGCTATCTGTTTTCCATGGAGAGAAAGAGAGACAGAAAGTGAGAAAGTGAGGAAGGTGGGACCTTGTTTTTTTTCGACTTGCGTATCGTACCTTCCCTGGTTCCCGTCAATAGCCCCCCTCACAAGCGTTTTCTCCGCAAGTGTTTTTCGTTTTCCAATCTTGATTGCTCTCTTTTCGACTTTTTCTCTCTTCTTCTTTACTCTCGTGCAAAGCAACTTCTTCTTTCTCGTTGCATCTCGCTTTCTTGTCTCTTCTCCTTTGATTTTAGACCGTTTCCTGCCCTCAACATTGAGACCGCCCGCCCTGACCTTCACTCAAAGGAGGCGAAAAGTCGACTGATGTCATAAAGCCCGAAAAGCGAGTTTCCCTTACACTACGATATTACCTTCCATTCGCTGCGCACCTTGCCGGACGGGGAAGGAGCTCCTTACAGTCTCCACGCCAAACCTACCCATCGTGACCACCCTTTGCAGACGAAACGACGAAACATCCCTCGACAAGAAAAAGGAAGGAAAGAAAATAGGAAAGAGCGAAAGAGAAGGAAAGTAGGGAAAAGGGAAAGAACGACAGACGCGACAGAACGAGGAGCCCAAATCTTTCCGTCCAAAATTTGCAGTCTTGCAATTTCCCGAAGTCTTCCCACCTACATCCTCGACAAGCCTCCTCTTCCCGTCCTACCTATCAAATGGCCCCAGAAGGCGCCTCGAATGTGCCCACCGGGAACACCAATGACAACGGGACCAGCAGCAATGACCGTGGCGCCGCCACATTCTCGACCTCGGCGGTGACCGACTCGCCCTTTCGAACGGGCAGCGTTTCTTCGGCCGGTTTCCGCAGCGTTCAATTCGCTGCTCCACGGCGGAATCGACGCGGAAGCGGTGACGATGACGGCGACAATGACGACAACGATGCTTCTTCTCGGCTTATCAACGACGACGATGATGAGGAGAGAGATCCTTACGATGTGAGCGGTAGCCACAGAGGCGCTGGTGACTGGCCGCCATTGCGGCGGCGGCGGTCTTCTGTCGGTGCCCGTCTGGCTGCCCTCACCGACATTGGCGGTGTCAACAGTATCCGTTCATTTACACGAAGCTTCCAGCGTGCTGCTGGCTTCACCGAGGTCATCCCACAACGGCCGTCCTTTATCTTTGCCCCCGACCAGGAGCCCATCTTTGGCGGGCCACATGGCGAGGGCGGGCCACACGATCACTATGCCGACGGCACGGACGAGTCCGTCGACCCGGGAAGTTCGTCTTATCGTGCCTCACCACCCGCGTTTCTGTCCCTGCTGCGGCAGCACCTCGAAGCCGGCCATTCGTCCGCTGTTGACTCCTCGTCCGAAAACGTATCGCTGAACGCACCACCCTCCGAACCAGGCAGCCCCGCCCCAGGCCAAAGTTCGGTGGCTGTAACAGACGAACCAAACAGCAGCCACCCCGGCGGCGGTCCCTCCGAACGCAAAAGCCTTCTCGATTCGTCCGAACCAACACGTGCATTCCGCGCTGGCAGCACCTCTTCTATATTCGCCTGGCCACCGCACCTGGCTGCAGCTGCGGCAGCAGCAAGTGCAGGTGCATCGGTTGAGGGCGTCGGCTCACCACCCGTTGTCGGTAGTTATGGTTCGTTCCGCACATATCGCAGCGGCAGTGGTGGTGGTGGTAGCAATGCTGGTGGCTACGGTTCCGTCATTGGCTCGCCAGCGGCGCTCAGCTACGGCGCCATGTCGGGGCGTCTCGGCCCTGGCAGCCAGGCTGCATCCATGGCTCAAGCTGGCACTTTGTGGCGGCAGCAACAGGAGGGCGGCATGGAGGTCGTGCCCGACAGCGAGCGGCCCGCGATTCTGGTGAAGGAGGTTGAGGAAGACGGCAAGATCATTCTGACGGTTGAGGGCCAGTCGACACTGCCTCAGACCATCTTCAACTCCATCAATGTGTTGATTGGCGTCGGTCTGCTGAGTTTGCCCATGGGCATCAAGTATGCTGGCTGGATCTGCGGCATGATCATTTTGTTTTTGGCGGCGGCCGTCACTGCCTACACAGCGCGTTTGCTTGCCAAGTGCATGGATCTCGACCCAGTCGTCATCACCTTCTCGGACCTGGCTTTCATTTCCTTTGGTCCCCGCGCCCGTCTCGTGACGAGCTTGTTGTTCACTGTCGAGCTGATGGCCGCGTGTGTGGCCTTGATTGTGCTCTTTGCCGACTCGCTCGACCTGCTATTCCCTGGCATGCTAACCCTCATTGAGTGGAAGATCTTGTGCTGCTTCATTATGATCCCACTCAATTTCTTGCCCATGCGCCTACTGAGTGTCACGAGCATTATCGGCATTGTGTCGTGTTTTAGCAGTATGTTCAATTTTCACTCCCACGACCATCTTGTTTGAAAGAAATATCACTAACCTGACATCCAGTTGTCGCTATTGTTGTCATTGACGGTCTCACCAAGAAGACCACACCCGGCTCGCTGATCGAGCCGGCGGTCACCTACCTGTTCCCCGCGAACTGGCTGACGCTACCGCTGTCGTTTGGTCTCTTGATGTCGCCTTGGGGTGGACACAGTGTTTTCCCAAACGTGAGTCTACAGCTCGGACCTAGCACAGCATTTTGTTCATACAACTGACAATCCTCCTTCTCAGATCTACCGTGACATGCGTCATCCGTACAAGTACGCCCGTGCTGTCAAAGTCACATTCTCCTTCACTGTAAGCCACTACGCGGCCCCCACACGGCATATTGATATCAGACTAACACATCCTTACAGTACCTTTTGGACACTGTCACCGCTGTAGCTGGTCTTCTCATGTTTGGCGACGATGTCAAGGACGAGATCACAGCCAACATTTTGACCACGTCCGGCTACTCCAGTGCCCTGACCATTTTCCTATGCATCTTCATCGCCATCATCCCGCTTACCAAAATCCCGCTCAATGCCCGCCCCATTATCACGACGGTCGAGATTTTGACGGGCATGCACCAGCAGACCGCACCCGACACGCAGGTGCTGACCGGCCGGTCCATGTACTTCCGCGGCATCGCCAAGATCGCCATCCGCGTCGTGACGATTGTCATGTTCTTGATTATCTCGATTGTGTTCCCGGCCTTTGACAGCATCATGGCGTTCATGGGCAGCGCACTGTGCTTTACTATTTGCGTTACTCTCCCGATCCTATTCCACCTTAAGCTTTTCGGCCACGAAATTTCCAAGGCCGACAAGCTCTTCCAGTACGCGATTCTCTTCATGTCCATTGTCATCTCCATCATCGGCACCGTCTGGTCCTTCCTTCCCAAGAGCCTCATCGGTGTTGAGGACTCATAGTGTGCCTTCAAGCACTGTTTTAAGCCATGGTTCATTTCACACCCCCTCGCCCCCATTGCATAATTGTCTTTTGGATTATTTTGTCTTCTTCAAGACAAGCTTCACATTATACCAGCATTTTTGGAAGCAAATGAACATATACGCATACACGCATAATAAGGCCGAGCAGCATTACAGTATGCATCATATAGTTTCTTGTTTTTGTTTCAGTTCTGCATCTTTTTTATTTTCGTTTACTCGCCTCTTTTTGGATATCATTGTTGTTTCTTGGTTACGTTCTCTGCTTTTTTATGCTTTTGTCTTAATGAAACTCTTTTTATCGTTTCTAAACTATGATATGGAATACGTTTTTTTCTCAAGTAGCGCCCAACTTTTTATTTGGATAAAAATGCAAAATATAAAACCGCATGTGAGGGACATGTGCAAAACAGAAAAAAATGATAGCCCAGCAAAAAATAAATATCAACATCGGAAGGCGTCTACGCCCACGAGTTCAGGTTCTCCAGGACACAGCCCTCACCAGTCCGCTCGACCAGCTGGCCAATCTGGAACACCGTCTCGCCCGCGGCCTCCAGCATCTTGGCGACCTGTGCAGCCTCGGCCGCACCCACAGCCACCACCATGCCGATACCGTTGTTGAACGTCCGGCCCATCTCCGCAGGGGCCACGTTGCCCTGCTGGCGCAGCCATGCAAAAACGGGCGGCACCGGCCAGGCAGTGACGTCAATGTTGGCGGCCAGGTGCGCGGGCAGCATACGCGGCACGTTTTCTGTGAGACCGCCACCGGTGATGTGGGCCAGGCCCTTGACGTGGGGGACGATGCTCAGCACCGAGCGCACGTAGATGCGGGTGGGGGTCAGCAGGCTCTCGCCGACCGTCGAGGCACCGCCAGAAACCCAGGGTGCTTTATCGGTGTACTGGACACCAGCGCGGTCGACAATCCGGCGGACCAGCGAGAAGCCGTTGGAGTGGACGCCGCTCGAGGCCAGACCCAGCAGGACATCGCCGGGAACCATGGCGGACAGGCGCGGCAGGCGCTCGTCGGCGTCCATGACACCAATAGCGGCACCGGCGGCATCGTACTCGTCACCCTGGTACATACCGGGCATCTCAGCGGTCTCGCCACCGACCAGAGCACAGCCAGAGTCACGGCAACCGGCAGCAACACCCTCAACAAAGGCAGCAGCAACGTCGCCAATGAGCTTGCTGCAGCCAATGTAGTCGAGGAACATGAGGGGACGGGCGCCCTGAACAACAAGATCGTTGACGTTCATGGCGACCAGATCGATACCGACGGTATCGTGCTTGCCAAGGGTCAGGGCAATCTTGAGCTTGGTGCCGACACCGTCAATGGCACCGACCAGAATAGGCAGGCGGCTGGAGGCGGGCAGACCGGCCTTGGACAGGTCGACCTCACCACCGAAGCCGCCAATCTCGGCATCGGCACCAGGGATGGCTGTCGAGGCGACAGCCTTCTTAATGCGCTCGACGAGAGCGTTGCCAGCCTCGATGCTGACACCGGCCTCGGCGTAGGAGAGAGAAGCAACACCAGCAGCAGAAGCAGCAACAGCGGCAGCGCCAGTCTTGCGGAACGCACGGTGAGCAATGTCCTTGCGGTAGTGCATGTTGTCGAACTGGATGCGCGGGATACCCTCAGCGTAAGCCTTGGCAACAGCGGCCTCCAGAGTCTCGGCCGTGGCGTTGGCAGCAATCACGCGGCCACCGGACGTCTGCAGAGCGCCCGTGGCGGCATCGCGCTTGGTGCCGGCGTGGAAGATGGTGATGCCCGAGCCGACGGCCGGCTCCTGCACCTGCATAGGGGTGCCCTTGGCGTACGAGCCGGGGTAGCCGCCCGAGGCAACAACGACGGTGGCGCTGAACTTGTTCTCAATCTTGATATCGACAGCATCGAGGCAGCCACGCGTGCAGGCCAGCATAATTTCAGCCAGATCGGTGTCGGCCGACAACAAGGGCAGAACAGTCTGGGTCTCCGGGTCGCCGAAGCGCACATTGTACTCGAGCGTGCGCGGGGTGCCGTCGGGGGCAATCATGAGGCCCGTGAACAGCAGGCCGCGGAAGGGCGCCCAGTCCTTGCGCATACCCTCCAGAGTGGGTGCGAGGACCTCGCGGTCGATGCGGGCCAGCAGCTCCGGGGTGGCCAGGTTGGTGGGCGCATAGCAGCCCATGCCGCCGGTGTTGGGGCCCAGATCGCCGTCAAAGATGCGCTTGTGGTCCTGGGCCGCGGGCAGCGACTTGAAGGTGTAGCCATCGCAAAAAGGTTCAGGATGCTCAGCTCGTCGCCGTCCAAAAACTCCTCGACGACGACCTCGGCACCAGCCTCGGCACCAAACTCGTGGTCGACCATGATGCTCTTGAGGGCAGCCAGGGCCTCGACGCGTGTAAAGGGCAGAATGACGCCCTTGCCGGCAGCAATACCGGTGGCCTTGATCACGACGGCCGGGTTGGCCGAGGACTCAGCCGTACGCGACGCAGGCACGAGCTCCTCAACGTACTGGCAGGCGGCGGCATAGTCGGAGAAGTTGCGGTAGGCGGCGGTGGGAATGTTGTAGCGCTGCATAAAGTCCTTGGAGTAGGTCTTGCTGGCCTCGAGGATGGCGGCCTCCTTGCTGGGGCCGAAGCAGGGGATACCGACGGCGCGGAAGTAGGCCTCGATGCCGTCGACAAGGGGTGCCTCGGGACCGGGCACGACAAGGCCGACGTTCTCGCGCTGGGCGAGGGTGACCAGGCTGGGGAAGTCCTCGGCTGTGGCGACGTTGGAGGGGATGTTCTCGACCTTGGGGGCAGCTGCAGTGCCGCCGTTACCGGGGACGGCAAGGATGCGGGCGACGCGGGGCGACTGGGCGAGCTTCCAGGCCAGGGCATGCTCGCGGCCGCCGTTGCCGACGAGGAGGACCGTGATGGGCTCGGAGGAGGTGGAGGGAGCCATGTTGACGGAGTGGTTGTTGGAGAAAAAAATCAGCGAAGAGGAGGAAGGGAAAAAGAGGACCAAAGGTATCTTTTGAGAAAAAAAAAAGAAAAGATCGATTGGGTCTAGATAGACGTTCACTTATACCGACCTACAAAAGGTCGTACAGCTGCAATTGCAATCGCCGGATGGCCTGTTGGTCTACAGTCCATTGGAAGGGAGAAAAGAAAAGAAGTCTCTCATTTTTTTTTCGAGGTCACAATCTCTCTTACTGCCGCAAGGCTAGATCTAATACTATTGTTACTGCTCGTCCGTACTTTCCCTCTCTGTGATTAACGCGCTCTTGCCTACTAAATTTTTTTCGCGGTAGTGATTTTTTTTCTGCCGTTTTGTTCCAATGAGAGGACTTCTCTTAGAGAAAAACAGAGAGGAAAGAACGACCCCACCCCCGCCAGAGAGCGCCGACGTCGTTCTGACTTGTACTTGCCGCCCCCCGAAAAATACTCGAATTGCCTAATAAAGCAGCTATGCGATGGTGCTAATCCATTGGCCAGAATGAGTGGATCCCAAGGACCATGGGTCACGTGTGATAAGCCGCGCCAGAATTTAAAGTTCAACAGGCGCATCTGCGATAACACCAAAAGTTTACGTTCAGACGCAATCTTCACCTTTACACTGCGTAACTTTTGGTCAAGTTCATAACGACCGAAAACATGGCGACAAAACGAATACCACAGTCGGCAGACGTCAAAGATATGGACTCGCCGGCTTCTCCACAAACCCTCCCGGCCTCTACCCCCATCACTTCTCACGCCTTTGGCGCGCTATATAGCCGCCGCCGACCGTCTCGAGGAGATCAGTGTGATGCTCCATGGCCTGCATCGCCTGCACAAGAACCAGCACCGTGTGTCGACCTACTGGTGGCCCGCCTTTGGTCAGCTGCGGCGGAATGTGCGGAAGCTGGAGGAGGATGTGCTCCCGCTGAAGACTTTGGTCAAGGATGGACCGGAAGGCAAGGGGCAGATCGACGAAGAGAAGCATGCCGTTGAACGTGCGCGCGGCATCCGCGAAGAGTTTATTCCCAAGGCCTACTTGTAAGTACTCCTTTGTCCCACAATATGTTTAAATTTTGCAACCAGTCACTAACACGACACGTTGTAGGGCCTTCTCGCGACTGGTGGCCGATCGTCGGTTTGCACAGCTCGGACTGCTGCTGATGGGCATCCTGGCGCAGGTGCACACGGCGCTGCGCTGGATTACTGGTGATATTGCGACTAAGAAACGGCGGGGCGATAATGAGGAAGAGGAAGAGGAGGGGGATGGTGATCAGATCGAGGACGATGAGGCCGTCGAGGCAGAAGCCCTGGGAGGTCCACCAGAAGACGAGGGCGACGACCTCGGCGAGGTCATTGCTCGCGTGGAAGACAGCGATGATGAGGATACAAAGCCTCAGCCAACCTTTTCTTCCATCAAAAAGGAGCTTCCTGCGACCAACACTACCCCCGCCTCAAAACCAGCAAAGAAGCGCCCGCGGCAAGAGGTCGACAGCGATGACGACGCCAGCAGCCACATCAAATCGCTCAAGTCGTTGGCAAAGCCGTCGATGAAGAGCAGCGAAGCCGAGCGGGTCGCAAGGTCCGAGAAGAAGAGAAAGGTCGAGGAGCACTTGCCGATTTCCAGACCAAAGGAAATCAAGGACGTCAATGAAGTGCCAGCTACATCAGAGAAGACAGAAAAGAAGGACAAGAAGGAGAAGAAGGACAAGGAAAAAGACAAGGAAAAGGACAAGTCAAAAAAGATAAAGAAGAAGAAGAAGAAGGGCGGAGACGAGTTTGATGACTTGTTTAGCGGTCTCTTGTGATAGAGACCGGTTGCTGTTTGGCATATTGCATTTTCACATTTCACATTTCACATAGACACGATACCCCAAATTCACTAGCGATTTTCACATTCTCTATAAGCGGCCTTGACACGAGAGCAGTGTGATGGGTCTTTTTTGACTTAATTAATTTGCATACACAATCTCAAAATCAAAATCTAACACGGGGGCAGAAACAGCGGACAGCAGTTGGTTCTATGATGGTTTTTTTTTATTTGTTCTTTTTTTACTTTTCTGCTAAAAAGACCCCCTCCATTTCCTCCATTTCTTCCATTTCCAGCTCTCCTCCCTCCCTGTGGTGTAGATAGATACTCGCGCGCGTTTCTTCCCTCCCAAAAACGCCAGAAGCTCAGTCTTTGTTCTTTCGTGTTTGCCCTTCCTTCTCCTTCTCATGTTTAAATTAAAACACAAGAGACAGTCGGTCATAGACTTTGTTGACAGAACGTGCAACCGTATTGAAATCAAAGCTGCCTCGGGGGCAAACAACAGAAAACGCAAGACAGAAAAAAAAGAACAATTCAGAATATCAAAAAGGACAACAACAATTCAAAAAGAAACACAGACACATAAACAGGCCTTGAGGCCGAGTGGTAGGAAAAGGGGAAGTGGGAAATACATTTCAACACCTAGAGGAGGGTAAAAAACACAAACACAGAAAAAGAGCAAAAAAAAAAAGCAAAGATACGTGAACAAATGAAATAATGAAAACCCGAATTCACAATAGAAAAACAAAAGGGAAACACAATAAGGGGAACAACACCAGACTAGGGTCAGTCACGAAGACAGATTAGATCTAGCTGTGGTAACGGCCATACGACCAGATACGAGCGCGCATGTCGCCCGAACCAGTCGCAAAGTAGCCACCCATGGGGCTGGGAGCGACGGAGATGACGGAGTTCTTGTGTCCCTGGAGCATGAGCTGCGTGTTACCCGTCCGCGGGTCCCAGAACTGGACACCGCGTCCTTGGAGCCCGACAGCACCCACTGAGCATCAGGCGTGAGCGCAACCGAAAGCACAAAATCCTAGTAAAGTTAGTGATGAGCTTACACAAGATGCATAATACAAAGCAGGGCGGAAAAGAACTTACTCTGTGACCCTCAAACGTCCGAACACAGCGGCCTCCCTTAGGGCCCTGGTTGGGGATGCCGCGGGGCGAAGCCAGCTCCCACATCTTGATCGTCTTATCAAGCGAGCCAGAC
Source organism: Sporothrix variecibatus (assembly GCA_016097105.2). Classification (NCBI taxonomy): domain Eukaryota; kingdom Fungi; phylum Ascomycota; class Sordariomycetes; order Ophiostomatales; family Ophiostomataceae; genus Sporothrix; species Sporothrix variecibatus. The sequence goes on along the minus strand of JADMNI010000007.1, from coordinate 2,680,106 downwards.
ACGAGATCCTTGCCGTTGGGCGAGAAAGCAACACTGTACACACTATCCTTGTGGCCGTCAGGGCCCTCCAACCGCTCGACCAGGTAGCCGTGCTGGATGTCCCAGACGCGAACGCTCTTGTCGAGCGAACCAGCGGCCACGTACTTGGTGTCGGGCGAGATAGCCACAGTCGTGACGCCGTCCTCGATAGTGAGGGTCAAGATGCTCTGGCCGTTCTCAATGTCCCACAGACGGACGGTGCGATCACCGCTGCCAGAAGCAATGGTGCGGCCGTCACGCGCAAAGTCCAGCGAGTAGATGTCCTGCTCGTGGCCGGCGAAAGTGTTGCGGATCGTGCGCGTCTGGATGTCCCATACGCGAATCAGCTTGTCCTCAGCACCCGTGGCCAGGTACTTGCCATCAGGGCTAAAGCACACACTGCGAATGTAGAGATCACCGCCCGTGTCGACAGCCTCGTCCTGCAGGACGCAGAGCTTCTCACCCGTCTGCACATCGTAGATCTGAGCAGAGCGGTTGCAACCCGTGGCCACGTACTTGCCGTCGGCGCTGAAGCGAACACAGCAGACAACGCTTTCGTGCTGCAGGGTGTGGACAAGATCGACATCGAGAACGCGGGGGACTTGCTGGTTGAAGATGACGAACCAATCGTCGCGAGTCTTCTTGAAGTGAGGAGGGAGGCGCTCGGGGTCAAGGTCGCCGAGAGAGTTATTGCCGGCAGGGGCCATCTGCATGCGCGCGTGGTCAGGCGTGGGGTGCGACGCGACCTGGGGCGACTGGTTGGGAGGGCCCCCGGGGTACGGTATGGGTGTGTTGATCTGGGAGTGGCAGGGCCACCCGGGGAGGACGGCCGATCGGACGCTTGCCAGGGACGGGCGACTGGCTAGGCGGGGGCTGCGACTGGAAGCCACTGGGGGCAGGCGGCTGACCGTAGCCCTGCTGGCCGAAGGGGTTCTGTTGCGAAGGCGGCGGGGGAGGAGGGGGAGGGGGTCCCTGCAGGCCCGGGGGCGGCTGCTGCTGCATCTGGTGTTGGGGAGGCTGCTGCTCCTGCGGCGGTGGCGGCGGTGCGAGGCCGGTCTGGCCGCCCTGTCCTGCGATGATAGCTGCGAAGACATTGCCGCCCATACCCAGACTGGGGGCTGCGGCGGGCCGCCGTGCTGCGGGGGGCCACCCATAGGGCCACCCTGGCTGGGGCCGCCGCGCTCGCCAAGCTGGCGACGGAGAGCGGCGATTTCCTCCTCGTACCTAAAAAAGAAGGGGAAAAAGCAAGTGTTAGTTGTTTCCTCACGACTTGATACCTCGATTCCACCCATTATTGGGCATCTCAATGCGCTCGTTTTCCCGCATTGTGCCGTTTCAACGGTCGCGTCGAGGGAGGTGGTCGCTTACTTCTGCTTGAGGCTCATGTGCGTCTGCTCCATGGTGTAGACCTTCTCGCGGATGAGCTGCATCTCGTTGACCTGGGCCTGAACTATGAATTGGCGCAAAAGAGACGCGATTAGCAATCTGTCGTTCACGATAAGGGGAAGCCCCTACTGAAGCCATTGCGGGCACTCACTTTGATGCTCGTAGTTCTCGCTAGCACGCAGCTGCGTCTCAAACTCAGACCGGACCTGGTCGAGCAGCTCCGCCAGGCGGCCGACGCCATTGCCCGGAGGCGCGGCGCCCATGCCACGGTGGTTGCTGCCGTACATAGACATGGTGGGTGGTAGGGAAGACCGTAGACTTCGAAAGGATCGGTTTGTCGATGGAGGGTGGATGGCGATGCTATCGAGATGATGAATTCAAGGATGGCGCGATGGCTAAACCAAGATGGTGATGAAATGCGAAAGATGCAAAAATGGATGAAAAAAAAGGACTCCCGGCGCGTGTCGCGAATCGTCGATAGAAAGAAACGGATGGATTATTGTGAATGCGCGGCAGTCGTTGTCGTCGTCGTCGTCGTCAAGACAGGCACGTCGGCGCGATGGGGAGAGTACGGCTGTCAAGCTAACGAAGCCGGAAAGGAGAGAAACGAAGAAGAAAGAAAGAAGAAAAGAAGACAAGCTGCCAGAAGAACAAAATGACAGAAAGCGCCTCCGATCGCGTGGCGATGGCAAAACGATGAGGAGGGACAAGAGTTGTTGATGGAACCACTGTCGAGGGGGGTGATTGAAGGCGGAGAGGAGAGAAAGGAGGAGGGAGGAGGAAGAGAAAAAAGTGGAAGGGAGAAAAGAAGGGGAAAAAAATTGATAGAATTAGGATGGTTTTGGCGATGCTCTTTGCTTTGTGTCTGCTCTGGGCTGGGCGCGCGGAAGGCACTACCAGCGGTACACACGCTACGCACAAGCACCAGCTGGTGCTAACTAGGGGGGCCCGGTGGAGGAGATGGTGGGTGGGTGGATTTAGGGTGGATGGGGTGGATGAGAAGGTAAAGCTGTCGTGTTTGAGAGGGGGGGGAGGAGGAAAAGTAAGGAAGGAGCGAAGGGGAAAAAAAGGGAAAAAAGGCAAGAGGCTGGGTGGAGGAAAGCTTGGGTTTTCGGTTAGACCAGGTCGGCTACGGGTCCATATTTACTGAAAGGGGCTAGCGCGGTATGAATTTATCAATTTATTCCGGTGGATTCCTCGTTCTGGAAGGAACTGGAAGAGGGAAATAGATCCGAGAAAGCGACGAAATCCAGAGGACTCCAGAGGACGTGCGCTTTGTTTGCTGTCTGGAGACGACACGGCAGACGACAATTGGCGGTTAGAAGTCAAACCGTACAAGGGGAATGTGCCTGTTGGTGCGGTTGGCATAATGGTGGGTGGATGGTGAATAACAGGGACTTGAAAAGTATCAGAGTCTGTGTACTTTACTACTTACAATGCCCAGGACCAATACGGGTGATGCTCCGCCCTTTACACAAAGAAAAGGGCTGTACGCTGTACCACGCGAGAGTACCGCAAGGGATGAGAGGGATGTACTCAGTAGAGAGCAGCATACGCCCATGACATGGCGAATATGTCGTGATGTTGTACAATTTGGCTTTGAGACTTTGAGACTTTGTTCACTGCTCTTTCCCGTTATATTTGAGTGTATTTATCAAAGTGACGACGTAGCACAGTACCTTCCGTCTCTCTTGATTTTTGTATCTGCCAATGTACGAAGTACTCCTCGCAATACCCTATTTCTCACAGTAGCGTGAGGTACATCCTCGGTGGGGGCCGTGCGTTCAGGCCACCGGGAAACAGACAACAGCCCTGAGCCTCTCTCTTTCTCCTCTTGGCTCATGGTCGTTCTTACCCTTTTCTCTCGCGCTGTTGCTGCGCGCATGGAGTCCCAGGCATGGTGGAGACAAGGCACAGTCAGAGTGGGCTATGGAGTTGGGGAGACGAGGAAGGAGGAAAAAGGAAGACACACCTCAGAACCTGCAAGAATGCAAAGAATGAGGGAAGGAAGCCGTGGCCACCGCAGGCCCAGAGTGCTTGGGGGGTCCACTAATCGTAGCGCGCAGGAAGAAAATTACCCACTGCTAGTTCCATGGCGAAAGGCAGGTGCCACCCATTTGTGCAGCGCGTGGACCGTGTGTGACAAAATGTACGTACCTTGTACTTCTGTGTACTTTTTATGTATGAGTAATGTAGCAGCTGCACAACACATGCACAGAATCTGCGCAGGGTGGGTACAGAGGGTACATGGAAGGTACACTTGTGCGACCTCGCCCGAAATATGGTGTTGCCCTGGAAAAGGGAACCACCCGAAATCGTACGCAGTTGGAAGGACGTAACCTACGCGTAAGGTGTATTCTGTGTCACGGCTCATGGGACGGCCGGCCAAATGTACCAATGTACCTTTCTGCCCCCCTGTTCGGTTTTGGTTCGAGTGTTTTCTCTGCCGCCTCATCTCCTGCATCCACCCTCTCACCTCCTCCACTTGCTCCTCAATTCTCGTCGCCACTGTGTTTGCGCCCGCGCTGTTGCCTTGGTGGAGTTTGGTCCGCGGTTGTGTCTTCTTTTCCCTCGCCTCCCATCTCCACTCTCGCCGATTCATTTGAAAGTCACGATAGAGAGAGAGAGAGAGAGAACAAAAACGAGGCCTAGACAGAATATGGCAAGACCATCGCATCGACATCCCCCTTCTCTCATGCCATCTCAGTCTCACCAGGCGGTTAGACAATGATCTGCGCTCGTTGGAAATGCACGAGTTCAGCCGCTGCACGGGGGCTTAGAGTCATCAAAAAAATAGTGAAAAGAAAAGGAGAGAGTTGCAGAAAATAGACAAGCCGCATCCTGGACTCTACCCTCGTCATCAAACAAAATATCACTGGCGACCATATCATCCCGCCAGTCGCATCCTGCAGATACATACATTGTCTGCCTATCTGTACCACCGGGTAAACAAAGCCGGCGACCAAAGTCATGGATGCTTGCGCATGTGCTTCTTTTGTGATTGTATTCTGCAGAACGGTTATATGTTGTGAGTGCATATCATATGTATATATTGTGTTGCATCATCCCACACGGAGTATGTCGTATCTTTTGTTTCTGCTCTTTTTGTTGCATTCTGCACTTTTTGATCCGCCTTAATTGCCTTGCCTGTCATTGGCGGCCAAGCGAAACGACGTGATAGCTGAACCGAGCAGGGGATAAAGGATAAAGGGACGTGAGGGATACGACACAAATGCGGAAGGGTCTGTGAGGTATCTTACGTCGAGGAGGAAAAGGAAATGGGCGCAAGTGAAAGAAGGAACAAAACAAAAGACGAACAATAAGCCCACTAGCACGTGTACGATACTCCGTAAATAAATAGTCTGTGGTTGTTCGCGTGGCGCGGGCGACCAACCCCGAAAGTTCGAAAGTGGACTGGGCAGACGAGCAGGAAGACAGCAAGGAACAGGGGGAGGGGGTGCGCGTCCAAAAACGAGGGGATTCTGGAGAGACAAGAGACAAGAAACACAGACGTCCAGACAAGAGATACTGTGCCTCTGTGCACAGCATACGTCGTACACATTCAGAAAAGAAGGTGTGACACCTTGCGCTGGGCGTCACACTGCTTGTACTAAGTACGTGCGTGCGTGCGTGCGTCGTGCTTGTTCTCCTTTTGTCTTTTGTCGCCCTGCAGCAAAGCTTGCAGGTCATGCATTGCATATCTCATATCTGCAGGTGTTGTCGCAGAGGATAGGGCCAGCCAAAAAGTAGCATCGCGTTTGTATATGTGTCTGTGTGCATGGGTTCTTTTTCCAGTTTGGCTGTGTGATTGCACTCCGTATCGCATGGGGTTGGGTTGCAACGACTTCTCTTGCTTACTGCATGGGCTGCAGGTTTGTGCAGCTTTTTTTTATGTATTTTTGTAAGATGGCTTTTGTTGGCTGCAGTTTTCAGCATGCAGGAGCAGCGCCAACACACACGGCTGCATTTTGCCCAGCCCACGAAACGATTCCAGCATCGAAACAACCGAGGTGCTCTTTTCCTTCTCGATCTCATTCTTGTTTCTAATTCTTACTTTCGTCGCGGCTAGACGCGGGAGTGAGTACATAAACAGATGCTGGACAAAGTACTAAAAGAAAAGGGCGTGTGAGGCGTGCGTGTATTGTACTCTGGATCTCTATTTGCGTTATCGATTTTGCGATATGGCTATTTTACTTCGACCAGACATGGGGCGTGTGCGTATTGTGTGCGTGCGTTGTGCACAAAAACAAAACGTTGTGCTTCCCTGGTCTATTCTGCAGCCGGGTCTGGGCAACAGAACACAAAGTACGGAGTACAGAGTAGAGAGTAGAGGGGGTGGCTTAAAAGCCTCTGCGTATAAATTGCCTCTTGAAATAGGAGGGACGGGGGTGACATAATACAAAATATACGACATCTCTCCTTCATCTAAAAGCAAAGTGCTATACCGGCATGCAGGACAAGGGAATAACAGGCTTGCTTTCCGTCTTTTTGTTCCGTAAACGACGGGATGGCATCCAACACTTTAAACTGTTCGATATTAAAATTTACACGCAAAAATAAATTGAAATATAAACTAGGAACTCCTGAATAAAATAAAATAAAATATAGAGACATCTAAAATCCAAATAAGATACTAGAGAGGAACACTCTACTTCTCAAGATACGCGGGTGGTATTTATTTGGCTGCGGGTTGATATTGTTTGAAATAGGAGAACAGTCCGGATTTGTACAATACGCAAAATGGACAGAAGTGTTCTGGACTCAAGTTTATCGTGAGGATTCCATACCCCCCAACATCTATCTTATGAGAGGATCTCAATGTGAAATCCCTTACATTACGATTCCTCACTACCATAGTGAACGAATACTGCTCATGTATCTTGGCTGAGGGAAGATGCAATGCGAGGTTTGTATGCTGGCATGCGTATCACAGAATCAACATTTACCCAAGATTATCGTACGATCCAAGCAAAAGCTTATCTAGTCCTAGCACTTCTTATCATTCCTACACTCAAGATTACTGCAACTTCTGGATTGATTTTTATCGTTTTGTTTTTGTGGGTTTTTTTATTTTTTATTTTTATATATACGGACCGTTTTTTCTTTAAACACAAGGCACACTTTGACGCACGTACTATAAGGCAAGGGCGGACAAAACATGGAAGACACACAAGACAGGACAAAAAAAAATGACTTTAGTTCGAACCGGGAAGGATGGGGTGGTATAAGGGGTGCCTCTCAGCCTCTTCATCCGTTTCCAAGACCACTTCGTTTTCGTCTCACCCCATCCATAACCAGAGGAAACCCCAATGTGAAAGACCGAAGAACGATGACAGCGACAGAAAACCAGCCAACAAGAACAAGACAACGTGAGTTGAAGAAGAGAAAATGAATCCCTCGAGGAGGGCAGAGGCGTGAGCCTAAGAAGAGAAGAGAATAAAAAAGTGGTAAAAAAGATTCCGGAACTCCATCAACCTTTTCTCTCCCATGGTGTCCCTCGAGCTTCGTGTCACGGAAACTAGAGGGGATTTGGGATGAAAAGGGATCAAAAGAAGAGTGATATGCTCCAAGGGGGAATCAAAGAAGAAAAGAAGTGAAAATATAAAAAAGTCAAAAACAAGAGAAAAAAAAAACTCAAATTGAAAGTTTGTCCCTGCTGGTTTCTGGGTTTTTGAACTTAGTCTGAATTTGTGGCGCACCGTTATATAAGAGGAAAGGTTTTCGGACTTTGACACAAGAGGAAGGGAGCTCATGACATGGAAGAAGCTGAAAGAAAGAAGCGAGCTTAGAAGGGAGGAAAGAGATGACAGGCAGGAGTTGGTATGAAGAGGAACAACCAGAGAGCAATCCTCCTCATGCCTCTAAGAGACTATTGCACACAAGTTTAGTTGTGCTTGCCAGTCTTCTTACCGGCGTGGTGAGGCTCACGAGCCTCGACCTCGACGTCACGGCCCTGCTTCTTGCCAGTCTTCTTGCCAGCGTGGTGAGGCTCGCGGGTCTCGAGCTCCTCATCACGGGCGTGCTTGGCGTTGCCAGTCTTCTTGCCGGCGTGGTGGGGCTCGCGGGCCTCAACCTCAACATCGCGGCCCTGCTTCTTGCCAGTCTTCTTGCCGGCGTGGTGGGGCTCACGAGCCTCAACCTCGACGTCACGGCCCTGCTTCTTGCCAGTCTTCTTGCCAGCGTGGTGAGGCTCGCGGGTCTCGAGCTCCTCATCACGGGCGTGCTTGGCGTTGCCAGTCTTCTTGCCGGCGTGGTGGGGCTCGCGAGCCTCAACCTCGACGTCACGGCCCTGCTTCTTGCCAGTCTTCTTACCGGCGTGGTGGGGCTCACGGGTCTCAAGCTCCTCCTCATCCTCGTGGCGAGCGTGCTTAGCGTTGCCGGTCTTCTTGCCGGCATGGTGGGGCTCGCGGGCCTCAACCTCGTCGCGGGCGTGCTTGGCGTTACCGGTCTTCTTGCCAGCGTGGTGAGGCTCACGGGTCTCGACCTCGGTGTCACGACCCTGCTTCTTGCCGGTCTTCTTGCCAGCATGGTGAGGCTCGCGGGCCTCAACCTCGTCGCGGGCGTGCTTGGCGTTGCCAGTCTTCTTGCCGGCGTGGTGGGGCTCACGGGTCTCGAGCTCAACGTCATCCTCCTCCTCGGCATCGCGGCCCTGCTTCTTGCCAGTCTTCTTACCGGCATGGTGGGGCTCGCGAGCCTCGACATCGCGACCTTGCTTCTTGCCGGTCTTCTTGCCAGCGTGGTGAGGCTCACGGGCCTCAACCTCAACATCGCGACCCTGCTTCTTGCCGGTCTTCTTGCCAGCGTGGTGGGGCTCGCGGGCCTCGACATCGCGGCCCTGCTTCTTGCCGGTCTTCTTGCCAGCGTGGTGGGGCTCGCGAGTCTCGAGCTCAACGTCGTCCTCCTCCTCGGCGTCGTCCTCAACATCCTCGTGGTCGGCATCGTCCTCAACATCGCGGCCCTGCTTCTTGCCGGTCTTCTTGCCGGCGTGGTGCGGCTCGCGGGTGTCGATCTCCTTCATCATGGGGACGGCCATGGCTGGGGCGGCGAGGGCGATGAGCGAGGCGACATTGCGGGCAGACAGAGCCTTGACACCGCTTGAGGGCTGGAAGCCGTAGACGGCAGAGGTAGCAGCCAGGCCACCAAGGACCAGCTGAACGAGAGTAGGAGTATGCATCTTGAAGATATAAAAAAATGAATGGGGAAGAAAGGGTGGTATTGAGCAAGTTTGCGAGAGTTTCAAAAAAGAGAAGGTTTAGAAAAAGACAGTAAAACTTTGCTGACCGGCAGCTGAAATAAAAAATATGTACAGCTTGAAAAAGAGTCGTTGCAAAGAAGAGAAAGTGAAGAAAGAAAAGAAATCAATTCCGAGTCAATAGACGCCAGCGGGATGAAGAACAAGAAAGGAGAAAAAAAGAGAAGAACGAGAAAAGGAAGATATCTTATCGAGAGGTGAGTTCGACGGATATATAGGAAAATCAGAGAAGAAAGGGAAAGGCTGGGCAAAAGGGAAGAGATGGGGTACATACCCCAAAGGGAAAGATGAAGAGCGAGAGAGCAAGAGACTCTCGCTCATCACACATGCTTAACCAGAGTCGATCAACATGTTCGGTCGGCTACTCTTGCCCTTCGACCACGGTGTGCTTGGCTTGCTTGTTTCTCTGGACATACCCCCTCTGCTTGCGTGCTTGTGTGTAAGTGGTTGTGTACTGTACGAGTGTGTGTGAGTACGTGTATGTATGCGTGCGCCTCTCGTTCCCTAGACAGTCTGGCGCACACAAAATGTTAGAGAGCAAGGGTATGGAGGACGGACAGTGAAGTCGCCGTAGGGCGGTACACTGGTTGTTGGCGACGAGACGATGCTTCAAACCTGATCGGTGGAGTCGAGACGTGTCTCACGATGGAAACGGTCAAAGGGTAGACGGTGTGCCATTGGCTGTTGGCGAGCTGCTGTCTAATCGCCCATATTTTTTATTTGGACAATGTTTCTCATTTTTGTCAAACCGAGACCTGTCGGGGTGAATGGGGCACGGGAGGTAGTAGAAGGCGCAGGGCCCTTGTCCGGGGCACGAGCTGTGCCGCCAATGCTTGGCTTCCATTCTTTTCTCCTTGGATTCTCCCCGTCGTTGGAACATCCACAGTTCACGATGTTCGCGTGGGACAGCACAAAAACAAGAATAGCCGGAGACACGGGTCAGTTCTGCCATCCATTAGAAGGCATTGCACAACGTGGACATGGGATGGACAATCTTGGAAGAATGATGATGTTGCGAACAGAAGGGGGTGTTGTTCGTTCACGATGCTTGTTTTCCCTCGTTTCTTTTTCAATTTCCCACGCCCATGACAATTCTTCTTCTCTCCCAATTCTTGCCGCGTCCGTCATTTTCCCACGGTGTTCTTGTGCATAACTGTGAAGCCTTCTACCGGCTATTGTTGCTGACACTGGGAACAACAGAGCGACGGCAGAGGACCGTGTTTTGGGGGATAAAGTCGCCGTATGGACTTGTGAGGAATACGCGAAAGTGGATAGGATTGATCGCCAGGTCTGCTGCCAAGGGGCATCAAGAAGAACGAAAAGGGAAGGCGAGGCGACGAGACAAGAGACAGATGAACAAGCGAATGTGCGGGAACGACTGTGAACATGGGACACGCGGTCTTGGCATCCCAATGCCTCCTTTGCAATGCCTTGGTTGCGCTCCGAGCGCCACCGTGAAAAAGCTAAAAGAAAAAAAGGGCTGGAAGGTAAGAAGGAAAGAAGCAACAATATCAGGAACAAGAATTCCATCCCGGCAGCAAGTCAAACTAGATGCATTTCACTGGGGAATGCATCATCTTCGAGGAAAAAAGGCAATGATTGGAAGATGAGGTCACGCCTTTCAGCTTGTGTGACACTCTGAAGTCCAAATATGTTTTCGAAACAAAAATAGAGACTGGAAAACAATGCGGAAAGCAACACGAGAAAGCACCGGTAAGACAGAGAAAAGCAGGCAAACGAAGAAAAGAGACAAGGGCTCAGCCAGATCTGATTTAGATCTAAAGAGATTGGGCTGTACGGAGTACGGAGTACGTGGATTTTGCAAATAGACTCGTGGATTTGCATCATCGGATTGCGCGTGCAGGTGTGGTGGCCAGGCCTCGAAGACCCAAAGCCCTGCAACATGCCTGCACAAGGAGGGGGCTTCCCGAATCCGTTGTAGTACTCGGCAGATATCACTTCGTGTTTCTCCTGGATGGAACAGTTAAAGAAGAAAAGAAAGCCGAAGAAGGGGGATGGTAAGGGCGGTGCGCACTGTCGCCCTGCTGACGCTGTGGATAAAAACTCGACAGTCTGGCCGGATGAGGCTCAACTGGTGTTGACACAGAAGCTAAAACATCGTGGGTCCCGCAGAAAGGCTGGGGGAACAGGGCTGAGGCTGGTGCAATACAAAGGAGACAGAGGAGCGAAAGCGATGCCGGGTCCAGAGGATAAAGAGTACGAGAAGTGTGGCACTGGTTAAGGCCAAAAAAAAAAAAAAACGAGGGGAACGAGGCAGAATGAGGCAAAGATGGAATGATCGACTCGCATCGATACCCGCATAGACTTTCCAGAGGCAGGTTTGTCCAGAGATCAGTTTTAAAGAAAGTGAGGGTCGGCAAAGAGCGATAAGTGGACGTCGATATTCGGTGTGAGACGGGCGAGAATGGGGAAAAGGGGAAAATGGAGAATAGGAGAGAAGAGGTGAGGTCGACGATATTGGAAATGGATCTCGAGGAAGGAATGCGATACGCTCATTGGCCGTGGCAGGCTGAAACACACAGGTGTCATTGAAGAAGGAGCATCCGTCGCAGCGAGGCGACAGAATGGCAAGACCAACCTGCGTGTTGACTTTTGGTTGCATAAATGGCAGGCGCGACGGGTTTCAAGTGGCCTAAAATGGGGCAGTGACACGGCTCTTTCCCTTTTATCCAACGAGGGCGCCAAATTTTGGGACTAGGATATTTTGTAGCAACTCGTTCGTAAGAAGCCGGAATTAGCAATTACGTTGATGTCCACGACATACGACGTACAACTACAAACTGAGGACGTCGGTCTCGATACAAATGCGACTGCACCTAGATTGCGAGCAAAACAATTGAATAAGCAACAAACATGGGGCTCTCACGACTGCAGAAGTCCCCAAATCAACAAACAACCACATAGAGCCCTTTTATCACGAGTTGAAAGACCTTGAAATGCCATGTTACGAATCGAGGCAGACATGCTGCAGTCTGTGCCTGGGCAAGACAGGAGAAGCTTCTGTCATCCACGGTAAAGACGGGCTAAGGCGCATCTGATAGACATAAATTGACACTGCGTTCCTGACGATCTTTCAGGTCCATTACAGTCATCGACCATTCTACAGTTGCCTCGTGCCTCATGGCAGTCCAGCGAACGTGGAGCCTGTGCCGCATTGGGTCCCAGGTCGAGAGATGGCGACCTTGGCCCCTGAAAATGGCAAGCCCCAGTTTTTGTGTTAGTCGCTGGCCAATCAGGTCTTATTAAACCGCGTTGCTCGTTCCAGATCACGGACATCAAACGTTTCAACATCGCTTCACCTTTCCGCAGAGATGGCAGGCTGCGCTGAGTTTTTTTTTCCCTTTTTGTTTTGGCTCTTCCTAATGTCCTCTCATCGACGATAGTTCTGCATTCTCCCTTGGTTATGATGTGACTTGGCAAGCGAGCATCTGCCACCACTTTCTTCAGCATCTCATTGTTCACTTCTTTCGTGCCATCTTTCCAAACTCTATCTTTTCCAAGACGTGCCTGGTGCTCGTGATCTCCTCTCATCTTGTCGAGCCATCTGCGCGAACCTGCCCATCCTCTGTCGCTCACCCATTCCTGACGCTCGCTTTCTGTTGTCGGTCGTTCTTCTATCGTTTGGGCCACCGTCTCTCTTTATGCTCTTTCGATGTTGACCCTTACTCTTCTGTGACTCTCTGTTCTTATCCTCTGCCTATTATTGTCTCGCCCTGACCTTGAACCTTACCATTTCTCTTTCTTGTTCCCCTTTTGTGGCCTGTTCTGCTGTCCTCCATCGACTTATCTCTTTCCCATCTTTACCCCGTCCGTGCACTCTGAGAGTTTGCCCACTGTTCTCTTCCAAATCCTGCCTCTTGGCCCTTTCTTTCTCTTTGTTTTAATCTGGACTTGCTCTCTCTCTTTCTCTTATTTTGTTTTGTCAAGTTGAGTGTTCTTTGACCAGTCTTGTCGATCTAGACTGCTCGTTGCGACCCTTCTTCGCCTTCTCTTTTCTCACCAACAGTGCTGTGCACCACCGACACTCTTTGATCCTTTTCTTCTTTGGCTGTGCCATCTTTTGTGTTTGTCTTGATTATTCTCGCGAACCCGACTCTTCTATCTCCTCCACCACATCTCACCACCATGTCGAAGGTCTACCACTCTCTCCCTCTCGACGAGGAGAAGCTCGACGATGACTCGACGACGTTCACCTCGACAACTCGCACACTAAGCATGGATTCGGACTCGGAGCGTGCCGGCTTTGTGCCACGGGTCCGCCACCGGCTGGCCAAGCACTGGATGTGGCTCGGTCACGCTGTACTGCTGACAACATCGGTGACGCTTTTCACGCTGTCTTTCTGTGCGCGGAATGCGAAGCCCAACGATGCCACATATACCAGTGCATACTCTTCATACTGTATGTCCTGCCAGACTCAAAGGGGATAGGGGATGAGGGCGAAGTGGTCAAACCAGTGATACTAACACAATGATAGCTCCTGCTGCGGTAGCAGTCCGGTACGAGACAACACGGTTCACCAACCTGACGCCCGTCGTCGAAGGCCCCTTTGTTGGTTTTGGTCCCGAGGTCGACTTGGCCTGGGACTACATTGCGAACGACAGTAAGTTTAAAGAAGAGTGGCTGTGAGAAAAAGAAGATGAAGAGAAAAAGATTGTGGAAAGAGAGAATGAAAAGACGAAGAGAGGAGAGAAGAGCACAAGCAAAATGAACCATGCTGACATCATATTAGTCGGAGATACGATGATCTCAGAGGCGGAGCTCGACAAGCTTGGCCTGCCGCGGAACTCGCTCAAGATCACCCACCCGCGCACCGGTGAGGTTGGCTACCGTGCAGCCATTGAGGTCTTCCACCAGCTGCACTGCCTCAACCTGGTTCGGCAGGCAGTGTACAGGGACTACTACAAGCAGCACGGCGGCGACGTGGGCGGTGCCGAGAGCAAAGAGGACCTGATGGGTCACGTCGGTATGTTCAAAACCAAGTTCCCCAAGCTATCTTGTTATCCAGTCCCAGTCTCAGATCCCGCATACAGGGATGGTGGCCGGCACTTTCGTCTCCGAAGCTAACAAAAACAGACCACTGCATCGAGACCCTGCGGACCAACCTGATGTGCCAGAGCGATATTGGCATCTTCACGTTCAAGCTGTTCCCCGAATACGGTTTCCCCGATGACGACTACTGGCCCGACTTCAACACCCTGCACACTTGCCGCAACTTTGAGGCTGTCCGAGCGTGGGCCGTTGAGCACACAGTTGCCTGGGACCACAATGTTTGAGAGCCTTGATGTTGGCCTTGGCATTGTGAGGTTGATTTGTTTGCTGTAAATTGTACATACTCGTATATGAGATCTGTGCAGCAAAAAGCTTGGAAGACGTTTCGTTTATTGTGGCATCGTACTGGGCGTTTTATTTTCGACAAAAACAAATTTCTTTTCTTTTCTTCGGAGATCTTGTTCGCATTTGAACGGGATCTCGTTTCATCCTACCTATTTTACGGTCATATTTGTTTTATTAGATATACAAATTTGTCGAGAGCTCACCGTCCTTTTCCATTATTTCCATCAATTTGACCATTCGGCGTCTGCCGTCGTGTCGTGTCGTGTCGTGTCGTGCCGTGAGTCGTAGCTTCTCTGTGACATGCAGCCTGCCAGTGGCTCCTGCCATTCCAGAATCGCCCAGTTGCCCTTCTTGAACCCAATTTCCAGCAACTCCATAAAAACGGACCCATAATTCTAAAGGGGGCGGCCCCACCCCAACGCTTTTTTCTGCTCGTGCATGCCATTTGGAGAACCACGCCATTTCGTCCACAACAACCTGTGCTTTTGGTGCACCGGCTGCTGGCCTTTCCGTCCGGTGGTGCAGCGAATTAGTGTTGCCCGTTGGGGCAAACCAAGCCCGAGTACGAGGAGGCAAGTAAACGCGCGCGCATCGCAGGGCCGCAAAGTGCACCTTTGCACCTCGTTGGAAAGGCCCTCTTTTACGCGTACGATGTTCACAGACAAAGATTTCATTCCGGTGGACTTGTCCGCCGCTTTCTCTTTGATTAGGGCCAGTGATGCCCTGAAGCCCGTCCCATTTACAGGGGAAAACAGCCGAGAAAACAGGGGGTAAACAGGAGGAAAGAGTGACTGTCATCTGATTTTAAAGGAGCTCTTTCTGGAAGCCGTAGATGTCTGCCTGTGCTCTTTCCCTTTCGGCCTGTGATCGCTGGAATCGAACACCGAGTGCGAGGCCTCATAAACAAATTTGTCGTTTTTGCCTTTGTATAAGAGCCCGGTGCATCCGATCTTGCGCGGGCTTTCTGGTGTTTGTTTATGCTTATTCGCTTTCCCCATGCTTTCTCTCAGCACTGCATACATTCTTACACGCTCTCTCGGGCTTTGTCCCATCTCACTCATTCTCCGGTCGTTGTCTCTCTTTCGTTACTTCCTTTTTGGGTAACTGAGATCTGCTGTTTCCTGCTCGAACGATCTTTTGTGTGACGAACAAACACGCACGACACGACAGCGCCTTCCCTCGCGGGCAATCCCAGCCGTCTGCTCTTTCCTCGACAAATTCAAACAAATTGCACTGTGCAGACTTGCTTTGCGCCACTGTCTGAACACAGCCAATTTGCAGCACACCACTGTATTTCCGTCGCATAACTGAACTGCATTGCTGCACCTGCTGCCGCGCCTGCTGGCAATTGGTTCCCCTTTTGGGAACAAACCTTACATCCAGTGCGGGAAGGAGTCACGGGCGGTGAGCGTTCAGCGCAACACACCACCTTTTTTCAGTGAAGATTGCAGGAGGCAAAAAACGCCAAGACACGTTTTCTGGAATACTTTTGGGAATTCGTCCGCGGACTATTGCACTGTTCCAAGGTCTTTTCAGCACGGGTTAACTCCGACAAACTCGCTCCTCCGACCCTGAGCGAGCACAGTGCGTGCGCACTTTCACTGCAGTTCCACCAAGGGGAAAGGAAGCCGTTTGGCTGTCATTCAGATCTGATAATTCCCAAAAAGGAAGGGACAAGGGGAAAAGAGGGTCCTCAAAATTACGAGTACGAACTGCGAGCCCACCCCGAAACTTTTTTGCTTGGGACACTTTTTTGCTGGACCGCGCGGAGATTTCTACAGTCCGCCACCCACACTGCGTTTTCAGCATCATATAATACCAAATCGTCGCACCACCACCACACTCCCTTTCCCTCTCCCTCCCTCTTCTCCGCCTTTCGGCGTCGACTCTGCTTTTCTTTCTTTTCTCTTCCTCGTCTTGCCCCACCGATAACCTTGTCTCGACAATCTTTACCTGTCGTCCTTGGAGCGCGTCTTTTTGTCTCCTTTATATCGGATCGACCGTCTTCTCTTCCCTCCTTTTTTCAGAGCCGACTCCTTTTCTCAACGTCACACTGTTTGCGCCGTTCATCACTGGACGCCCCTCACTTTTAGACAGCGACTCTCCTTTACGACTGAGTGGGCTCGCGACCTAGCTCTTGACAAAAACCGACAACACCCCTTTTCTGCTTTTCGTCGCGCTCTCCAGCGCACCCCCTCGCCCGCCATGGATATCGCACTCGAGTTGATGGACCAGTTCGTGTTCGACTACGCCTACTCTGCCGTCTTCCCTCCCGCGGCTGCCGCATACAAGGCCGGCTACGGCGCCAATGGCACCGCGCCGCAGACTTTCACGACGTGGCAGTATGAGCCGTCCAGCTTCCTCTTCACGCTGGAGCCGTCGCGCTATGCATACGAGACCTCCGTGCCGCGCGACAACATCTTCCGTCAATACTTCTCCCTCTTCTTGATTACATGGTGAGTTGCTTCTTGATTGTTCTGATTTGTTTTGCCCTCGCGACAGACTGGCTGCTAACAATCCCCCAGGTTCTTCGGTCTGTTGACTTACTTTATGTTCTCGTCCCTCTCCTACGTCTTCATCTTCGACAAGAAGACCATGGAGCACCCCAAATACCTCAAGAACCAAGTCTGGCTTGAGATTAAGCAGGCCAACGTCGCCATGCCCATCATGGCCCTCTTGACCGCCCCCTTCTTTCTCGCCGAGGTGCTCGGCTACTGCCGCATGTACGAGCGCACCTCCGAGGGCCCCGGCCGCTGGTACGACATCGCCCAGGTGCCTCTGTTCCTCTTCTTCACCGACATGTTCGTCTACTTTATCCACCGCGGTCTGCACCACCCGCGCATCTACAAGTACCTGCACAAGCCGCACCACAAATGGATCATGCCCACCCCCTACGCCTCGTACGCCTTCCACCCCGTTGACGGCTGGATGCAGAGCCTGCCGTACCACTTCTTCCCGTTGTTCTTCCCGTTGCAGAAGTGGGCCTATCTGTTCCTCTTCATCTTCATCAACTTCTGGACGATCATGATTCACGACGGCGAGTACGTCTCCAACAACCCGGTCATCAACGGCGCCGCCTGCCACAGCATCCACCACCTGGCCTTCAACTACAACTACGGCCAGTACTTTACCCTGTGGGACCGCCTGGGCGGCAGCTACCGCGAGCCCGAGCAGGAGCTCTTCGACAAGAAGACCAAGATGAGCAAGGACACCTGGAAGAAGCAGATCAAGGAGATGGAGACTATCGTCAAGGATGTCGAGGGTGTCGACGACCGTGTCTACGACCCGGTAGAGTCTACCGAGACCAAGAAGACGCGGTAAATCAGAAGCAGACGTGCCATGTGGAAGCCACGTTATTCGTGTTTCCAAACACGTTTTGTGTATCTTTCACACGCGTCCTGTTTCCCCCCGATTCGCCCTTCTACATCCTCTCAAAAATTGTTCTCGCATCTACGATTCGTCTTTTTGACTGATCAGCGGCATTGTTCCTCTCTTCTTCTCCCCACCCATGAAAAGCTCAATTGAGCACACATCAAACTCTTGCCAGAGTTTTTATTACGACAGAAAAAGCCCACCATGTTTATAAAGTGTTCATTGTCCCGCCCCCCCCACAAGAATGTCCTGTACATAGTCTTTTGTTTGCATTTTCCACTTTCCCCTTTCCCCTTTCCCATCTCCCACTTTCTCTCTCATTGCTGCCACCGCCGGTCATAGTACTCTGGCCATCTACTAGTTTTAATATTCCCTTTTTTCCCACTCACCTATTCTTGTACCCGTCAGTCATTGGAGGTTGGCGTTTTTTATTTGGACGTTCGGGCTTGTTGGCAGTTGTCACTGAAAATAATAAGAAATGAAATAATATATCACGAGAAAATTGGTCTTCATCTAAACCATGCTGTGAAATCCCTGAACGAGAAAGACGAAAAGCTCTTTAGTTATTCTGGTACTAAATGAGTTTATGAGTTGAAGTGTTCGGCTTTGCATTACCGAAGCTCTGTTTCAAGAATCGATGATGCGCCGCAGTTCATTGTTTGCAACATGAAAGAACGTCAAACATATGGGCAATATGGGCAGAAAATAAGTTACCATATTGTTCGCTCAAGAGAATCGATTGCAGAGAAGATATAAACGCAACAAGACGCTACTCGATAGACGCTCCTCCTTCAGCCTTCTCAGATAGCTTCGGTCCTTCTGACCAGGATGTGATGTTGGCGGGAAGGGTATGGATTACTTCCCAGCGTTGCCGACCTTCATCCTACGGCTCCTTTTCGACGGCATATGAAGCCAAATAAAGTGTACACTCTTGCCCCCAACGGCAAAGCCCTTGAATAAGTCACCCCATGAAAAAACGCCCGCATATGACATATGAAATAATAAAAGAAAAGGCCAAACGGCAACGATTTGCTTCGCCAATAACAGGAGGAAATAAAACAAAGAAAAAAAAAGGGGTAAAGAGACGCAAGGAAATGAAAGAAGGGTACTAGAAGATGATAAGAGAATAAGGAAATATAAATGAATGTTGGATGTCGTTTGACAGGTTGGGTCCGGTGCCGCAGCTGGAGTATCCACTCGTATGGTCGCACAGTTCATTGCTCAGCATGGCTGGAGGGTGCGCAGATCGCAGGACTTTGTAGTATGTCCTGGTCCAATACAGATCCTCTTTTCTCGTCCCCTTGTTTCTATGTTGTGCCTCTTCTCTCTCTCTTTTTTTTTACGAGAAGCTCACAAACTTGGGATCCCGCGGCCGGCCATCAGCGCCAATGCCGTTGTCCTTGAATCGCTGCTCCATGTATACACGGCGCGCCTCGTCAAAGGGTAGGCGGCGCTTCTTCATAATCTTGAGGATCGCGGCCTTGCTGGCATCGTCGAGACCCGCGCGGCTGTCGCTGCCCTCGATATTGCCTGCCAGGTCAAAGGTGCTGCTAGACAGGCCGGCTTCGACGTCGCCTGCAAAGGTAGAGGGCAGGCGGGTGTAGGAAAAGGGCGAGCGGATGGAGGAGAGGCGTTCGGAGATGCTGTCGGTGGCCGAATGGACGGTCGCGACAAGGGGCGCGATCCAGCGCTGGCGGGTCCAGTAAAGGAGGGAGCCCGAGATGATGACGAGCAGCGCGAGGCCGTAAAGGAAGAGAGCCATGACGGAGGTGGGAGGTGACGGCTGGTGGTGGTGGTGTTGAACAATTAAGGGAGAAGAGCCGACGAAGCCTTTCGTATCTAGCTTGTCGTAGCGAAAACGGTCGTCCAAGTCGGATATCTCGGAGGGCAGGAGCTGAAACCGGTAGTAAAAATCGTGGGAAAGCGTCGCCTGTGACCCCGAGGGACAGAAGCTTCTTAGGCCATGAGAATCTCCGCAGAGGGATATAGATTCGAAGTGAAAAAGACTCTCGAAATCTCGCTCGGGTAGAGGAAACACGGGAGGACGAGATGGATGCGTTGGTATCTGGCTTGTCAGCAGAGACAAAGAGAGATACGAGGCAGTGTTAGATGGGGTGACGCAGGCCCGTCTTACTAGGGAGAAAGGAGCCACTGTTGCGCCGCATACAGCGTTTCGAGGCAGGCGTGCCTCAGGTTGCAGATCTTAGTAAGCCACTCTTTTACGCGCGTCATCTTGGCGAGTTAATGCAGCCTCGCGTCAGTGTTTATGTCAGCTTGCATATATGCATAGACACCCATATATGTATATAGTGAGGCTCAGAAACCTCCACTAAGCGCATACCCGGATGAAAGAAAATACTTGCCCTGAAGTGGATAACAGACGAACCCACAAACTTGAATGGATGGTGAAAAAATTGGACTGCCCCAGCTGCGCTACAGCGCGCAGGATTGGTGGTGTTTGCTGCGAGAGAGGGGCCAAACCAAGCCTGGTACTGTGTAGGCGGAAAATCGAGTGGGAAAAAAAATTAGTTAGCGAAATTTCGAGATAGTCGACGAAAAGCTCCTCCTCTTGAAGACAACCCCGTTCAACGACATCATCACGACATCACGCCCTTTTTGTTTCAAAAATCAACAAAAAAAACCCAACACACATTCAAAATGTCTACCCCTAACGTTTCGGCCGACCTTGTCTGGGAGATTGTCCGTACGTCAACACCGTCCAATTCCGAGCGAGCGAGAGAGATTGAAGATCGAGAACACATCGAGAAGAACGAGAAGGAGGAACACGAAGGAATACTACAACGACGAACAACGATCTGACTCTATTCATCTACAGGCCCCCAGAACTCGTACCTGGTCAAGCGCACCAAGAACGCCAAGGTCCAGTTCTCGCGCGACCCCCTTAACCTGACGAACGTCCACAGCCGCAAGGTACGAATTGATCGAACGAACCCCCGAGATGTCGAGGAAATCGCTGGATTCGCGATGCGTGAAGGACTTTATTTTGGTCAATTGCATGCAGAAACTAACGCCAAATTTTACAGTACGCCGGTTTCGTCAACGACAAGGTACGAATTTGACATTTGGGGAGGATCTACTCGATCGAGGAATATCTGAGGCGGAAAAAACGACGAGGCGCAACACGACCACTGTTTCTCTCACTGCCTGCCTCCTTCACGATACCACGGAGGAATCCATCTGCTTCACGACATGACGACGAAAGGAGATCGAACGACGGCCGACCGAAGCTGATGCGCCCATGGTATTGGCATAGGAGGAGGCTGGCAAGGACGGAATGATGGTCGCATTGCGTCACGGAGAGGAAACGAAATCAGAGAGAAGAAGAACGTCAAGACTAACATATCCTTGAGGCCGTCGGTGTTGTCGCTGGCAAGGAGGGTGGTGTCTCGGTCATCTCCAAGACCAAGGCTGCCAACAAGCCCGCTGCTGGCCGTGTCACCTCCAACCAGGGTGCCAACAAGTCCGCAAGAAAGTGAGTCGAGACCGCACTTCTCAGTACTGACTGTTGAGACGTCATATTAACCTTACCTAGGACCTACCGCTCTGTCGCCACCATGGCCGCCAAGACCGGCTACCGTGCTGACCTGCGCGCCGCTGCCGTCGCCCGTGCCTCCGCCATCCGCCGCTCGCAGCGCCCCGTCAAGGCTGACCACGAGGTCAAGCTCCGCGGCAAGGCCGCCCAGAAGGCCGCCGAGTCCTCGTAAAGAGGGTGATGCTGGACTTTTGGCTTAAAATAGGGGGTGTGTGAGGGGGTAACGACATGTAATGTTCGTTGTTGCTGTTGTTGCATATATCTGATGTGTGTGTGTGTTTGATGACGGTGTACGGTTTCCGGGCTGGCAAGCAAAAAACTCAAAATGAGAAAAATGAGAGGAAACTACGGTTTATCTCACAACTTTGGCATATTGGGCGAGGGAGGAGATCCTCCTCTCCACCTTTTCCTTCCCCTGTTTAGGAGAAGGTCTGCTCGTCTCTGCACATCTCCTCGCGAAGAGAAGTACCGTTGCTGGGACTGAGACAGAGAAACAAAAAACCAAATCAGGAAGGGCCCCTGGGATGAGAACCGGATCGTTTTCATGAAATCAAATAGCAAAACTGGACTAAAAAAATTGAAATCTTCACAAAAAATCAAAACACAGACCTTGCTATGCGAGAGTTGACTGAGCGAGGCTGATCCGTTGCGATCTGTTGCGATCTGTTGCGACTCATTGCGACGACCAGAGTGTCGACTGTTACTAAGAATGTCAACAATCATGGTCTATCACAGGATTGCGAAGTGGCCTTCTTATCACAAGCATTAAAATAAAAATGCCAACAGCAGCCAGTTTAGCAGCCCGTTTGACACCTGGCTGCTCATCTTTCCCCAATGCACTCTCCAACTTCAATACACAAAGAAACCCCCTGGTTGGAGACCGTGCACTCGCACTCGGCGAGCCAGGACCCAACGGTATTATTATGGAGCCTTTCTCCTTCCCGGGGGTGGTGGCCAAAATTCACATGGCGCCCGGATTTGCACGTGAATATCAGACGTCAGTGACGACACAAGGCGACCATGCCTGCAACACCAAAGTCGCAAATGGATTTTGCATTTCTGGGATCAATTAAATAACCCCCAATAAAGAATTTACGAAAACTGTCAGCCTTGTGTATTTTTGTTAAAACGAAGTGCACACTTGCGCATTTGTATTCCGTGTTAAAGTCGGACCGGCTTCCGACAGGTCCCGAACCAGCCGAGGATGGCTCTTTTTGCGAGAGCCGGCCAGATTTCGCGATTTCGCGTACGCCACGACTATTGGACCCCCAACAAGGCCCAGAGTCCAGTATAGTCCAGCAAGGTCAAGAAAACAAGACAAGGCTCCCGGGGAGGGCCAGGCCACTGGAGCAGAAAAAGGAAGCTAGGCGCGAGGTCGCGAGGTGAGGCTCAGGAGAGCCAATAGGGACAGATAGATTCGAGGTAAGGAACTGCATACAACTGGAGACGTCACCTAGCCGATGCAGACCGGAGCCCTGGGATAGCTATACTTCACAGATGCGTCTCGGAACGGCGTGTATTTCGGCAAGTGTAGTCGGGAGAAGTCGTTCCACGGAGCGACGCCGGCCGCGACGAAAATAAAACACAGGAAGCTCGGATATGGTGAAGTCGTTCCTAGGAAGTGTCGGTTGTGAGATAGCTGTTAAGCGACGTTGTGGAAGCTTCTTGTTGGCTGGCGCGAGAAGCTTTACACGGATGCTCGCGATATCAAGATCGCAAACGGGAGAGGTCGGGCAGCACGGCAGACAGATGCATATATTGTTGAACAGCCGTGATATTCGAGCAACGATCTAGGCAGTTGCCTTGACTCAACAGGGCAGGTCGGGATGCCGTTTCTTCAAAGGTCAGAGTAAGACATTTTGGTGCCATTTTTAAGATGTTGTGAGGATGACGAAAGCGCCCTTTGTTGGCGTACTTTGTTTGTTGGTCAGGGGCCGCTCAACGTTAGACAGTAGGCTCGCTCTTGCTTACTCTACGTCGTATTGACGGTCTTGCAGTTGGAATCGGACTGCCGTTTACGGACATAATCTGATATGCACTTGCTGCCGCTTCATCCCACTTCTGCTGTATACCGCAGTCGTCTTTTAGCTAAAGGAATGACTAGATGAATGGGCAGGTGCGACTGTAGCGCGAGAGGCGACTCAGAAACGGCAGGGGAAGGAGCACTTTGCAATAAAACGGCCAGCCAGCAAATGCATAGACGGCTGGTTAGGCAAGAGAAATACAAAATGGTGAATGCGGGCGTGGGAGGTGTGTGTGTATGGAGTGCGGGATGAAGGGAAGGGGCAATGGAGGGCAACCATGGAGACAAGGAAGGAGCATGCTTGTGTTAGTCGTACATGAGTGAGAGCATAAGGGTGGTGGGAGTAGGTCACTCCTGCTATCAGGTGTGAAGCGGCCCCATAGCAAGGGAAAGAGCGACCACGGGCCCCAAGCACATGCAAAGAAAGTCCCCAGCAAACAAGTTTGCGAGGGAAGTTGCGAAGGAGAGACATTTTGGGCTCGGCCGGCGCGGTGCTGGCGTCACGGAAAAAAAAGAGGCAGAGCGAATAAGGACCCCGCTATTATTCGAGGTGTTTTCCCCTTGCTCTTTCCTTTCACGTTGTTCCACCTGTTCCAACGCTGTAAAGTACGGGGAATTAAGACGTATCCTGACAATCAACAGCACCCCAACGTCTGGCTTGCCACTGCTGCTAGTCCCCCGCCTCGGCCTCTCCTGCCTTATTTCTGATCGCCTCGGCCTTCTTTCTCCATTCCCCATTCTTCGTCTGTTCTCTCCTTCTCCTTCTTTTCTTTCTCTCTTCTTTTTTCCCTCCCTTCTATTTTTCTCTCTTCTTCCCCAGACATTCTCCGAATTTCCGAATAATCCGTCCATCTTCAGGTAAACTTTTGTTCTGTCCTCATCCTCTCGCCTACTCGCGCCAGGCTTCAAAAATATCAAGCTCTGCTTTTTCGCTAACACGCGCTTCCTCTTGAAAGCTTTCCAGCTCCTAATACCCCGCAGTTTT
The DNA here is from genome assembly GCA_016097105.2 of Sporothrix variecibatus. Taxonomy (NCBI): domain Eukaryota; kingdom Fungi; phylum Ascomycota; class Sordariomycetes; order Ophiostomatales; family Ophiostomataceae; genus Sporothrix; species Sporothrix variecibatus. The sequence continues at coordinate 2,656,161 of JADMNI010000007.1, read as the reverse complement.
TTCTCATCAGAGCATCCAGCAACACCGCAAACACATCCTCCCCTTTTTACCCTCAAAAACACACATCTGCCCATCATGGTCAAGGCCGGTAGGTTTCTGTCCTTTTTGGCTGGCTCTTGCGGTTTGCAGAGTGGCGCGAACTGGCTTGGGCGAGCACCCAAGCTCAATGCTTTATGCGCGGCAAGCTTTGGAGAGCTTTGAGACTGACTCGTTTCGGCAGTTGTTGCTGGCGCCTCTGGCGGTATCGGACAGGTTCGTGATGCGCTCTTTCCTTACAATTTTCCCTCGCTGTTCAAAGCTGGAAGCAAGCTCTAACAATGCGTCGTTTAGCCCCTGTCGCTGCTCCTTAAGTTGTGCCCGCTCGTCGACGAGCTTGCTCTGTACGATGTTGTCAACACCCCCGGCGTTGCCGCTGACCTGTCGCACATCTCTTCCAACGCCGTAAGTTTGACACTGCTTCAAAAGTCTCGGTGGTTGCGAAGCCGAGGCAGCTCCACCTTACACCGGCCGTCCTTCCGCTCTCTCTAACAACCTCCGCAGAAGATTGCTGGCTTCCTGCCCGCCAACGACGGCGCCAAGGCCGCCTTCAAGGATGCCGATATCATTGTCATCCCCGCTGGCATTCCCCGCAAGCCCGGCATGACCCGTGACGATCTCTTCAACATCAACGCCGCATCGTCAAGGCCTCATTGAGGTCGCCGCCCAGGTCGCCCCCAAGGCCTTCATCCTGGTCATCTCCAACCCCGTCAACTCCACGGTCCCCATCTCCGCCGAGGTCCTCAAGGCCGCCGGTGTCTTCAACCCCAGCGCCTGTTCGGTGTCACCACCCTCGACATTGTCCGCGCCGAGACCTTCGTTGCCGAGATTGTCGGCAAGGCTAACCCCCAGGAGCTGACCGTCCCCGTTATCGGCGGCCACTCCGGCGAGACTATCGTCCCCCTGTTCAGCCAGGTCAAGCCCTCCGTCAGCATTCCCGCCGACAAGTACGACGCGCTCGTCAACCGCGTCCAGTTCGGTGGTGATGAGGTCGTCAAGGCCAAGGACGGTGCTGGCTCGGCCACTCTCTCCATGGCCTACGCTGGCTACCGGTATGTTGCAGCTCCAGTCAGTTGATCCAGTCTTGCTGTACGATACTAACAACCACACCAGCTTCGCTGAGAAGCTGCTGAAGGCCGTCAAGGGCGCCAAGGGCCTCGTCGAGCCCAGCTACGTCTACCTGCCCGGTGTCCCCGGTGGTGAGGAGATCGCCAAGAAGACCGGTGTCGACTTCTTCTCCGTCCCCATTGAGCTTGGCGTACGTTGAAGTCCTACCCCTCCCCTCCCCCTCTTGTCGTGTAACCATTTTTGTGCTGACTCGTGTGTTACAGCCCAACGGTGCCGAGAAGGCCATTGATGTCCTCGGCGACATTACCGAGCAGGAGAAGAAGCTGCTGGAGAAGGCCATCGGTGGCCTGAAGGACAACATCTCCAAGGGTGTCGTTTTCGCCAACAAGCCTCCCGCACAAAAGTGATTGCTCCCCCAATTCCCGCTTAACTAGTGCCCATCCCCCTTTGCCTTTTTTGTTTTGCGCATTACACCAAGAAAAATATCCCAAAGCAAAACAGCCCCCTTTTGTCGCATCCCGGTGTGTCCCCCTCACCTCAATGTTGTGAAGTTTAGTACAACGCAACAAAGAGGCCGGACTACCCAGCGCGCCAACAGAAGGTTGATTCATCAAACGCACGGAAGGAGTTTGCATATTCTTTTCGAACGTAAGACCAAAAAATTACAACAAAAAAGGAGGGAATAGAAAGGCTTTGCATAACCAATTTGCTTTTGCTTTCGAAACCCTTAAGGGAACAAATACGGCTGCTTTTTTTTCTGGCTTTGGACCAATAGACCCAAACAAATATAGCAAGAGCAAAAACACGAATCACACAATCTTCGTGCAAAACACACAAGACACAAAAACCCAGCTTTAAAAGGCCAAGCTTTGCTGATCTGTTTCTTTCTTTTCTTTCCCTTTTTGGAAAATGTCTAGGTTGTAGGTAAACTCGCTTCCTCTTGTCTGTGTGTATCAGACTTTCCAGAAGAGCAACGAACAACAATCCCGACCTATCCACGAGTACCACCCCTCCCTCCCTGCGTGTGCATCCCGCACGCACACACACATCGACGAACAAGCGGCGACGCCACCACGACCCCATCCCAATCCTATTATTATTACCCCTGCCGTGTATGCTTCTGCAGCAAGCGTGGTGGGGGCGCCGTCCCACCATGAGAATCAACAGATGCACTACAGCAAACGGCGTGTACGACTACGACCTACGAGACGACCCTGTACCAACAGCATACGAAAAAGACCATACAAAAAAAAGCAAAAACAATGGAGAAAGAAGATCCGGTGTGGTGGACGAATGGCGTGAGACGAGCCAAGGGGAGCCACAAAAAAAAAGAGCGCATGAATGGACAAGAATGGACAAGAATGGCGCGAAAGAAACGACGAGACAAGACGAGAGACAAGAAACAACTGGGGCTTGGTGCATTTTTGGTGATGCACGAGACCAAGAGGACGGGATGACCCAAAAAAAGGAACGAAGCCCAAGCTCAAAAGACCAGGATAACGAAAGCAAGTGGAGAAGCTAAACGAGACGAGGGGATCAAGAAATGGAGGGAGTTGTCGAGACGGGGGTGTCAGGGAAGCAAACAAAAAGGCTGACCGTGAATCGACAAGCTGCAAGTGGGAGGAGAATGGCGGGCGAAACGGAAGATGGAAGGCCGCCAGCCGCCTGATACCCGCCTCACATTTGGTTTGGTGCGGGCAAGCATCAACCGAAGCGAACTTCTGTTTGCGCTGTGCTGCGTGTTAAGTCGAGCTTGCTTTTTGGTGGCCTGGTTTGGGTCCGGTGTCCGGTGGAGACCTGGGGTAATGGAAAAGAAAAAGGGAAAAGGCAGAAGAGGGGCAAAAGGAAGATGGCAAGAGAGTGAATGGCAAGAGTCGGGAGCCGCGTTTTTGGGGCTGGATCCCAACTACCCATGCCCTGCATGATGAGAGCCCAGATCGGCCTTTCCCTTTCGCCCTTTGACCTTTTGGCCCTTGTTTTCTGTTTGTTTTTGGATAGTTTGGAGGGGGCGGGTCTTTTTGGGAGGAGAAAAGAGGCGTCAAGCTTACATTTATTACTATTTGGCGCGATACGGACATCGGAATCGGAAGCTGTCCGAGTTTCTTGTCCGATGGTTTTCGGCTAACATTTAATGAGGTAGAAAGAGCTGTATTTTGTGTTTATAGTTTTTGGTCCTATACCATTGTCATTTGTCTGCGTGTTTTATTCACAGTTGGCATTTTCCTCACTTATTTTTCTCATCATTTTTGCGTTCTTTTTCTTGTTCTCTTACGTTTCGTCTCGTCTTATTTCCTCTCTGCCCACCTTTGGGACCTTGTTGGGGGAAAGCGGGCTGACGACTTATTCGCGAAGGAGGGGCTACCTTTCTCCCATCAGACGGCGCCATTTTTTTTTTTTTTTTTTTTTTGGAGGAGGGGCGGCCGGCCGTCTTCGATTTTCCGTTTTGGACATCAGTTTTCCAAGCTCCTAGTCTCGGGGGAGGGGAATATCGTCCGACTCATAAAAATATGTCCGTTGCGTTTTACGGAGCTCTTTTTGTTTGCCTTTTTGTTTGCTTTGCATTCTCCGATCACGTTTTTTTGTTTATAATAACTTCTTGGCTTTTATTCATCTCGTGAATTGCCTACTCTCTTACTCAATTCACACAATATAGACCGCGTTTCGAGCTCTCGTTTTGAGACTCTTTTCATTGAGCTGCACACTCTATCATAAACTGTACACAGTAATTAGCTCTGCCATAACAGAGCGTAAGGCTGGTAGGGATAATAAAACCCGTTCCACGATACCCTTTCCCCTCACCTTCCCTTTCTATCTTCTGCTCCTTCCTTTTGGACATCCGGAAGCCGGAGAAAACGGGAACGTAACTGGCCTCCTCTCTTGCTGGGCTTGATAATGCCAATGCCCTGAGTGCTGGAAGCTCATATCTCCGTCTGAAGCCAAGCAGCTGGCTCCTCTAAAACTGCATCACAACGGCCCCACGACCCTACTGCACGCCTGATTGCCCACCATTTGTCTGCCGTTGTCCTGACTCGTGTGGCACCTGGCCTGCCTAGAAGCTTTGGAGGGAGGTACACGACCCTCCCCGCTCCGTCTCCGGCAGCTCTCCGCCCCTCTTTATCCTCGCTACGAAGTACATAGGACTTTGGCGAAACCACCCCAACAAAAATGACGGCAAAGAAGAGGATAATAAAGAGCCACTACAACTCTACTCCGTATGTGTACGACGACATCTTCCATATGCCATAAACAACAATGCAACAGTGATACCATGGCAGATAAAGTGTCGAAAATGCAAGCGATGCTAAACATTTCACTGCCACTTGATCACAACCATCCATTGTAAACCTTGCAAGAATGAGACCTGTAGATCATGGAAGAAAAAAAGAAGGAAAACACACACATAAGCCCAAAAAGAAACAGCAACAGCTCACGAGGTCAACACAAAAAGAAAATATCCCTGAATTTTTCTAATCCCAGAATGCTGGCGGCTGGTGTCATTAAAAGTACATATAAGACGCTTGAGTGACAAACATAAAAAAGAACTCCACATGAAAAGAGCACACACACATAATCCGTGCCATCTCCAGTTCCTACCCTGCGGCTACGTCCGCTTTGCCCGCTATACCTTGGCCGGGATCGTCTTGATCTGGAAAATCGCTCCGGGCAGCTCGTTGCTTTCCGCCTGCACCGTCGCGGTAATGCCAGCGCCGCCAGCGCGCCGCGCACAATTCCACACGGGAACCAGAGGAACTGCACGCCGTGTTAGTAGGTGAAATTGATAAGAGAGGAGTGGGAAGTTACGCTTTTTGGGGGGGGGGGGGGGTGGTACATACTGGCTGCGCTCGGACGACGGCCTGCCCGCCCGCCTCGGTGCTCATCCGCTGGAACGGCCGGAACGAGTTGTCCGTCAAGACATACACCCCGCGGTGGTTCGTCTTGAGGTTGTCCACCTGCTTGCGGAACACCAGGGTCCACAAATCTTTGCACAAAAACTTAATCACGTCCAGCGTGTCGTGGAACCGTGGCCGTTCGCGCGAGAAGCGTTCCACCAGACCCTGGCCGACACGGTAGCCGAGCATCTCGAGGCGGTAAAAGACGGCGTCGCGTTCTTCGTCTTCGTCGAGCAGGCGGCGGGCACCGCCCGTGCCGGCACCACCCGCTGTTGTCGTAACTGTCGCTGTGCCGGTACCTGTCGTGCTGGCGGCCGCGGCCGCCTTGTCTGTCGCTGCTCCTTGTGGTGATGGCGCGCCGCCGGCTTGGGCCGCCGCCGCCGCCGCCGCCACTTGTGATGGCTGCGCCCCCTCCAGCCCTGCTTCTGCTGCTGCCACCGCCAGCGACTTTGCTTGTGCGCCCGCTTCCAGCTCGTTGGTCACGCGGTAGGCCATGGGCACGAGCTCGATCAACAGGAAATCCAGGCACGACGAGTTGAAAAAGGTCGCGCCCGGGTCGCTCGCATTGAACGGCGGCAAGACGGGGTCGAACGACATGATGTGAGGGTGAGTGAGGATGAGGATGGATGAGAGAGGTGAGAGGTGAGTGATGAGTGATGAGAAGAGCGCTGCGTGATCAGGTCAACGTCATTCCCCTTGAAGCTTGCTCAATGATGGATGAGAATGGCGAGGGCCATCCGTGAGATGTATGAATTGCAAGTTGTTCTGTCGCTGGCTCTCTATGAGCTCGTGTCGTCCGTCTATGAGATGCGGTATGAATGGCGATGATATAATGAGATGCGTTGCAACACTTGCTGCTCTTTGTTGTCTCTCGCGGGTATGCGTCGTAGCTTGCTGTGCACTTCCTCGCGTGTTGTTACACGTTTCGCCCAAGACCAGACAGAGCTGCCCCCCCTAAACTGGCCAGCCGTAGCTAAAGTGGGGTCGTCCGCCAATTACCACGACCCTGTGTTTCTGCAGCACTTGGCCCGGTAAAATCATATATTGCACTAAGATGCACATAATACTGGTATTAGCAGATAAATATGCTACTATGCGACATAAAATTGTCTAGATGGATGTAAAGACCATACATCCTTCAACTTTACCTTCGCCTTTAGTTCAGACAACATGACACTATTGGGTCAGAAAACATAATGTATCTTTTTTTTGATTAGGGAAAATAAAGAACCGCCAGTTTATTGCAACGCGCGCCCAACTCCTTTTTCCATTGTCCTCCCAATGCATTTGTATCCCGCACCATTCGCCCAGCTCTGTTTTGAAAGCGTAATAAACGAGAAGAGAAGATGAGTATCGTCCTCCTCATCCCCCGTAAATCACGCTGCCAGGATAAATAACAATAGCAAAAACAGAAAGCATTACAGGTATAATAAAAAGAAAGAAAACTCAAGTAAAGTTGAGAACCAAAAAATAGCAGAGAAGTCGCTCAGTTTGAAAATGTACAGTAGAAAAGACTGCCCATCGCCAGCAAAAAAAAGGGACAAAGAAGTCACACAGTAGAAGAAGCAGGGGTATGGCAAATGGAAGACGACGAGAGCGTCGCAGACGGCGTCGAAAATTTCGTCGCAGAATCCGTCAGTGACGGTGTCCGAGAAAGAGTCCGGTCAGTGGGGGGAATCGTGAGGTCCCGCTAGAAAGCCCCGTTGCCCAATGCGTTATTATTATAGAGCGCAGAGGACGATCCGGTTCCCGCCCCCGACCTGACCCCATCCCACTTCCGCTATAGGAGTTGCCATTGCCATTTCCCGTGTTCTGCCGCTTGAATCTTCTGGGGAGCGGCTCGTCGTCTTCGTCGTCGCTGCTGAGTGTGAGATCAATGACCTCGCGGGGCCGTTTGTTATTAGAGTTAAGGCCGTTGCCGTTGCCACCATTCCCGCTGGGTGTCGAGGTACTTCTGTTTGGTGTTGCCGTGGTGTCGCGACTGTTGATGAGTGTGGCGGCATTACTGCTCGAAAGATCATTGCCGTTGCGGTTGCTGCTGCCATTCGAGTAGCCGTTGCTTCTTTTGGTTGGATGGGTGTGGACAGGATCTCAAACTCGTCGTCGAGCAGCGTAGCCGCCGAGGCAGAGACACTGGCTCGTGGTGGTGTCGAGGCACCACCACCACCACCACCACCACGGCCACCTCCGCCGCCAGACCCTTGGTCTTTACCCGTGTGCCATGTGCCATCCGGGTCAATGGTGACTTGGTCGAGTTCGCTGGACGTGTTTTCCAGAATGTCCTTGACGTACTCGTCGACGGCCAGGGAGTCGTAGGGTGCAGGGTTGCTGCAGATCGGGCAGAGCCATTGCGGTCCTGCTCTTGTAGTTGTAGGTAGGAAGTTGCGTCGAAACATTGAATGTGTTTGCATGTGGTGGCGCGGACGGGCAATGCCAGGCGCATGTAGGTCAGTGGGCACTTGAGCGACAAGACGAGCGAGGTGGCCACAATGTCCGGGTCTTGTGCTTGTTTTGTGACTTCGCGGACGACAGAGTCCTTAGTAATGCGGCTCCTCTTTTCGATCCTTGACGCCAGGGTGGTTGCGGAGAATGTCTTGCAGAGGTAGAGTGCGAGGTAGAAGCGCTGTCAAGTTAGTAGAGAGCTCAATACACAACCCAGCTTGTGCGGTGGAACACACCTTATTTGTCAACGCATAGGTAAACTCGAGGCTGTTGCCATAGGTTGGCGGCTTCAGCCGGATCAGATCCGTAATGTCGACGGGCCGTGTCGAGCCGGGCTTGTTCTTTAAGCCCCGCAGGTTGGCCTTGACCTCGCCCGTGTTCACTTTGATCTCACACTGGTAAGGGAAAGCAATATCCTGGATGCCGTAGTTGTTGGCGGCGCAAAAGATCATGATGCGCATGTTGGGGTCCGTCAGACATCGCTGCAGGTCGGGGTATTGTGACGCGCGGATCACAATCGTGATGCTGTTCCTATGTTGCGCCATGGCTGTGGATGTCAGTATGGGCATTCAGTTTGCCTTTCATGTCGGAGTGGCGGACGCACCCTCGCATTGCCGGACGTCTCCTAATGGCGTCTCGATTTCGTAAAAGGGACTCGGCTTGAACTGCAAGCCTTGGTGTGAAAAGACGGCTGCTCGTGCACCGCCCAGCCCGTTGGCCGTCCGCTCGCGCCATTGTATGGTGACGACATGCCGGCAGCCTGGTTGTTGTAGGAGGAGGGTGATGAGGGCATCGGTGAGTTGCCGCCACCCAAATAGGCACTGCGGTAGTTTGCTGCTGCCAGTGTGCCATTTGTCACCTGCATAATGCTGTTGCGCATGTTGACGTAGTTTCGCTGATTCGGGTCGTGGACGGAGGCATCGATATCTGTTGTAGAAGAAGAAGAAAGAGGAGAGACCAAAGTGTTAACAAAACCGGTCTGCCAACGCGAGTATGCTCGCCAACGGGAGATGGAGTCGAAGCAGTCCATGATGGGATGCATGTCGGTGGGGGAAGAGAGGGTGGGGAGAGAAGACTGAGGAATAAGGAACGAGAGGGTATTGGAAGACGGAGAACAATAAAAGGATGGGAAAACCTACAGTTGATAATCCGTTTGTGGAGGTCGGCCTTGTTGCCCGACTTGACAAGGTTGTTGCTCTGGCAGATACTGATCAGGTCCCTGTTCTTCAGAGCCTGGATTGTGGCCACCAGCCGGTTGACCTCGTCCTGTTGGGACGTCATGGTGAGGGAAGGTAAGGGAATAGAGGTGGGTGCGAAACCGTTTGTGTTTGTAGGATGGTCAGCACGTCAAGAGACGTTCGGGTTGGGCGTGAAAACCGAGGCCGGGCACCAGATAAGTGAAGCGTCAAGTCACAGCCTCGCTTCGGGGCGCGGTGAATGGATGGAACGTGCAGTTCGGAAACCCAGTCTCTGCACGTCTCGTTCAAAGGATATAGACGGCCTTGCCAGGCCCAGGCGTTCGTGTCGACCAAAGCCTGTCCTCTTCTTGGGTATACGCGCAGAGAATCGTCGTCTGCACGAGATATCGTCAACTTTCGGAGTGACGAAAGGGCGCCCTTCTTTTGCGCGGCTTCACCAAGGGATCGCGGTCTCGATGGATGTGTCGATATCGGTAATCAAATTGTCGATAAGGCTTGCTCGCTATCGATGTTTGGGAGGATAGCTCGATAGAAAAGAGGCCTGGATAGACGAGGGAGGGAAAGTCGCAGCCTCGCGTGACGTGACGATAACGCGGCAAAAAAAAAAGATGTTACAAGCGAAGGATAGGAGTGGTCGATTCGAGAGATAAAAGCGAGCGGGTTGGGGATGACACGCGGTGTGCGTGGGTGTGTCACAAGAAGTCGACGCAGCGTGAAAAGCTGTTGTTCGTTGTCGTGGTCGAGCAGAACTGAGAGTCTCGTCGTCGTCGTCGCCGTTCTCGCCCCGTCTTGCCGACATTTTTTCGGACGTTTCGCTCTAGGGCGCTAATATTGCGCTTTTGGGCCTTTTAGGGCGCCCTACCTTTTGCCCCCCAGGGTCTTTCCAGCGAGTCGAGTGCAGGCTCCTGCCGCTGCCTACAGAGTCCGAGGGAGGCGTCTGGCGTTAATGAAGGCGGTGAAGAACGGCGAAATGCGTACGGCTGCAAAGAGGCTCTTTGGCGCTAGGCGCTGGGCTTTTGATAGCGCAAAAAACCGGCAGAAAAAAAGTTGATAGTGGAAAAAAATTAAGAAAATTGGTTAAGCGATAAAGAGGGAAAGACAAGGCGAAAAGAAAATCGAGGACCATCACCACCACCCACGACCACCACCCTCACGACACCCCTCACACACACACACACACAATGGCCAAGAGTGCGCGCGCGAGTTCGCGCAAGAACAACAACCAGAAGCTCAAGAAGAATGTCTTTGGCCCCGTCGAGTCGGCCCGGACAGAGCGTCTGTCGGCGAAGCTGATGGAGCTGGTGGCCCAGCAGGTGCCCGAGAAGGAGACCAAGGCGGACCCGAACGCCATGGAGGATGGTGAGTTCCCGAGAGAGAGACAAAATACTGTTTCGTAGACCAGACGAGACGACTAACACATTGCAGCCAACGAGGAGCCCACACCAAGCGACCAGCTCAAGGAGGAAGCCTGTAAGTACTCCACGAGGAAGACGAGAAGATGAGACGACATTTGAACAGCCCGATACTAACAATACAGCAGCTGCTATGGAGGTCGACTCTGGCGCAGCACTCAAAAAGACGGTCGGCGGCAAGAAGCGCATCGAGAAGCGGAGGGTCAAGAAGGGCTCGATTGTGTTCCCCAAATACAAGGACCGGACCTCGAAGAGACGCAAGTGAACGGCTGGGAAAGACGAAGACGGAGATCTCGGTACAAGGAGCGAAGATGAACAACATACACGCAGCACGCAGCACGCAACAAGTATGAGAGCCAGGCTATATTAGACGACAGCGGCCTCCCAGACGAGAGGACAGGCGCAGTTTTGGTTTATTTTGAGGAAACTGTTTTACGTCTTGCTTTATTTCTTTTATTTTCGCGGACATATCGACCAAGTCTATGGCAAAGGCAAAGGCATGCCCTGGGACAGAAAAGCGATAGACTGTTTGAGTTGCATAAAATTGACGACATTCATGACCTTACCAATGGAAGACACTAATTTATTCGCTTGTGAATTTGAACCTAGTATTGAATATGGTGTCGAAATAGCAGCCAGAAAACAAGGCTCGGTCAAATATGGCGAACACTATGTTGAGAAGAGACACTATCCAAATATCGGCATCGGATGGATTGACGTTCGGGCGTCGAAACGGGCGAAACGGGCGAGACGGGACGGCGTCGAGATATTGGCCGCTTCTTTGGTGTAAAAGCGCAATAGCACAAGAGCGTGGGGCCAAAACGGAGAGACTTGCTGCATTTGCGCCGTCTTACGCCCTTTCTAAGTATCAATACGAGTCGACTGCGCCTTCTCTCTTTCTAGAGTTCATTTTGACGTTCTTTCACACTTTCTCGGAGAAGGCCATTTTTTGCAGTCGAAGCTGGGTCGATCTTGCCTTTTGAACTTTGTACGGCACTTGCAGTGTCCACCACGGTGATTTCTGTCCCGAACAGGCAGGCCCTGCAACCCCTAAAACCAAAACAAAGCGCACGCCCGTTTCATGTTTCAACCTGTCTTGCGCCCGTTTTGTCCTTGCCCTTGGAGCTGTGGCCAGAAATGAATATATTCGATTGAACCCAAGCTCCCCTTCTTCAATCTCACATTGATTCCCATCAATTGGCATTCTCAACCCGTTTCTTGCTTGGCATCATTGCTCCAAATAAGTTGATCGCGGTTCTAGACGGGTCGCTCCTGCCTAACTAAACCAATTGGGGTATCTTGCTACAGCTATTATCAATTCCGTCATCCATTGGCCTCTCACAGCTTTCTCTTTCCTCAGCTTCAGTCTTTTTACCTTCCCCCATCTCCCATTCTCCCAGAGCTCCAATTTCACACATACCCAAACATCCAACACTCAAAATGGCGCCTCTTATTCCTCGCATGCACGTCTTTGAGATTGACGACCAAACATGGTAAGTTCTAGCTCACTCTTCCAGCCACGAGCTCCCAGTTAACACTCCCTCTCCTACCAGGTTCCCGTCATGGTGTCGCGGCAAAATCCAAGCTGCCTTGACTCGCGCCTGGATTATGAAGGTCCCCATCCTCCAGAGCGCCTCGCCTGCTTCCTTGGTGGCTGACGTGCTCCGGCGAGAGGTCTTGGAGAAGAACGGCCAGCAGTCGTCCTCTCCGTCTTCTTCACCCTGGATCATGATTGACTTTTGTGCCGGCGGTGGCGGTCCGACACCCAGCATTGAGCGTATCCTCAACAGCTCCCGACAGGATCCCAATGCCGCTCCCACTCAATTCGTCCTCACCGACCTGCACCCGCACATCGAAGAGTGGGCCGTCGCCGCCGCCAACAGCCAGCACGTCCGCTACGCCCGCCCAGCCCGTGGACGCCAGCGCCGCCGACCCCAAGGCGATTTTGAATGAAGCGTTTGGAGCTACATCACCCACCAAGTCGTCCTCTCAAGCCTCAGTCGACAGTGCCCGCGTCTGCCGCCTCTTCAGCCTGGCCTTCCACCACTTTGACGACCCACTGGCCCGCGAGATTCTCAAGAATACTGTCGAAACCAGCGACGGGTTCGGCATCTTTGAGTTGCAAGACCGGAGCTTCAGCGCGTTTGTCACCACTTTGATCTTTGGCCTCGGCATCATGGTGACGGCACCCTACTATGCCTGGCGCTGGCGGTCGCCCATGACACTTGTATTCACATACCTGATCCCCATCTTGCCTTTTGTGCTCGTGTTTGACGGCTGGATGTCGATGCTGCGGACGCGCACACCCGATGAGGTGGAGGCACTGCTGCGGACGTGTGGAGCGTCGACGGCAGACACGGATGCATGGGAGCTGCGGAGCGGCGAGGTGCGGCACCTGTGGCCGTGTGGGTACATGAAGTGGATTGTGTGCACGAAGAAAAGGGGTGCGGCAGCGACAAACGGGAGCTCGTGAGTATGAGTGTGCGCATTGCATTGACATCACCAGCATGAAGCATCTGCAGTTCACGAGTGCTGTGGACAAGTCTTTGATGTGTCTTTTATAGCACGAAGGATTGAAGATGGAGATGGGCTTTAGGCAATGGGCTGTATGGAATTAGAGCATGTTTGGTTTTATAGATCTTAGCTGTGCTTCATTTGCACTGGGAGTTATCTTTCATCAAACACGAGTAGCGAAATGATAGGATGGATGGTCAACATTATTAATTTATTTCACTTTTTGTGAAATAAAAATAAACATTTCCCACAATTTTTAGTGATCCTTTTATTCCTCTACTTGGTTTTTTTTATAAAGAAAAAAAAAACAATAAACAACGGTGTGAACTTCATCAGCACGTATCAATCTAGCTGTTGTTGCAAATCACAAAAAGGCAAAGACAGAAAAGTTCAAAGGAAAAAAAAGAATAGTTGGCGGAGCCCGCTGTATACTATGTAAAGTAATATGTAGAAAAAAGTAGAAACACCACTTTCAAATGTATTCCAAGGACAACAAAATATAAACTTCTTTGCGTCTTTGCACACTGCACAGCAAAGGAAGCTGTCGTCTCAAGTTATCGCACTGTATGCAGTACAAGAAAACAGACAAAATAAAAACATCAAAAACATTTTATACCCAAGAATCCAGAACAAAGGGAAAGGAAAAGAAAATTCAAAAGCGAAAAGGCGTAAACGTCGTACACAAGGTCCCAAGATTCGTGACTCAACCAACAATCCCTTACAGGACCGGGCCGGCCTTGACGACATCGGGGGTGGCCTCGTCGGCGTACTTCTTGAAGTTCTCGTTGAAGAGACCGCCAAGCTTGCGGACCTCGGTGTTGAAAGAGTCGGCACCGGCGGTCCAGGCAGCCTTGGGGTTTGAGCAGCTCCGAGGGGACGTTGGGGCACGAGGTGGGGACCTGCAGGTTGAAGACGTCGTAGTTCTCGTACTGGACGTTGGCCAGCTCGCCGGAGTGGATGGCGTCGAGGATGGCACGGGTGTACTTAAGGGGGCAACGCTTGCCACCCTGGGCGAAACCGGCACCGACCCAACCGGTGTTGAGCAGCCAGGGCGTTGGCCTTGTGCTGCTCGATCTTGTCGGCAAGCATCTGGGCGTAGCGCATGGGGTGCAGGGCCAGGAAGGGCTGGCGAAGCACGAGGAGAAGGTGGCCTGGGGCTCGGTGACACCGTCCTCAGTACCGGCCATCTTGGAGGTGTAACCGGAGATGAAGTGGAACATGGTCTGGGCGCTGTTCAGCTTGGAGATGGGGGGCAGGACACCGCGGGCGTCGCAAGTGAGGAGGATGATGTTGCTGGGGCCGAGTTGGACAGGCAGGGATCTTGGCGTTGGCAATGTACTCGATGGGGTACGCGCAACGGGTGTTCTCGGTCAGGGTGGCATCGTCGTAGTCGACAGTGCGGGTCTCAGGTCGAAAACGACGTTCTCCAGGACGGAACCGAAGCGAATGGCGCCGAAAATATCCGGCTCCTTCTCGGCGGACAGACCAATGCACTTGGCGTAGCAACCGCCCTCAATGTTGAAGACACCCTTGTCGGACCAGCAGTGCTCGTCGTCACCGATCAGGGCACGGTTGGGGTCGGCAGACAGGGTGGTCTTGCCGGTACCGGAGAGACCGAAGAAAAGGGTGACATCGCCGTCCTTGCCCTCGTTGGCAGACGAGTGCAGAGTCAGGACGTTGTGCTTGATGGGCATCTCGTAGAAGAGAACGGTTGAAGACACCCTTCTTCATCTCGCCGGCGTACTCGGTACCGAGGATGACCATCTCCTTCTCGGCGAAGTTGATAGCGACGGAAGTGCCAGAGGTCATGCCCTCAGTGTAGCGGTTGGCGGGGAACGAGCCAGCGTTGTAGATGGTGTAGTCGGGCTGGAAGTGCTCCAGCTCCTCCGGAGGAGGGCGGATCAGCATGTTGCGCATGAACAGGGCGTGGTAGGCACGCGCGCAGACGACGCGGACCTTGATCCGGTAGCGCTCATCCCAGCCAGCGTAACCGTCAATGACGTACAGACGGCTGCGGGTGTTTGAGGTAGTCGATGGCACGCTCGCGGTTGATCTTCCAGACCTGGGGAGAGAAGAGTTGTTAGCAACGTGTAAAGTGGTGATGTCGCGTGGTCGCGTGACAAATTGCAAAAAATCACGTGGATGACATGTGCAAAGTGGAAGACAATGCTAAATGCTGGGGTTGGTTGGATGGGGCCAAATTGCCCATTGGGCAAGAGGGGACAAAGGGGCAGCTAATGGCCAATGGCCTGTGTCACTAGCTCGGTTGTTGTCGGCGGGCGGGGCACGCACGAAAAGCAACCGAAAACCCAAAAGCCAGCGCCTGGACTTGGCCCGAGGATGCATCATGACGCCAGTGACCGGGGTAGTGGGGAAAGGAAGGGAATTGTCGGAAGGAGCGAATGGATTCGCAGGCAGTAACAAGCAGAAGTTGCCTTTTTCGGCTGCTATTGCGACGGGTGTCTCAATCCGAGAAGGCAATTGCGGTCACCAATGAGGAAAGCGCGATTCGCCTTGACAAACAGCGAAAAAGACGACAGACAGAAAAGACGAAAGCAAGCTTCCGCGGGCTGCATTTGCCCATTTGCCATTTCGTATTTTCGACCATTTGCCTCTGCTTTTGGAGTTGCCATTGCCACATGTGATCGTGGGCGAAAAAGCTGTTCCGCAATTCCACATTCCGCAAATCCACTTGGAAAGCTGGAAAAGCTGACCAAAGCTGAGCAGTGCCGCAAAAGCGACCCAAAAAAAGAATTTGGGTGGAGTTTTTGAGTTTTCAGATTTGGGGTGAAGGTGCAGCTGATAGGACACGGCTGATAGGACGGCAATCGTCGGATAAGGGCGAAAGAGGCTCGAGGTCGTGTGATAGGACGCGACGAGACGATGTCATTCGTAGCCGAAAAGGGGAGCGCCAATGCAGGGGTGGGTGAGAGGGAAAGAAACAAAGTGAAAGACGAAAAATGGGAAACATAAAAGTCACAAAAAAGCAACAGATTGAAAATTATCGTTGCTGCATTGCAACCACTGCGATTAGGTGCAACTTACGTCAGGGGTCATGGGCTTGTTGACAGGGCCCCACCAGATGTCGTTCTCTGATGAACGGCTCCTTGACAATACGCTTGTCTGAGGGAGAACGGCCGGTCTTCTTGCCCGAGTAGGCAGTCAGGGCACCGGTAGACGAGATACCGGAACCCGGCTCGTAGACCAGAGCATCTTCGTAGAGGCAGGGACTGAGGGGTGGGGGATCTGGGTGTGTTAGTAGGGGAAGCTTTGGAAGGGAGGAGCAGATAGAGAAAAAAAAAAAGACATACAATGGCGACACGGTCGTAGTCGATGTGAGCCTGCTCATGGAGTTGCTCCTCTGTTCAGTTGGTTAGTTATGTGGACGGTCGTGGACTGGCACGTGCTGCTGTCTGTGGTGATGTAATGGTGGTGGCATACCGATCTCAGTGTGCTGCTCCGGGTGAGGACTGTAGGAAGCTTGTTAGCAAGTGTTGTTTTATTTTGAGGATATATCGACATGGAGAGGAAGGTCAACTTAACGCGACAACCGCTGGGGTGGAGGCTTGTCTTGTTGACGGTAGTGGTGACCACTGTTGGAGAGGTTGTTTAGAAGCTGAAGCTTGACGACAGGGATGGAGAGGAGGACAAGAAGACAGAAGGTAGAAGGGGAAGAAGAGATAGAGAAACGGAAGCTTCAAAGAAGCTTCATGTTGATCAACATACTTTTTTCCTGGAAGTTGGGGGATTGCGGGAGAGAATCTTGAATTGAGGGCCTTTGACAGTCGGGTCAACGTAGGGAGAAGAGGTGCGTTGAACGGGGTCCATGTGGTTGATATATATATAAGAATCAACGAGCTTCTGACGCGAGAGACAACGGAATTCGTGGAGTAGACAACGGCGAGATAAGTTCGGGTCGGCTAAGTGATGTTCTTGTGTTTTCTGTTTTCGTTCTTCGGCAACTGGGTTTCGAAGGGGTGGGTAACGGGACAGGGAGGTAGAGGTGGAGGAGAAGCGGTAGGGGGGGGGGTCTCTAAAAAGAAAAAAAGAGAACGATGTGATGGAGACGTCCTAAAGGGGCCGTAGCGGGAGGCTCTTGACTGCTTAGGGTGTAGTGAGGGAGGCGAAAATCGCAGATAGGCAACGGAGAGGGGGGCGGGAGAGCACACGCGCAAGGCAGAAGCTCTTGAGTAGAAAGACAAGAGATGAATGGATATCGAGGCAGCAGGGCGTGGAAAAGCACAGC
The DNA here is from genome assembly GCA_016097105.2 of Sporothrix variecibatus. Lineage (NCBI taxonomy): Eukaryota > Fungi > Ascomycota > Sordariomycetes > Ophiostomatales > Ophiostomataceae > Sporothrix > Sporothrix variecibatus. Next base: position 2,639,354 of record JADMNI010000007.1, on the reverse strand, counting down.
AGCGTCGTATCTTAGTGCCGTGTTAGTGGCAGGGATGGCTTCAAAACGAAGAGAAAGAAAGGACGGAAGTCGAAAAGGATGGAGAACCTTGCAGGAAGCGACAGGACGCCCGTAAAGAGAGAGTGGAGAGTATTGTGAAAACAACAAAAGATGGAGATATTGATCACAAGTTGCAGAAGGCAACAAGCAGTAGGGCGAGATGAGAAGATGATACAAAGAGGGCAACAACGGAATGGCTGTTGGTAGCTCTTTGCAGATTGGAAATGGCTTTGGTTTTTCTTTTGACTGTTTGGATTGTCGAGTTGTCGAGGAAAGAACGATTCGTGTGGACAACAGAACTGGAGCTTAGTCCGGCTTTATACTAACCTGGCTTGAGGCTTGACTAACGACACGCCCCCCTTTGGTCCGCACCTTCCTTCCTCGAAGCACACGTTTTCCCTGCTTTTTTTGGTGACTTCCCGCCCATGCGAAGATCCGTTCGTACCTACTACGTAAAAGAGCAGCTAAATGTTGGAAGAAAGAACCAACGACACACCAAAAAGCACCAAAAGACCACCAGAGACTACCCAAATAGCACCAAAATGACCACGAAAAGCTGGGGTCAGCCTAACCCAGGGAGGAAGAAGCCGGGGGGCGACTATGAGCACGAATACTTTTCGGAGCAAGTTGCTCTACCAAAAGCTCGCCTCGAGAGCCAAAAGCAACAGAAACGTGTGTGAACAATGAAGAGCACGATAATAATGAGGAGCATGAAAGAGAACAGGAATCGAGACAACAGGCATTAATCCACAACTGCGGCACCGTAGAGCGCCGTAGTTTGGAAAAGCAGAGGAGGGTTCTGGGCCCCTTGTTTGCCCGTCCGAGTCCCATTTGACCCCTTTGGTCCTTATTTGATGCTTTCCGTGTTTGTCGTTCGGTACGGACTACGGCGATGGCGAACGCGGCTGCAGCTTCACGATGTCTTCCGCAGCCGCGTGTTGCATCGAAACATAGAAAGTACCGGGTTTGTGGAAGAGAATAAAATCCCTGGAAATACTGTTGGGCGGTACAGTTTATGCATTTTCAGAAGCATCTTCAATATGAGCAAGTAAAAGATGGATTTGCAAAAAGGAAGAATAAAAACGAAGACATCCGGGCAGATGCGGCTTTGAGGACTATGCATCGTGAGGCTTGTTCATAAATTACGAGTTAGGAATGGAGCATTGTCTCGTACAGTCAGCGATCTGCGGGGAGAATGACATATGATGGCGTTGTCTTTGTGTGTACCTTGTAAGGTGTCTGGACACAAAAAAGGTACGTCGAGACATGGCCAGGAATAACAGACAGCGACAGCCTCGCGTTGGTTCACTGCGAAAATACGAAACTGGCCAATTGACCCAGACTCAATTACCACCAAATTGTGCAGACTCTTTGCATTCCGTTTTTGATATCGTCATGGAGGGGCGGCCATCCGAGGGGGCAAATGGACAAACAATACTCCATACGAAGTAGTCGTGAAAAACATATTCGAGAAAGAGGGTCGTCGTCAGTTCAATCGTTTCTTGGCTCCCGATGTGCCCATGTTTTTTTGATGTCACCAAATAAGCGTGACCCCTCTTGCTGCAGCAAATCAGAAGCTGCCAAGACCACGTCTTTTGAAAATTTGACACAACCTGCACGCCTGTGATCGCCACTTTGGATTTTTCTTGAAGATCTTACAGAAAATCTGGAAACTTGCAAATTGAATTTCTGCAGCATGATGCTATCTACGCAATGGGGTGGTATGCAGAGAATAACAGTCTTCTCTGCCTCAACTCAATCGGTGTTCCAAACTGGTCTTGAGCTGTGACAACTGAGCGATTGACGACACCCCCCCTGCCCCCTTCTCCTCTCCCCTACTACCTTGGCAAGTTGGAGAAGGACAAAAAAAGAGTGAGGGGAGGGGGGTGTACGCTCAGCCTTAGGTGTATTGGCTCGGCAAAGGTACGGGAGAGAGCGTTTACGAGCCTTTTCCAGAAAGTCTGGGGGACGCCTATGGCCTCCTGGGCCTGGCCTGGGGGTGAAAATGGGTCCTGGCCAGGCCATTGTGGGAGGCCATTGGGGTAAGCCATTGGGTGGCTCAAGGGTAACCATTCGGTCAGCCAGGTCAGTCAAGACCTGCAAAGAAAAAAAGGATAACCAATTCCCAGTGCTGTGATTTGCAAGTATTTTTGCTTTGATTTTCGAGTCTGTTTCGTCTACTTTGAATTTTTCTGGTCGGTCATTTATTTCAAGAACGCCAAGCAAGGTTTCTTCGATGACTTTCCGGGCCGTGCACATAGCTGAAGTGTACATGCGCAGTAAAAAAAGGGTTTGCCCGAAGAACAACGTAGAGATAGGAACAAGTCGGGGGATAACGCAAGGCCAATTTTGCAGACCTTGCAGAACCTGCATGACAAGGCTCCATATTCACACACACCGTAGGAAAAAGCACACGGCGAGTACTCCGTACACGGAATACATACACGGAGCGTACACGGAAGCGGTACAGATATACAGTGATGAGCTCAACCTATCTGTGATATCTTTGTGGTGTCTTGGTCTGCCAATGATTGTGCCACCGTTAACCGGAGGCATATGCACCTGTCAACAACGCATCTGTCACAACGGCCTGCCGTTGTTGTCGCCTTGGCGAATGTGGCCAGCTAATAAGAGTGAAGAAACCATAAAGATAGAAAGCGATTATCAAAATTCTCTGAAACGGACGGAATCCGTGTTTACGAGTCAACGACAGAACAATAGACCGAAGACAGCACGACAGGACACGGCTGCTGTCCTCAAAAAAAAAAGGAGAAAAAAAAAGAGGCAGTTTGCCAGGAACCACTGCCAGCTGGATTCCCAAATTACACGCCCCTCCCCTCACTCAAACCCCTGGTTCCCCTGTTGACTCTTTAGCCCCACTGATGATGCACGATGGCCACTTGCTTTCGCGATGGGAGAACAGCACCAAAAACAGCAAGGAAAGAGAAGGCGAATCTCGAGAACAAGAGTCCTGCGGTCTGTCCAGGCCCAGAACTTTTTTGTGGTTTTTTGTGGTGCATTCCCCACGGTAGCCCACCCGGACGAGTAAGAACTGCCCTGTTAGGATTGCCTGCGTGCAAGTGCGTGTCAATCCCCACCGCCATGTCGTTGACTTGCCTATTTCTGCTATTTCTGCTGTTTTTCACTGTTTGGCGGTTCCGACCTTTCCCGAGCCCTCCTTGCCCTCTTCCCAGGGAGGGCGGCCTTACGTAAATACAGGCATTCCCCCAGAACCCAATGAGCCCAAGACCCTCCACCGAGCCACCGCCCAGTCCACCGCCTGGGGACCTGGACCACACCTGGACCACGCTGGGGACTCACTGGACCTGCGCAACGACGCACCAACCCCACACGCACGCCCCATCGTGACCTCGAAGTTTTGGTCGTTTTGGGGCGCCTTGTGGAGCTGAATGGCTGAAAATAGCAGATGGCCAGTCATAGAAAAGTCTGGAAAATGAGAAAATGGCAAAAAAACCCAGAAGAGCGGCAGGTGAGCAACTGAGCAAATGAGAAAAGGGACAACAGGCGGTGCAGAGATTTCTTTTTGGGAGTCATTGCAAAATTAGAACGAGTTTGACGAAATAACGAATGGTGGAATATCTGCACATGTGATGCTGTTCTTGCGGTCAGGGGTAATGCAGGCCAAAATTTCAAAATAAAATAAAATAAGGGGACAATGAAGCCACGAGGTTCGAGGAATGCATTGTGACCCGGCTGGAGACCATCGTGACTTGCAAAAACGGGACAAAAATATGTGCCCAAAATAGGAGGAAGAAGAAATATCCGAAGATTGAGTTACGAGGACCGTTGCAGAGGCAACATGATACATGATACAAGGCACAAGATCCAGGACTGAAGATAGTACATTTTGAATTCGTATGTGCAGGCTTATGCCGGTGAAACTACGGAGCACTGTTAAACTGCGGAGCATGTACTGTACCGGCGGAATGTAGTCAGGGGACGAAGGCGGTGACAATCTCGATGTTTACTTGTCACGTCTGACGTCCTACTCGTCTTCTCGACTTTTCTTTGGTTGTCGAGGCTGTTCCTAGATTTTGATATCGGTGGCAGTCAGCCGACAGATACCACGGACAACAACTTGCCGTCTCTGTCGATCTGGCCTATCTTTCGTCTTCTTCTTCAATTTCATTCTTCTTCACTTTCTTGCCTTTCTCTACGAGTACTGCTTGGGCTTTACTTTCTTCCTTTTTTCTTCTTTTTGTTTCCGTAAATGCTTCTTCGTTCCTCTTTGCTCCGTCACCACTCACTAGAGATGTCAAACGATAGCGTGGATACTTGTGGCACTGCGTGTCGGTCAGCAGCTGTCCAAGTACCCCGTTTTTGCAGGCGGTCACGAAAACTTGTCGGAACAAACAGGGCACGTCTCACATCTTCACCTTCCTTCCCTTTGAATTGCCCATGCATGTAACCCTACTAGCGTCCCTCCGTTCCCAGCCTTTCCCCACAAAATGCGACTTCCTGGAAAAGAAACTCGAGAGAAGTGGCACCTCTCCATCAACGTTGTTCCGCGTGCCTCCGCCATTGTCCGCCTTCCGTTTCCCTCTTTTCTTCGTCTGTTTCCTCTCGCCGCCCTCCGTACCCTTTCCCACTTCCCTTCGGCCGCTAACCGTACCAGGCCGGGGCAAAAATTGGGCCAGCACAGCACTCTCTGTAAGCCAAAGGTCCTTGTGGTTTGCACGCACCTCGTTTGTCGCCATGCCTGCTGTGACTATTGACAAAAATGAGGCAAAAATGTAAAGAAATTTCTGAAAGTTCGTGTAGGTAGGAACCGACGGGCCCCAAACGCCAGAGAACAGATGAGAACAAAAATCAATGGAAAGTGAGCCCAAATACGCAAGCCGGTGTGAGCACCGGCACGCAGCTTCCAACTTCGTAACACGCCGGCTTGTCTGCCACGCCAGCGTGTGAGCGTGTGAGCGTGTGTATCAGTGTAGCAGGTCAGGAACAGGGAAAGGAAGAAAAACATGGGCTGGGCCTAGACCCACCCACCCAATACGCCAGGACCTGCCTGCTGCAAGTGCAGGACCCGCGCCTCCATCTCACATCAAACGTGCGTCTTTGGTGCGCCTTGGTGTGTGTTTGCCTAACTCCTCCGTTATCTTTGTGTTTTTTTTTCTATCCAAAAGTCTGCTCCCAGGGCGCCTCCCGACTTCAGCCGAGCAAGTCCATACAGCGGATATTGTTCCCGAGAGAGAAAAGGTCTCGGAACCGGACTGCAATGGCCAAGGGAAAGGAGAGGAAATAATACAGAGAAAACAATGGTGTAAATGGTGAAAAAAGGACTGGCAACTATGCGTTGGCCGTTTCGGCAGTCTGCTCCAATAGGCTTTCTTGCTTTTTTCCCGAGACCAGGCGGTCTTGGCACGGCCGCCGGAACGGCCAAATTCACCACTCCTCAGAGAGACGTAACAAAGCGTGAAGAGAAAGGGACAAGAGATTAGATAACGGAAAGAATTGGGAGGAGGATGCATGAATCACGGCACAAAGGCATGGGTGTAAGTGAGGACGGCTGTGCCTTGAAGGACGTAGTCTTGATTTGCAGAGGATGTCTCCATGTGTACGGAGTACTGACTGCCGACTTACACTCTTCCACACCTTCTTTTGCCTTGTCCGGGCGTACGCAGTACACAGTACTTTGTAAATCTTGCAGATCAAAGATGGCTAGGGATCGGCTAAACAATAAGGAGACATACTTAGACATACGACGTGCAGGCACACACACACACACACACATACAAAACGAAAACACGCAATCGTACGAAGATTAGTTATCGTGCAACCCACCAGACAAACAAATGTGATACGTGATCCTTGCGTGACGGCTACCAATCAAGACGTCTTGCCTTTTCTCAAACGCCCAGGGAGGCCAACCAAGTAGCATTCGGAAGATGCAGGCCAAGAGAAATAATACGAAAAGAAGCAGAAAAAAGCAGAAAACGGGAGCGGACGCGTTGACAAGTGCGGATATGTATGGAGATACAACGGGAAGCCAAAAGAAAATCGTAGTCCATTTGTAGCTGGGTATTCTGAAATTGATAAAGCAAGATACAAGAGAAGAAACAACGCAAGAAAAGAAGTAAACGAAAACGTACCAAATATGAGGCAAAAAAAAAAAAAAAACCAGTAAAGGGAGAGAACAGAACCCAGAAGAGAGAAAAAAAAAGAGAGGAACGAGAACAACACGCATCCACTTGGCCGTGTCTCTCCGGTGTGCCAATATGCTTTTTGCTTGTCCATGCCACGTATCTCCACCTCTACCGTGCTCTCCGACATAGATCTCATCGTTCATCCTTTCCTCTTTATCCCGGACCTCACGGCCTATGCTTGCCGTTTGGCCATCATGATCTTGACAAACTCTTCCTCGTTGACGCCGCTGTTCTGTTAGCAAAGTCTCTCTCTCTCTTTAATGTATGCCGTCTTCGTCGAATGTGTTGTGATGCACTTACCCCTTCCCCTCGGCATCAAACTCCCGAATCATCGCCGCGAGCTCCGTCTCCTCCATCGACTGCCCAATCTCCTTCATCACCCGCCGCAGGTCTTCCACGGTAATCACACCTTTGCCGTCCGTATCGAACAACCGGTACGCCCGCCGGCACTCGGCGTCGGGGTCCCGCTCGGCCATCAGCTTGCCGGCAATGCCTTGGAACACGGGCAGCGTAAACTCGCGCCAGATGGGTGCACACTCCTTCTCGCGGGGCCAGGCGGCGGGTGGCTGGGCGAATTTAGTGAGGTAGGGAAACGTCTCTTGTTTGGGGAGGTCGAAGCCGAGGGCGCGGAGGCTGAAGCGGAACTCGTGGTAGTCGATGCGGGCGTCCTTGTCGGCGTCAAAGACGGTGAACTGGTCGTTAGCGAGGAACTAAACAAATATGCGTACGTGCGCCGGCGACTTACTGCCTCCGTAATTTGATTCCGTTGATCTTCAGTGAGGCGGTGGAACTCGTCGCGCGACGGCTGCTGGTAGGCCGGTTCCTTGCCGGCGGTCCGGGAGGCCATCATTGCGAGTTGTGAGGAGAGAGTAGGAGGTAAAGAGGCACAATGCAGTATTGGCGTGTCGTGATCCGATCGTCGTTGTCGTCACAAAGCTTCGATGTAGCTCCTCTTTTCACCGCGTTTTTTGTGAGGTCACCGTATAGCGAGAAAAAGGGTTCGTCAGTTTCGCAGCAAAGTGCAGTTTGTGTGCTCGTCAATCGTTTGTATTGTCGTCGTCGCGTATGTTCGTCGTTGTGCTGCTTGTTGAGTTGACGTCGATGCTGCACGTTTCTCCAAAGATTTATCCTCAAAGACGCGTTTTCCACGCGTGGGCCCTTCTTTGCTGGCGTTGGAGCTTCCCGCCTTTTTTTTGGTGGTCCCCTTCCCTTTTGTGCCTGGCCCCGCAACGCGTAAAGTGCCTGCAAGCACTTTAAAAGAATGGCTGCTCACTCGCCGCAAATGCACTGGTCTCAACTCCCCGAATTGGGTTTAGTTTCAGCAATCTTCAACTGCAAACGACATTGAAGTCTACAATTGTTTTGCTCTGTGCAGCTTTACTACTATGATCATATTATTTGATGCCTTTTCTTCTAAAGAAAGAAAAAGGGGAACCCGAGTTTGAAATGTCACATGACTCAAACTGGGCTTGATTTCCTCTACGTGTAGTATGGAAAGAACTAAATGAGGAAGGAGCAATCCAGTTGTCTTTAAAAAGAAGCGGTGTCATGGTATTATTTATGTATCCAAAAGCGATTAAAACAAAATAGAGGTGAGTTTTCAGTCCTCAACAGTCTTTCAGTCCAACGACATGCCCTGGGCGTTCCAGTCCGTGTTCCAGTCATTGTTTGAGTCCAGCAGCGTCCCGAAATCGAGATTCGCTCCACCGTCCGCCAGATCTGTTGGCCACTTCCAGTTGTTGCTGTTGCTGTTATTGTTATTGTTGTTGATGTCGGCAACAGGAGGAGCCGCCTCACCGGGCGGCGGGCCAAAGTTGAGCGGCACATTCTCGTCGACACCCGCTGCTGTGGCGGACTCGACCCACTCCTCAATCTTGAACCGCTTCATGCGCAACTGGTCACCCGCGGCGTCCCACGTGTCGTTCTTCCAGATGCCGCCCTGGGCCTCGGTGATTTCGACTTTGGCCGACTCGAAGCGGGTAATCAGAGCGGCGGAAATGCCCAAGACATCCAGCCTCAGGTCCTGCTGGGCATAGATGGCGGCGCGGAGCATGTCGATGGTGTCCTGGGCGGCGACAGTCACAGCGTCTGACACAGCGGTGGGCCGTTTGGGACGTCGAGGGTTGGGCAGGAGGGGATGCCCATGAATGTGGGGAAGCGGGGACGGGGCACGTATGGTTCCGAGGACGGGGACGACCCTGCGGGAGTGGAGGGTGTCGACCCGGACGAGAGCGAGGCGGTCGATGCCGATGCCAGGAGCGGGCAGCAATTGGTTGCTGTCGACGACAGCCGAACAGCACTGGGCCCGGCCAGACGGGCCCACTGGACAAGGTGGCGGGAGGCGTGGACGAGCATGGACGACGCCGATTGGGGAAGGTAAAAGTAGGAGCACACGGGGATGGTGAGCCAGTCGGCGAACCACGTCTTGAGGGCCTCGGTAAACCGTGCGAACAAATCCATGGGCCCCAGGCTGGCGTCAGCCAAATAGCACTCTTCGGACAGGAGCGGCACAAAGAGGGAGAGGCGCGCGCTGTTGTAGTGGCAGTTGAGAAGCGGGTTGGTGCGGAGGTGCGCCGGCAGCGCGCCGCGGAGCCGTTCGAGTTCAGTCTGCAGTGCTTCCAAATACACAATGGGACTGAGACGGGGCACGCCGGGCAGGTCGTCGAGCAGCTGGTCGCGGTTGTGGAAGTGGAAAATGGTCTCGGCCAGGTTCTGGACCCGGATCAGCTCGACGACGAGCAGGTCCGACCTGTACTCGGCGGCTTGCTCGAGCTCGTTGTTGCACTGGTCAATGTACTTGGTGTAGCGCGTGCTTCCCAGTTGCTTGACGACAGAGCCCGCGTTGGAGTTGATGTACCAGACTCCCAAAAGGGCACGGCGCTCTTCGTTGGTCCGCTGGGCGGGTGCCTCGTCGGAAGTGTGTGTTACGACCTGGCGCGCGTGCCGAGGGACAATGCGCGACTGTCCGCCAGCACTGCCCTCTTCGCCTTCGCGGTGGTTGGCAGGCCGCGGCGGCGCACTCAAGCCCATGTCGCCGACCAGACTCAAGGCCAAGTGGGCAAGGTTGTTAAAGTGCGCATGGCTCATGCAAAAGTAGTGATAGAAACCCAAGAAGACAATGATGCCCTGCAGCAGGTCCATGGACCGTTCCGAGCGCACCAGCATGGCCTCGCCAATGTGCTTGATGACGGCCCGGCTCTGGCCCCACATGGACCGCAGGTACCGGACCGACGAGACCATCCGAATAACCTGCATGAGGAACGGCCGTGTATCAATCATCTGCTGGACTGTCGTGCCCGGCGGTACAATGACAAAAGGAAACTTGGCCGAGAGCTGGTTGATGAAGATGTTGAGGAGTACCTCATCCGACTCGACGGGCACGAGATCGGCCTTGGAGACGGGGACACGGCATGTGCAGTGCGGCGAGATGGGCGGAGCACCAAACGGCTGCGGCAGACCGAAGCCGGTATTGCCATTGCTCTCGTTGTCGTTTTTAGGTTCAAATTCGGGTTCTGGTGATGAGGGTGGTGAAGACTGACGCAGAGATGGGTCTGTGGTGGTGCTGGACGCTGTGGTGGCAGCCCGACTAGTAGTAGAAGCAGCAGAGGAGAGTGCCGCCGCCGCCGCTGCGATATCGCTTCGTGCAGACCCCGACGAGGACATGGCCTGGATCAGGTTGTTCAGGCGCTCCTCCAGCTGGGCAGTGCGCGACGGCCGTGCTTGCCGCTTCTTGCGCGGCTTCTGCACCTGCCCAGAGCAGTCCTTGCCCAGACTCTGGCAGCGGTCACAGCTGGCGCCTGGCTCATCGCGATTTCGAATGCAGCGCGTCTTGGCTACTGCACACGGCGCACATGCCTCGCCCCATTTGGCACTGCGGGCAGCTCGTGTGCGTTCCATGAGTGGGTGGGTGTACGACGTTATTCAGTTGTGTGGGGAGAAGTGCTGGATGTATTAACCGGTAAGTAGTGGTGGGGGAGAAACTCCGTGGTACAGATCTTTGATATTCCGTGGAATGTTTCTGGTTGTTTGCATGGAATTTTCAGCTCGTTCCAGTCAAAGTGGACTGAAAGGAATGAAAAAAAGGAAGAAAAAAAAGGAAACGAAAAATACGTTGTCCAGAGAGATGGTTCGCGATTGAGCAGCAACTGAACGGGAGGACGTCTATCAGGATGCAGGATGACAAAGGTTTATAAGTAGGCCGGAATTTTCTATAAATTCCGGCAGGGCTTGGGCCAATTGCACAGCCCGGAATTCTTGGGAAAATTCCGTGGAAGCTATCGAGGTGGCCGAATCCTCCTGGAAAAAAAACGTCGTAGCTCACAGTTGGCGTGTTCTTTCCCCAAGATCGTCTCCCTTTTCAGATCGCGCGCGGCAATAAGCATAAGCATAAGCAGGAGATGGATGTAATCTGTTTACCTGTAAGAAAAACCGCGGTCGACAGTCAATAGTCGACAATCGTTAGTCGTTGGATGGCGAGACTGGCTCGATTGTCACGACTACTTTTGTCTAATTGGGAAACCAAACTACACTAGGTGCTCGTAAGACGTGCTGCCTGCGGCCCTTTACAAACTTCACGAACATGCCGATAAGCATAGAAGGAAAGATGGACAATTTCGTGATTCCAAACATCCCGATCTCCAAGACATCTTCCACAAGATCCGGGAGATGTCTCCGGATGAGAGTTTACAGTCGTGAACAGCATCGATGAAGATGATATTTAAAGGCCATGTCCAGATGCATCATAAGGGGGGGAAAGAAGATGTTGAAGCATCGCAGCAAGCTCTGCAACACTCCAGATCAGCTCTACAACTTTTACCATATTTTGTGAATATTTACTTGACCTTTGCGTCATAACTCCAAAAAAAGGCACAATGGCCTCTTCATCCTACTTTCTTTCGGGCCTCACCACTCGCGAGTCCGTCATCGACGCCATGACCCGCGTCCTCGTCGCTCTCGACCAAAACGACGTCGGCCTTTTCAACTCGGCCTGGGCCGGCGAGGATGTTTTCGTTCAGATTGGCGTCGACGAGAACAAAAAGGTCCTGCCCAACCTGGCCCTCATCCGCAAGGTTGTCTTTGACCGCGTCGGTGAGATGGACACCACGCACAGCTTCACGACCCCGCGCGTTCATGTCGAGGAGGGCGCCAACACAGCCGTCCTCACGGCCGTCTCGCTGGCCCAGCACTGCCCTGTCGGCCGCGGCAAAGAGCCCAACGGTCCCAAGTACCTTGTGGGCGGCGAGTACACGGTGGACATGGTGCGGGATCCTGCGGTCGATGGTGGTGCGTGGAAGATTAAGAAGTGGATTTTGAAGATCAACTGGGCCCAGGGCGACAGCTCGATCCTGGACGGCCCTCCGCCGGCGCAGTAATGGAGGTGTGAATATGGGAGGTCGTCGTCTTTTCAGGTCTCGATGTTGACAATGGCTGGCTGTCTTGATGGCTTTGACCTTTATCCCCTGAATCTCATACTATACTTTGTGTAGTCGATAGATAGAATTTTGTAATGCTGGACGTCCTTTCGAGTTAGGTAGTTGAATACCAACAAAGCGTTCTTGAGGTCATGAAATTGAGGTTGTGAAGTGAAGAGAGAAGAGTTTAAATCATAAATTCCGAGACCTCGAATAAATAGTCTCCGCCAATGGACTGCTGCTGTAACTTTTAGTGGACTCAGGGCAGCAGGTGGCACCTAAATATAGCGTGCCTGAAGCGTGCCTGAACGGTCACTCTAGCGGTCTCGGCGCATTGCTTTCTTATCGCTTATCGCACATGGCCGCCAATCGATAAGACTTTTTTTCGACAATGAAATGCGAAGCTTCATTCGCGTCGAAGTCTTTTCAGACTTCAATCTTCAGCCTCCCTCACATTCGACCACGACAATGTTAAAACGAAAGAGAAACGACAGCCGGCCACCGGCCAATGGCCGCAACAACAACTCAACCTCCAAACAACACGCACCTCCTCCCACCGCTCCGACAAAACCCCAACCCGAAAAGGCCGTCGGCGCCTTCGAGGCGAGCTACACCGATGTCCTGCGCGCATTGAAAAAGGCCCGCGGGTTTGAGAGACAGCGGATTGCCCGGCGCATCACCGAAGAGAAGAAGCAGGCAAAAGGAAGGAGAAAGCAGAAAGGAAAAAAGAAGGGAAGAAGGCGGCGGCAGCGGCAGCGATCGACCCGTCAGGGGAGAGCCAAAAAGACGGAGAGACCGACGAGAGTGCGGAAAGGATCGCACGCCTCGAGCGCGAGGTCGAGGTCTTGAAGACGCTCGACTACGAGGTCACGGCGCGCGTGCACTTGGCTAATGCCATGCTCAAGGCCCGCGGCATCGCCGAGGCACCGGGTCCGCTGGGTGCCCATCTGCAACTGGCGTCCGAGGTGCTGTCACAGCGCACCAAGGCCTACCGGACCGACGACATTCACAATGTGACGAGTTTGCTGTACAACCGCCCCTTTGTGCGGGATGCTGTGTCCAAAGCGGTCAAGGGGATGTGCACGCTGTTGGCGGTGCCGCCTCCGGACAAGAATGCGCGCGTGCGGAAGCCGAAGGAGGAGGAGAGTGACGACAAGATGGACGTCGAAGACTCCGACGATATTGACGACGAGACACGGAAAAACACACAGACCAACACGCCCAAGCCGAATGGCAAAACATTATCACGAAAGAGCAAAGATGATGAAGAGGATGAGGACCGCGACTCTGACTCCGACTCCGACAAAGACAACCTCGAATACAACGAGGAAGACGACGAGGCCATTGAGCGCGAGCTGGCCAAGTACAACTCGATGGTCCGGTGGTGATTCTGGCGGCGAGGATGAAGACGAGGACGAGGACGAGGACGACAAAGATGATGATGACGAAGATGAAGAGAAGGACGATGGTCTTGGTGACAGCGACGACGACAGCGACGACGACCTCGACGATGACGCTTTCATTGCCAAGCTCCGCGCAAAGAAGGCCGCCGCCATTGCCAAAGGGCTCTGGCAGGACGACGACGCTCGCAGCGATTACAGTGGCGAGGAAAGCGACGGCGTTGATATCGAAGAGGGAGACGAGGAAGAAGACGACGAAGAGTTTGGAGGTTTCTCTGATGAGGAGTCCCCGTCAGTAGAAGACGGCAACGACGATAACGACGCAGAAGAGGACGATGACGACGACAGCTCAAGCGACGAAGATCTTCGGCCACGGAAACGCAAAGCAACAGCAACTACAAACACGTCCGACGGCACTTCCATTTCCTGCCTTCCCTCATGGGCGGCTACATTTCCGACGACGGCGACGACGCGGCCGGAGTGGCCAACGACGAAGAGGCCGCTGAACGTATGCTCGGTGGACCGCGTAAGAACCGGCGTGGCCAGCGGGCCCGGCAAGCCATCTGGGAGAAGAAGTACAAGCAACTGGCGAAGCACGTCCTCGAAGAAGAGAAAAAGGAGAAGGATGGTAACGGAAAAGACAAGAAGGACAAGGGCGGAAAGAGCGGGAAGAAAGGCAAGGAGGGCGGCTGGGACGCTATTCGCGGCGCCACGGATGCCAGCGACAAGCCCCGGTGGATGCGGCGCAAGATGGGTCTGCTGGGCCGTGTCGGTCCCGTGGGCGGTGGCGGTAGTGGCAGACCTGGTGCTGGTGCATCCTCCTCCTCGAAACCATCTGCACCCGCCAAGAAGGACAACCCGAACGCCAATACCCAGGTCGAGGGCGCCCTGCATCCCAGTTGGGAAGCCGCACGCAAGGCCAAGGCCCAGACGGCTCCCTTTGAGGGCAAGAAGATTGTGTTTGATTAAGGACGCAAAAAGTCTGGTATTTTCGGAACATATCACGTTTTATCATAGCATATTGTACGCTCGGCCATATAGGTTCGATCTCGACATGGAGTTTTATTGCATCATATATTTGGCATTTTTTTCAGCTACCTAAGAAGTGGCAAAACCCTCGCGAAAAAAACATGTCCTAAACAGAAAGACTCATTGGAATAAACAGAAGGACTCGTTGGAAATAACAATAAAGAAACAGCCCAGATAAAACATTCGTCCTAGCAAAGCGACACACCCTCTACGAAGAGGGGGCAGTCGGGGGAGGGTCGAACTTGGGAGCGTCTGAGGGCACGGGTGCGCCGGTGGAAGTCGACGGCGCGGCGCCAGTCGAAGCAGCAGCGGGGGCGGTCGTCGAGCCAGTCGAGGCAGCAGCAGCGGACGAGTCGCCAACCTTCTTCTCCTCGCCAAAGATCTTGTTAAGACCGGCAGCCTTGTAGGCACTGCCACCGTGCTCCTCCTTCTTGATGTCGGCCAGACGGCGCGCCTCCGCGTGGATGTCCTGCACCTGGCGCTGGCCCTGCGTGTAGAAATCAACAACGCGGCGGCCCGTCGGCGTGTTGCTGGCCTTCTCAAAGTAGGAACCCAGGCCCGTCAGCAGGTTGTTGGCGCGCTGGGTGATGCCGTAGGACTGATCGGCCGACTTGGCGCGGTCGGTGGCATGGACCTTGGCGTCGAGGTTGTTGAGAGTCGTGGCGAACTTGGTGCTGACGCCGTGCTTGTGGTCGAGCTCAATGGCGCGCTGGAGGGCGGCGTCGCCAATGACGTAGCCGTGGGCGAGGTACTCGGCAAAGATGCGAGCGCGGGGCTTCTCTTCTTGGGTGAGCTCGTCCGAGTCACGCTCCTTCTCGCTGCTAGTCACGGCAGCGTCATCGTCGTGGGAGGGACCCGTGACGGTAATGTGGTTGGTGCCGAGCTGGGTGTTGTTGAGGAGGAGGGCCGTCTTGGCAGCGGTGTCCTTCTCGAACGTGACGGTGGCGGACTTGGACTCGCCCTCGGGGGTCACCTGGATGTCGGTGATCTTGCCGCTGGAGTTGGGTTAGTATGCGTACATCAAGACAGAGAATGCATTGATTGCTAGGGGAAGGCTTACCAGAAGCTGAAGAAGTCCTTAATCTCCTTGTCGGTGGTCGCCGAAGCGACGTTCTTCACCTGGACAGTGTTGGCGCCAGACATTGTGATGTTGATGTAGATGTGGGGTATATGAGGTGTGGTGTGAGAAAAGTGTTGTGGTGGATGAGGTGGATGAGGTGGATGAGGTGGTGAGAGAGGATGGGAGAGAATGAAAACAAAAGACGAAAAGGCAGGATTCAAAAACTGGCGATGGCCAACAAAAGGGGGGAACAGTCAGTACTTATTCACGCAGGCGAAAACAGAAAGCACGACACACAAACACAATAGCTCGCTCCTTCCTTGTTTCGTCTTTCTACACAACTGCAGACTGTCTCTTGCCCAACGATGCGGCCCTGGGGCCTGTGAAGAGGGGGGGCCCCTGCCCATTCTGTTCTCTATGCTGTCCACTACTACTACAGGCCTTGTTGCGACGAGCTAAAAAGAGGGCCTGACATACGTACACACTCAGACACTTTCACTCATTAAGTGCCAGGCCCCAGCGAAACGCCAAAGTGTTAAAAGTGTAAAGGGAGGGAGCTTGTTTCTGCGCTGCCACGTACAGAAGTTAACAGCATCAGAGAGAACGATGGAGAAATGTGGAGAGGGGCAGAGCCAACGTCATCTCTTTCCTTCTCTGTCTTTCCCGCCCCTTTCAGCTGCTGCTGCTAAAACGCGCGCGAAAAGGAAAGAGGGGCAAAAGGTCCCACACTTCCCGGCGAGAGAGCTCCATCAGTCCACACAAGCACTGGAAGGAGCGATCGAACAGCGCTATCCCGTAGGGTCGTAGGGCCGATCAGGTTCCAACAGGGCAGGAGCGAGGGGCTGTGTTGGCGTGCATTTCTCTGTGCAGAAGGAATGGAAAAAAGAAGGGAGAGAAGGTGCGACCTGACTACAGGCAAAGCTGTTGAGGTGCTGCGTCATTGACGTCTTTTAGCACGTCTAGCACGTGAAACAAGGAAAGCTCAACAAGAGCTCACCAAAACAGGTTGAACAAAGAACATCACGATACTTTGTCGCAATTTAGACATTAGAGACACATGCCAAAGAATTGAGGTAATGCTTTCTTTTTATTTATCTATGGTATTGACATCTCGTCATCAACATTTCCATCCAGACCGGAAAGTGCTGAGCTGTTCCACTTCCTCTGTCAGGCACGGTCGTCTTCTTTCAAGATGTCGTCGTATTAGACGTCGTATTCCGTGCTGTAGAGCTGTCAAGCTCTTGAGCTGTCAGTTTGTCGACGATGGCATTGTGCCGTTGAAATGATTTGCTTCGAGCTCGTAGTAGTGAATGTTGTATTGATGCTTAGTTCGTAGTCTTGGCAAACTTCTTCTCGACCTCGTCGTCGAGCACGCCCTTGGGGTTCGAAGTGAGGTTCTGATGTTGTTAGCTGTGGTCAATGGCGTCTTCATTCTGCACTTGGAAAACTTCTTACCTCAGTTCCCTTGGCGCCAGACTGCTCCTCCCAGTCCTGCTTGGCCTCGCCCTTGGGCTTTGAGGTGCCGGAGCCAGAAGCATCGTGCAGCTGCTTGCCCGACTGGCGGGAGGGAGACGGTGATTCGCGACCTTCAGGCATTGTGATGTGTGATTTGGTGGGTTTTTTGGGATTGTAGATGTGTGTTCGTCGTTGAAAAAAGATATGTTGAAAACAAAAGAACAGCTCGATTTACGCTCTTTTACTATCTTATATGATTTCCGCTCGAGCCATACGGGCCTTGCTACAACTTACCTCAACGGCCTGTCCACAATAAATCTTGGTGGTAAAACCCGAGCTTCTTAGAATATCCATGCCGTCATGGCTTCTTTGCCTCTCAGATTGCATCACCGATCTAGAACCTCTTTGTGCTCCAGTCGCAGAGAGGATAGCAGACGAGCGAACTGCAAATACAGTGTGAGAAACAGTATATAAAGTGTATTAAGCACTGTCATCGGTATTGCTTGCTGGTGGTGCGGGGGAAGGCGTGACCCCACTCATTTAACAGCGACTCTACTGTAAGCACTTCACGTCTGAGAGCGAAACGAGGCTACTCCGTACAGGGCAGTGACGTGCACTCTGAGGCGCGCAACGCGCTGTGGTTCTAGGCAACCAAAAGGTGAAGGAGAAGAAGTAAATTGGGAAAGAGCAAAAGAGCAACGTTGAATGTTTGCCCAGGACTGGCAACCGCGAATAGGACTGACCCAAGGACTGACTGAAGGACCCTGGAACCGTGGAAAGCGCAGACCGAAAAGAAGGTGACTGGGCGAACATGCGGTTTGCATAAACGCCTCATTTGCCTCATTTGCCCATCGACCCCAAGACCACCTATCCCCGGCACACAAGCATAAACAGTGCCCTGGTTTCGCGCCCAGCAAAGTCAAAACAGACACAACAGACGAGCAGAAACAACACATTACTTCTCACTCGCGTCTTCTGTCCCCTGTCACTGCCGTCTTGCTGCTGGTCAACTTTTACGAGCTCCAGTTGGGCCTGCAGCTTCTGTCGTCTGTTTTTGCTTGCTTCTCAGCGATTCGTTGTTTACATACCTGCCAACTTGCCATTTGCCGATAAAGCCAGCAGCTGCTCTCCTCGACCTCTCTCGTTCCCGTCTCGCTCGACAATCTGATTTCGTTTGACCTCCACGGCTGTTTACTCCCAACTTCACTGAACGGCCTACCTTCCCAACATCCCCTCCGACTCCGTATTGGTCGATACCCTCTCCATCACCACGATGCCGGACCTTAACTCAGTACCGCCTTCACCTCGTGTGCTGGCAGCGTCACGACAGTCGTCTTCTGCCTCGATTGCCGGTATTGCTGCTTCCTCCTCGAACAACAACAACAACAACCCTCCTCTCTCCACGACCTCGACCACTTCGACTACCACCCAGATGCCTCCCCCACCGGTGCCGACCTCCCCTTCCTCAATCCACGTCTTCCCCTCCAACCAACAAGCCGTCAACCAAGGCACCCAAGTGCACCCGTCATCCATGCCGTCACCGTTTCTTCCGCCGCCGCTGTCGCTTGCCGGCGGAGGTGGTGGAGCTGCAGGGTCAGCAGGAGGACCGGCTCCGCCAGGTGACGGTCCCGGCGTGGGGCCCGGCCCAGGTCCTCTGCGCCACCCACGCCCGCTCACGGCCGCTGAGCTACACATGCAGCTGGAAAAGGAACAAGAGGCCGTGGTCAACCGCCTGACACGCGAGCTGACCCTGTTGCGGGCACAAAACGCATCGGTCGTATCAAACGCTTCGTCAACGTCGGCGAGTGGACTGTCGGATGCGGCTGCCACAGCAGGCGGCCCTCCTTCCACATTGGGCCCCTCTGGTGGATCCGTCTCGGGCGGTGGACCAACCGACCACTCGTTGTTCTCGGGCACCAGCGGATTCTCCATCCCGTCGTCGACGGGCCGGCACAGCCGCACGTACTCCAACACGAGCACCCGCAGCCAGACAGCAGGGGGTGCGGGTGCTGCACCGTCTGTGGTGGGCATTACCGCCCCAGCGCCGATCCGCCCGCAGGCACCACAGCTGAGCCGGCAGAATAGTACAGCCTCGCGCCGCAGCCGGGCCAATTCGCCCGGTCCGTCATCGTCGTCGTACACACATCCGTCGCACCTTGCCGAAGCATCTGGTTCCTCGGGGGCAGGCTATTTCCAGCAACCTCAACAACAGCGTCCCGGGGCAGCCACGCCATCAGCGAGCGAGATATCGCCAGCGCTGATCTCGGGCACGGCGCGCTACGAAGAGACGGCCTTTTACCGTGCCGAGCTCGAGAATGTGAAGCGGGAGAACGAGGCGCTGCGGCGCCGGATCCGGGAGCTGGAGCGGGCAGCGGCTGCGAGTGCATCCGGTGGTGGTAGTGGAGGACAGCAACCACCCTCTACACACCACCATCACAGCCACCGCGGCGGCGGTGGTGCCCCGCAGCAGCGGGAACGGCGTGAACGTCGGTCGAGCGATGCCAGCCGTGGCCGCAGTGAGAGCGTCAGCACGACGGCTAGCATGAGCGTCCAGTCGCCCGGGTCGGTGCCGACCGTGTCGTCGTCTGTATCTCTCTCAGCACTGGCAGGCTCCTCTCTGCCGACGCCCGGCGGTTCTGTGTCGACGCCAGGATCGGCTGTGGCCACGACTCAGTCTACAGCCGGCACCACGGCCGGCGGTGGCGGTGGTGTTGGCATTGCCGGTCGTCGCGAGAGTGGTCGTGAGCGCGTGACGAGCATGCTGAGTGTGGCTGGCAGTGTGGCCGGTAGTGTGGGTGTGGGCGTGCCCGAGGACGAGGTCCGTGTGGGCGAGAGTGCCGCCAGTGCCGGTCTCCGTGGCCAGGAGAGCAGCAGCGGGACCAACTGAGCGTGGTGACTCTTTTCTTTGATTTCTTTTTACAGCTCGCTGCGGCGATCGATTCAATGGGCGTTAATGTTCTATGTTCTAGCAGGCAATGCGTTGACCTTTTCTTTTCTTTCTTTCTTTTCTTTTTGTTCTTAGTCTTCCACTAAAGTGGACCAAAAGCTTACAGTTCTAGTTGCTCTCGTGCGAAGCCTGATGGCAGGTAGCGTTTATTCATCTTTTAGTAGTCAATGATATCACAGTCTTTCCTTGAACACGTTTATGAGTTGAAAGTATTAATACCATTTTTTTTTGTGAAAATTGATCGTTTCTGGAAAAACAAACAGTAAAAGTACCTAACAATAATCCTATCTTGGTATCCGAACGAGAATATAAAAAAGAAAATCAAAAGAATCCAGCGCCATCGTCATGCCCCACAAAGATCCCAAACGCCGTGTATGCTCGAGGTGTCCTCAGACGACGTCGTCAAAAGGTGTCCTCAGTAGAGTGTAGAGAGTGTCCTCAGTCGAGTCGCTCTTCGAGCGACATCTCCTTCGGAAGAGAGAGTGCTCTACTTGCGCGTAGTAAAGTCCGTCTCGTTGGCCGTGTTGACCTCGGTCGGGTTGGTCGAGCAGGTGCAGGCACCGGCCGGGCGCTGGCCGCACGAGCAGCGGTCACCGGCGGTGGTGTTCTCGGCGGCGGCGCGGTCGCAGTTGCAGTGGAGGGCAGACTGCTTGCCGCAGGAGCAGGTGGCGTTCTGGGCGCAGACGCACTCGGCGTTGCCGCCCTTGCCACAGCAGGTAGAGGAGACCATTTTGAAGGGTGGTAAAGAAGGAAAGTTTAAAGTGGGAGTGAGGAGAGAATGTTGATTGAGTTGATTGAGAGAGAGAGAGAGAGAGAGAGAGTTGAGAATGAGTGGGAAGATGATTGTTTTGCTTGGATGCTGGTGATGGAAAGGCAAGTTGGACGGAGGAGAGGAGGGATGTCTAGCACTTATATACTACCGACTCAGGCAACGCAATCGAATTCAAGAACAGGCGATTCCTTTCCACGTCCCATCGTACGTCTCGACGCTACTTGGCCCCGCACCACGGCTGTGACGCAACGCAAAGTATCTTCCAGACTGCGAACAACACTGCTAGCGTCCGCCTTGCAGGCGATAGACACAAGAAGACCCACAAAAACCGGCATGACTCTCCATACAGAACAGGCCATTATGCGGCAGGATGGTCATCAAGTAGATAGTGATTGGCTGGAGATCGTCCACAGTACTATCTGTGGCCAATAGTAGCATCTGTAAAGTGCACCTCGACCAATCACGGACCGGCCGTTTCTCGTCTGGTCATCATCACCAATTGACAGAGGCGAGACTGCTTCTGTTCCTGCATTTCTTGCCTTCAAAGCCATCCTATTTTCCTATTTTTATTTTTTGATGGAGACGTGCCATTTGTCAACGCTTGTCAATAGGCGGTCATGACTTCTCCCTGCGCTTCTATTGGCTCAACATGGATGACACATTTTGGACCTGTTAAACCTTTCCTGACTTACATTTGCTCCTCTTAATCTGGCTTATGTAACTGTTGACAATTGTTCAGCTGAATCAGGATACTATCGTGAAGCAGGTTTACAATGTTTATGAATATTATGATTGGGTATATTCTATTTGGTCATTAGATAATCCTCTATTTTCGTTTACTTACTCCACGCCAACCTACACCTTCTCATAGAGATACAGCTCCACGATCTCGGGATCGTTGTCGAGGACGGGCAACGGCACCGTACTGCTCGCCCGCACGGTCCAGCCGTGCTCCTTCATGAGCGTAAAGAGGGCCTCCTCGGACGCATGCCGTGGTTTTCGGGCCAGTAGTACGCCGGGCTTTTTGTTCGAGGCAGTCTTGATAGTTGCCAACGCGGACAGCGTCTCGACCAACGCCGGCAGCATGTCGACATTGTATGTGCAGTCGCTGAGCACGACGAGGTCCCAGTTGCCACCATCAACAGCTGTGGCGGCCGGGCCAAACCGACCCTCCCTACCATCCTCCCAGTCGAGGTTCTCGTAGTCTAGAGACAGATGTGCTGACCGGGCCATGTTGGCGCATGCCCTCTCCTCGGCTTCGGGGAGGTCTGTCAGGAGGAAGGTGTTATTTTTGTTGGCATCCGTTGATGCCGGCGCCTTTTCAGACTCAACCTCGTGCACAATCGCAGCCAGCCCGATACCGAGAATGCCGACACCGCTGCCGAGCTCAAGCACGCGCAGTCCTTTTGGACGAGACAGCAGTGTACTTTTCAGAACGTCAGGTAGAGACTTTGCTTTTGTGTCAACCCCCTCCTCTTCGTCCTCTTCTCGCGGCCGTTTCCGGCTCGATTGGTACGCCAGACACGTATCGGCAAGGTACGCAACGGCCACCAGGCCGGCATCCCACACATGCCGCGCAATGCTCTCGCCAATCTCTTCTTCGACCTCGACAAACGCGGACGAGCCTTTGCCGTCGCTGCCTCCGTAGCCAAAGTCCAGCCTGCGCAGCGCCACATGCTCAAACGCGTCGTTGTCCGACGACTCGGGCACGTCCACCCACAGCGGCATGATGAGGCCGTCACTGCTGTTCTTGGCGTTGACAAGCTGGCGTGCATGCACGGCCGACAGCGACTGGTCTGCAGGTCGAATGCAGATGCGCCGCTTTGTTGTAGCTATATCCCACAGGCAGTCCTCCACTGCTTTGGGGAGCTTGGCCTCCAGCTTCAGGATGCGCATGCCGGCCTTCCATGAGAGGTTGTCGTTGCCGTTGCCGTTGCCGGTCGTCGTCTTTTGTGGCTTCCCTGACTTGCCCGACTTGTTGCCGGCCTTGCCAGCTGTAGCAGTGGGCGCAGTCACGGGCAGGCCAAAGACGTGAGTTACCACTGTCCTTGGTGGTTCTGCCTTGTCTTTTTCGGAATCGTCGCCGTCGCCGGCGGTGGAACCATCACTCTTGGCACCATCGTCTTCGTCTTCGCCTTCACCATCGCCATTTGCTTCACCCGTCCTGTCCTCTTCACGAAGACTGTCCACAACCACCTCGACGGCAATGCTGACGGGCGCGTCTGGACACAGAAACGACTCGCCGAGATCGGTGGTGATGGTGAGTACGAGGGCCAGCGACGACGTCGAGACCGACAAAGGATGGCCCGGCCGAGTAGCTTTTACGACATTGGGTGGCCGCAAGAGGCGAATGTAGTGCATTGTTGATAAGAGAGTGGTGCACTCCGTACAAGGGAAGCCGACTGCTGATAAGATTTTCACTCATAAAAAATCGAGGTGCACGGCGGGCAGGTACCAAACTGCTGGGACCGCATCTCGCCGCGCCCCACTATTTTGGCCGTTGGTTCGTTGGAGTTTTTGCTCCTTCCTCGAAGTGACTCTCAAAGAACAGCTTCCCACCTCTGTGGGATTGTTATCTTGCCCATTTTGAACACGCATTCGATCTCATAGCCAACTCCTGATTCAAAGATATCTTTATTTTTTTCTGTTCAAAATGCAGCGATAAAGAAGAAAATGCCCAGCCTTGTGGTGTAGAAGAACTTTCTGGTGGGTGTATCGGAGGTCGCCGCCGTGTGGGATCGGGCCAGTTTGGGAACTAGGCCGAGGATAGGCGCTAAACACTCCCCAAGGCCGCTGAAAATGCAGCCGCGAGTGCCTGTAAGTCCACTACATCCGCCCTGTGATCCGCCGTTGTCGCTGTTGCAACTGTTCTAAGTGGATGCGGCCGCGGCCGATGGTGGATTTCTGGGGATGTGAAGAAAGAGGAGAAAAGATACTCGGGACAAGTCGAGGGAAAAAGACTAATAGAAACGAGTAAAACCAGAGCTTGACGTCAAGAAGGGGGGGGCCTTGTGTGTTACAACTCAAAACATAAAGATAAAGAACCTAAAGTACTTTATTGACTCGATTTCCCATCTTTTCTGAACTCTCTTCTTTTTCATCTCCATCTCATCATCATCAGCTTCGTCCTCACATCCCACCACACATCATGTCCTCAACAGTCACTCCCGCAGGCCCCGCCCCGGCCGCTCTCCTGGCCAAGCTCCTCGAGGTCAACGAGAAGCAGATTGTTCCTTGACGGCCAAGGGCGTCGCCTCCGGCAGCAAAGTCTTTGGCGCCGCCATCCTCACCCGTGACGGCCTCGAAGCGCATACTGTCGCCACCAACAACGAACGCGTCTCCCGCTCCTGCACGGCGAGATCAATTGTATTCAGACCTTCTTTGGGACCCCGCCGAGGGCCGCCCGGCCACGGCCGACTGTCTGTTCTTTGCGACCCACGAGCCCTGCTCGCTCTGTTTGTCGGGTATCACCTGGGCCGGCTTCAAAGAGTTTTACTATCTGTTCACGTACGAAGACAGCCGCGACCTGTTTGCCATCCCGTATGACATTGACATTCTCGAGTCCGTGTTCCGCGTGCCCGCGCCCGGCGACTCGCCCGAGACGCTCGCGGACCGTCCGCTGTACAACAAGACCAACAAGTTCTTTACCTCGGCGAGCCTGGCGGACCTGGTGGCCCGCATTGAGGATCCTACCGAAAAGGCGCACTGGGCGAGCGAGGTGGCCCGCGTCAAGGCCTTGTATGGCCAGTTGAGCGAGACGTACCAGGAGGGCAAGAAGGCCGGTGCAGAGACGTCGAGTGTGTGGAAGTGAAGAGGTCAAGAAAGGCTTCGCCTTTCTCGTCAACAGAAGGCGAAGCCTTCTTGACCACACCTTCTTCTTGTTTATTTGTTTGTTTGCGTTTCATGATGACGAACACGGTGCATATCGGGAGTTTTTGATAAGACTTGGAAAAGCCATTTTCTACATTAGCATTTGACAAGGGTAACGTCACAAGGTCACGAGAAAGCAACCGGTGTTGCTGGAGTTTTTTTGTTCTTCTTCTTTTTCTTTTTTTCTTTCTTTTTCGATTGAATTACTTATCTCAATAAACACGAGCTCGGCTCTCTTACAATCACTGTCCATTCACCGCCCAACACCCGCATTGACGCCGATATTAATGCATCTAACGCGTGGGAATGGATGCCGTTTTCAGTCTCTCAGACTCTCAGTATCCCGTCCTTCTCGGTGACCGTTCTTCCTTGTTATTCACTTATTATTCCGATATATGTTCATGGCTTTCTTATAAGCCTCATAACAGACACTGCATCAGCTGTTATTATCTTCTCATTCTCTTAACCACGCAACGTCATCGCCAACGGTACCCTTCAAAGCAACGGAAACTCCTACTCTCAGGCTAAACACATCGACGGTGAACAAGGCGCCGTGAAAACACAAAAGCTCTTCGTTTTACTTTTGTTTCCTTCACTCCCTCACTCAATGGAAAACACGATCGTCGCGTCAGAAGAAAAAAACATCCGTTTCATCGATCCAGGTTAGGAGAGGTAGTGAGAGAAAACAGTCGTAAGAAGGCTGCGAAAAAGGTCATGTGGCCACGGTACTGTTTGAAGGAACTCTTGTCTCTGCCGCTGCCGTCTAAATTAACTGCCATCCTCGTTCCTCCGCGTGCCCCTTCCAGTCCATGGGTCGATACATTACCCACGGGACACTCCCTCTGCGTCTTTTCCTGTCTTTCCCAATGTCGTTTGCCATTCCTTTGCTGTGCCTCCATCCCACGCATCGCCTGTGGACATTTTGTAAATTAAAAGTAATCTACCAAAACCATACAATGCCGCACAAATGACTGCATACTGTTTTTTCTTCTTTTCTTCTTCTTTTTTGTATGTTGGCCTTACGCCGTGTCCCTCCTTCTTTCTGCGTCCTTCCTTTTTTTTTTTTGCATTTGCATATCGCTACAGATGCATTGGCATCCACACTCTTACTGCATGCAATGCTATCCCTTTCGCATTCCCCTCCGCACACAGACTGCCGTGCCACGCTCCCTCCCGGTCCGGCTACTTGGGTGAGGGTGATAAGTGATGAGTAGGAGCAAAGGAGTGAGCAGGGCAGAGTAGAGTGGAAATCAGTTGCAGTTGTAGACGCGAAGAAAGAACAGATGAAATGCTTGTTTTGGCCAGCTCCTACCGTTCTGACGTTTGCATGCTATTGCTTGCCCTTCACATTCAACTGCGGCCCTTCTGCGGTATAGCCCTTTCGTCGATCAATGCATGCAAGTAAGTGAGTAAGAAGAGAGGACATCCGGAAACACAAGTGCAATATATTGAAGTGGCCGCTCCCCCGCGGCCACATCTCATGTAACAAAAATTCTTTGAAGCTTGTGACTTTGTGGCTTTCGACTTTTTCTTTTGTCTTTCTTTTTTGATATTTCTTTTCCTTTTTGATCAGCCCTTTTATCATTATTACCATCTCGGTGACACACACTCGATCCCACGACATTCAAATAAGCAACCATATAGGGACATCCATACTCAGCAGCATACTCATACGAGCAACGAGTCGACGTTGGCCTTCGAGGCCTCCTTCTTTCCTAAACTCGAAAACCATGCCAAGATGAGTTCTCTGTCGGACCTTCCGTCGGGGCCAAACATCTTCAGGATCGAAAACACAACAGACACAAACTCGACCTTGACCAACGGCACATCGCCAGGCCTCTACCACCATCCACACCATGGCGGCTACGGAGGCGGCTCGATCGACCTCGCCGGAGTCCTTGTCGGCATTCTTTTACCACACGCCGTGTGCACACTTTTTGTTTTAGCACGAGCCGGTTCACGAGGAATTTTATTACGGAAATGGTTTCTCGATGATTCTCTAGTTGTGGCTGCTTGGCTATGCTCGACGGCAGTCTGTGTCGTCTACAGTATGTCGGCGATACGAAGTCATGGGAGGAATCACGACAACGACAACGACAGTGCACTCCAGGACTATCTGTTACGCACCTACCTGGGCCTCATCTTTTACCAGATGTGCCTCATCCTTACAAAAACTCTCGATTCTGGCACTCTACTTGCGCATGTTTGCGGCCGTCTATGCCAGTGAGGCCGCCATCTCCAATGCTGCATCTTCCTCTTCGACCACACTCCGACGACACCACCTCCGTGAACGAAGACTGGCATGGATTACTGTTGCAGTCGTCGTAGCCTACGGCGTCCCACTCTTGTGGATGAGCATCATGCAGTGCTATCCTTCGTCGTCCTCTTCCTCATCTTCTTCATCCTCCTCCGAAACAGGCCCTCTCTTCTTCGGCCGACCCGTCGCCGTCTGCTTTTCTTTCACACCCCTCCTCATCACCAGCGCCAGCCTCCACACGGCCACCGATGCATGGCTGATTGTCCTGGTAGTGCCCTTCGTCCTGACTCGCCTTCGTTTCTTACCACGAAGCCAGCGATGGGCATTGGCTGCCGTCCTGTCTCTCAGCATCTTTGTTATTGCTGCCAGCCTCACCCGCTTACAACTGAGTCTTCGCGCCAACTGGCGGCCCTCCATGTCCGGTATGGCCATGACGCCGACAGGGCCCTCGCGTGCCAACACCTTGGGCTTCTTTGTCATGACCATTCTGGAGTGCGACATTGCCCTCATCTGTGCATCGGCACCGACACTACGGCCGCTGCTGGCACGACTGGCGCCACGACTAGGTCTAGGCGACGATCACCATGGACCCTTTGACCGGAGGAGCGGTGTATCCCACCGGCGAAGTTTATTTCACCCTCGCAGTGGGCCCGCGGCAGCTGGTGGTACCGGCGGCCAACGCCACGACGAGGACAGTGAAGACTTGACGAGTGTCGTCAGCTACCACGGCTACCCCTGGACGCGGAACAGCTCGCCAGGACGGAGTCGCAGTCGCAGTCGCAGTCGAAGCCGTGGACGGAGCCGAAGTCAAAGCCAAGGGAAGACGGAAAAGACAAAGACTGCTGCTGCCACTACTGAAGCTACTGCTGGCTCAAAGACTGCAGAGACCACCGATCTAGCGAACGAAGGGCCATCGATGCCCGTCCCCATCTTCAGTCGGCCATACAAGCCGCATCGCACTCCGACCGACCACAGCATGCGCAGCCAGCCGCGGAGTCTTCCACAGAGTCGGGATGGCGGCGGCACGCACGGTGACAGCAGTCACGGTACACCTCTTTCCGGTGGCGGCGGTGTCTTGACTCGCCGGCCGAGCTCCGTCTTCTTCTTCGAAAACAGCGACTTTTACGACCAGTACTTTCAGAGTCCGGCCACGACACCCGGCGGCGGTGGTGGAGGTGGAGGACCTCCACCTCCAACGGGCGGCAGCGGTACAAAGAAAGCAGGCGTGCCGGGAGCAGGTATTGGCCTCGGTATCGTGCTTCATCCACGTGGGGATGGAGCTGCCGCAAGTCCCCGCAGTGATGGTCTCGCCGGCCTTCACCGCAACGGCAGCCAAGAGAGCTTTGTCATGGGGCTCAACGACCCAGCCAGTCCGACACGGCTGACACGACTGACGGGCGTCTCTGGGTACAGCGGAGAAACCTATACGGAGGAAGATGGGGCTGAGCGACGGAGCGGTGGCGGCAGCAGTTTTGCCGACCTCAAGAAGAACAAAATCTTCGGTAGCGACATTAATATTGACGAGTTTGAGATGGTGGATCTCAACTCAAAGGTTGTCGTCGACCACACCCCCACCGCCACTTCCGTCAACAACAAGACAGAGACGAGCTTTCTTGACGACGATACAGATACGGACGGAGACGGTCAAAAGACACCAAAGGCAAGCCCAGGTCCGGCTCAACCGACCACCCCGTCTAACAAAGCAAGTCCGAGGGTGTAGCGGACTTCCATCTGTTTTGATTTTGATTTATTATATTTAATTCTACCTGGCGTTTGGATACTTTGATTGATATTACTTTGGTGTTTGATACCTTATGAGAGAGGTACGGCGGTCACGAGCTACTGAGTGCGTGCATGTACATATACAAATGATACCAGGGGAAAATATGAGAAATACATAGATGGTCGGGCGAGACGAATATACGACTTTGTTTATGGAAAGGAAGAGAACATAATAAGCTTGTCATCAGGGGTTGGAATCGACAAGGCCCATCCTAGGATGAAGCTTCGACAGTGGAGACGTGTTTACAAGAACTAAGCATCTTGCCGGCACTCAAAAATTAGAGTTTGTTCTTGCGACTGTTGACTCTGGTTTAATTCTATGTATTGTTTTCATTTGTCTCACGCATCCTCCCAGCCGTGTTGTCTATCTGACAACGGACGCCAATCAACATGGGACCAGGTACACTCTCTTTCTTACACCGGGCTTTAACTTCGGTCGTCCCACTTCCATCACTTCCTATTTCTTACTCTATCCCTTTGCCATCACCTCAGAGGCACAGAAATAGTCGATCAATACAGATGACACCGGGTCGAAATGCAAACGATTGTTTTCTACGCCAAACAAGAGTACTCTCAACCAGGACATGCCATGATCGATATCATGTCGACTGGCTTTTCTGCATTACTCCGGTTGCTGGCTAAAGAGAGATCGCGAATGTTTTTTTTTTTTTTTTTCATATTATCTATGTCTTTCCGCCACCCTGGTCAATCCGAAACCTGGTCGATGTTGTTGACGATAAAGCCAGAACCATGGACACATCACGTGGAGACGCCGAAGTTAAAAAAGGGAGAAAAAAAAGAAAAAAAGATTAACTTGGAAGAAATACGTCGTCAAAGAGACGCAGTATGACGAGCCTTGTCCCTGCTCCTTGTCGTCTTCAGCGGCTCCGGGATGTCAAACGTGCGCGCGGGATGGAATGCAACCCTGTTCAGGGCTGTCCACGATCTGTCAACTAGATCTTGCGGCATTCAATGCTTCTTTTCATACGTCATAAACTTTTTTCTCCAAACAATAAAGCATGTCTTTTGGATTGAATTATACTGTCAAAATTGTCAGAAATACGACCTGTGTGATAATTGATTAAATTACAATCCGTGCATCGTTCTACTTCAGTTTTTGGATTCATCAAAGAGACCGTAGAGCGTGGGATACAATTGTCTGTTCTCAGACGACAAACCCCTACCCTATCGGCATCCAGCTCGCCCGCATAAGAGATGCCATCTTGATCGCCCCCGACGACCCAAGGTTGCAGTTCGTCGCTGCAACACATGTTCTTTTACGGCGTTCTTTCTTCGCTTTTCTTCACTTCTCATCCTGTCTTGTTTTTTCTACCCGGATGCGCCGGTCGCACCCTCATCCTCGTCCATTCTTTGGATCGTCACTGTCCCTGTCGCAGCAAGGACCTAAAAAACCCACAGACCGAGGATAGGGAAGGGCCACAAAAAGACAGAAAATAAAAGGAAAAAAAGGCGAACACCAACGTCGGCAGACCGACATATGCATCCCATCATGCATGAACCGATGAGGAACGTGGTCACTTCCAGCAAGCTGCTTCAAGTACAGAGCTCACTCAAAAGTGTGATGCTTTATTGCCTTTAGCTTTATTTCTTTATTGACTTTCTACCCGAAAAGCTAACTTGCCGCGTTTTGGATTACCACTGTCGTAGAATAATTAACTTCTTCCTTCCCTTGCGGTTTATCCCACACACTGGCACCCGGTGAAAGCAGGTGTTCTTCCGTCATTCTTGCACCACGTTGAGCACTCTCAATAAGGCGGGCCATGCGGCTCTCATTTTTCTGTCACTCTTCGTTGCCTTCCCCAAATCTATCTCTTTCGTGGCAATCCCGGTTTCCATGCATGCTTCCATTCTGCAGGTATATCCACACGAACCATTCTTGAACATTCGTCAAGCATTGGCATGTCAGAAACCACAGACAGTGGGTCGGCCACAACCTGGAGCGACCTCCTTCTCTTCCAGAAGCCCTGCCGATGATGCCCCTTGCCTCATCCCACCCTCTTTTCTTACCGTCACTTGTCACCTCTCACTTTTGTATTACGCTTTTACGTGCTGTATGTCTCCGGATGCCGCTGCCGAACGATTCGGACCCAAGGTTGACTTCTGTGTGGTTCCCAGCACGCGGTTTCTCGACGACCCCTTACGGACTCTTGATCTCACACAGAACACTTTATGTTTTCTTCTTCGACCTGGAGCAGCTTTTTCCGTATGCCATGTCCAAGACTGCTCTTCCAGCGGGCCTAGACTCGATATTCTTATGCTCATATATCTTTCTCTTTTAACTGTCGTCACTTTGTTCTACCATTCTATCTTTTCCACCGAAGTCACTGCTTCTTTTTACCCAGTGTACTAAAATAACTTTCGTCGCCTTGCAGCAGTAGCTGGTGATTCCTCAAATACACTCTTTTCTTAAGGACCGCTTCCGAGCTCACCTTCCTCAATAGGAACGGTGCATGCCCTCAAATGTCCGTCCGTAGAGTGCAGCACGATCCTTTGTCTCTTCGCCCCATTCCCAACACTCACCACCTCCCACACCTCCGTAGATTACTTACACGAACCTGCATGTAAGTGCGGCGTCCACACCCTCTCTCACCTGTCCGATGGTCGAGTGTCTTGGCAATACCACAGAAGCTTCGTAGTCCCTTCTCTCCTTTATTCCATCTTTGTTCGGAACTCTTCTATTGCACCATTTATGGTAGCAGCCGGCCTTGGATCATGTATCCGTCCCAAGTTTGTGTCACCCTCTCGGCCTTCGTCTCCTTCTCTTCCTCTTCTTCCTTTCTCCTCTCTCCCCCTCCTTTCATCTCTCCTTTCACACCTGTTCACTATATCCGGACTCCTGACAGTCGATCGATCTCGTCTGTGCTTGGTTCTCTTCTACCCTCAATCTTCTAGTCCTTCTTTCTGTCTTCCATTTTAGTCCATCTGTTCTTTTTTTTTCCCCCTTCCATACACTTTGCGGACTTTATTTTCTTTCTTCTTCACATCTCAACTTCCCCAAAGTCTTCTCGCATCTACATACGATTTCGGCCATCCATCTTCTTCTGTCATGTCTTTCCTATAACGGCACTGTCAGCATCTTATCCAGTCCCCCACCACGACAGGATGACAATAAGAGAACGACAATGCTACTTCCACGGGGCTTCACAACCCTCCTCCTCGCCGGATTGTCTGTTGTGCACGCCGCCCCGTTAATACCAACGATACGAGAAGCAGCATCACCATCATCGCAAGCGAGCCATACGAAGGCGCGATTACGAACCGTCCCGCACCGACCGCATCGACATCCTCCCCTTTTAGGAGGCCGCGATGACAACACCCAGTGCTCAACCACAACACAGGTTGTCTGTGCGGCATCCAACAGCAACGGCCAGAGTCCCGTCTGCCCCGGCTGCTCAACATGTTGTCCCGACACAGCGGGCGGTTTCAACTGTTGCTCACCAGGTTTCCGGTGTTGTCTGGCTGCCGATGGTGGCAGTGGTACATGCTGTCCAATCGAGGGAGGCGGGCCGACGACCACGGCAACAGTCTCAGCGACAAGGACGGCGACAGAGACGGAGACGATTACAGAAGCCCCCGTCAGTCGAGTGCACCGATAGCGACGTTGACATCCGTCATCGTGGCGACTGTCACAAGCACAATTACAGTGGTCGACCCGAGACAGCTCACACAGACGAACACGGTGACGGTAACATCGTTTGTGGGCGGCCCAAATCGGCGGCGGCGACAAATCGGTGGCCGAACTGCACCGGCTTCCGCCCCGGTGTTTACAACAACATCGACCGTCTTCACGACACAGACAACAACCGTCGATGTGACCATTACGGCACCTCCTATATCAACGACGACAATCTTCAACACCATCACCGACGCGACCTTTATTACAATTACAATTGCGCCGAGCGCAACAGCGACCGTCTTTACAACGACGACCATATTCACGACTTCACCAACAGCGAGTGTCCCAACGACTGCTTCTCCCACATTCGTATCATCCTTTCTTTCCTCCTTCTTCGAAACTTCTTCAATAATAGCATCCCTCTCGCCGGGAACGACCGTCCAAACAACACCTCCCCTCTCGCCTCCCTTTTCTACTTTCTCGACATCCAGCGGCGGTGCCAGTATTCTAAGTAGCACAGTTCCTCCTCCAGAGACTACGTCGGTCACCACAGAGCCAACAATAATTACATCAACTCCTCCTACAGCGTCGACTACTAATGCTGTATCGACGACACTACCCACTTCTCCTACCACCAGTGGGCCATCTTCCGCCCAGTCTTCACCGACATCTTCCTCGCTCTCTTTAACGTCCTCTTCCTCCTCAACAACGGCCAACCAGCAGACAACCACCACAGCTGGGCCCCCAACAACCGTCACACCCACCACAACAGCAACAGCACCGCCATTCCCGATTGGGGGCAGCTCCTTTGGCCTCAACTCGAACCAAATTGCCGGCATCGTACTCGGTGCTGTGGGCTTTGTTTTGTTGCTGGTCGCTTTGGTCGTTCTCCTACGGAAATGGCTAATGAAACGAAAGACGGCCGGTCTGGCAGCAGCCGCCGGCCGTAACCAATACGTCACGCCACCGAGCGGACGGTTCTGCTAGCATGTTTATCAGTAGCAGTGAAGGTCCACAGCGAACACCCACACCACCCATGGGTGTTTCGGCGACGGCATCTTATGCCGATCCCGACGAGTACGACAGGCAGCCGAGAGAGCCGAGAGAGCCGAGAGACCTGAGAGAGACGAGATGGCCCAGATTGGCCCCGACATTATAGCCAACAACCTGGACGACAACAACGCCCTCAACATCCACAATCTTGGGGCAACGCCAACGACAGCGAAGTCTCCCCCACTTCGAGTGGACAGACCGGCTCCAATGAAGTCCGTATCGTCATCCAGCCAGCGCGGTCGTCACGAAGTCCCAATGTTGCCGGCTCCAGCTCTTCTCGCGCCCTCCAGAGACAGTGGCCCATGCCACCGGGTCACCTAGGACCGGCCGTCAGCATGTTTATGGAGGACACAGGGACAGCCACCAATACGCGGGCCAACACCGTCGCCGGGACGGACGACGACCGAGAAGGGCCTCAACCCTACGACCCCACCGCCTGGAGCACGGCCAGCGAGTTTGGCGGTAGTGTGACGCCCGAGACACAACAACAATACCTGCAGTATCAGCGGTATGTGCGGCAAGAAGAGGAGCGAGAGCGACTGCAAGCACTACAAAGCAAGCAGAGTCTTGCACCAGGAGGACTGCAGCCGCCTCCGTCACTCCTCTTCCGCAGCCACCACAGCTGCCGCCCAGCGGACTCAGTACACGACGAGCCTCTGGAGTGCCTTCTTCGGCCGTTCTCGGTGCTGGCCAGCAATGGGGCAATGCATACGGCTTTTATGGTGATGATGACAACAACAACAACAACGGTGGTGGTGGTGCCAGCAGCAGTCGGGACAGAAGCCAACGCAGTACTCGGAGCAACCGCAGCAACGAGATCTTGCCGTCACGGCCATCTGATGAACGACAAAATAGCAGCAACGGTTCAGACAATACCCAGACAGGAGGCACAGGGACAGGCTCACGACGGAACCGGTTCAACTTTGGCAGCATTGGCTACGGCCGAGCTCTTTAATGGAGGAGGACGTTACGAATCGTTTTTTAATTCTTGACATTCTTTTTACATTTCTTTTCATTTTTTTTTATTTTTTCACGTAGAATATCCATATATACCATAGACAAATAAAATATTTAATACAAAACATTGAAATGGACTGTCCCCAAGAGATGATAGCACGAGTACAGAGCAAGCTGCCTCAGAGTCTCGCTGCAACCTCCTATCTTTCATCTTTAGACCCTGGTTCATCCGTTGACCGTCATCTGGTGCTGCCTGATCGGCGTTGGAGATCACCAAAAAGTGGCATGGGAGAACAGATGCAGTACGGAGTTTCCTGTGGTAGTGTTTACGTGCACGTGTTAAGGCTTGCTGTTGTACTTGTATGCTTTCAATTTTTGTCTATATTATGCTGCCACCCCTTAAATGCTCCCGAGTTATGATACAAAATGACTTCTCTTTTTATAGTCGTACATGTCTCCCGCCGTCCTTCCTACACATCCACCATTTTCAGTCTTCCTTTCAATAGTATGTATGTATAATATAGGAGTATATGTAAGAAGTTGGTCTTGGACCAGTTTTGTGAAGAAGAGTAAGAGGAAAAATAAAAAATCAAATTCCAAAAAAAACGCCAAAGCTATGCAAATGATTAAAAGCCAAAAAGAGTCGAGTGAAGATTTTTTGTTTCGTGCAGCCGCATTGTTTGTGTTGTGTGGTTGCGTGTGTTGGTTGGTCCGTGTCGGTGGTCGGCCGTTGTTTGTCAGCCGCCAGTCTTTCAGACTGTCGTCGACTGTCGTCGACCCCCGTCTCTCACCGGTCCTTGTACATCTTGGGCTTGAACCCGGCTTCCACCTCGGCCTCCTGCGCCGCCTTCTCCAGCACAGGGCCCACCTCCGCCTCAATCCGCTCTCGTGCCCGCAAGATCTTGCTCTGCAGGTAGAAACTGCCGCCCTTTTGCGGGTCGTTGGCGTCAAAGAGGCGCTTGAACCGGTCCATGACCTCCTCCATGTCGTAGTTCTTGGCCGCAGTACCAGAACCGCCGCCCGTCGCCGGCTTGGGCACATTCAGGATCTTGACGGCCTCGTCCAAGGTCATGCCGGACGACAGGTTGGCACGGCCCGAGGCGGCACCGGCACCGCCAGCTTTCGCCTGGGCGCGGGCATACTGGGAGGAGGCGTTTGCCTGTTTGTAGGCTTCGGTAAAGGCGCGGCCGAGGACGCGGGAGCCGATGACGACCACCTGGGTGATGAGGCGGTAGGCCTAGAGGGGAGGAAGAAAGGGTTAGCAAGCAGTAAAAGTAGGCCGGAGAAGCATTCTGCCTACCATTGTGATGTTCCCAGCGGTCAAAGTCGGAGGGTGTTCGGAGAAAAGGCTCGACTCGTGATCGTGATCAAATTGCGATCCGTGGGATGTCGCGGGGAAAGAAAAAGAGTGGCAGGTGTTTTTTTTAGCAGTTTGACGAGAAAATGCGTAAAGAGTGTCGTCGTCCCTGTGTGGTGGTTATGCGTCGTGGTCGCGTGGTGTTTGTGGGGTTGCGCAAAGAGACAAAAAGAAAGAGGAAGTCGAACGATGGTCGTCGGCGCGGGATTGACAACTTTTTTTTCGACGAATTCTGGTGAACCGTTTTGCGCCTGCTTCTTTCTGCCCGCCCCAACGACGGTCGTTCTTGCCCGAAAATTCTCTCCAATTGTTCGCCCCACACCTGTAAACCTTCTCTGCCATTCTGCCACAAGGCCGAGGGTCTCCGATGGCAGGCAGGTGCAGGTGGTCTGCTAATTAGTGCTGGCAGCCTGCGCTAAGCCGGCTGGGGCCTTTGGGCGACAAAAAGCCGGATTAACAGTGTGCCGACTGCTTTACAGACGGAAGGCGTACGAAGTACCTCTGTACCTGCTCCGACCCTGCTACCATATCGCACTTGCCCCTTTTTGGCACTTTGAAGACGCCACACAGTCCAGCCACATATGCCACTAATGAATACTTCGTACGCCGTAATACGTCGCACAGCGCCCAGCTGGCAGCTGAAAGCCCCTAACACCCCAACAGCAATAGGCTTCCAAGCTACCGCCAAACGGACAGCTATTGCTTTCCACTCTCAATCATCCACAACTCCACATCGAAAGGGGAAAGAGAGGGAAGCTTTGTCGCTCTTCGTGTCCTGTCCTCCTCCTCGAATTTCACCACCATCGACGAACTATCCCAACGAGACACCTACACAACACAACGACGACGTCTGCAGATAGACACCAAGTGGATTGACGACAAAGGACTCGACTCCTCCTTTTTTTCACCTCCCTATTGACGGAGATTCACAAAAAGAATCGGTCAACATTCCTTGCGATCGCATCCCAACGCCCGTGATCCTTTCCCTTTTTTTCTGAGGCGCACACGATCTCCATTCCACGACCCGTCTTTCGACGACACCCCTTCCTCTTCTCTTCGACCATATCATATCCCTCCAGCCCTCCTCTTTACACACACCCACCATGGCACAATACTACGGCTCCGGCAACCCTGCCTACGGTCCCTCGTCTGCACAAAACCTCCAGTTCTACCCATCCTCCTACTCACCAGGCGTCCCCGGCCAGCCTACAACGGGCCATGGCGGCGCTTATGGCTACGGCGGCTCGGGCGGTGTGGCTTCGGCCTATGGCGGCGCAATAGGCAGTGGCGGCGTGGCAGGCGGCGTGGGCGGCCCCGGCGGTGTCTCGGGCCGCATGGGCGAGCAGGGCGGCTTGCGCACAGGCTGGCTCGCGGCCTTTTCGACCGAGGGGTACGACGGCGAGCCGCCGCTGCTCGAGGAGCTGGGCGTCAATTTCGGACACATCCAGGCCAAGACGCTGGCCGTCCTCAACCCCTTTCAGCGAATCGACCAGCATCTGATGGACGACTACGATCTGGCCGGACCCATCATTTTCTTTTTGCTCTTTGGCACTTTTCTGCTGTTCTCTGGCAAAGTCCACTTTGGCTACATCTACGGCCTCGCCCTGCTGGGTTCCATCTCGCTGCACGTTATCCTGTCGCTCATGTCGCCGGACAACCAGCCCGGCTCGGCCGGTGGCGGCAGCGGTCTGGGCCCCTCGTACGCCCAGTCCCCTACGCCGGGCTACCCTGGCGACACCGCCGCCGGATCGTCTTCCGGCGTCGGTGTTGGTGTTAGTGGCAACATGTCGTCCGCCTCGCCGTCCAAGGGCGGTCCTGCGGGCAAGCACGGCCGCAGCGGCTCGTTGAGCCAGCTCTCGAGCACGCTGACGTTTGTGCGCTCGGCCAGTGTGCTGGGGTACTGTCTGCTGCCCCTGGTGGCCACGTCCCTCATCGGCATCATGATGCCCATGGACACGCCGCTGGGTATCGTGCTGACGACGGCCGCCATTTGCTGGTGCACGTACAGTGCGTCTGGCATGTTCTGTGCGGTGGGCCGGATGCGGGGGATGCGCGCGCTGGTGGCGTACCCGTTAGCTTTGTTTTATGTCGGGTTCGGCATCATGAGTGTGTTTAGCAGCCGGGGTAGTGGGTCGATGGCCAAGGTGATTGCTTCGCGGACGGGCCGGTTGTAGAGGAGAAGAGGGTGAGAAGCAGATGTGGGTTGAAAGGGGACGAGATGGAAGTCGAACGGTGTTGATGTTGATACGACCATGTACAAAGACGGCGGAGGACAGGAGAGGGGACGACTACGGTTGATTGCATGGAGATTACTCGTTCTTTTTTTGGTTTTCTTAAACGAGAAGGAACGGACGGACGGGGAGGTGGGGGTTAGGTAGATAAAAACCATCTAGGCGTTCTGCTTTTTTCATTCATGTCATTACTTTGTTATTTTTGTTTTCCATCTGTTCTTGGCCGGGCGTCTGCTTTTTTCTTTTCTTTTCTTTGGTAGTCTGGGACGTACCAGGCTGGTTGTTTAATACTCAATAAAAGCACATAAACCTACGACACAAAGCATGAGTGAAAGATGTTTTGTAGTTATCAGAATAAACGCTTGTATTAAAATAGAAGACGCTCTAAGAAAAGGCAAAAGGCCGCACGTAGTTGAGAGAAAAAAAAAGAAAAACCAAATAGACCTAGATCCCGGTCCATCACACAATATCCCTCCTTTTTTCTTTTCTTCCTTTTCCTCCTTTCCTTCCTCCTGAGTCTAAGTAAAAGAAATTGAAAAGTAAAAACAAAAATAGAAAAACGTAATGCAAAGTTTTTTTGAAATGACGAATGAATAGATGCAAGCCGTAGAAAACAAATAGCAAAAGTAAGCAGAAGAAAGAACAAGAAACTAAAAGTACAAATTAGGTAAATAGTAAAGTTGAGAAGATAGTCGACATCGCGTTGCTCAGTGTCGCTCCGTTAGCTCCGCTTCGCGTAGCTCTCGCGCTTACTGGGCATAGGCGGCCAGAATGGAAAACTGGCCACCAGCACCGATATAGACCAGCTTCTTTTCCCGCACGGCCGTGTTGTCAATCAGTGTCGGCGTCTCGATATCGTCGGTCGTGCCCTGGCCCGTCTGGTAGTTGCCCGAGAAGCCCCACGAGTAGGCTTTGCCGTCGCGCGTCAGGGCAAAGCTGTTGTCGGTGCCGGCGTTGACGGCCGCGACGGTCGAGGGCACGCCAGGCACGAGAGTGGGCGCCTTCAAGATACGGGGCTTGCCGTACTCGTCAAAGATGGCGTTCTCTTCCGTAAAGAAGCTCTTCTCAAAGCCCAGCTGGTGGCCGTCGATGCGGCCCCACGTAAACAGCTTGCCGTCAGCCGTGCAGGCGACCGAGTGGTGCTCGCCGCCGTCAATGTCAGCGACGCGGTGGCCCTCAAGACCTTCAATGACAGTGGCATTCAAAACAGTGGCATCAGTGTCGCCGGCGCCCTGCTCGACGTTGAGCTGACCAAAGTTGTTGAGGCCCCAAGCATAGACCTGGCCCTTTTGGTCGAGAGCAAAGGAGTGGTAGGAGCCGCAGGCGATCTTGGCGACGTGGACGCCGCGCTTGAAACCGACTCCGCCGGGGCGCAGAGCAGACTCCTTGATGTCGCGCTGGACACAGCGGCGGCCCAGCTGGTTCTGCTCGGGGCAGCCCCAGGTAAAGAGCTTGCCCTTGGCGTCGAGAGCCAGGATATGGTTGGAGCCCGTGGCCAAGGCCTTGACCTTCTTGGGCTCGGGCAGCAAGACAGGAATCTTCTGGACGTCGACAAGACGCGAGAAGCCCAGAATACCGTCCGAGGCACGGAAGGTGCCCCAGCCGTAGACGCGGCCGTCCTCGGTCAGGGCGAACGAGGCACTGTCGCTGGCGACGACCTGGACAAACTTGGTGCCCGGCACAACGCCCGACGTATCAATCTCGGCGGGGGTGCTCTCGTGGGGGTTGAGGCCGGTGTCGTCGTCGTCGCTGTCACTGTCCGAGTCGTCGGCGTCGGCATCGGCGTCACGCAGACCGCCGTCCCAGGTGGTGTCGCGTCCCAGAGCGCCCTGGTCGTTGACGCCCCAGGTCAGGATCTTGTTGTCCTTGGTGAGGACGACGGTGTGCATGCCGCCAGTGGCGATCTGAACGACACCGACGGTGGTGGGGTCGAGGTTGGCGTTGATACGGGGACGCTTGACGTCCACAGGCTTCTTACCATTGACGGCCACGGCACCCAGGCCCAGCTCGCCGGCACTGCCCTCGCCAAAGACAAAGACCTCGAGGGGCTTGGTGGGCGCGTCGTTGATCTTGACACCGATCTTGTCGCCGGCCTTGATGGTGGGAGCGACAACCTTGGGGGCCTTGGGAGCCTTGGTCTTCTTGGCCGGGGAGGGCTTCTCAGCCTTTTCGGCAGTCTTCTCCTCCTCCTCGTCTTTCTCAGCAGCCTTCTCTTCGGCGTCGGCCTTGCGCTTGGCGGCGGCGCTCACCTTGGCCTTGGCCGCGGGCGGTGCGGGCGTGGCCGACTTGGCGCGCTTCTTGGTCTTGTCGGCAGGCTGGGCGTTCTCCTTGTCGGCGTCGGGAGCAGCAGGAGTAGCAGCCTTGGGGGTCTTTGCACGAGGAGCCGCCGCAGCTTTCTTCGTGGCAGCAGCAGCAGGAGGAGCAGGCGTCGTCTCCTTCTTGGCCTTCTTCGCGGGCTTCGCGTCGGCGGCGTGGCCGTTCACGCCGTTGGTCTTGGGTGCAGACTCGTCATCGTCGTCCGTCCGCTTGCGCTTGGCAGCGGTCTTTGCAGGAGCAGCAGCCTTTTCGGGTTTCTCAGTCTTCTCAGTCTTCTCAGCTTTCTCTGCCTTGGTGGCTTTGGCAGCAGCTGCTGTCTTCTTCGGAGCGGGCGCGGCCTTGGCCGTTGTGGTGGCTTTCCGAGGAGGCATTTTGTGTGGTTTGAGGTGTTTGTGATATCGAAAGAGAGAAAAAGACGTCAATGGAGAGTGTTGTCGACGAAAGGGA
Source organism: Sporothrix variecibatus (assembly GCA_016097105.2). Taxonomy (NCBI): domain Eukaryota; kingdom Fungi; phylum Ascomycota; class Sordariomycetes; order Ophiostomatales; family Ophiostomataceae; genus Sporothrix; species Sporothrix variecibatus. The sequence goes on along the minus strand of JADMNI010000007.1, from coordinate 2,599,167 downwards.
ATAGAAAGAAAGGGGCAAGGGGCGATGGAAGTGAAGGGGGCGAAATGGAGGAAAGCTCTGAAAAAGAGGACCCTTTTTTCGCTTTTCGCGGCGCGCGCCTAAGAGTAACGCTGAGGTTGGGCGTGCCTGTTGGACAGAGGCAGCAACAAAGAATAAAGAAAAACAACGGCTATCCTGTCTGAAAACAGCAATTGCGTAAATGAAGGAAACAAAAACAAAGATTGAGATAGATGCGATGCGTTTTTGATGAAAGAAAGTTGAGCAATGGAAAGAGAAGGAAAAGAGATCTGAAAAATCGACGTCTTTTTTGGTGCGTGTCGTTCCTTCCCTTCTCTGTCGTGTTTTTTTCTCTCGTCCACGTCCCGTTAGCCCTTGCCCAACTAACTTTTTTTCTGGCCCATTCATTTGCTGCCATTCAGTGTTTGCAGCGGTTTTTCTGCCGCTGATTTGTTATTGTCCAGGCACAGGCAGCTTGCACGCTAGTCTCTCTTCGGCGGCAGAATCGAAGGAAGGTGCAATCGAGAGCACTCAAAAACAACTGAATGGGCCCACTTCTCGAGAGCTCCAGCGATTCACCGCCCGCGGATGGGACACCCAAACGGCAGGCACGAACAGCTTGTTTCCCGGTCGGCAGCGGTGGCTGCAGACGCTAACCCGGAGCTCCAGTGGATTTGACAGGCTAATAGCTGCCGTCAATCCCCATCCATAGCGGAACAATAAGGGGAAGGAGGTGTCTGTCAATAAGTATTGTCCTTATTTTGCTCATGTCCTCTTGGCACCTCATAATTCTGGCCACAGCCAAGCGAAGCTGTCCTACGACAATGACAGCATTGCAGTCCTACAACAACGACACTTGAAACAAACAAAACGAGAATACGAGCTTGACGTCCAGAATACGAAAATGCCTTGCTCTATTCTCGGTTTAGGCCAAGGGCGATTAAATTCGAGCTCTTTGATGTCTGCCTCCAAGTCGGCCTCAAGCCACGGCGGGGAATATAGAAAAGAACAGATAAACACGTTGGGGCAGTTTGACACTTTCAGACGAGCTAGAATGTAAAATAGTCGTTAAAAAGACCACATTCGGGAAAGGTGGTGTCGCGTTGTCAACACAGATCTTGTTGTCCAACGGTTTTCGTCTTTCGTCTTTCGCGACTTGGGCGTGTTTTTGCTGTGTTTTTAGTGTTCTCAGTGCCCTATTAGGCAGGCGCCCAAACTCTCTCAGGCACACAAGATAACAGTGCCGGGACGCGCTATGATTGGCTGTGGAGGCTGAGAGCTCTGCCACAGGCACTCTTCTCCAGCGATCGAGGGGCCCAGCCAGGCAGCCCCACTCCAAACCCGGCAGGCGCAGCCCCAGACCCAGGTCCACGACCTTTGAAGCTCCTGCCTTGTCACAACGGCAAGGCGAACCAACGCACGGCTCCCTGGTCTTTCTCTCTTCTCGTCGATTTGTGTCTCTGCTTTCTTTTTCGTATTTCGACTTGAACAGCCTTGCGAAGCCCAAGCATCGACCTGCATAACCATCAACCCATACGTCGTACTACCGAATAACTAACTGAATTCAGAACTAGGCGTGCGGCCAACCAGACCGGGATCCGGGTGAGTCCTACGGGCTTGCATCTCTAGGCTTCCAACCGTTGCTTTTTGCCAGACTGGATACGGTAAGTGAGGCTCTTTACTCTTCGAAGAGTGACTGTTCTCGCCTCTGCTACGTACAGCTCGACCTATGGGCTCGTCAGGCCCCAGGCAAGCACAGGCAAGCAAAGGTTCCCGGCAGGTTCTGGGCAGACCACAGGCCAGAGACACGAAGGAATCAGACAAGCCGGTTGATTGGACACAACACACAGAGCTGCAATGCATGCAGAGAGATGCAGAAAAGATGCAGGGTGTGAGATGCGGCTTTTGGCGTTTTTGGCTTTTTGGTCCTTGACACTGGTCCTCGACACCGGTGCTTGGGATTAGTAGATTGCAGTCGGGCAATATAAGTGGCGGTGCCCGCCAGTTTTCTTGTCAGATGTTGACTTGCTCTCCTCGACCAAGCTCTTTTTTTTTTTTTGCGTGAGCTCCCTTCTGTCTTTTACATTTGGATAGAATCCCTTTTATTGGGTACTTCGTCTTGCCTTTTATCTCAATCTGATATTTTGTGTCGTCTCATCCATTGTTTTGTTCGTTGTCCTTTTCCATCTTACTATCACGACATCTACCGCTTCTATCCACGACCTCCCACGACTGTTCTCTCCCACTCTCAAAATGCATCTCATGTCCAAGGAAGACATGAAGGAGACCGCCTGGCGGTGGCGCTGCAAAGTCCTGCGCACCGCTGACGAACGCAATCTCTCCGACTACGACGACGCCACCAGCTACGACAGCGACTCGGACCGCACCAAGGACGACGACAATAGCAACGGCGGCGTCATCCAAGTCCACCAGGTCGGGCCCGGTTTCGTTGGAAACCTAGTGGACAGCTTGCGCGGGCAAAAGAAAAATGGCACCAAAGCAAGCAACAGCGCCCAGGACGCCAACACGCTCGGCTCGTCCCTGACAGTCAAGACGCTTTACGAAGGTCCCAATGTCGGCGACAGCTTCAACAACTGGCAGGACTACCCGCCGCGGCAGCTCAGCAAGAGCGCCACCAAAGTCCAGGACCGCGTGGCCATCAAGCTCTACAAGATCAAGGACAAGAGCAAGCCCGTGCTGGGCGGGCGGTTCGCCATGAAGTACCACCAGATCGACATCCAGAACCCGCTGATTGTCCAGGCGCTGGCGCCCATCCTGCGTGACCGCGAGGATTACCACTTGGACCCGGAAGAGACGGCCATCTTCAACGCGCCCTTTCGCCCCCTCTATTTCTGTTACGACGCCATTGTCGAGAAGCTCAAGAGCCTGCAGCCCCAGACCGAGCCCGCCGATGCCGTCCTGCACCCCTTTTTGAAGTTGCTGGTGTGTGTGCTCGACGACTTATTTGCCGAGGTGCGCCAGAAACGCCGTGCCTTGCTCGAGCGCGGGCTCATGTCCTACGAGCACGCCTGGACCTATTTCCCGCGCAATGCCATTGTCCGCAGCCACGGGCCCAACTGCGATGTCCTGAGTCGTGTGCTCGACACGGCCTACGTCAAAGCCATGGCCACCGAGAATCTTGCGGTCCGCGTCCAGGTGCTGCGGTTCAACGGCGAAGCTTTCGTGTGGCAGAAGCAGGAGCTCAAAATCAACAGCTACTCGGGCAACCGCCCATCACCGAGTTTGACCATTGTCCGCTCGAGCACTTGCCAGCTGATGAGCAGAACCACCTCAAGACGCGGCTGGCCGAGCGTGGCCGGCTGGTGCTGGACTGCCAGGGCTTGGCCTACCGCAATTATACGGGTGTCGGCATGTTGCTGAACGAACAGAACAAAATGGAGAAGCACAATGTCGACGGCCGGATCCTCATTGACGTCATTGGCTACAACAAGCACCACCTGGCCCAGGGTGTGCGCGAGGGCAAAGACCCGCAGTCGGCCAAGAATGTCGTCGAGGGCACAGGCCGCAAGCCGCGGACGGCCCGGGAGATTGCCATGGAGCACCGGGCGCGCATGGCGGCAGCAGCGCGGGCCCAGGCCCAAGCGAACGGCACTGATGGAGGTCCCAACGACGCAGACGTCAAACTGCTCGCAACCACATCCACGGGCAAGATCCAGCGCCTCACCGAAGAAGAGCAGGCGGCCAACACGGCCAAGATGTTGGAGAAACCCGAAGAGCTCATGTTCATGTCGCCCATGGTCGAGGGCTATGCTCTCAAGAACAAGCTGTGGTGTATGTCCCCCCCCCCCCCCTTCTCCTCTCCGTCCATGAACTATGTTTTGTCAAGTCCACTCTAACAGTACAGTCTCCTTCTTTGTCGAGGACATCCGCCCCATCAAGTGGAACGACCAGGCCTACGACCACTTGGTCTACGACGAACAACAAAAGGATCTCGTGCTCTCGTTTGTCGAGAGCCACGGACACACAACACACAAAGTCGACGATGTCATCATCGGCAAGGGTAAGTACGCGTAGGCGGAGTAAGAAGGATTTAAAGGTATATTTAAAGTAAAGCTGTGCTAACAAGTAGACATCAGGCGACGGTCTTATCATCCTTCTTAGCGGCCCGCCTGGTACCGGCAAAACTCTGACCGCCGAAGCCGTCGCCGACCGCACCCACCGTCCGCTATTTTACCTCCAGGCCGAAGACCTGGGCATCAACGCCGCCGCCCTCGGCGCCAACGTCAAAAAAGTGTTTGAGATGGCCACCGAGTGGGATGCCGTCATCCTGCTGGACGAGGCCGATGTCTTCATGGCCGAGCGTCACCCCCAGGATATTGCCCGCAACGAGCTCGTCTCCATCTTTTTGCGAGAGCTCGAGTATTTCCGCGGCATTATTTTCCTGACCACCAACTTGTACGACACCATCGACTCCGCCTTCCGCAGCCGTGTCAGCCTGCACCTGCTGTTCCGGCCGTTGACCGCCGAGGCGCGGCTGTCCGTGTGGCGCAAGTTTTTGGCGCGTGTAGATGTCCACACTGTGAAGGCCATTGAAGGAGGCGCCGTCGAAGACGGCGACGGCGCCGACAACAATAACAATGGTGGTGAAGGCTCCAGCTCGGGATCGAGCTCGTTGCAGGTCGTGGAGGCTGCGGATGCAGGGGTGGATGCAGGGGTGGATGCAGGGGTGGATGCAGAGGTGGATGCAGAGGTGGACGCTGCCGAGACTGCCGCCCCTGCTTCCGAGCCTTTGACAGAAGAAGAGCTCGAGGAGTTGGCGGCATGGAACCTCAACGGCCGTGAAATCAAGACGGCCGTCAAGATGGTCACCACCTGGTGTGCCCACAAGGGCCATGCCATGACGCTCGAGCGCCTCGAAAACGGCATCAAGGTGACGTCGCCACACTCGACCAAGACCACGCAGGAGAGCAGCGACCTGTATGACTAGGTGCCGGCGCGTGCGGTAATGTTGTGTGTGTCGGTTGTGGATACCCAATTTCATTTGTTGTTTTGTCGTTTCCGTAATTCATCGTTCATCGTTCATTATCCGTAATTCATTTTTGGTATCGTAACTTCGCATCGCTCATAAATCACACTTTCTGTGATGGTGAGTTCAGTATCCGCGTAGGTGTGCGTGCTCGTGTCGGCGTGTGTGGGAACCGCTCGTCGGCATAAAAGATGTCGTGCTCGGCATACATGTCCGGTTCCGCAGTAAAAGGTCCATTGTGCTTCTCGTCGTAATAGTCAACATCCGAGTAAGGGTACATATGCATTGGCCGGCTGTCATATCGGCCGTCGTAAACCTCAAAGGCCGTCGCTGGTAGTTCGATTGTTACTCGTCGCGGTCGGCCGTGGTGCCGGTAGTGGTTGCTGTCGGCTCGTCGGAGTCCGCCAGGCCGGCGTCGGCGGATGGCCACAACGCCTCGAACAACAGCCGAAATGGTGCCAAAGAGCACCAATAAAGCCTCGAGGCCAAGAAGAACAATCCATACGCGGTTGAGCAGGCGCTGTTCGTCGTCGAAGAGGGTGGCAATGGAGAGCATATTCGGATGCTGGCGGAGCGAGTCGAAAGAAGGTAGTGAGGGGAGTGAGGGGAGGGATGGCAATGATGATAGAGAAGGTAATGAGGGCATAGAAGGTAGAGAAGGAAGCGAGAGGGAGGGAAAGGAGGAGAGGTTGAAGCAAGCCGGAAGATGCATCGTGAGAGAGAGAGAGAGAGAGGGAATAAAGAAGACAAGAAACGCAGGCGCTCAAAGGGGTTATCGACAGAAGAGTACAGACAGAAAAGCAGTGAGGTCACGATGCACACTGTGACGAAACAAACAATGCGAAGCGATCAAAGAAAAAGAACAAGCAAGGGACATACAAAAAAGTGATGGCAGCAAATGAGAATATGAAGAAGAAGAGCACCAACAGACACGTCACAAGAAGACAAAAAGAACAGCAAACAACAAAATGAGCAAGCGAGGCAACAGAAAATGAAGTGCAATGCGGCGCGGCCGACAAAGACAGAATGCAAAGAAGAATGCGAAAGAAATGCAAATGAACGAACGCGGAAGGATTGATGAGGAATCGTGAATGCAAAAGCAACAAAAGGGAGAATGAAAGTCTCAATCAAGAAGGGTCCAAAGGGTTCACCGTCCTTTTTATTCTTTTCTCATTTTTTGTCTTTTCTCTTTCGCTTTCGCCTCATCGTCATTTCACCTTCTCGTTTCTCTCGCGCGCATAACCCGACCGCTCTTTCTTTCCACTTTTTTATGTATCTTGAGTCGCTTCGTCTGTTTTTTTTTTCTGTCGTCTGCACTTCACCTACTTTTTGACCCTCTTGGTAATTTTTGAAAAGTTTCCACCTCCTGTGTTTTTATCCTCATTTGCTCACACTCTCGCACTCACTTGGCTTCCCTCACGGTGGGCAATCAGCAGCCCCTCTCTTTTCCTCTTTTTGTGTGTGTGTGTGTGTGTCTATTCCTCTTTTCCTCTTTTCTCTTCCTGCTTTGCCAAAAATGGCACGTCGGCGGGCCCGCAAAAGACCGCAAAGGGCATGGCGGGATGGGTGATGAAAGAAGAGGGGCGAAAAGCGCGATAGAATTGGCAGATACGGAGTAGAGCAATCAATAGTTGACGGCAGTAGACTCGGGTTGGATGATGAAATATGGAAAAGAGGGAAAAGAGGGAACAGAGTATGGGAAAACGAAAGAGGAAAGAGGAAAGTGAAAGAAGAAATGGAAGATGAAAAGGAAAAGAGGATGATAAGGCTTTGGGCCGTAGATTGAAATTCCGTCACACGGCTGCATTCTCCGAGTCGATTTATCGAATTTAATCGTTTTATCTGGTTTATCTTGCTTTACAAGAGCGATAACTGCCAGTGACGAAAAGCCCCATTCATCCTTATCGTTCCCTGTTTTTCTGTTCAACAAGTGACGACAGCAACTGTCGCAGCCAAACCCAACGAGACATGACGTGAAACGAGTGAATAAAAGCGAATAGAATTGAAATAAATAAAAAATGAAAGGAACCAATAAGTCGGCCAGTCGGCCAGTCACAACAATGTCATGGCGATATATCGATGAGACAATTGTCGGAAATCGACGATAATCAACGAAAATCGATTAAATGCCAAACAAAACACGTGGAAACAATTGAGAGCATGTTTCTGTTCGATTTCATCCGTTATCCCTCAAGGGAGGTAAGAGGCGCAAGAGGCGCGACAAAATATTGAATAAATTCTATTGAATTATGTGTTCTTCTCATTGAAGCCGGCATGCAAGCAATTTATCCGGAAGCCTCGATTCCGACTCTCGCTTTAAACAGACGATCGAATAGATTGAAGATCTATCTCGATGGAAATCATTTTGAAAATGAAAATAAAAGGAAGGGAAATAAAAAATAGCAAGAAACATAAATATAAAACTGGGAAAGATCCTTTTCTTTATTCTTTTTATCTTCTTTTCTGTATTTCTATTTCATTTTATTTTTTATTTTCATATAATTTCTTGAAAAATGATTGAGTTCGATGAAATGAACCTCATTAATTTTCTCCGTCGTACAACAGGGCCCTTTACGATCATTGGCAGCCTCGGCCGATGTTCGATCGTCGAGCGGAGGTATCGTCGCATCTTTACAATTTGTGCATGCATGACCATGACTTTGCGTACCTGCCTGGTTATGAACTTATGAGTGGTGGACGCAAAAGTGGTGAGACTTGATGGTCTGGGCGTTGATTGTGGTCCGACACCGGAGGAAAGCGCCGTTGTGTGTCTGTCAAGTAAACGTGTGCTGGCGGTTACAGGGAGCGTGACCTGTAGCGGCTGCTGAAGACCTACTGAGTACTGAACATCGTCAAGTTCAACCTCTTTGAAGTTGTCATGAACACAAACGTTGAACATCATCTTCTCTCTATCTCTTATCTCATGGTATCCATTCTCCTGCCTCCTTCCTCTTATCGTTCTCCGAGGCTACCAGCGCTCCTGCCTCATCGAAACACACTCGTGCGAACTTTCCCTTGGGATCGAGAGGAAAGACCCAAACCAGACCCGCTTTCCCCAGTTTTTCCCCAGGATTTCCACCTGGCTCACAGCCCGACACGCCCACTTTGTTCCCGTGACCCGTACTTGACGCCAAACCGCTTGGAGCGCTAGCAGCCAGGGAGCTGTGTCCCAACAGTTCCGATGAGTGGGCCGTGGTGCCTCGTCAGGCCAGAGCGCCCCCAGAGCGTCTTCTGATGTCTGCTGCTCGTGGGCGATTACTGTCGGTCCTGTCGAGCGTGCCTTCGCTGGTGAGACCGTCTCTTTCTTCCCTAAAATGCACTCTTCAGTGGTCTTGGGTCGCTCTTTCTCAACATCTCCCCTCTTTTTCCCTTCGCACCTTCTGTATTTTCAGGCAAACAGTGAGGAGGTTCTCTCGCTCTTCCTGCTCTGCTCTTTCCTGCTCACACGCATCGAACGACTCCACTCTGACCCACTCCCACACGCACAGGGGAGGGAAGCTCCCTCCTGCAGCAGGCGACTCGCAGATACAAAAGGAGTACTCATGGTCCTCCGCCTGCCATAGTGGAGCCCCTCTCTTCATCATCTCTTACTACTTCTCTTCATTGTTTCCACTGGTCGGGCCATTATGTCACTCCTGTCACGCACCTTTCTGAACATCGATTACCCCCGCTCTTGTGTTCCCGCGCGACCGTTGGGGTGGTCACGCGATTCAAACCAAGGGATGGCGAGACACGACAGCACTGCTCTTCTCGTTCCAGTTTGCTTTTGGTTCAATGTGTTCTTTTGCTGAGCTTGATTCAGTGTTTGCTCTTTCCTTTGAAGCCTGTGAGCTGTCCATTGATGGAAGTAATGACTGGTAAGACCTGGAGAAACAGTGAAAGAAGGAAGGAGGAGGCAATGCAAGATACAAGTACTCTGTAGATGTAGACAAGTGCCACCTCCAACAAAAGGGGACCTGAACTGTGAAAGGGGAAACGCCGTTTGGTACGAGGTACGCCGCAAGGGCAAGGCACTTTCCCCACTCGTCAAACGGGAAAATCACATCACCTGGCCCCCTTTCCCCCAGTCCGCGCCTTCCGTGTGAGGTCATCGAGCAAACAGGCGACAATGATCAAGAGAGAAAGAGCGATACACATAGAGACCATAGCCGGGCGGTTATGCACATCTCTAAGGAAGGAGCGACACACATCGCAGTCAAACAGTCAGACAATCCAAAAGCAAAACATCTCTCGTCACAGCATTCTTTGGGTCTTCAGAAACACAGTTCGTCTGTTTGCATGAAGGCTAGATGGCAAATGCGCCCGTATTACTCTTTGCGCCCGCGCAGCACCGCAACGCGCAACCATCTTTGCTTGAGGGGGGGAGTGCCCAGCCATGGTTCGAGACGTAAGACTGCCCTATTGCTGCTTCGTTTCCCTCTTCTCAAAATGCTCAAATAAGGAAAGTACTCGTACTTGAGGGAAGCTACGAACGGCCGGGCTCACCAGCCCACGCGCGAGCGCATTCCCAATTCCCACCATGCCACCAAAATGTCGCCGGCGCCGTGGCAGGTGATCGATCGTCCCTGCCTTGCCCTTTCTGCGCTTTCGCCCCCTTTCACCATTGGAAGTTGACCATTGCTCCTTCCACTTTTCTCCTCTTTCCATTTCTCACTCCCCTCATCTCCGTAGCTTCCCTTCTCTCGTTTCTCGTCTCTCGTTCGTTCGTCGATAGCTCTTTCTTGCGCAATGAGGTAACTCAGCTCGATGCTAGCTCTATGGCCAGGTGACCTTCTTCTTTGTCATTCTTGCCCGTTTGGTCCATGAAAGGGCCCCTGGTAATAGCCCACGCCCCTCTCCTTTCCTGCCCTTTCTGTTCGTTATGCCCCGTTCACTCTCTCTTTCATCGGTCTCCGATGATGTCGTAAGTCTCGCCCATTGGGCGAGAATGGGGGTCGTAGCTTCCACTTTCGAGCTGTTCTCTGCCGATGATGCCCCTCTTCTTGCCCATCCTGGCAAGAACGATGCTGTTCCCCGAGGGGTGGGAATGATGCAGATGAGCAGAGGAACAGAGGAGCAGACGGTACGACGTACTCGTACAAGATACATATCACTGCGTGCCTTCCACCACCACCTTGCGAGTCACACCTCACCATCTCTGCTCACGCAACCACAACCATTCAGCCCCCTCTCCCGCGCGCTCAACCGCTCCTTCCCCTTGGTTGCTTCTCATCGCGCTGCTTCTCTTTTTGCATACACGCACACCCCCTCCTCCCCTCCTTTACCAATCTGTCTCGAGTTTCCCCTCTTTCCCTCCTGAAGACCTACCTCCTCTCGGATTGCCCTTTTTATACCCTTCCTCCCCTTTTTAATCTTCTTCTTCCCCCCTCCTTTCTTCTCTTCTTCTTCTCTTCCTCTTTTCCTCTTCTTCACCATCTTGTTCCTGAAGCTTCCCGTTTCTTAAACATCATATCAATTCACCACACACACTCAGCTACCATCACACCACACTTGCTGCAAGGTCTCGCACCGCATCAAACCACTCTGTAAGTCTGTTTTTGGTGGCTATCGGCTGGAGCTTCATTTATCGCCTGTCCACCCATATGGGCATCTATTATCAACGATAACATCGCGAGCATCGAAGCTTCATAGCAATTGCTACTGGAGCACTTTGTTTGTGTATATTGTTTTCATTTTGTATCAACATTTATCATTGAGCTCATTTTGCTAACATGATCTCTCTCTGTGTCATCAGACCACCCAATTGATTGACTCAGCTCCTCTCACATTGAGGACACCACTTTTCTCCCCACTCACCCACCAAACTCATCACAACCCCCAATTCCAACCATGGAACCATTGACGAAGGTCGATTCCGCCGTCCAGGGTCTGTCGTCGTCGCCGCCCAAGGAGAAGGGCCACCGCAAGACCGGCTCAACATCGTACCCAGGAGTACGGAACATTGCTGATCTCGGTATGTGCACACACACAAAACCCCCATCATTCTCACCATTTTGAGTGCTCACCACTAACAACTCACAGAGGCTGAGGGAACCGAGCTGCAGCTCGCCCCGGAGACACAAAAAACAGGATGGAAGATCAACACGTCACCCAACTCGATTGACGAGAAGGATATCCTCAAGAAGCTCCTGACCACGCCACCAGTCAAGAAGATTGACCTGCACTTCCCCCTGGGTCTGGAAGTGACCGCACGGAACATGAAGGGCGTCACCATCAAGGATGCCATGGATGCCATCCACAAGGCATTCAAGAAGCGGGTGAGTCAACACTGCAATCCTTTTCAAGACAATCTTTCACACACTAACGGTTTAGGTCGACGACGAGCTCGAGCTGCCGTACCTCAAGGGCTTCGAGTGGGACAAGGAGGAGTCCTGGACACGCCTGATTGTGCACCTGCAGCGGGAATCTTCGGCATCTCACTCCGGCGGCGGCCAGGGTAAGAAGAAGAAGAACAAGGACGAGTAATGAATCCTCGGCCCCCCGGGTCCGGGATGGTGCAGCCAAACCCACGATGCATCTGCCGTTAGGTGATGTATCCGCGGAAAAGCCACCAACTCTCATGGACATTCCTACTATTCTTTATATTCTTTACCTCTTTTTTATGAGGGGGACTGAATCCGACAAGAAAGAGGCAGCCAGCCCTCGTTGAGCGGCAGCGCTTCTGCGAGGCACGTCGCCCATCAGGGCCGCCTCTTTTGCGTCCTTGTGCAAATCACCACTTGTGGAAGTAGATGAACGCTTTTTGTAAGAAAAGAAAGAAACTAGCCCAGGAGGACTAGAGTAGCAGGATCAATTGACTCTTGCTGCAAAAAAACTCGTTCTCCCCGTCATTGTGATATCTGGGCAACCACGTGTTTTTTCTGTAAGCTGTATTGCGGAGCTGGTAGCCCATCGTATGATTTCTGTAGCTGTAGACTGCTCTGCAGAAAAGTATGCAAGGTACAGCAAGAGACTGGCCACAAGAGCTCCAAATGTTCAGGGGAGCATCGAGACAGCTCCAAAGCATTCAGGGGAAAGCTTCGCGGCGCATCGCTTCTGGCAAGGCTGCGGCTGTACCTGACGCGAGAGCACGTTCAGGAGATCCGTTAGAACGCGTAGAACGGTCTGGACCTAAGTGAAGAAGCAGAATCTAGGAAAGCATTCGAGCTACGGAGTACAGAGATGCCTTCCACTTGCTTTGGGATGAGTTTGGACAGGTGACAGTGATGGCAGTGATGGTAGTGATGACAGCCGGACTGAGGCAAAGTCACGTGCTCTGTCATGGACGATGTTACTGCGGGCCAGTGGGCGGTGTTAAGCCGACGAGGGCGCGGAATCGACTTTCTTTAGGCTTTCCCCCGCCGCTAGCCGATGGAATCCGATTCCGCTTACGCCGCCCAACGCGTACGAACTGCCTCCTTCGTCACTAACAAGAAAGAGAAAGTCGTTGACACTATGGATCACCAGCCTTTTTCAAGCCATTCCGTGAGAAGGTACTCGGAAACGGCACCCCACGGGAAAACTGTTGGCAGTTCCTTTTGCAACGTCATGTTCATTTACCACCAAAATGAGGGGAAGCTGCCGTTCTTTTTCTGTTCGTTTATCTCTCGTGAAGAAGAAAGCCTTTCATTTTCTTTCTTTTTTCTTTTTTTTCTTTCGTTTGATTCTCCTGGCATCGCATCCCTTTCACATTCCGCATTGGATTCTACTTCGCATCATCACTCTTTTTTTTGGATAACCAATTGAAAATCTCATCTACGCATACGCACACAAATTGCCCGCCATGCCGGTCACTGACTTTGCCGTCAAAGAGAAATACCGTTATCTCAACGGCTTTGATTCATACCACGAGTAAGGTTTTTTGTTCTGTCTCTGCTGTCGCAGTTGACAGACCCTGACGATCTTTTCTCTTTTTTTGTCTCTATTTTTACTAACAAGTTATCCTTCCACTTCAACAGAACTGAAGCCGTACCCGGCGCACTCCCCGTTGGTCAAAACTCTCCCCAAAAACCACCCTATGGCCTCTATGCCGAGAAGCTTTCAGGCACTGCTTTTACAGCACCCCGTCACGAAAACAAGCAGTCATGGCTCTACCGCATCACACCTGCCTGTTCTTTAAGCACCTTTCTACCCGAGGGCAACGCCCTCACCCACGACAACAAGGACTCCGACACTCTCCACTACCTGCCCGACCAGTTCCGCTGGGACCCGTTCCCAGACCCGGATCCTGCTTCGGGAGAAAAAGTCGACTTTGTCAGTGGTCTGCGCCAGATTGCCGGCGCCGGTGACCCGACCCTCAAACAGGGGCTGGGCATCTTTGTGTATGCGGCGAACCAGTCCATGGACGCCAACTCGGCGTTCTACTCGGCCGACGGCGACTTCCTGATTGTCCCACAGGCGGGCACCCTCGATATTCGTACCGAGCTGGGTTGGCTGCTGGTGCGGCCACTCGAGATTTGTGTCATTCCGCGCGGTGTGCGGTTCCAGGTGCACGTAACCAAAGAAGGCGAGGATGGCGGCAGTCTTGCTCGCGGTTATGCGCTCGAGCTCTACCAGGGCCATTTCCAGCTGCCCGAACTGGGTCTCATTGGATCGAACGGGCTGGCCAATGCCCGCGATTTTCAGATCCCTGTGGCCTGCTTTGACGAGCCGGCGCCATTGAGCGAAACGACGACCGACAACGGCACCCCTGAGTTTGTGATCCGCGCCAAATTCAACCGCCGCATCTACCGCGCCACCCAGCCGCACTCGCCTTTGACGTCGTCGCCTGGCACGGCCTGTACTACCCCTTCAAGTACGACCTGGGCCGCTTCAATGTCATTGGCTCCATCAGCTTCGACCACCCGGACCCGTCGATTTTTACCGTCTTGACCGCCCCCTCCGAACACGTCGGCACCGCCGTCGCCGACTTTGTTATTTTCCCGCCGCGCTGGCTCGTCGGCGAGAATACGTTTAGGCCGCCCTGGTACCACCGCAACACCATGAGCGAGTACATGGGCCTGCTGGCGGGCAATTACGACGCGAAAAAGGCCGGCGCTGGTGGGTTTGTCCCCGGTGGCGGCAGCCTGCACAACACGATGAGCGGGCACGGGCCGGATGGTCCCAGTTGCGAGGCGGCGCGCAACGAGCCGCAGCCGCAGCAGCCGGCGAAAGTGGGCACGGGCAGCTGTGCGTTCATGTTTGAGACGTGTCTGATGCTGGGGGTGACGTCGTATGCGCTGCAGGCCACGAAAACAAAAGGAGCAGATGCAGAGTCTTCGACTGAACAGACGGTGTTGCAAAAGGACTATGTGACGCACAGCTGGGGCAAGCTGCCGCGGTTCTGGCAACGGCCAGAATGTGCGGGTGCAGCAGACAGTCATCTACTGAAGGAGTGAACTTTTGATAACTAAAAAACAATACTTGTATAATGGAACTTGGATAGAATGTACACCAGGAGGAATACAGGACTGGATAGTTTGCCACTTTCAAACACAACAAAAGCAACATTTGAGCACAAAAAATTTGATATTGATAACGGTATATCACGACTGGACTTTGTTCCAATGCAAGTATCGTATCATTAGTTGTTGTATGTACCTCATGCTGCTTGTATCCTTCCTCCAAACGTATATAAGATGTATGTACCATAAGCCAAAGCCATAGCCAGAAACCAAAAAACCAAATATGCCCGTAAAATGTATCCAAAAATGTTCCAAACAATCATAAATATCGTTATATCGTAACAAGTGTATATCGTGCGTCTTCCCCTTTTTTATCGTTCAATCAGAACGGCTTCTGTGCGTAGGTGATGTGCATCGGAAAGTATGCATGCACCGACGTGTCCATAATTGCCTTGCGCACATCCACCAAGAAGATCTCGATCTGGGTCGGCGTCCACCCCAGACCGTCGGCCGTTTGGCCCAGCGGCCGGTGTGACCATCCGCGCAGGCCTTCTAGGAGTGCTTGCCGCAACAATAAACCACACCGCCGCATCTCTTTTTGTTGCGGCCAGTTGCCCAAAGGACACTTGTGCCGCACCGTGCGGATGCCTGTGAACCCGGCGGCCGCCAGCTCATTCGTCAGGATTGTGTCCATCCGCTGCGGGTCGCCCGGGTCCGCCATCGCCTCGTCAAAGAGGTCGCCGCCGGCCAGGCGTTTTGAAGATCGCAGACCCATGCCGACATAGTGAGCAAAGTCGCGGAGGGCGTTGGGGGCGATGTGGGTGGTGGCAGGGTGCCGTCGTCGCAGCCCATCTGTGGCACGAGCTCTTGGAACTCGACGTACCCGCCCGGTTTGAGGTGGTGGAATGCCCGTCTCAACAAAGTCGGGCGGTCATCGACGGCCCAGAGGGAGAAGCGCATGTGCACAAGGTCAAAGGTGTTGGGTGGCAAGACCCACTCGTCTTCAAAGTCGTCGACGGTGAAACTGACATTGGGCGGCACGTAGGCGGGCTGAATGGGGGAGAGGTCGATGCCGCGAACGACAGTGCTGGGAAACTGTTCGGCGACTGTAGTCTTGTTAGCGGCGAGCACACGAGTGAGCGTGGCGAGCGAGGACACAAAGCCCACGAGTGAGCGCAGCGAGCGAGAAAATAATAAGTAAAAAAAACTCACGATCCATGGCCCAAATGCCCGTGCCGGTGCCGAGGTCGTAGACCATACCACCGGCTTTTAGCTTGGAGTCGACGGGCGAGTAGAAGAGCCGATTCTGCATCAGCAGTAGTGCCATGCTGTGTTTCATGTCGTCGCGGTTCTTTTCGGTCTCGTCGTTGGGCAACGCATACAGCTTGCTAGCACGTGCATTGTAAGAACCGATGCCCGCACTATTGGAGTTGGTCGGCGTCGTGGGCGGTGACCGTTGGAAGCCGTGGAACTGCAGGCCAGCCTCATAGACGTGGTCGGCGACGGCATCCGAGACGGAGGATGTGTAGTAGTTATCACCGGCAGCAGCAGCTGCTGCTGCAGCGGCAGCGGCTGCCGAAGCTGCAGCGTCTTCTTCGGGCGTGGCGGTGGCCGATGACGACGGGTGGCTGCCACCATAGTGGTCATAGTAGCCCTGGTTGTTGTTGCTGCCCTCGGCGGCATAGTAACCGCCGGTACCGGCGGACTCGTCATAGTCGTAGTAGTAGTCGCCGGCGGATGGGTCGTAGCCGGCGTAGAGTCCGTTGGCGTCCGGTCCGGAGGAGGAGGCTAAAGCGCCGTCGACTGCCGATCCGTCACCGGCCGTCCGCACCTTCTTTCGTGGATTGCTGCTGTTGCTGCTGCCATTGCTGTTGCTGCCACTGTGCCGTGAAGAAGATGAGGACGGATGACCGCCGGAGCGGTGCCGACTGCTGCTTCCACTGGCGCCATGGTGACGGTGTCGACTGCTGCTGCTAGCCGATGGTGGAGAGAAGAACCCCATGGTGCGTATGGGTAGAGGTGAGGGGTGCGTGTGTGTAGTTTGTTGGTGTAACAGACGTATGTTGAGGGACGTAGATGTTGTTATTTGTGAGAGTTGGGCTAGGCAGTGGCTGATTTTGATATTGAAGAAACGAGAGGTCGTTTCATTTGCAATATCAAGAATGTGTTGGCTGGTGGTGATTGGTGCGTCCAATTGTGTATGGTCAACAAAGAATAGAAAAGCTGGGCAGTAGGCAGCTAGTTCAAGGGCAAAGGAGGAAGCCTGTTGGTAAACAAAGGAAGTGAGAAGTAGTGATGCCAACGAGAGTTGAGGAGGGGAGAGACAAGGAGGGACAGCAAGAACGTTGGGGAAGAAAAGAAGAAAAAGAAGAAAAAGAAGAAAGAAGGGAGAGAAGAGAGAGAGGACGTGCGAGGTGGGAGAGGGCAGGACGGACCCGAGGGTTTGGGAACAGTGGTGGTATATAAAAAGAAGCAACAGGAGGAGGAGGGGTGAGGGGAGGGGCATGGAGGTAGAAGAAATGGGAAAGAGGAAAAAGAGCGACCCAGAAAGAAAGGGGAAAGTAGAGAAACGAGGAAGAAACGAGAGACAAGACAACGGGAGAGGGAAGGAGGGACCCAAGAGGTCGGGTCCGTACCGTGACAAGCAGGAGCAAAGGAGGCACGTTCCCAGGGAATAAGAAAAAGAAGGAACGGCTACTTCCTAGTACCAGGAAGGAACGATCCCAGCAGAGAGGGATTGGACTGGACCGAGGGTGCGGGCCAGGCCCTGTCGCCTGTCTACTGAGTACTAAAAAAAGAGGGTCCAAAAAAACTAACAAAACCACCCGAGTGAAAAAGAGGCAATCAGCCGGAGGTGGGCTCGGTGGGCTGCAGTTTTGGCTGCAGCAGTTTGGGTCTTTGAGACAAACAAGTGCTCGACAAGTGTCGACTGCGTTTTGTTGGCGTGAAGCGCTTTCGCTATTTTCATGCACGGAGGAGTCCTTTTTTATGGAGACAATATGCGGCGCCAACGAGAAAGCAGGAAAGAAACAAACGAGAGACTTTGCATGTTTGTCCGACATTTTGCCTAGGGGGAATCTGGGAGTTCGAGCTGGACCCATCTGCTTGGGTCGGTGCTTGTTGCTTGTCCCAGCTGGCAGGTTCGCAGCTAGGATCAAAAGAGGAATTGAACGTCCGAGGGGACGGGCGAGGTAGCAAACAGATGGGCCCAGGGAAAAGGGTGGGAGGGGGGCTCGGGGAAAGGGTCGATCATCTCGGGAAGAGGAAGGAGGGCGAGGTGCAAAGAGGGGAGAAAGGACGCAAGGACGCAAGGGTTTGGCATTTGCCTGGTTTGACAGTTACCGCGGGATAAACGATGGGAATGATTGGGAAAATGTTTACGTCGTATTTCCTTAAATTATCTGGAAATGCCGAGAGCTGGTTCCATCCGTTTGAGACTCTCTTTTCTCCTGAGATTTTTATCTGGGACGCCTCTTCTTCGGCGTCACTTTACACAGTACATCCTGACCGCCTCAACGAGTTGACAGGTCAACAAGGCAGCAAGACAGCAAAGCCTCAGACTTCAACGTCGACCCAGCTGGGCGGATGAGTCTTCTGCAGACTGGAGATCGGGTGGAGATAGGAAGACTAGTGGAAGCCAAAGAAACGAGATTAAAGGGAGCTGTGAGAAAAGAAGAAAGAGGAAAAAATGACAGAAGACAGCAAAAAAAGGGTAAGCGCAGAGTTGTGTCCCCATATTTGATGTGCTGTCCCGACAGACTGGGTCCTCAAAACGCACACAGGCGTCCACAACAGCCTCGTTTTCTGTTTTCTGTCTTGTGTTTCGTCCTGTCCTTTCTGGCATGATTTTATTTGTTTTTGTGTACCCAAGTTGTCATGCAGGGTGGGGGGGAGAGAGAAAAAAAAAAGGCGGTGGCTGAATGTGAATGTGCTGGGAGCGGATGTGGTTGTGCAGAACATTTATGGAAAGCGAGGTGGACGAGAGGAGGGCATACTCACAGCATAGAGCCTCTAGACGAGAGCAAGACTTTGATCAGATGTTCTCAACGGAAGAGGGCCAGGAGAGTGAAAACCATAGAATGATACGATGTTGATACGATCACAATGAGGTACCATTTACCGTTTGTTGTTCAGTGTCTCTTTTCCTCAACTTTTTGTCTTTGTTTTTTCTCGTTTCTTCTTCTCTTTTCTCGTTTTTTTTTTTTGTTTTCCCATACGGCCCAGCACCACGTTTCTGGGAAATTCCCCGAGAGGTCGGCCGGTAATTGTCACCAGAGAAGTGCACCACACGGGACACACACAAAAAAGACGGAAAAACCGCGGACAAAAAAATGAGAAGGATGACAAGAAGGGTGAAAAAATAATTAGATAAAAGGAGAACGGGCCAGAAGAGGAAAAGAGTGACAGTCCGGGCGAAAGAGGGGTGGCCAGCGAGGAGGGGATCGATCCACAGCGGGTTGTGGTTCTCTCTCAACGGAGTACGTTGCTTCCCAAGGAGGCGAAAACACGGGAAAAGAGACGAGTCAGAAAACGGCATCCGGCCGAGAAGGTCTCCATTTGAAAAGGGAACACGGAAAGAAATGAAGAAAGACGAAAGAAAGAAGAAGGAAAAGAAGCGGTGACGAAAGGCGACAGAAATTGCCTCGAAGAAGAAAACAAAAGGCGAAAGAATCCGCCGAAAACAAAATTGCATTTTTACGGGGCCCATTGGAAGTGGCAGTGAGAGGAAAAAAGGGCCAGGCCCAGGCTGTTGGGTCATTTACTCTTGGTGATCTACGAAACAGGGGTCAGTCGTTGGACAGAGGGACAGAGTACGACGTCGGCTATCAGAAACGAAAGAGAGAGAGAAAAAGAAAGAAAGAAAAAGAAAGAAAAAAACCGGGATAAAGACCGCAGACGAGAAAATGAAAAGAGAGACAAAACCAAAGACGGGAAGACATAACGTTGACAAAAAAGAACCGGGTATAATATCCAAAGACATTATTCTCAACAGTGAGAAACAAAAAAAGACAGCACTGATCATGAGCGGAGGATCTGGTCTAGACAGCTCTGGTAAAAAGACCCTTAACCTAAACGCCAATAGACCCAAATCCCGAGAGAATGGGTGGACGGTGGACCCGAGACTCTGGTTTGGCACAAGTTACCAATATTACCAACAAGTGAAATAAAAGGACCAGACATGTGCGTTGATGTATTGATGCGCTTATACGCAATCGGAGACAAAGACAACAAACCTCTGCAGTGACAAATGGGAGGAGGGGAAGAGCCAGACAAAATGGAAAACAAGGCGAGCAGAAAGTGGAAAAGCCGACTTTCGGGTGTCAGAGTATGCAGGTATGCAGGTATGCAGGCTGTTCACCAGTCACGTCCAGTGTGCCCACTCGGGTGGGAAGCGGGCTCCGTCGTCCGTCGTCCGGGGTCGGACAAGTTGGGGGCCGTCAGTCAAGGAGAAACATGCACAGTACTCCTTATGCACGAGAGAAAGAGTGGCCTCGCTTCTCCTTGCTTGCGGTCACTGCTGGCTTCCCCTCTTTTTACCTTTGGAGTTTGCGCACAGGGTGGCCGCCACCAGGTCTTATTGTTGTGGGCGCCTCAGACACACCATCAATTTTTGCTGTTCTCTCTCCCCAAAAACTGCAGCATGCAGCTCAGCTGCAGGACGCGCCAATTTCGACAGCCCGGACAGCATGTGCTCTTGGTATTGTGTCTTTCTCTCTCTTCGTCTTTCGACTTTCTTTTCCTTTTCCCTTTGCAGTTTCTTCATATGCAATACGACGTGACCCTTGCACTTTCTCTCATCGTTTCCGTCAACGAAACAGGGATCGACGGGCGGCTGCGACTGGTGAGTGGGTGAGGACTGCAGAAGGCCAGCCAAAAATAAGAAGGAAAAGAAAAAAGGAAATAAAAAGAAGGAGGAGACGGACCCGAAGCTCCTTCCGGACGAGATGGAGCGCCTCTGGTTGAGCAAAAGCGAGCAAACAAGAGCAAAAAAACAACAAAAACAGCAAAAACAGTTAGAAAGAACAGAATAGAAACCAGACTAAACCCATGTTCGCAGACAAAAAAAAAATGTACGCAGCTGCATGCCGCTAATGCCGGAGAGGGAGCCACCAGGACAGGCCTTTGGGATGGGAGAGGATAGTGTTTATGTCGAATGCGACCTGAAGAACCAGATCCCGCCCCAAGCGACAGGCATTTTCCTTTCGCCGAGAGCTGATGATCCCAGAGGAATGGTCTTGTTTCCTGTTGTCTTTATGGAGCACGTATTATCGACTGGATTCTTCCTTTCCTCTTTTCCGGCACGTCTGGTCCTGCTGTGCCGTTCCCTTCTGCTGGTAACGTTTCCACTTTTTTTTCTATGCGGTTGATACAGCTTGCTAGGACCCCTTCTTTTCTGTGTGTTGTTCTGCAATGACTGCAGTCTGCAGTTTCTGCTGTTCAAGGTCCAAGGCGGGAAAAGAGGATGCATGTGAGACATGGCCACACGCAGGAAAGGAGAGGGGTACAGAAAGACGGCCGAGACGAGAAAAGCTGGGACAGATTGTGTAGAGAAGGAACAAAAATAGATGGAGAAGAGGGAAAAGAGGTAAAAGGAGAAGGAAGAGAAAAACAAAAGAGCGGGAAAAAAGCACACAAGTCTCAGCTGCATAGGCCCGAGATCTCAGATACGAGTTTCTGAATAGGGAAACGAGCTGCAGGAGGGGAGGAGAAGGAGAGAGAAGAGGTTCGGGACGAGGGGCGCCACAGAAAGAAGAAGAAGAAAAAGAAATGAAAAAAAGGAACGATGCCGAGAATCTATGATGCGGTTGATGAAGACACCGGACATGAGAAAGCACCGCTACCGGTCGCACAGGAAGAGCACACGTTGTTTTTTTAATAATGAATGCCGTCATCAAAGACAGTGTATCCTACCAAATATTTCTGTGATGGAGGAGGGATCGGTGTGCTCGGCGAGCAGCAGGTAGCCATTCTGGCATCACGATAGCGCCGAGGCGACGAATGAGGTCGTCCATGGAGAGAAAATGCAGTTCCAGCCTTTTTTGTGCTTTTGTGCACGCGGACAACTTTCATGGACTATCCTGCATGCGCAAAACCACGACGTGTGATGTGTGCTGTGCACTGTGTGATTGGGAAGAACGTGGCTGCAGTTCAGCCCCAACTGCTTAAAGTTTACTTCGTACATATCGTAGAAAGGCTGCTCCAGAAGCATCCATTCACCACGCCACAAAAGTAGTGACATGAAGCAGACAGAATGCAGAAAACGGACGGTATGCCGGGACAGCGGTCAGGGAAGATGTTCTTTGACGAGCAGGTTTTCTGTTGCACGACGAGGCGAGGTGCAAGCCGGCCCACCCGGGAGTCTGGTTGAGGCTGGGGAAGATACAAACGAGGAGGCAGTCCATGGGGAAACACAACATGAGGTGCAGGGGTGCCACGATCTTGTGCGTATGGCCCCATTTGTGCATTTGCAGTTACGGTGCACAATAGGCAAGCCAAAGCTGAGAATGAAGGCAGAGACACCTCGGTTGTCATGAAGGAGAGATTGAAATGAATCAAACGAGAGGATATGCAGCCTATTCGTGCTTGTGACGTTGTGTTTCCCCAGGAAGAAACGACCTTGTATTGTAGTTCTGTGTGCTTCAATAAAATGTTTGATAAAATGATCCGAACGGAAGCTATCCGCCTTCACAGTCGATTTACTTTCTCCCAAGACCACGACCGACTAATGCAGCCGTCCCGCAAAGCGCAGCTTCAGCCGCGCTTCCGACACGCGGAAGCAGTCCGGGAACCACTTCCGTAGAGCCGCGTCCTCTTCCTGTTGCTTTGCTTCATCACTTAACCCCTTGGCCAGTATCATGCATGCCAGTGCCTGTCCACAACGGCCACGAGTAGGCCATGCCGTGGCCCTGAAAGGCACAACATAACCAAAGGCTGCTGTTGTCTCCTGACGCAGCTGTCGACGGCATCTCGTCCACCAGCGGATACCCATCCGGCGTGTACCCCATAATGCCCGTCCACTCCTTGCGGATACGTCCGTCTGGATGGTCATTACCCCAGCTGTGACCACCACCGCCGCTTGCCGTGCTGCCGCGACCAAAGTACCGCACGGTCGTCTCTCGCAAGTAAGCCGACACCGCCGGGTTCAGTGTCGTATCGTCCGTCGTGCCATACTCGCAGAGGCCGCCCGTGCCTGCTCCTCCAGTTTCGGTTGTGTCGGCAAACTTCAGGCCGCCGCCAATGACAATGTCGCCGGCACACGTCGACCCCGGCGGCCGCGAGATCATGTACTCGTAGCCGCCGTCGTAAATAAAACTGTAGGTCGTCCGTAGACCACCGCTGTCGCTACTGCTTGTCACTGGTGGCATCCTGCTGCCCGGCCGGTGCATCGTAATCTGTCCCCGTAGAGGGACCACCACGCCCTGTAGAGAAGGCAGGAGGTGTGCGGTGTAGCCGTTCGTGGCCAGCACGACGTGCCGGGCCGAGACCACACCGCGGTCGGTCGTCACATCCCAGCGACAGTCTCCATTCTTCGTAATAGCCAACACCGGCGTGTTCGTCTGCAGGTTGAGCCCCTTGGCGAGACACCGCTTGAGAATCCCACGGTAAACTTGTAGGCCGACACGCTTCCGGCCGGGTACCGTACAACACCGCAGATCGGTGTCACCTTGCCGGTAGCCTCGTCGAAATCATCGCTGCATGGGAATTGTGCGAGTGCCTCTTCCCGAGAGTACAGCGTGTACTCCGCCACCGGGTCGCCCTCGGGCATGGCCACCTTCATCGCGGCCACGGCGTCTTGTGCCGCCAGCCACTGTGCCGGGTCGTACACAACATCGAGCGTATCGCACGGGTTGGAGTCGCAGTCAATTTTCTCCGTGTCCTCGCTGCGCTCGCTTTCCTTCTCCTCTCTGCGCTCGCCTTCCTTCTCCTCGCTACGCTCGTTGTCGCCGCTTCGCTCGGTCGGCAGAGTCCCCGCCAGCTGGTGCACCCCTCTTATGGCAGCCAGCTCCAGCCGGGCCATCTGCACTGCTTCCTCCACTCCTAGGGCTGCGACATGGTCCTGGAACGACCGGTACGACGCCGCCTTGGTGTGTCCGCCATTGCGGCCCGTCGCGCCGGAGCTGCATTGGCGTGCTTCGAGCATCAGCAGCGACAGCGTTGGCGACAGTGCTGGCGACTGTGCTGGCGACAGTTTTTGTAAGTGGTAAGCAATGGACGCCCCCGTGATGCCGCTGCCGACAATCACGACGTCGGCCAACGCCGGCAGCTCCGGTGTCGACCGCAGATCAGCCACAGCGGCATCGGGCGGGTCTTGCCAAAAGGGCACAGTCGGATGTGCACGCGGCAGCGTCACAGGGATAGAGGCGCGTTCGTCCATATTGGCGTTGGGTGCGTGGCTGGTAATCAACTGCACTCGCCGGCTCTTGATATGAATTGTGTAGTTGTTCTCTTGTGTTGATGTTGTTGGCCTCCTCCGTTGATCGACCGTTATCAAGAGCTCTTATCAGCGTACGAGTTCCCCTCTCTCGACCGATGCTTCTCCAAACCAAGTCCGAAGCCAGCCAACAGACACCAAACCTCGATAACACTAAATTAGCGATTGGCTCGCATTCAGGTGGCACAACATGCGCACATGCTTGATGACGAGGACAACATTTTGATAAACTTTCTAGCTTTTTGTAAGAAATTCGCCTTACAGCATTGGGTATGCCTTGTATGTTCTACTTCATTTTTTATTTTATTTCGTCTGAGTTTCATTACTCGGTTAGCCCTTTGCTCACGGTCTTTTTTTATTTTATCTTTTTGTCAGAAAAAAAAAAAACATAGTTTGAGTGATTTTGTAATGTTTTTTATCTTTAGGAACAATATAAATCAAGACTGTAAAAGAGACAGAAGGTATCTAACCGGCGTGAAATTCAAGATCTCGATTAAAAACAAGGTCAAGTCGCCTTTCTCATTATTAGTCACAAATAAATAGTCATATCCTTCTAAAATTGTGTCTCGTGGCCACCGCAAGGTCAACACCAGAAACAATTATCACCTATCATCACGGCCTCGAGGCCGTTCATCTTCAGATTCAGCCTCATTTCACGAGGCCTCGACCATTTCTTAAGCCTTATCGCTCACATGCGGGGCATGTGACCATGTTGTTCAAAAGACTTCTTTGGTTCAAGCCGATAAAGAAAAAGATACTTCACATGGCGATGCACAAAGGGGGTGTACGATTAAGAAGACGAGGCTTTCTGGACAATCGCCAAGTATTTCTCACGAAAATCTACCTGCCGAAAATCATTCAAATCAACCTTTGAAAAGGCCCGGGTAGCACAGTGGTAGCTGCGCCTGCCTAGTAAGCAGGAGGTCCGCGGTTCGATCCCGCGTCTGGGCAAATTCGAGAATTATTTTTTTTTTGTTCTTTTGACATTTGACATTTTGACATTTTATATTTTATATTTTTATACTGCATCTTATTCTTTTCACGGCCGATGCCATCGTAGACAAAAAGCGTGGTTGAAGATAATATGACTGAAGTACGACTATGGTTGTGAGTAAACAAAGGATCTGTGAGATGGTGAACGGAATGATTTTTGAGGAGGCGAGTAGACCCGTATCGTAGGAATCCAGTCACATGCCAAATAGACGTTCACAAAGGCGCTTTTTACGTGTAAGGGCTCACATTGTTTGAGAAGGCTAAAGGATGAAGGAGGCAGCCATGTAGTGACCTCTTGAAGGGCTGCCATCGCGATCCAATCGATTCTTAGATACCGATTCTCAGCCTCAGACTGGCCACTCCTTGGCTCACTACCACAAACCACAAGACCCGCGCTGCTGGTACGGTGATAGCCAACGGCAGCATCGTATCCCACCGTATCAGCCTTTTCGTCCCCTTCTTGATCCTTTTTTATTACAAGCTGCGACTGCTGCCTACGCGGAGACCGGAAGTGATTCTAGGCCTGGCCTTGCAAAGTTACGGGAAATCAGGACGTGCTGCGTGCGTGAACTTTCACTGGAGCTCGCAGTGGATGAGTTCACGGCCTGGAAGGGCGTAGGAGGGCGTAGGACTCGTTGTGATAGGAAGAATACAACCAGAGGATTTAGTGTTGTGGCCTGGCCTTGTGGCTTGCGTCTGTGATTATTTGCCTCCTATTTACATTCACAGTGTTACAGGGTACAGGCTCTGCGACGACAATACGAGTACAAGTAGCTTGGAATAGGGGAAAGACGGAAGTAGGCCAAGAACAAAAAGAAAAAGAAGATGAAGAAGGGGGTGGCAAATTTGAACGTTGGGAAAAATAGCTCGTCCACTACCGGCACGGAGCGAGTCTTTCGTGTTAGTGCAAATCATCAAGACGACGAAACATCCATCGTGGGAACAAGAAATGGAGGAAGACGAGAAAAACGGAGTAAATAGGCCAAAAGTTGATGATACAAATAGGAAGAGTGGCGAGTGACTCATTTACTCTTCGAAGGAGGAAAACAGGCAATACAGCGAGCGAAAAAAAGTACAGAGAAAACGAATGAAAAGGACCACAGAAAGGTTGCACGAATCATAATCAGTACTAACAAATTATGGTCAAATCAACATTTATTGTGTGTGTGAAATGTGAAAACTCCCTTTTCTGACTTACAGCCACGCCAGGCATAATTGCCAGACTCGACCTTTTGAGTGGTGCCTTACCGCCCAATGAGACGATGAAGAAAAGAAGAGAAAAAGATACTTCTGAGTAGAAGGGGGGTGTAACTTGGACAGATGCCAAATAACCTTGAGATGTATCTTTTTGAGAGTGACGTCTGAAAGAATGACAACAAAAACGGGCGGTGCTTCAAGTAAAACAAGAAAAAGAAAGAAAGAAAGAAAAAATGTCGGTCAAGCGCGCAACTCGATGCACGATTTGTCAATAAAAAAAGAATTCCACCGCCCGCAGTGGAAGCCCGCAGAAGGACGGCAGCCGAATGCAGTAGTTTCCTGTGAAAACCTAGTTGTTTATGCAGACTTACAAGACGTTGCGCTCTGGTTGGCGGGAGCGGCCGAAAGGTTGGCGGAACGGTTGACAAAAGGGGAAATCTTGATGACTGACAAACTTATGTCGTACTTGCTCTTACAAGAGCGACGCATGTCGTTGCAGCCCAACGATCACGTGGAGTCAAAACACAGCCACAACCCAACGGCCTGGAACCTCTGAAACTGGCCGGACCTCGCCGTGTAAGTCGAGTCACACCCCATTGCCGGGTTGCTGGCATCCTCGAGTCTTCAGCGAAAACGGTCAACATTACAAACAAAAGAGAATAAAAAGAAAACAGGAAATATTCTGGAGCAGCGTACACGTTTCTCCAAAAGGGGCAGTGCTTGCTATTTTTTTCTTCGAGATAGTAGACTGCGCCGCACCTGGTGATGACATCGACAAAATTAAGACTGTTGTGTTTGGTCGTTTCTTTTCGAAAGAATGCCAACAAGGACGCTTTCTTGACGTTGCTTGACACAATTCGCCGTCGTATTGTAAGAGGCAGCCCACAGGTTCAAGATATTTTTATGTCTGCCGCTGCCCTATTTTGTGGACCAAAGGGACAGCACATCAACGTGGAAGGGCGTACAAGTATTACTTGCCTCGAGCAGGAAGCTTGGGTTTCAACAGAAGCAATAAAGAACGTTCTTTCTACCATTATAGGACCGATGACGGAGCAAGAGCAGCTCTTCAGTGTACGAAAGAAATGTAAAAAGCCCCACGGCGGGGTTGAAGTCAAAAGCAAAGATGCGGTATGATGGAACAAGAGGGGTAGCTGTTGATGTGGTCGAAGTTCAATGACCATGATAGACGGCCCATGATCCCGTAGAGTGGGTTGTGAGGAGAAGTAGAAGTATCTTTTTTTGTCTATTATTCCCATCGTGACAGCATGGCAGCATGCAAGGGCGGATGTAAAGACATGAAGTCGCAGCAGCAATGGAGGTGTTTGGGCAGCAGCAGACAGTCTTGACAATAAAGATCATGGTCCGAAATACGACAAGAACTGAAAACTCGAGGCGCACCCGGCTGTCCCACGGTCTAATGGATATTGTTCTTCCCACTTGCGTATGTGTAGTGTACGCCTGCAAATGCGATGCACAGAGATGGGTCAAGTGCCAGCTGGTGCAGTGCAATGCGACAATGGGAGGCGACTGCCAGAGGTGGTAAAAGTAGTAGAAAAACTACAGCAAAGAAGGCGAGATTCGGCCGAGTAAGTATTTGAAGAGAGGTGCAGTGCAGTGCACGCACACGCACTGACGATGCATTGGCCGATGCTCGTATGCAAGGAGCCGTCTGCAACGATGGTGATGGCTGGACAGGTACACGGCATACACTAGTTAAAAACTGTTTTGATATCAAGACATCCCGAGTAGGTGTGGCGTACCTGAATGATATCATGGGAGGAGTGTTGAAGCAAATTCAGCAAACAATGGACGGACAACGCATCCTGCCTGTCGTCTTTTTATGATGATATCAAGCACCTTTGCTTATCTTGCTATTTTACTCGTTCCTGATAGAGAGCATCCAGTCTGAAATTGTGTCATTGCGACTTCATCTCGTGTCCTTGATAACGAATTATGAATAGCAAAGCAGCGGTTCTTGAACATGTCCTGATTCCCATCTACGCCCAATGTGGATCTGTCTTGTTCCGATGGTAGGAGACATCTGACGTTTCTCGGTCTGGACCACGATCTTTTCTTGTCGTAACAACATCTTGTGCCCGCCCCGTCTACACACCTCTTGAAAATATGGACGTTTCACATATTGCCTCTACTTGCAAACCACTACATGTTGCATACCCTTTTCGGAAGATGCAGCCCGGACCCTTGGCCCCGTCTCCGTGATCCCCAATTTCTATGAACAACGCATGATGCAGAGTATCTGCAAAAAAATAAAACCATTACGACCAAGGCACGACGACATGAAGAAAGAGGGGGCATTCTGAAGCTTGGACAAAGCTACCCCTCCGGCTACCGGAGTGCAACACTGGCACGATTAAATCAAAACAAACGTCGAAAAATTCCAAAGTGTCGGTGAAGGTTACGGAGCGATGGAGACTAGCATGCAAGAGGGGATGTTGATCTCCGGGCGGCAGGAGGATGCGGAAGCATAAGCGACAGCATAAACTCGTATCAAGGGGCGTGTAAGTTGGAACGTTCCCTACAAAGTATTTCTTTTATGTCTTGATGTTGACCGTTTTGAACGGCCTGGCCTCCACCGGCATCCATGTATGTTTGCTTCCGGGTCTTGGTTCTTGGTCTTTGGTCGCGGCCTAGGGTCTCGCCTGTTGGCCAGATACTGTTGTCATTCTGTGGCCCAACCAACGATGTCCGTCCAGATGGCCATGGCCGTCGGCCGCGGCCAAGCGTAGAAGAAGCTCAGCAAAAACGAAAAGATAAGTAACAAGAAGGCCCCCGTTGAGGGCCAACTTGCGATTGCGACTTTAACCCCTCCCGTTTTGGACGCGGTGAGGGAGAAGAAAAACAAAACATGAAAACCTTTTACACGACCGAAAACGGCCATGCATTTGTTGTTCATCCAGCACCAACCGACATTCGACACCGTAGGATAAAACTTGACCCTAGGTCAGCCCAAAAGGTAAAAAAAAAAGGTAGGGGTGTGTGCATGTCACACACACACACAACATGTGCACTGCAGGAGAGACGCTCAACTGTTTTTGTTGGCTGTCGTTTTAACGTCCTGCATGCATTGTCTTCACTCGTGTGTGTGGACACCGCCATTGCATTTCACATCGTCGTCGAACAAGGCCTTGCAGAGCGGGTCTTTCTCATTATCTACGCAGTACACCGTTACGCCCATCGTGCAGGCAGACAGAAGGGCACACGAGCAGCAACAGCAGCAGCAAGAGCAGCAGCAGGAGGAGGAGGAGGAGCAGCGGGACCACAGACAACAACGCTAGTCATGTTTGGCCGAATAACAACAAACAACAAAGCATGTCCAGCAAGTCCAAGTTTGCAGTAGCTTGCGGTGGGCAGGCGGGTCCGGGTGGTCCTCGTCGTGCATACGGCGTAGCGGTCGTCACGCCTGTTGCGAACAGCGCAGACTGCTTGCTGGAGGGCAGTTTTGTTTTCATTCTTTTCATTTCGGGAGGGAGCGGTGTCGTTTTTGCAGGGATAGGAGACGGCTATCCGCCCGTTGATATTTTTTTTTTTTGTTCTGATGCTGCAATGCGACGCTGTTCATGTGCGGTGAAGCTTCACGATGGGTCTGTTTTCTGTTTTCTTGTTTCCCAATAATGAGTTTATCCTCAATAACAGTTGCTTTCGACAGAAGGCAATGCCGGTGACTCCTCTCTCACATGTGTTTTGTCAAACATAAAGACGCACAGTACACCGGAAGGACGAAGCGCACAACACCAAAAAAACGTGGGAAATGATACAGTAAAAAACAAAATATCAAATTTACCGACAAGGATTCAAGGTCCCAAAAGGCGACACATGAAATTTCCAGGCGTGGATTAGCGTAGGATGGGCTGAAAAGGAAGGGGGAGAAGAAAGCCTGGGTTTGCGGACAGGGTGTAGTTTACAGCATGCATGAGACGAAGAGGATGGGAAGAGAAACGACAGAAAAAAAAAGGTGTGGGTGGTGAGAACTTTCTGCGGTTGCGGTTCGCTGTTCGCTGTCATCTTTTTTTTTGTCTTTTCATGTATGGCTACCCAATCGGGGGGTTGACCGTATTTTCTGTGTTGTTGTTGGTCAACCGCAGAGACGTACGCGGTGAGCAGCAAACACATTGCTCTCTCTCATTTACACCCATGACATAACAGATTGGACATCAACGCAGGACGCAGGACGCCAGTGATGAACGACAGGAAAGAAAAAGACACGCGGAAGACGGATGAGAGCCGGCGCAGAGGCTGTCGCAAGGACAAATGTACTGTGCAGAGCCGCGGTTTTGTTTTTAGGGCACAGACAGGGCTGTTTTTTACATGACTTGTGAGTCAAACGTTTGGAAAGAAGAAAGTGAAAAACGGAACGAAAAGAAGCAACAAAACTCTTCGATAGTGACGTTTTCTCTCTTTCTGTCCCCCTATTCGACGACACCCTCTTCTTCTTTTCCAATTTGAATCTATTCAACAGACTACACCGCTTTGAGAAAGAGACAGACAGCCCGAAGAAAAGGAAGAAAGAAAGAGAAGAAACAAAAAAAAGTGACGACGGTGCGCACAAAATAAAAACAAGGACCAACCGTGTGTGTGTGTGCTTGTGTGTGACAGGGGTACGTGATGATAAAATAAGGGGGTGTGGGAATTTGTGGCAAATTTTTCTTCTTCTCTCCTGTTGTTTGGGATTGGGATTTGTTTTGCGCAAGGGATCCGAACAATACGCAGCGCAAAAAGGAACAGACAAAGAAAAGGAGGCACAAAGTTTTGAAAAGCAAATCAAGAGAAGCCACAGCCATGCCGTACTTCACTCCTTCACACCGCTAGAGCGGGAAACGTAAGAAGAGAGGACGAGGCGCAAAAGAAAATGACAAAACAAATGGTCAAGAAGGTCGCGACGAGAAAGAAAAAAAGTTTGCGACAGGCAGCGCAAACACGGATACGGCCATGATTCACTCGGTTCGGCTGAACAATAGCCAAAACCCCTGGACAATTTTTTGTGTGTCCCTTGTCCGCTGTAATATTTTTCTTTAGCTGTCTGTTATTATTTACTCCTTTGTTGCTCGTCCTCTTTTCTGCGCCCTTTCTCTGTGTATTTTTGTTCCTTGGTACGTGCACGTAAAGTGCAATATCAACATTAGCCAGGGGCCAGCCAGGGCCAACAAGGGCCAAGGCCAGGCTGCCCTTGCCCATAGTCCGCACGGAGTATCTTTTTCTTCTCTTTCTTTTCCCTTCTTCTGTTGGCCCCTGCTGTTGTGCCGGGCGTAAATAATAACAGACACAAAAACAGAAGCGAAAGGTTTGCAGACAAGGTAAGGGACATAAAAAGGACAGGGAAAACAATCCCTTTTGTGAGGCCAACTGAATTTCGTTGGGATAACGTTTTTAGGAGTTTGGGCCCGTGTTTACATATACTTGGCCGATGACTGTTGTTTTGTATTTTGTGTCCCGTACCGAGCAGGCCAGGGCAAAAATAGGACGCAGCACTCATACCCGTGTACGAATATCTCGTACCGCGTTTCTGGGGTCTCATGTGTCTCTTATTTCTCGGTGGAAGGGCGCAGGCGCAACAAGGGAAGGGCGAACAAGCCAGGGGGGGGGGGGCACTTTCTCGGCGCAATTCCGTTCCTTGGTATTTGGTATTTGAGTGTTGTGGCATTTTTATTTGAATGAGTTTCCTTCTTTTACGTCGCTCTCTCTCTCATTTTCTTCGCCAGAATGAAGGGGTATATCGTGACTGTGAGCAGTATCAACGATAATTCAAATCGCGAGTATGACTCTTCTTCGAAGCTTTTCTCTTTCTTTTCCTCGATTTGTCTCTTTTCTTTTCTGCCGCTTCGTCTAAATATTATCCTTCCATTTTACGACGCATCTTTTATTTTATTTTCCCCTTCCTCCCTCGTAACATCCCTGCCAGGCCACTGCGCTGGGATCCCGAGGGTCCCGCTTGTTCCATTTTCCATTCCTTTTCCATTTCCCATTTTTCTCTCTTCGTCCTTCTTTTCACTTGCCTTTTCTCTCTCGCTATTTAATCCGGCTCCACTATGGGCGCTAGTCTAGGGGGCTCGCCCGTAGGGGTGTGTGGCAGTCAAGACATTGCGCTAATCAACAATAGGGAAAGCAGGTTGAGTGAAAAGGGAAAAGGGAGAGAACGATTGAGAGAACAAAAAAATCAAAATAGGGGGCACAAATTGTGCTACATAAAAGACAGCAAAATACCCCGTACGATAGACGAAGAGAAGGCTCTGAGAAAGATACTTTCTTCTTGAGGTGGATCCTGTGTCTGTTTGCTGAAAACTACACGCCCCTTCGACAAAATGTACCTTTTGGCTCACCGTGTTGCGTTTCTTTTATTTCTTCTTTCTGTGTTTCTTTCCTTCCTTTTGCAAGCAGACTATTCCGATCGTCTTTCGTGCTTGGACACGGCTTGTGTCGAGCCTTATATTTCGAGACTCACCGACACTTTGGGTGAGCGTCGATCTAGTCAGAGACAAGAACGCGTGCCAGTGTTGAGGGAAGAGATGCCACAAATAAAAAAGAAAACGGAGGCAGAGGCAAAACGGATGTCATGCTTAGAGAACAAGTACATTTCTCGGTGAGCAATGTATCTAACCCACTTAAAAAACGACGGACTGCCAGACTACGGAACACGGAAGACGGGACGGGGCCGCGAAAGGAGGACAAAGAAAAGAAGAAGAAAAAAAAGAAGAAGAAGAAAAAAGAAGAAGAAAAAAAAAGAAGAAGAAGAAAAAAAAGAGGAGACTATGGAAGCAACCAAAACGACGGGCGGGCAAATCACCACTGGAGAAAGACGCTGTCAAAACACGCTTCCCGCCTGCTTTCTACGAGGGAACCATTGCTTCTAGCGGAGAGGCTACTGTGTGCTCTTGAAGCGGGACTCTATTTGTATACTGCAGGGGCCAGGCCAGCTGAAAAAGATGGCGAGTTAGGGGACAAGGACCGAGATCGTTGGATGCCTCTTTTAGGAAGCTTCAGCGTTATTCGTCTTCAGTGCTTCTCGTTTGCTTTTCACTGAGTATTTTGCTTTTTGCTTTTTGCGAGTGTCACAACACTATTACCGTTTGCCACTGCCGAGCAGAAGCAAGAACAAAAAGCAAACGGACACTTTGGCGGGCTCTGATAGGACGCGACGGGAAGACGAAAGATGCGCGTGCTGGTCGTGTCTTGAAAAACTGACATGACAGCCTGTCTGCAAAGCCCGTCAACCCCGAGCTAGCGCACCGAGAGTCCCTAATTCCAGATTGTCTCTGCAGGTTATCTCGAATATCATATATCATGCAGACAGCGCGGCACTCTGCTTCTGCTTCTGTTTGCATCGTGTTCTTTTCCTCTATCTCACTTCTCTTTTCAGTTGACCGTCCCCTTCCACTCCATGTGCATGCAGGTTACACTGGGGAGAGAGAGAAAGAAAAAAAAGAAGAAAAAAAAAAGGAAACGAGCCCGTTGGTCAACCAAAGGAAGACGAGCCGCTTTGAGAATTTCTTTCCATTTCCATACATCCTCATCCACTTGTGCCGTGTGCAACGACGGTTGAGTTGCAACAAGGGGTTGGTAATCACCATGAGTACGGAATGATACAGTAAAGAGGAGGCTGAACCACTGCAACACGATGCAACTTGCCTGACTGATCGTCTTCTCTCGTGACACCATCTCACCGTATCGTTTTTGTCCTCACCATAGTATCTTGTGTTACCCTCTCAATGTGGCGCCTTGTGTCTTGCTCGTGTCTCTCATATGTCTCTTGTGCGCCGTTCGTTTGCCACCACTTCCTATATTCTGTGGCCTTTGTCTTACACTCGAAAAGCAGGAGGCAGGGCCAGGCGAAGAGAAAAAATCAAGGTGAACAACTTGATTGGCGAGTACGAGTCAGTCAAGAACTTGCAAGTCGATGTTTGCTCATCATATTCCTTCTCTTCCTGTCTCTCTCTCTCTCTTGCCTCGCCACGGCGCAGGCCGTCAGAGTCCTTTTTACCCAGTGATCCCGTCCCTCGAGAGTGCTTGTTTGTTTGTAGCCTTCTCACGGTCTGGCCTGGCTAACCCCTGTACGTATAGTTGTTACCATCTTTCTCAAAAGAGACCGAGACATCCCTCCTGTCTTCTCTCTCTTTCTGTG
This sequence comes from Sporothrix variecibatus, assembly GCA_016097105.2. Lineage (NCBI taxonomy): Eukaryota > Fungi > Ascomycota > Sordariomycetes > Ophiostomatales > Ophiostomataceae > Sporothrix > Sporothrix variecibatus. Next base: position 2,565,064 of record JADMNI010000007.1, on the reverse strand, counting down.
CTCCGTTGTACCCGTCATCCGCCAGCCCGCCTCTTGTACTTTCTTACTTTCCGTCAATCAACATCACCAAATGTTTATTATTAGCTGACCTGTGTTTTTCTTTTCGCTATTTCTTCCCTTGCTTGTTCTTACTACGCCACCGTTGCTTATGGGCAAAGTGATACATAGCAAAGGTAAGCAAGGCATCTTCCTTCGCCGTTTGCTCTTTTGCGAGACCAACACATCTTATTCGGAGTCAAAGCTTGAGTCATGGTCCCTGCTGTCTTGTAGAGTCGCGGCGGTATTTTTCTTCTTCTTCTTTGGTCCGGGTCTGCGGTCCATGGAACGGGACTGTTCGGTTCATAAAAAGGTGAAGAGTTTTTCACACCGCGCCGTGTTTGTGTGTCTACCTGCCGTTTGCTTTCCTTACTCGCCTTTTTTAATTACTGCTCTTACTTGCCGCTGTTGCATCCCGTTTCTTCAACTCTTTCTGTTTTTGCTCACCTGGCCCGGAGACCGATAGATTAAATGACGGAGAAGATTGTAGTACATACACAAGAAAAAGTCTGCGTGACAGACGGCCTGTAAATAGACATATACACACCGGAAAACAAAAGACGGCAAAGGGCAGAAAGCCGTACAAAAAGGAAGGCCACACGCCGTTGTGAAAAGAGAAGGCGGCCTCATCTCGATGTGCAGAACGTCAGGCAGTTTGCGTCTTTTTTGTCTTCTTTTACCTGGTAAACAAGGCCGCAAAAGTGAGGCACAGCATGTTGCGTATGCAGGTCATTCCTCTGTCTCTCATTCACGGATGCTGCGCAGTATACAAAGTACGCGGCCGCTTTGGCAATATAAAAAAGATGGGATGGAAACAAAATGGAAACAAAATGGCTCAGCTGCTTCTTCCTGTTCTGGACATTCTGGACGTGTTGAGGTGTCGACTTCGGAGAAGGGTGCTTCCTCCGTACTTTGACCATGGAAATACTCCCATTTCGTTGCTTGCTATGTTCCCTTTCTCGCCTCCGTTATTTTTGGTTCACGAAAAAGAGAGGCAAAGTGCACTTTCTTTCTGTGGCTGGGAGAAACATTTGTTTGTTTTTTGTGCGTGACACTCCTCTGTGCGGCTCGTCAAAGTACAAGTGCACAGGCCCACCCACGATGGCGGCGGTGGGTGTACTCCGTATGTCTCGCCTCTTTCGTGTCATCTCCCCACAAAGTACTCTGTACAACATCAACGGTACCGCGTTCATCTCGACGGAGAACGGAGCAGATGATGAATCCGTGCACGCCTCCACGCCTCCTCCATGTCTTTGCTTTTTACCTTCTATCTTCCAGAACGGAAGAACCGGTTCCATGTCGTCGTTTCGCGAGAGGAAACATTTCGTAACTACGACGTTCACGCACAAAAGTGACCGAGAAGGCTGCCTGGTAAACGTTGTATTTGCTGCCTCACTCCACCATCATCAATGTGTTTCGTAAGTGCTGTTACCTGGACAGTCAGCGTCTTCTTTTAATTCACAGCCTCTCGTTCTTGTAAAATCGGAAATATTGAAGGTTACTTGATAGTAGGCAGCCAGTGACCACGGGTCATCCGTTGCAGTGAACGAACCAGGACAACAAAAAAAGGTCTCACACGACTCGTGTCTTGTCTCGAACGAATCTAAAGGTACTTTCCTTACAGAGTACAAGACCAAGACACCCTCTCCCAATCAAATGTTGGCGCCTGGCCCTTTTGGCCCTTAGAGCCTTCCTCTTGGCCGGGTAAAGTGAGAGAAGAAACGGGAAAGGCTGGGACGGAACACGGACAATTTTGCACGTCTCTCCTCTGCCTCTCTCATCACAAATAAATTGATTGGATAAGAGAAAGAGGGTGAGAACGAGAACAACAGAAAAAAAAGATGGGACGAGATGGGACGAGATTGCCTTGCAGGTTTTTACCCCGGACAAATTTACAGGTGCCCACGGTGCGCTCTCTCTCGCAAAAGTTCACCCAGCCTTCCGTCGCCCATCTTCCATGCTTTTCCCATGCTTGCCATGCCTCTTGTCTTCCTGTTTTTGGCAGTTCGTTTTCTCCTGCAGGTTGCGTTAGTGTACTCAGTATCCCCAAGAACGGACGCTGTAGCTACCCATCATTCATGGCATCCAGGTTCCATTCTGCGACCATGCTCTCCGCTTTTTAGCGCATATCGTGGCCCTTCCCCCCCTTCCCTTATGCCCATTTTGCCCGTTTTTTGCACTGGCGCACACACCTGGGGCTTCGATGGTCCCGAACGCCTCCACCATTGCTAGCGAACCACCCACCAGCCATGCGATTTTTGCACCTCTTTTTTTTCCCTGCCTTTAGGGCGGTCCTAGACTCTGGATCGCCTGGACTGGCCCTCATGGGCCCCCTTCTGCCCTCATGGGGATCCCTGCACCTGCATCAAAGCGAACATTAGGACTACGACCAAGAAAAAGATGAGAAGACAGAATTGAGGGGCAGCTTGTTCCCCAAAAGCGACAGTGCATAACGGCTATGACGTTGAGTACTCTTTCGCTTTTCCGCTTTGTCGCAATGCCGTCCACTTGACCCTTGATGACCCTCTCTTCGCGCTGCCTCTTTTTCTTTTCTCATTTCCAACATCGACAAGCCTTTGACAGCTGTCCCCCATGTCTGCGGATTTGCTTATGTTGCAACCCGCTTTATCTCTCTGGATCGTCAGATACGCAATCAAGTTTATTGCCGTTGATGCAGAAGGAGCATAAGAACGAAAGAAAAAGCCGCATGACTTTGGAAGTGCTTCGTAAAGTCTTGACATCTCCCCTCTTCGCTTCCCCTCTTGTCTTTTACCTCTTGTCGATTTTAGGCAAGGCTGGTACTCCGTACTTGGTGGAATACCACACTACATTGGCTTCAAACTCGTCATTGGTTTTGCTTTTTCTTTCTGCTGTTTTTCCAGTGGTCACGTTCTCCTTTTTGTGTCGCTTGGCTTCACGGGCCAGACCTGGGCCCAGACCCGTCCTGGTCTGGTAAAATTCAAAAGAGGAAGAGCCATGGAGGTTAGGACGGGGACCCCCGGCCTCCACTGAGAATGTGCGTCATGATCATGTGCGTGCGTTTCTTCACGGACAAGGGATAGCAGATCGAGAATGCAAGAGTCCCGGCGATAAGAAAGTATACTTGAAGCATACGTCGTATTATCACCAAAATGATTCAAGATGATGAACTATCACAAAATGGAGTGGCTGGTAAGATTTCGTGTTAAGTCTCATCGAAAAGGCCGCCATGGCATCTCGGCGTGTAAGTGCTCGCACAAGTGCCGCACTAAAAAGGTGCCCGTCGAATCAAAGACGGAAAGGGCGGGAGTGGGAGGCGAAAATAGTTGAAAAGACCGTGTATTGAAGGAAAAGCGATTGTCGATATTTGTGTCACTTCAGGTGCACACACTCGCACTTGCCCTCTTTACCCTTCCTTCCCTCCCTTCCGCGAGTGTGGTGTGTGTGTTTCGTCCGGAGTCACGTCTGGAACGGGAAGGAGCGAATGGCATCGAAGAAAGACAACTGCCCGGAAGCCCGGCGTCCAGTGTATCGGTGTCTGCTTTTAACGACTTTTTTGCGACTTTTGCCTGCGTTTTGTTGCATGTTTTGCCGCTGAGAGGGACGGGTGCCTGCTGGAAACAACGGCTGAAGTGGCCAAAAAGGCAGTTAAGGTGTGGCGAACATAACACAAGGGGGCACCGATGGGGGGCGTACTGATTCCCACTGCAGGGCCCTACCGATCCCAACGAATGCAAAGTGACGACGTCAGCACTGCCGCAGCCTCGGCCTATCCTTTTGGCCTGGCTTCCTGGGATTCACCTCGCGTGCATTGTCGACCAATCTCAGCCAATCTCCATTCACGCTCCCTCTTCCAGTCGAGCTATATTGCAAGATGATAGGCTCGTTCACGATGGCCCATTCATGGCGATATCTGGTATCGCACTCATGTGCATCGCCGTGCATCACGATCTGTTCTCTTGATGCGGAGTACTGTGTCGAAGTGACGACGCTTTGGATCCTGTGACTATCCAAGAAGCATCTTGTTGCCATCGAGGACTCGTCAGTGTCGCCGCCTAATTCTCGACGTCGCGAGCCAGGCATATAAATATCACGACGAGGCTTCTCTTACGCATTTCTCAAAGCCTCGTCTCACCAGCACAAGACACATAATCATCCTTGGTAGTCGACGCCCCAACGGCTGCGCCAGCAGTTCTCAAGACTTTTCGAGAGCGACAACACAAACAGGCAGTCGCCCTCCATTTTAATTCCAAGGAGGCCGCGATCGCCGCAACTCGAAACCGGCCGTCACAGACCATCCAGCACGGAGCATCGGACGTACACTTTCTGGCCAAAAAAAGGGTCCTCTTCAAGACAAAGGGGCAAGGCAGCAAGAAAGAAAGCAACAGAAGAGTCACAAAAGAAAATACCGAGTAGACACATCAAAACAACAGAAATCAAAACAAGGCTAGGAAGAAGCTGTCCGGGCCCGCGTTCTGCATCCTCTTTCACTCCCCTTTTGTTCTTATTTTTGAGGCTTTCTCTCTCCTTCTGCGAAGAAACCTCGGGAGGGAACACTCACCCAATCTCGCTTAGGCTGGGATTCGGTAAATTGGCAGTTGCACGCAAAGGTCCCAAGAGTCCAAAAGTCACTGTATTTTGTCTCCATCGTCCCCATCGTCTCCATCAGAGATACTCCATCAACAAGGAATCCGATCGACACATCCCGGTCGCAGAGAAAAAGAAAAGTGCTCGCAGGGACTCACAGTCTGAACTGCCTCTCTTCCCTCTGCCCCAAAGAATCAGAGTTTTTTGCAGTGCCCTGTTTTTGCCCTGTTCTTTTGATCTCCAGGGGGGCCAGGCTCGACCAGGGCCCTGTCCTTCCTTCACTTTCCACACCAAGCCTGCGGAAATTTGCTGCCATTTTGCCAGCAACTTGCCCCAAGCTTTCCAGCAAAAAAGAGCAGAAATCGACCCGCTCTCTGGTCTCCGCCCCCCGTCAGGACGGTACGCTACCAGAAAAGAGGGCTCTTTTTGCCTCTTGCCAGGGTGTTGAAAAAAGACGCGAAGGAAGGTCAGAAAGAAACGAGGCAAGAAAAGAGAAAAGAGAGACGAGCAAAAGACGAGAAAGCAGCGAAAACGAATCCGAGTCGCAATCACCAATAGTTGGCTGTCAGTCGTCGTCGACGCTGTGCACCGCGATTGCCCCGTTTTGCGCTGGTTGCCTCTCGCACCTTCCGCACCCAAGTCAGCTGTGCTCTGCAGCATTAGCAAGCTGAAGCGCATGCACTGGAAGGCGAAAGAACAAGAAGAAGGAACAGAAGGAGCAAATCACACAGGAGCAAGAAGACGGTGCGTCTGTCAGGAACGGTCCAAAACGGAAGGCACCAACCAATGACAGCCAAGAACAGCCAATAAACAAGAAGAAAAAACAACCAAAGGGGCCGGACTGGCTCGTTAGCGCATATTGGGAAGGACAGGCCCGCCGTGCCCGTGAATAGTGCCCTTCTCTCCCCGGCGCGAGCAACTGGCATCTCGCGTGGCTGGTAATCTGAAAATTGGAAGCGTCGCAAAAAGGGGTGACTAATATTTGGCATCTTTTCGCCCTTCACAATTCTTTTCAATATTTTCAATACGGTGATTCGTTCTTTCCTTCGTGCAGCGCACATCCAGAAGAACAAGAAGGAACGGCACAGAAGCCGCAAAAGCAGGAAAGCGAAGCAAACACGGCAAAGCCCAGAGAAGAAGGCACAGAGCACTCATCGATACCCAGCCGAACCAGCGAGCAAGAGCGACTCATAACCAGCGCGCACAGGGCAAGAGCGACTCACAAGGCCTCACAGAAAGTGCACACAGACAAGCACACAGGGCAGGAGCCACCGTCTTGCCTCCTCCCAAAAAGATACTTCTGTGTTAGACACACCCCTGCTCCAGGGCACACACAGGACGCGGCACCCAAAGTACCAAAGTACCAAAGTACCTCCAACCGCTAGCATCCTTGTTTTAACGTGTTCTGGCTGCCCCTGTCTCCTTTGCCACCCCCCCCCCTTCCGCTCCCCAACCACCAGAACGACCTCCACACCTCCCTAACAATAATACGGGGCTCTCCTTCGTGCCTTCCCTCTCTGCGCGGAAAGGCCCAAACCGCGGCGTGCCCCCTTCCCTTTTCTCGTCACTACCGCATACATAATAAGACAAACCCACCAACCCTGTGAATTTTTCTCTTTCCCTTCCCTTTTTTGCTTCTCCCTCCTCATCATCTTGGCTTCTCGCCAACAGAACCCAAAACACAGCAGCGCATTCACATTCGTCCATTGACCGAGCATCGCGTCTCCGTCACCGTCGTTCTACCGACCACAACACACATTTTCACCAACTGGACTCGCCCAGCGAACAATCCAGTGCCTTCCAGAACTCGCCAGAAAGACATCACGATCTTTTTTGGCTGACCAATTTTCTTCGTTTCTGAACGACATCGGAATATACGAGGATCTTGCTCGCGCTCAGCTCTCACAGCCCACCCTCACCGGTCTCGTTTCCACCAGCAAAACGGCACCCCAAATCCTTTGATATGTTCTCCAACAGTCGACGGCTTTCCCTCCCTCCTCTAACCGACCACATACCAAGGTGACTGGTGTCACTCTTCTCTACATCTTCTCTCGCGCCCCGCGACCAGGCGTGAATTTCCTTTCTCTGTTCTCTCCATCTACATCTCCTTTTTCCTATTCCCTTTTCCGCCGCGATCGCGACCGTGTCCGCACCGACGGCCACGGCCCCGATCTCCTCCGCCACAACGGCTTCATCCTCTGTTTCCTCTACTCCGCGACGACGACGTCACAAGTCTTCCTCTTCTCTCTCGGGCATCATCCCTTTCCTATTCCTCTCCCCCAAGCCCAACAAGTCCCTTCCTCCCCAACAACAGAGATCCTCTTCACATAGGCATACAGCTTCAACCGCAGTTTATACATCTCCCTCAACACCTACGGCGCGTGACGCGGGCGCCTATTATTACCGTCCGTCGTCCTCGTCTTCGCGCCGCTTCAGCTCGGCCGCCGGCAACTCCTACAACAACAGTCGCAACTACGTCGAACACACCGACTACTACGACCAGTACAACTGCTACAACTACCACCACCATCAACAAAAACAGCAACACCCTCAGAAATACGTCGACGACGAAGAGTCAGCCATCATCATGAACGCTTCCTACTCTCCTTACGCGTCCACGCCCGCGGCGGACTACTACTACGACAAGAAGGAGTACGTCAGCCCGTCGCCAACGCCTTCTCCGCGCGGTCCGACTTACTATTATGGCAGCCAACCGCAGCGCCCAGCAACGCGCGCGCATTTCCGCCACATGAGCTCCGGCGGTGTGGCCGGCCATGCGGCCGACCGCAGCGTCGGTGGCGGTGGTGTTTTCCACGAGTACGCCGGCAACACCTCTTCGCGGCCTCCGACCTTCTCGCCGCGGTACACGAGCGATGGCCACTACGCCACAGCCAATGTGAGTTCATCGCGCTCGGCGCAGAAGAAGTCGGCAACGACAACAACGTGGGCAACAAGCAGCAATCCTCGCACCCCACGGCGCGAGCGGCGCAGCGCTTCCTTCTCCTACTATCGGACCTCAGACTCCATTGGGGACTCCGATGAGGACGAACTCATCAAGATCGACGGCGTCACTTACGTGCTGCCGCCCCGGTCGAGAACGAGAAAGCAGCCGCAGCAACGGAGCCAGTCCTACTACATCCGTAGCAGCGACAAGCATTATCCCGAGCAGCAGTATTACCGCGGTGACAAGCATCACCGCGATACCTACTACTCCTCTTCTCCTTCTCACAACTACTACTACGATGACGTCGTATACGGGACTAACCACATACACCATCTCGAACAGGGCGGCTACGGTTTTGTGGAGAAAGACATTGGACGCGGTTTTGAGTCGCCACGCTTCACCGACGCCACCGAGGCCCGGCGCACCACCCCTACAGGCTCATCTGGCGGCCACGGCCACACCCGCCGTGCTTCCACTTCCATGCCTATGCCGGCTCGGCCTCAGACGGCTCGCCCTTCCAGCTCGCACTACCACCCTCCCGCCAATGCGTCTTCGGCTCGCAAGTCTTCGGCTGCTGCACCTGCTTCGACCCCGCCGCCTCCCCGGGCGACCGAGGCCGACGCAAAGAAGTACCGTATCCCGGCTGGCTACTCGCTGAAGAACTGGGACCCGGCCGAGGAGCCCATCATGCTTCTGGGCAGTGTCTTTGACGCCAACTCCCTGGGCAAGTGGATCTACGACTGGACGACTTACCACCATGGCTCGACTTCGCCCATCTCCGAGGTGGCAGGTGAGCTCTGGTTGCTGCTTATCCAGCTGGCCGGTAAGATCCGCCGTACTGATGAAGTGATGCCGCGCGTCCGCACCAAGGAGAACCGTGAGATGCTTGAGGACTTTATCATTTCGGGCGAGCGCCTGACCGACAAGCTCCGCAAGCTGCTCAAGACGTGTGAAGCCCCTATGCTCCGCACCACGGGCAAGCGCGACAAGACACAGCTTGGCAAGAACGCCGGCATTGAGTTTGTCGAGACACTGTTTGGCCACGACCGCGAGATGGAGAAGACCGAGCGCTTCATGCAGTCGGTTCGTCTCTGGAACCTCCGGTTCGACGCCAACTGTGAAGACATCCTCCGCAAGCCCACCCAATAGATGGGTGTGTGCTGGTCGAGGGAACTCGATGCCCTGGTCGTTTATGTGATTTTGCTGTGTCTCCTGGATATCCCGCTCCTCTCACTTCACCTCTTCTTTTCTCCTCTCCACTTTACACACAAAACACATAATCGACCAACCACCAAAAAAAAAGGATCGAACCATTCAATATCGAAAAAAAACGAAAGAAAAAAAAAGAGACACAATACCCCTTGGGCGACAAACTCGACACTTGTCTTGCTCAACTTGTACCACTACTACTATAATCTGGTTTTCGCATTTGGAGTCCCTTCTTTTCCATTCATGGAACAATACCCCGGAACGTTTTCCAGTCTTTTTTGGCTTTCCCCTTTTTTCCAAAGGGGAAACGGAGTTTTTCTTTTTTCTTACTTTTCCGCGGATCTTTTCTTTTCCTTTTCTGTCCTGGACCTCCCATATAGACCTGGATGGTGCAATACCCAAAATTCTCCTTTTTTCTTTCTTTGCGCAGCAAATAGAAAGGGGGAAGCACCGAATGTTTTTTATCTCTTCTCTTTTACTTGTTTCTCTCTTTTGAGATACCCCAACTTCCTGGTCTTCCACATCTTGGCAACTGCAATCCGACCAAAAACTTTATTCGACCATTTTACTCGACCCTCTCTACTTTCTCTTATTCCCTGGACTGGATTGCCTTGCCACGGTGGAACATTACGAAGAGCGTTCACGACGATTTTTACTACAAAGAAGGGTGGAACAACAACCAACAACACAACTATAATACTGGGTCTCCTCGGTCTCCCTTTTTCTTTTTCTTTTAGTCCCGCTCTCTTTCCTTGTTCCACGACAGGGAATGAAAAGTGAGGCTCTGTCCCGTTTTGCTCTTTTTAATTTGCTTTTTGAAATGTTCTGCGTGCGAGTTTTTGCTTTTGCTTTTATTTTGGGGCCGGTGGGCGGTTTTTGGGGAAACTAAAAATTGGATTCTCAAAAGTTCTTGCTTTTTTTTTTCTTTATCTCTGTCCATTTTTCTCACCCCAGGTCATGTATTATTTATATATTTTGAGAAACGATTGGGTGGAAATCTTTTTGTTGTATGTGTGGGACCTCTTGTACGATGGTGATTATAGCCGCTCCGATCTTTAGATAGTGCTTTTGTGCGTTTTTTGTTTTTGCTCCTGATTTTATACAGTGTCTCAATAGTCGCGTTTGCCTTTTCTTTTTACCTCCTTTTACCTGCTGTTTTTTACCTTTAGTTTACTTAGAGAAAGTCTCGAACGGATGAGGCTTTCCTGGTCTCTTTTTTTACTTGTTTTCACAAACAGAAAAAAAAAAAAAACGGACCAGCGGCGACGGAAAATACTACCTCGGACAGTTTAATTTTTGAAAAAAACATGTTTTTCTCTTTTACTCAATTTACTCGCGCTGATTTTTGTGTTTGAAAAAAAAAAAAAAAAAATTCCCGCTGTGCGTGTTTGTCTCGTTTATTTACTTTCACTCCTTTTTTTTTGACAAAGCATTGAGTAGCTCTGTTGTCTTGCTTTTCTTTGTTCTCTTTGCGAGGTGTGGAGAAGGAGGGGAAATGAGGAGAGTTTGCATTCCATTCAAACAAATTGTTTCTTTATTTACTTTTTGCGCTTGGGCCTGTACTGTTTTTGTTTGTTGCGGATTCATCTTGTGGAACGCAAGGCTTAGGTTGGTTGGCACAACGTCAATGTCAATATCATCGTGAATGAAGGAAGGGAATATGAAATTGCTAAGGAGGAAAACAAATATGAACGAAAACTACAAAAACAACAGAAAACAATCAAGCATAAAAACATTTGTTTATAAAACATACAATTAAACGCATAAAAACATCGTAAAATAACTAAAATAATACAAAAAAAAGTTTTGCTTTTCAAAAAATACTCCAATAATTATGTGATATCATATATGAAGAGTGAAAGAGCTTATGTAGTGCTGCTGCATTGGTGATCATAACATGCCGTCCTGTATTTTTGTAGTCTTGTCAATATTGACATTCACATAATTTTCAGCCTTTACTTTTTTGTGCGTGTTCTCCAACAAACTATATGAGACATGTAGGGCAAATATCAGACTTTTTTCTCCATCAGCAGCCCTATATTACACGCCCCCTTTTATGAAACAGGATTTGCGCACAAAAATAAAAAGCAAACAGGGTATAAAAAAAGTCGGCCGCGATGGCTGAATAATTGACCAAACAGAGGCATCAATGGAGACCAACTTCAGCAGGGTTTGGAAGTAATGACAGGGAAGTCTACGAATAAACAAGTAATTTTCAGGGAGTGAAAATTATCTTCGTCAGTCCCCTCATGTTCTTTGTGATAATGAAAAATACTGGCCGCTGGCCGTTGACGCCCAACCATGCAAGACTGGCAGCCGCAGGAAAAAAAAGAGTCAGAGTCATTGGCACTGCGGCCACTAACGTGTCAGGTCCTTTATTATGTGTAAATGAGAAAGATAGATGGAGAACAAAACAAAAAGACTGCCTTCAGGACGCACCAAATGACGTGGAATTGCAGTAGTCTAATGTAAGTCGATGTTGCGAGAGAGCGGCATGCAGCATCAAACACTAAAGACGCACGCCTAAGAGAGCACGCTAAAAACGGACGCACCTCGGGATACTCGGTTGAGCGCAAACAACTTGTTCAGACTCTGTCCAGCAAAAAAAAGAATGAACACCAACAACAAGTAGTGGCCGCGACGGGCGACGGAACCGCAGCGAAAATTAGTTTGTGCGCTTTTCCGTTAGTGCCCGCAATAGTGGTTCCTGCCTGGCAGAGGACAAAATGTCACAAATTCTGCTGCCTGCTGCTTGTTGTTGTTTTTGTTTTCGTTATGACGGCAATAAGTTGGAGAGAAAAATGCGAATAAATTAAAGACCAAGGATGCAATATAGCCCTTCGATGAATTTCCTTTTTTGACAATTCTTTCTCCAGAGGAAAACGAATAAAACACAAAGAGAGAAAACCAAAAAGTCGTCAAACCCACCGATTGGGCATGAAGACGGATGCGTTCGTTCGCTGTGAAGCGGGGACGGAACCAATGAACAGCGTGGAGAGCCTGCAGCAAGCAGTCGACAGAACGGCATATGGAGGGTTGCAATGCACAAGTCAACTTTACATTTCCCTAGTTCCTAAAGCTGCATACAGTTGTATGTGTAGGTGGAAACAGCATGCGGCCAACGGCCAGCGGGCAGGTGCGGGAAAGAGGGGGGAGTGTGTATACTCGCGTGCATAAGGGCCAGAGTGACAAAACGGTCGCAAAGTCTTGAAGAGTCGCAAACAGACAGTTGTATTTGGGCTCAGAATTCCGTCCATTAAATACGAACGCGACAACACGCGGTCGGCGGAAGTAAATTCGATAGCGAGCATCGTTTTAGGGCTGCGCATCGTGAAGAGGACAAGGCAGAAAAGAAACGGCAAAAAAAAAAAGACAAAAAAAAAACGATCCGCGCTCAGACTTTATGAGACGAGTAACCTTTTGTCTTTTTCGAAAAAGGGCTGCCTGTCCGTCACCAACCGTGCAGTTCTGTTTTCGCTCTCGGACAGTATCAGACGCTTCCGGTTTTGAAGACGTCGTGCCGTGTGCCCCCTTCTACCGGACAAGGCCTCGAGGTGAGGGCCAGCCTTCCTCCTTTTCGTGCCTTCTCTCTAGCTTTTGCATTGCATTTCTACTCTGCATTTACGTCTGTTTGTCAGTTCATATGACTATTTTCAAGCCTTACTAATACTGCCCTTTTCATTGACGAGGCTCTAATGGCTTATTGCCTCAGTCTCTTCTGCTGTTTTGCCTTTATGATATGATACGGCTAGGTGCCGTCGAAGGACCCGACAACTAACAAACAAACATCCCCCGACACGGAAGGAAGGGTGCAGATATACAGAGAAAAGTGCACATCTACTCCGTACACCCATGCAGACGTGAGGACTGCAAGAACAACGAGGCAAGACAATACACATGGCCGCGTCCGGCAATGCACAGCGAATCGCTGCCCTCCACCAGCGAGCCTTTCTTTTTGCACTTTTGGAGAGGCCCGTCTCACTGGCCAGCCATTTGCCGGCGAGGAGTCAGTGTGTGTGATCAAAATACGTACGGAGTAGATGCTGGGTGGTCTCAGCGCCCTCCCAGCGTCTATCCCGCATTCTTTGTACATTGCCTTGCCCTACCAGGCGAGCCGTTGATACTCACTCGGCTCAAGTTCAAAGAAGACCCTTCCGAGCGGCCAACAGAGCTGGTCCAGGCAGGGCTGAAAAAAAGGAGTTTTTCTATCCGACGCAGTGATCGACGCGGGAGACAAAGGATGGACCAGGCGAGCGGCCCATTGTGATGGCCGCCTGGCTGTTGAAGGGCAGGGGACAGAAGGAGAAAGGCCATGATAAACGATCTTTCGAGCCGAGATCTGATTTACTAGGCTGTTGACAAGACTCGCCAGAAACAAAAACGCCTGGCCATACTTTCATACTGCATCTCGGGCCTCGCGACAGAGCCTTGCGTCTTGGACATGAACAAACGCGGGCAAGTAAGGACTCGGAGGCTGCAAACAGAGGAAAAAGGAAGAAAAAAAAACAGGGCTTGACAATGGATAGAGGGCCGAGTTGTGTTTGCATCCTGTGCTCCTGTCAGTCGACTCACAAGGCAAGGGATGCACACAACAACCAAAAAAAACGAGGCTGCGTTCCCATCATGACACCAGCCGTGCCACCTGTTGGCTCTCCTTGTCTCGTTGTCTTGTACTCAAGGTCACCGTTTGATAGGACCAAAGCTGACAATTTGTATGGTTTACCAGTGAGCTTTTGCATACCTCCGCATACTCTGCACACCAAAAACCACACTGCATCTTTCACCGGCTGTACTCTGTACACCACCTTATGGATTGGCCTTTTCATCTACAGTGTACAGTAAAATACGACGTGTAGTTTGTGCCTCACAACGACGTAGACAGCCCAGTAATACACACGAGGCCACAGAGGCGTACAGAAAAGGCGTACAGAGGCCTGCTTACTACCATGGCCTTGCCTGACCACCTGCTGTTGTGGTGCACCCACACAGTTGGGGCGGGAGGAGCTGTCTGTTGTATTACGGCGTAAAAGCAACTCTGTATTTTTTTTTTGAAGAAAAGGTAGGAAGAGAAGGAGGACGGAAAACTCAAGCTTTGACAGAGCAAGGCCCATAATCCAGTCCTTGCTGCAGTACGATGATGTGCCTTTTCTTTTCTTTTTTGCAAGCCTTTTAGTGATGATAAATCATGATGCCGTTATCGTGTAAAGAAAAAATAAGTCTCTGATAGCCTGCTATTCCCTCTCCTTCTCTTTTCTTTTTCGACGTGATTGTCTCGTCGTGGTCGACATCCCCCATGAGTAGAGCAGGACTCTGCCAACCCCTCACATCCACATCCCCTCCATGCGAGGGAGGGGATGGTGTGAGGTCCGAGGTGTGTGTGCGTGCGTGCGTGTTTAAGTTTGGGCGCTTACAGCGTCTGGTCCATGCCCAAAGCGATTGCGACCGCACCCAAGATGGCACCCAAAAACGTCACTCTTTGCCTTATTTTCTGGGCTTGTCTGATCACGCCCACGTTCCCGCTGTGACGAGAATCTATCTAGAAGAAAATGGAGGGGTTGCATCGTGCTTTTTCTCGACGGAGTTTGTATTGGACATTTTCATCTTCCTTCTTCCTTCTTACATTTTCGATTTCTTCTTCGTCTTTGTCCGCCCTGGAGTTTATTTCTGGCAGAGGCAGTATTCAAATGTGCACAAGGCCATGATAACAGGCTCTTGCCATGCACTGTAATGAAAAAAAAAATGAGCGTGGCAATTCTTGCAAACATCGTCAAGTGTCTTCTCTTTCCATTTATTTCGCGACGTGAAATTCACGGGCATTTATTTCTCCTCGTCACAGTCACTTTTCCAGAACAAAAAGAAACCAAAAGGAAGAGCCATTTTCTTCACATAGTCTCGCCCAATCACATCCGCCGCGCACACGCTGTTTGCGAAAAAAAAAAAGCGACAAGAGAGAGAAAGCCCGCAAGATGGAGGGGGCGTGTACCTTTTTCGTCGGCGGAAGGATCCCACGTTTCGATGCCATGTACCTTTTTGTGCCAGCGCATTTACAGAGCAAACCACCGTTTTGAATGCCGTACACACAGCACACACAGCACACAGCACATGCATGACAGAAAACGGGTTGTCCACATGGCCCTACGTTCCGCGTTCTTCTAGAAAGGCTGCGAACAAAAAGAAGGAAGAATTGATTGACGTCCAACGCTGAACAATGGTTGGCGGCCCTTCTCGGCCGTTTTCTCTCACTTTGCTGACGGCCGTTTTACTAAGAAAGCAGTTTACGAACGTATTACAAGTGGCCTACACGCGCAATTACGAGAAGATCTGCCCTGATTTTTCTCACTGTCCATCTCACCCTCTGAGCACTACGGCCCGTCTCTCTTACTTGTCTATTCTGGAGATTCCGTCGTCTTCAGCCATTATCTGCATGCACGCCGCCTCCCTATTCTCTCACTGTTTTTTTTCTTCTTTTTCTCGTGTGTAAGACCCTTGATGCAAGGCCGTGGTTTATTTTTGGGAGCGCGCTGAACCGGCCGGTCATACACTGTGATACGTTGTATAGATTGCTCATTATGATGGGCCCTGGCATTCAGGCCCGGACGACAGGCCTCTCTGTAGACACTGCGCGAGGCTGTGCAGTGACATGATCTTCAGCTGCTATTCTTCTATTTTGCTGCCTGTCATTCTTGCATTTCTTGCATCCACGGCAGCGGCCTCCTCCGGCGGCCCTTCTTGTTTACTTTTGGTACTGTCTACTTGATAACCGTTGCACAGAATGACTGCAGAATGACGGCAAACAAAACGCACGCCTCTACTCGATTTTTTTTTATTCTACCGTTTCTCTCTTCACCTTGTCCCTCGGTGAAAAATTGAAACGTTTACACAGCCTGGTGACTTGAGAATGAAACAACCAGCCCGTTTCTACCGGCTTTTGTACTATCCGGACCATGGCGGACAATTGAATGAAAGAAAAGGACGAAAGAAAAGTCAGATAGATTATTAAGTTGTAAAGTAACAACATATCTGCAAGCTACCATGCCGTTGTATAGTACATGGAAGCGCCCAAAAAAAACAAACAAATAGGTATAAACCGAAACACCTTGATCCGATACACTCCTTTCCGTGTCCATGTCCGCCGTGTTGGTCATAGCATACCGAATCCGAATCCGGGTCCGAACTCTTTCCACCTTTCCGTGCCATGTGCACACCGGACTCCCTGAAAACCCAAAGTAGAACAAAAAAATTACAAACACTCGGAATCAAAACAATGAGAACTCGCCTGCTCATTCATCACCCATCACCACATGTAATGACGTTTCCACCTTGGCAAACGACAACTCCTCATCAAAGTATCAAAAAAGACAGTTCCACCTCTCCCGCCTTACTTGACAACCTCCGCTGCCAGACGCCGCGCCCCCTGCACGTACTCCGCGTCCACTTCGTACAGTGCCACCTGCACACCATGCCACCGCAGCAGCTCAATATACCGGCGCACCAGCTGCACCAGGATGCCGTTGGCCAGAGCGGGCCCACCGCGCTGGCTGGCATAGACAAACCGGCCGTCCCGGCGGTCAAAGTCGAGCTCGTCGCGGGTCATGGGCCCCGTGAGCGGGGCGAAGAGGCCGCCCGATTCTAGATGATTGTCGGACGACGACTGCCGGAAAGGCATCAGACGCTTGGCCGGCGGAGAGTGCGAGCGGGAGCGGGAGTTTGACCGCGAGGAGGTGGGTGTGGACGTGGAGAGGGAAAAGGCGCGGTGGCGGCGGGCGCGTGTCGCGAGATCCAAATCGATGAGATCGTCGAGCAGCGAGACGGAGGCCTTGCGCTTGTTGGGGTTGGCTGTGGCGACCGCAGTCATGGCTGCAGCAGTAGCAGTGGCCATAGCCTTGGCCGTGGCTGTGGCCGTAGCCGTCGCTGTAGCCGTAGCCGTCGTCGTCGCCACGCCTTCACCCTGCTCCTCATATTCACTATACTCATCCTTGACGACCGTCACGAGAATACTCTTGCCACCGTTGGTGGCACTCAACAAAGCCTGCTCGGCTTCCTCCTCCTCGGCACGCTTCTTGGCCTGGTCTTCCTTTTGCTTCTTGGACTTGCGCTTCTTGGGTTTACTTTTCTTCTTGGGCTTCGTCTGGGCCGGGATGACAGTGTCGCCCTCCTCACCCTCCTCACCTTCCTCACCCAAGTTGTCACCCGCCATGCCCGTCGTAGTCACAGTGACATCCTCCTCGTACGGCTTGAATTTGCGCTTCCAGCGCTTGGGGATGTTGTCGCTGAAGAGATCGACCACGTATTGCGAGTCCGTCATGATAATGGCCCGGAAGCGGTAGGCCTTGCGCCGGGAGTGGTCGCTGTTGTAGCGTGTCACGCGATCAATGGCAGCGCGGTGCATGGGCACCACATCCGTCCACAGTCTATGGAGAGCCACAGCCACGGCAGCAATGGGGCCGGCGTTGATGGTGAACTGCTCAAAGGGCAAGTCGACAAGGCGAGTGCGGTTGTCAGTCCCAGAAGCAGCAACGTCACGCGCCGTCTGCATACTGGCTGTCGCCATGTTGAGGTCGAGACGGCTGTTGTGCCGCGAGTTGGGACCAAAGTAGGCGGCCAAGCCAAAGCGAGCCTGGCCTCCGTTGCCGTCACCATGACCCTTCTTGGTTGGAGCTGCCGGCACCGACGCCACCTCAATAAACATCGACCGTGTGGTGCCCGCCTGCTCGGGAAAACGATTTTCACCGCGACCGCCATCGACCACCGTCCGACAAAATGTCTGCGAGCGGCTCCATGTCTCGTTGAAGGTCGCATGGTGGCTCGGGTGCTGCTTACCAAACGTGCGGTCGCCCGTCATGCCGTTTCCACTGGGACCACCGCCATTGGGCCGGCTGCGGCGCGTCACTAGCCACGTCAAGCCGCCACACAAGTCGCAACAGTGCATGTCTAGATGAGAAGGAGGCACGGGTTTCTCCTTGGCATGCTCCCCTTGCACATGGTGACCCAACACCTCGGCATCGTACTGCGGCATCATGCGCATGTGGCAAAAGGGGGTGGCCTCGTCTGGATGCTGGGCAGCGGCTATGGACGATTCGATGAGTTGGCGGCCGTGGACCTCAAAGTCGCTGAACCCGGCCGGGCGAAAGCGCCAAAAGGCAGCGGGGCTGGTCTGGGCGTCACCGGCAGGCTTGCCGTTGTACTCAAGGGTGCGAGAAACAGACTCACCGGGACCCAAAAAGCGGAACGAGGGCGTGATAGCGCACATGGGGCAGGTCGACAAACCGTGCTGGACACAGCGGGCCAGCAACTCGGTGCCAACAGTCGGGCGGTTACCTTGTTCTTCCTGTTCTCCCTCCTCGGTGGGATCCTTGTACGACACAAAATTGGCCGGTGGGATGCCAAATTTATAGACGATGTGGTCGGGCACCTGCTTGATAATGCCACGAGGTGCCGTGCGACCGCCGACAGGGAAGACCATGCCGTTCTTGTTGTGGATCTCGACAATGGGGTCATGAAGCTGGTGCGGTTGGAGACGGTACGCCGAGACAGAGGACTGCCGAGGACGGTTGCGAAACGTCGGATAGCTCTCCGTGATTTGAAGTGCTTGGTCGGGACCAATCTCAAACATGGGCTGGGACCGGTACAGTGTCGACTGGTAGTGACGCAGCGTGGGCTCTGGGCCATCACTCTTGAATATGGAGATGTCTTCAAACTTCATGGTGCGGCGAGGCTCGACCAGCGGTAACTCCAGTGGCTCGACCTTGTTCTCGACCTTGTCCTCAACCACTGGAACCTGAGGGGGAGTAGCAGCTTTGGCCTGGGCCTTCTTGGCCTTCTTCTTACCCTTGCCCTTCTTCTTGTAATGGGAAAATCCAGTCGCCTTTGGGGACACGGGAACAGGAGTTGCCGAGGTTGCCACAGGGCGCGGAACTGCCGGCGGGAAGGGATGGATCACATCAGAAGCCATCTTAGTTGGCTTGACCCGCTCGGGAGTCTCATCGTCCAGAAGCTCAAAAGCAGCGGTCGAGTGAGCGTCTATGGTGGCTGCATCAGAGGCGCACTATATAATTTGTTAGTGATATTGCTCTTGCATGCAACCTTAAAGGTAGAAAAAGTGACAAGAATATAACTTACATCGTCTTCAACCTTGACCGTCTTCTTGATGAGCATAAGCTTGGCCTTGATGGCAACCGGAGGCGGCGCTTCAACAACAGTAGGAGGCGACACCTCAGCGGCAGCAGGAGGCGATGGCTTAGCCACGACAGGAGAAGCCTCGACAACATCTGAAGCAGGAGGTGCCAAGTTGACCCCAGGAGTGCGGGCTGCCTTCGTGGGGAAGGTCTTAGAAATCCCCGTGTCACCAAACATGATAGTTTTGCCCACAGTCTCTAGTTGAGGTTGCTGTGGCTGCTCAGGAACCTTGTGGATGACCGTGGACACCGATTCAGCCGACTGAATAGACTCTGGCGACTCTGGCGACTCGGGCGACTCGGGTGACTGTGGTCGAGAAAGACAAATAATCTCAGGGCGACCGGGAGTCGGCCCATAGACAATCGGACGGCCAGGTGTCGAAACAGGTGAAGGGTAGTGAATGGTGCTACGGACAGGGCTACAAATAGGCGTCGTGTTGACCATCAGCTCAGGAGTGTCGTCAGGTTCATTGCAAGAAACATCGTCGCCCAGCTCCTTGGTGATATCTACACCCAGATCATCAGCATGCGACAACAGTTTGCCACGCAGATCGGCAAACTGCTGCAGATGCTCCTCACGGTCCTGGTAGTCCTGGTCAAGAATGTTGTTGACGCCACTCATCATCTGCTCGCCGAGGGCCTGGCAGTACTGATCGAGCTGCTTGTCGACCTTGGCATCATAATTAGGGTCAAACGAGCCGCCGTTAGCTTGGTTCTTCTCATTGGGCGTAACAAACAGATCATCGGAACTGTCGTGAGCCTCGTCAGGCTTGTCGGCACAACCACCACCAGCATCAGAAGAAACAGCATCTTCCTTGTTGGCCTTGGGGCTGTCGAGGTCGATGAGCTGCTCAGAGGCAGAAGAAACTTGGTATTTGACGCCATGGCTTGCAGTCTGGTCGGCCTCAGTGTGAATGGACTGGCCAACGTGATGATCGACAGACTCCTCGGCCTGGTGTGTAGCAGTCTCACGGGCTGCAACTTCAATGGGCTGGCCATCGTACTGATCCTCAGACTCGTCAACAGACTGGTCAACAGGCTCGACAGTCTGTTGGACAGCGTAGTTGTCGATAGGCTCGTAGGCCTGACTGTTAACATGTTCACGGTGCTCCAAGTGGCCGTCAGTAGAGTGGTGGAAGTGGTGGTCAGCAGTTTGGTCAACTTGAACGTCTCCATGATGGTCGACAGCCTGTAGCTGCGCAGCCGGATCGACAGCAACAATACTGCTGTTGGCCAGGCTGGCTTGCGTGGGCCGAGTCAGCTTGCGGTACTCAACATCGCTCAACCACTTGCGAAACTTGATGTGGTCAACATTGGAGCCGCTGCTGCCATCGACGACCATGGGACTCGTGTATGTTGCCTTCTGCCCGGGCACAAACTCAGGCGCGCTGGGCTTCAGCGGGGCCGGCGTCCAAAAGGTGCTGGCCCACCGGAAGCCTTCCTCATAGCCCTTGCTGTGGCCCTGGTCGTAGCCGTCGTTGTGGCCCGTGTAGTGGCCCTGGTAGTAGCCCTCGTGGTAGCCGGTCTGGTGGCCCTCCTGGTGGCCCTCCTGGTGACCCACCTGGCGGCCCTCTTGGTGTCCATCCCGGTGCCCGGCACGATGGCCCTCCTTGTAGCTAAGACGATGGCCTTCCTTTTGACCCTCACGTAACCCCTCTTTGTGGCCCTCAGTGTGGCCCTCGGCGTGACCTTCACGATGACCGGCGCGGTGGCCGTCGTGGTACGACTTGCGATTCACCTCACGGAAGCCCTCTTGGTAGCCGTGAAGCCGGCCACACTCGAAAGCGTCATTTTTGATCTTCTTAATATCGAGACCCTGGGTAGTGTTGGTGTTGGTATTGTGAACACTGCCACCACCGCTGTGATTGCTGTGGCTGCTGTTGTTGCTGCCACTGCGGCTGGCACCGTTGTTGTTGTTGCTGGCACCGTTACGACCGCCGTTCTTACTTCCACCATTGGTGTAGAACTGATTGTTGTCACGACGGCTGTGCTTGACACCGTTGTGACCACGAGTATAGTCTGCACCAGCGGGTGGGCTTCCATGAGGGTTGTGCACATGATTGTGGCTCTGACCCTGATTGTGACCATGGCTGTTGTGGACATTGTGGTAGCTGTCCGGAGGCGACGGGCCACGCATAGAAGGGGGCACATGAGGATGGGTGGGCAGAGGAGGCATGGGCGTCGGGATAGGACCATGCACGGAAGGGGGTAGAGGCAAAAAGTGCCGCTGCGGTGAACTGTGCAGACTGTGCGAGCTTTGAGCCGTGCGGGAGGTCACGCTGGGGATCTGGTGGGAAGTCGACGACGGACTGCCGGCACTGTTCACACGAGAGCTGTGATTGTGATTGTTGTTGTGGTTGCGGCTGGTGTCTGTGTTGGTGTTTGTGTTGGCACCGCCGCTATTGCGGCGGTTGGTCCAGACGTTCCAGCTGCCGCAATTGTGGCCACCACCAATGTGTGTGTGCGTGAATTTGGTGTTGGGGCTGCTCGACATGTTCTTGCTGCTGCCATCAGGGCCAGAGCTGTTCTTGGTGTCATTGTTGTTTTGATGGCCGCCTCGCCCGGGTCCGCGACCCGCGTAGGTGCTCATCGTGAAGGTGGTCGACGATGTAGTCGAAAACGAGTGTGAGAAAAGAATTGATGGAGATAAAGCACAGAAAAGACTGTAAAAAGCAGAAAAATGCTCGAACGAATGTAGAGAAGAGAATGTGAGAAGCGAAAGAGAAATCGAAGGTAAAAAGAGAGGAAAGGAGATGATGGAAAAAGGATGGGTGGTGGGAAGAGAAGAGGAAGAGAAGATGGAGAGAAAGGGTGTCGAAAAAGAAGGGGAAGAGGAAAGGGAAAGCAGAATAAGAGGGGGAAACAAGAATATGGACGGCTAGAAACGATTCCGTTTGCTGTTCCTGCCAAAACGAGAAACTGTTTTTGACCCTCAAAAAAGTGAGAAGAAGTTGAGAGCAAGGTGAGTTGGAAAGTGAAGCGAAAGCGGGCGATTTGGTGAGAGTGAATATTAAGGTGGGGCCCAACAACCACCAACACCGGCAGACAGAAAAACAGAAATAAGAGGCAAACATCATTTTGTACCTTTGTAAATTGAAAGAATAACATGTTTCGAGAGTTTTGTTGATGTTGAAAGCACGGCTGTCGAGTGACTGATTGTTGTGATGTGTCGCTTCGTTTGTTGAAATCTGCCATCCTGCCCCTTTCTTTCTCAGTGTACCTTACAAACACCACACACACAACACTAAACACGCTGTGACGAGGAAACAGGACACAAAAAATACAGCCAACAGCCAGGAAAGAAGTCAAAATGCAAAGGAAATCTTTATGTTCCAAGAGATATATGCCAAGAAAAAGTAAAAAAAATCAACAACGCTGAAAGCACGCGGACGCTTGCTTCTTCACGTCTTGGTCCTGACCAGACCCTTCCAATAGTCAAAGCTGTTCTCGTCGCTCTGAAGCTTCCACACACGACCCGTCAGCCGTTCCTGTGCCGTATCATCGATTTCGCCGTCACCGCCGCGCATCGACGCAGGCGCACCCACGGTCTGGACGACCTCGGCGACCTGCAGCAGGCCCCAGTCGTTGGAGATACCGAGGACACGGGCACGGGGTGTACCCACGACGGCTTCCAAGGTGACAATCTGGTTGGTGTGCAACCAGTGCTTGTAGTAGCGGCGCTCGAGTTCGCCGGCAAACCCTTGGCGGAGGAACTGTTTGTACAGAGACTCCATGTGGACGAGGACACAAGCCAACAACTTTTCGACATTGACAACTTCCTTTGCGGTGGCGGCTGCTTCTTCGCCCAAGATCTTTGTGCGGAGAGCGGGCGGCACCAACGCTTCGATTGAGGTTGTGGGCTTCTTGTTGACGGCGTTGAGGCCGATGCCCAGCACCACCTGGTAGTGGCCATTTTGAAATGTGCAGTGGGCCAGAATGCCGCCAATCTTGACATATCCGGGCGCCTCACCTTCGTTGCGGGGACTCGCGGTGTCCAATGCATAGATGTCGTTGGGCCATTTGAGCTTGACATCCAGAGCCTCGAAGCCGGGTGCATAGGCGTGGATGGCCTCGACAATGGCAATGGCGGCCAGGTACTGGATAAACACGACGGGGCGGTTGCCGCTGGTGCCGCCCATGCCGGTGCCACTGCCGAAGCGGTGCGGATGGTTGATGACCGTCGACAAAATCAGCTGGCCCTCGGGAGCGAGCCAGACATTGGATCCACGACCACGGGCGGCCAGCTGGCGCGTGGCCGTGACCGTAAACCCTGTGGGCAGCGTGGCCAGTAGTTTGGGGTTCTTTTCGAGCAGCGTGTTGGTGCTCGTAGTGACTTTGGCGTACATGAGCTGGTTGCCCCACTCGTAGTCTTCGTCTTGGTGGTGGGTGCGGTTGTTGCTTGACGACAAACTTAGTCGGTAGGTAGCGAGGGCACGGTAAAAGACGCCATAGTTGAACACGGCGACGGTGCTGGGCCAGCCGCCCTCGTAGATGACAATTTTCTTGATAGTGCCGTCATCGGTATCGTCACCGGCGACCTCATCCACTAACTGCATGAGCCGGCCCGCGGTGTCGTCGTCGACGTCCTTTTGTGCTTTTGCATCTTCTGTCTCATTGTCTCCGTCCACAAGTGGCCGGCCCTCTTCCTCTTTGCGTTTCCTCTTGTCCTCCCACGAGTGCACGAGCGAACTCCAGATTTCTTGCTTCATTTCAAGGTCGAGTTTGGGTGTGTCGTCCGGCTGGCCCAGTAGCGTCCGACCGACGGCTTTGTAGATGGTGTCGACGATGCGGTCAAAGGCCGACCGGTGCTTCTTCCATGTCTCGCGCCACTCGTTGACTGTGATTGTTGATAGAGATGCGACGGCGGCTGCTGAGCTAGCAGCGCCCTCGCCCTCCTCCTCGTGGTTGGCAATGCCTTCTAGTATGGACCGAAAGATTTCCGTGTCCGCGTCGGGCGCCGAGCCGTCGGCCACGCGCCCAATGAGTTCCGACAGTTTAGGGTACCGCAGCGCGCGGTCCACCAAGTCCATGAGCATACCGGAACTAAAGCGCTTCTGGTTGCTCTGGCCGTAGCCCTGGCCGACGCTGTCGTCGTCCGAGAGCGGAGCGGCCACATTGGCTTCGGCGGGCCAGGCCAAGGGGCCCGAGTCCGGGTGTAGGACCCGGAACGTGTCGTTTTCGGCGCGGATAAAGGAGTCGTTGCCCTTTTTGGAGACAATTTCCTCCCACTTGTACATGAGCTCTTGGACCTCGTCTGGGTAGAGGGTGGTGACGTGTAGTGCTGTGAGGCGAGGCTGGATGGCGCTGCCGTTACCGAGTTCGAGCCCTAGCTTGGTGAGGCACGCCTTGAAGAACTTGACGCGGGCCTGGGACTCGTCGTCTTTGCGGAGAGCCCGTAGCAGGTCGTCGTAGTGGGGAAGGTCGGGGCGTTCAGAGAGGTTGGCGGGTTCAAACTCTGGGTGAGGCCC
The DNA here is from genome assembly GCA_016097105.2 of Sporothrix variecibatus. NCBI lineage: Eukaryota > Fungi > Ascomycota > Sordariomycetes > Ophiostomatales > Ophiostomataceae > Sporothrix > Sporothrix variecibatus. The sequence continues at coordinate 2,540,666 of JADMNI010000007.1, read as the reverse complement.
CGTCAGGATCGCAGCACCTTCGCCGACGGTGCAATAGATAATGGCGGCTCTCCCCTTCCCGCCGTCGACGGCAATGTCGTCTGGGTAGCTCGCCAGCACCTGTACATTGTCGGCGCTCTTGGCGTCCACAAACACGCCTCCACCGTTGTAGTAGCTGTATGCAGATGTGGGCAAGTCGACTGTTGATCCCTTCTTGTCTTTTGACGACTTCTGTCCTTTTGGTGTAAAGGCCTCCCGGTGGATTGTGATTTGTACCGCCCGCGCGCCGGCCTCGCTCTTGTACGCAAACCCGGGGTATGCACACCCCCGGCACGTGCCCCGGAACAGGCCCAGCTCCCGCCGGCCAATCACCTCGAGCGGCTTGTTGCCCACCTCGAACTCGCAGCGTCCACTCCCATAATAACCGCCGGCACAGAGTCCCAGATACCGGCCGCCGGCGCGGACGTACTGCGCGATGCGGCGGTTGCCCGCGCCATTGAGCACGCGGCTGTAGCCCATGTCGGCACCACCGGGGATGACGAGCAGGGCGCAGGTGGCCTGCCATGGTTCTTTGACCAGGGCATCTTCGGTGACGGGGATGACGGCGTAGTTTGGGTAGAGGAGGCGGCGGAGCGTCAAGAGACAATGGCGGACGGACTCGGTGGTGGTGCCGGAGCCGGCGTAGACCAGCACATTGAGCTTGCGCGGGGCCATTGTCGATTGCAGCTGAGGCGAGCTGTATTGTTGTGCTGTGACTCAAGCTGTTGGTGTTGGTGAGAAGAGAGCTCTTATAGCTCTCCAGTTTTTTTTCCTGGTAATTCTGGTAATTAGTCGACTCAGTGGGAATCCCGAGGGCAGGCGCGGCTGCCAACGGCAAACATTTGATTGGGGAAAGAAGAAAAGACTGGAGGGGCTTTGGGGAAGGCGCGATGGGCAGGATGACGCTAGCTGTGGAGATTTTACAGGGCAGACGAGGGCAGTTGGGGAAGTGCCAAAGGGCGCTGCGAGGGGCAGAAACAGCAGGAACGAGTGACTTTCACCGCCTTACAGTGGAGAGTGACTGACACATTTGGCAGTAATACAGGCTTACAAGGCCGCGCCGTTTGTTGAGGTTGGCGTATGACAACAAACTCAACCACCATCAGCCCTCTTTCCGTATCTGTCTCGAGGGCTTTCCCAACAACGAACGGAAGGAGCGAACAGCAAAAGATCGGCATTGTTTATCTCCAGTACTCAACAATCGAATCGACGGGGGACATTATACTCTATTATAATTCGAGCTCCGCACTTCCTATTGGCCATGACGAAGGACGAGAGCAAGGCTGAGGCCGCGGCGGCCGCACAAGACGACGACGAGCCGGACGAGTGGTAAGTGGAGGCAGATTTGATAGCAATTGGCAGTTGCTCAGGGCATCGTATGTTCTGACCTATGACGCATTATAGGGACAAGAGAATCTTCAGCACAGGCTGTGCAGGTATGTCCTTTCTAAAGCAGTGGAAGGGAAGTTGAAGACAGCTCGCATACACGAATACCGTAACTGACACCACAACCAGACGAGAACATGAAAACTCACAGACTGCTACTACGAGAAGAAGGACTGGCGAGCATGCAAAGACGAGGTGAGTTTAACCTGGCCTGAAAGATGGCAATATCATGAATGCGGTAGACCTTATTATGGCATCGTTATCCAAACTCGACAGTGGGCTGACATTTTTGGTAGATGGAAAAGTTCCGGGCGTGCTGGAAGGCACACAACAACGACGAGCGCACAAGCACAAAGGATGTCGAGCCGGAGAAGTGAAATTGAATGAAGAGATTTTAAACTGTATATTATTGTATTTATATTTGCTGGTTGGCGTCAGTAAACTCTGCTCATTTCATCTTGTCTTTCTTTTCCGTTCGGCCCGTGTTTTTGTACTCTCTATGGGCTCCCAAACGCCGACAGTCGCTCCTTCCTCCATATCACCTAAATCAACGGCCGACTTCCACAAATCAGCAAATGGTAAGATGGCCGAGCGGTCTAAGGCGCTAGCTTCAGGTTTTCCAAAGACGAGAATTTCCGGATTCGAATCGAACAAAAATCGTGAATTTGCTAGTCTCGCAAGAGGCGTGGGTTCGAATCCCACTCTTATCACTGATTTTTTTGTCTTTTTGACGGTGACGTATTTTTTTTTGTTACTTTTGGTGTCCTTCATTTTTGGCATCATTCTATTGTTATAATTTCTTTGTGCTAGACAATATTTTTTGGGGACTCTACATGATCTTTTGCCGCCTCTGAAGATCCTGCAAAAGTGCCTGTAAAACGAGGCCTGTGAATGCTGCTCTCCCAATCTGGTGGAGCCTTTCACGCTGTAGCTAGCGCCAGACCTTGGCAGAGCCTTGCCCGCAAATCTCGTCTCAGCCAGCACCCAATCTGCGCCAATCTGCGCCAGTCTGTGCCAACCACCTCTGAAAGCTCTCTGCCTCCCAAACAGCCTCGAAACCACAATTCTTCTCGACGACACAACCGCACCTTCTGCGATAACCACCTCAATTGCCGTCGCTCTCTTTCACATCGACTCCCTCCCTCATCACAAAATGTCTGCGCCGCGTGCTGTCCGCACGCTGGTGCCGCAGGCGACTAAGCGCCTCGCGTTTTTGTCACGTCGAGCGGCCTCGACGACATCATCCACGACCACATCTACGTCTGCCACGCGCACGCCATCGCGGCCCGCTGTTGCCACTGTCAAGAAGACGGCTAGATCAACAGCATCAGCATCCAAGACCATCCACTCGTCCCGCACCGTGGCCGCGCCGGTCGCGCCGCGCGCCCCAGCGACCAAGAAAGTCGTGCCGCCTCCCGAGCCGGCCTCGGCCACGCCGCCTCTAGACCCTCGCTGCCTCCCCTTCCCGATGCTACAGGCCCCGCCCAGGGCCCGGCCGTCGACCCTCTGGCACCGCCCGTCGACTGGTCCGCATCGTTTCACGGCCTGTCGACCACGCCCTTTTCGCCCGAAGTCGCGCGTGTCCTCATGACCCCTCTGGACCCTCAAGACATTGAAATTAAGCCCGACGGCATTCTGTACTTGCCCGAGATCAAGTACCGCCGGATCCTGAACATGGCCTTTGGCCCTGGTGGTTGGGGCTTGGCGCCCCGTGGCGAGCTGGCCGTGGGCGAGAAGATTGTGTCGCGGGAGTATGCGCTGGTCGTCCAGGGCCGGTTTGTGGGCCAGGCCCGGGGCGAGTGCCCGTATTTCGGTGGCGAGGACGGTGTGGCGACGGGCGGCGAGGGCAGCAAGTCGAATGCGCTGATGCGGTGCTGCAAGGACTTGGGTGTTGCGTCGGAGCTGTGGGATCCGCGGTTTATCCGGACATTCAAGCAGCAGCACTGCCGGGAAGTGTGGGTGGAGCACGTTGTCAACAAGAAGAAGCGGCAGATTTGGTTGCGCAAGGACACGCCGCCGGCGTACCCCTATGCGCTGACGCGGTAAAGAAAGTAGCAGACGACGGCAAGAGAAGACCTTTTTGGATCTTTTTGTACGATAGAAGGAGACGCATATAGACACGCATAAAGCGTTCACAATACCGCAACTCATCTACGACAGGCACGCATGCACGCACGCTTGACAACTTGAAAGTGATGGTCGTGACGAACAGAATGAGTTCTCTATTAGGGCCGGTGCGTTGAAGCTCCTTGTATTGCCGCACAGTGTTCTATCCATGGGTTGCCAGAGACGAAGACAAAAGAGACCGTGTACGATGTGTGAGAGAAAAGATGTGGAAAAGCAATTATAAAATACAAACAAAGCAAAAGAACACCAACCCTGTTCCGTAGACCTATATGAGGATAAAAACACCGAAGAAAGCAGAAAGCAGAAAGCAGAAAGCAGAAAAACAAAGATCAATGAAGATTGTACACAGGCAGATTCTAGTTTACGAGCTCGTACGTGGACCAGAGCTACTGCTCCACCGACGAACTCTTGCCGGCACCACCAGAAACGTCAGGCTCGTTCGTGGTGTCCTCGCTGCCGCCGCCTGTCCGCCAGCCCCACGGCATCCACGAACCGCTCGTTGTGCGACCGCCGGCGCCGGGATGCGTTGCGTCGCCGCTCAATCCTGAAGCACCTCCTGCACGCCGCTGGCGCACCGGCTTGTCCTCTTCGGTGCCGCTCTCCGCATCAATCTTTTCGAAATCGGCTTCGCTGCGGCTCTTGCTCAGACCACTGGCGCTGCTCATGGGGCGGGACAGTGCGGAGGTCTTTGAGAGGACCTCGTCTTCATCTTCGAGCTGGGCGGCTTCCCTCTCGAGGGCGGACAACAACGTACGCAGACGGTCGCGCTGGGTGGCGAGGAAGGACGCGCGGTCGGCGTCCTGGACGTGGGGCGGGACAAGCGTGCTAGACGAAGCCATATTGCCGTTGTCGGCGCCGCTGTTGCTGCTGCTGCTGTTGTTGTTGAGGCCCAAGCCTCTGCTGAAAGCCGACGCGGCCGCACCAGCAGCCACACCGCTTGCTGCACCGGTGGCCGTGCCGAGCGCAACCGACAGCAGTGGCCAGCAATGCTGTAGAAATCGGCACCACTCGAGGGCACGGCCGGGTCGGTGGCGTTGCCTGCGTTGGCCGCCGCGGTCGAGCCCATGGCACCACCGGGCCAGCGCGCACTTGGGAGCGTAAAACGGGCCAACAGAGCTTGGGTGTAGCTCTGAGGGCTGATACTCGAGGCGTGGGATGCGGCTGCCGCTGCGGCTGCTGACGAGGGTGTCTCCTCCGCCGCCGGCAGTCCCAGTGCCGTCCGCAGGTACGCAATCGCCTGCTTCAGGTAGTGCATCCCTGCGGACCGCATGCGCGCATGGGCGGACCCGATCAGCTCGTCAATCTGGGCTTCATGCTGGGCGATCCAGGGGTGGAGGTGTGTCTGATACAAGACACGGGCGCCCTGGGTTTGCGGGAGGACGAGGTACAACAAAAAGAAGAGGCGGAAGTAGTGGTAAAATGGAATCCACACCAAGATCCAGTCGGTCCACGATTCCACCAGCAGAGCGCAGGCGAGCACGACCCAGTACATGAGCCAGGGGGTGAGCTGGGCGGGGTCGGCGGTGTTAAGGGCTTTGTAGGAGGCAAACAAGGGGAAGAGGAAGGAGGCGACGGACCTGAACACGAAGAGAGCCGGAGCGTTAGCGAGGCGATCTGCGATATAACACAGGAGCGAGAGAGACTTACGCCAGAGCTTTGGGGAGAATGTCAAACATAGTGGCGGCTGTTGAGAAGTTGTAGTCTAGATGCCGAGAAGAGAATGAGCAATGAGCAAACGAGGCCGGGTTTGCGATGCGATCGCGGCAAGGGAGCTTGCGCGCGTGGGGAATGACGAGGTGGGTTTTGTGGAGAGCGAGGAGTGATGCGATAAGGGAGAGAGTGAAGATGCGATCGCGGGGTTCAAAGGTTGGATTTGTTGATCGCCAGTAACAAAAAAACGTGGCTGTCGGTTTGTAGAGGAAGGAACAAAAGAAAGAAGAGAGGGAAAGAGCAAAAAGAAGGTAAGGCAGGAACGATGCAAGAAAGGAAAGAACGATAGCGGTAGTAGTCAAGAAAGGCAAGAGGTCAGATAGAGGCAGCAGAAAGCGGAAAGCGGAAAGCGGTAGGAGCGGACGCGGCTGGCGGCGGGGCAAGGGGAAAAGAAGGAAAGTACCTCTCTGTAAGGTTAGTGGACGTTGCAGTGATGCGGGTCAACTCTCTATTATGGGCTTCCTACAACAAGGAAAGAGATGCGAAAGATGTACCACGAGGCACGATAGGCGGGGAATAGAATGGGAGATGATGGGCAAGACGGACGAGATGGGACAAGAAAAAGGAAGGTAAAGCAAGTCTTATCGGCACAAGCGTGGTGCGAGGGCCCTGCAGGTGACCCTTTTTTTGGAAGAGGCGAAGACAAGAAAGACAAAAGACGCCGAAAGGGAGTAAAGTAATACAAGAGAGGGACAACTCAAGGAGAGGGGAGACACAAAAGTGACAGCTGAGAGTCGACTAGAAGGCTGCCGGCTGCTTGCGCCTTACGCCTACGAACGTGTACTCAAAGTCAGCCCCACCCCTGCATGCTCATCAAAAAGCCCCTAAGGCAGCCCGGACCGGGGTGGAGCAGGCAATGCGGCAGGCAGGTGGGCTCGTGGGCGAGTGGGGGAGAAGGCCTAGGTGCACCAGCGCCCGTAGCGCGTGGTGCGCTAAAGTGGCTCAGTGAAAGGGCAAAAGACGGCAGAAAAAGGGCGGAAAAGGCCACCAGACGGGCTACGTCATCCTGCGCTCACAGGTGCTCAGGCGGCTCATCGTTAGGGAAAGTGGGGTCGCGCAGCGGTGTAAGTGGAAGAGGCAAAGGAATGCGGTAAGTGAAATAAGGACGAAGACAAAAGGACAAAGTAAGAGGTGCTCACCAGAAATCGAATGACAAGCCCAAAAGAACAAAGAGAAACACAAAAGGTCGGAGGATTTTGAAGGAGGTCCGACGGTGATGGTCGCTGTGAGAAAAGAAAAAGAAAAAAAACAAGGAAAGTTGTGTAGTTAAAGTAGTGCCCTTTTTGGCTCGGTCAGGCGTCGTCTTTCTCTTTTTAAGTGCCTGTCTCAGTCAACAGAACAAAGAGTACAAGTGGAGGAAGTAGAGGAAGTAAGTGTAGGTGAGAGTGATTGGGATACTTCTGTATAGTTATACTAGATAAATTCAGACAAGAACATACAGCGGTGAGAGTTCATCTTAAAGAGGTGCTGTTCTCTTTATGTCTTGTTATTCGCTGCCCTGTTGCACCTTTTCTGTTCCTGCAGGGTGTCGTCGATGTGTATTTATTTGTTGACAGCCTGGCCTTGCAATCTCAAAAGGCCAGTTGTGCTTCTTCGCCGGAGCCTCATATTTTCTCGTGTGTAACTGATGCCTGCCTGTTGCTAGCTGGTTCTTTCTTCAAGTCTTGCCTTGTCTGTCTCCTCTGGGCCAATTGTCTCAGCCGATATGGAAGTAGTACAGACGACAACGTGAAAGACAGCCGCAGGCAGCAGAATAGATGCGCCGATGCTTACTTTTGGCAAGGCTGCTTCCAACGACCGATGAATTGGAGATTGGCTTGAATGTTTATACGTGTCTATTTTGCACGTTCTATTTGACCACCTGTCTTTGTCTAGGTTGAGTATGGATGTTAAAGTATACAGAATGAGATGAAAAGGAAAGAAAAAAAAATATTGACCAGGGTACTGTACAGAAAATGAGGTAAGATCAGGCGTCCGTACGAAATGAGGAGTGTTTATATCCTACAGCTCACAACCCCACGTTTACTGCTTCTTCCCGACCAGCCACAGCTCCCGGAACCGTGTGCCCTCGGCCTCCACCAGCTCCGACGGCACACCCGTTTTCGGCCACACGGCCCTGGTCCAGCACCACCACCGTGTCGCACGTCGCCAGCACCATGTCCAGCCGGTGGCTCACCATGACCACCGTATAGTCCGCAAACTCGTCGCGGATGACCGTCTGCATGGCGCGGTCCGTGTCTTGGTCCACACTTGACGAGACTTCGTCAAGCAGAAGGATGCCAGACCCAGAACCGGACTGGGCGGCGGCCGCGCGCACGCGACGGCGGAGAATGGCTCGTCCCAAACTGAAAAGCTGCTTCTGGCCTTGGGACAGGGTATCGGCCGACAGCCCGGCCTCGAGACCGCCGCGTTCTTGGACAAAAGGCCACAACTCTACGGTCTCGAGTGCGGCCTGGCACATGCTGGCATCGGCGGCGTCAAAGGGATCGAGATTTTGGCGGAAGGAGGCACCGTCGGGCAAGAACACGGCGTCCTGCGGGACGGCAATGATACGTTCGCGCAGAGTTGGGCGATCGATCGTATGCAGGGGCAGGTCGTCAATAAAAATGCCATTGGTGGCCAGAACCGCTGCATCCTCGTCAGAGCCCGAAGTGGTATTCTTCTCGGGGACACTGGCGTCGCTTCCCCCGTATGGGTCCAGGAGACGCAGGAGCAACAGGATGAAGGAGGATTTTCCGCTACAAATGTGAGTACAAGGAAAGCTGACAAGTATGCTCTCGAGGGTGTTGCTACTTACCTTCCGGTACGGCCGCAGATGGCCACTTTGGCGCCGGCGCGGAATGTCAGACTAATGTTGTCGAGCACCATTTGGGGTGGCTTGCTCAATTCGACGGTCGTGTCGCTGCAGATATTAGCATAAATATTCAGTTATTTTGTTCACAGGCACGGGTTGACTCACTCGTAGGTCGCCGACACATTCTGGATCCGGACGGAGCCGTGCTCGGGCCACGCCATGGGCGGCAGCACGTTCTCGTCTGCATTGTCGTAGTACGACTCGCCGTGCACATTCTCGCTAAACGTCTTGAGCCGGCTGATGGCACCCAGCGATGTTTCAAGCAGTGTGTAGGAGTACATGATGAAGCTCAGCACATCGCCAAAGTTCATCAGCAAAATCAGACTGGCGCCCGTAAAGGCCGTGTTGGAGCGCAGCTGTGTAGCCAGCGACACGACGGTCGTCGACAAGATAGCAACGACAAATTGCAGGGCAAACGTTAACCAGCGCTGGATCATAGCCAGCAGATATGCGGGCCGCTGGGAGCGGTCGACAAGCTGGTCGTTGAGGGCGATGCCGGGGTCGACCCAGCCATAGGCACGGAACGTGGCGAGGCCCTTCATGGTGTCCAAAAAGTGCGTGTACAGCGGCGACTTGGCCTCGAGATCCAGCAAACGCAGCTGGCGGGAGGTGCGCAGGTAAAACTTTTGAATACCAAAGAAGACGGCACCGATAAAGGGATAGGTAATGGCCAGGTACGGCGACGATGTGGCAATCACGGCGGCGCTGCACAGAGTCAAAAACCACCCGACACCGACATTGGTCATCGACATGGGCAGCTCGCCGTCAATGAGCGTCATATCCTGCGAGAAATAGTTGGTGATGATGCCGTTGTCCGTTTTGGTGAAGAACCGCAGCGGCGCGCGGACGACCGTCTGGAGGGCCTCACGATGCAGGCGGGCACCCGAGATCTGAATCATGGTGCGGAAGCTGACCAAACAAACAATAAAGAGACAAATCAAACCAAACGTCTGGAAGAAGCCGTACATGCCGAGATAAAAGCCGTTGGAGTAGTGCGGGTGTGGCAGGCGTTCACGGTCTTCAACCCAGAACTTGAGCCAGATGCTGCCCCAGTTGTACAAGAAGCCAAACGACAATCCAAAGACGGCAAAGGCAGTGAGCGGCCATGGACCGATGCGCTCAAAGTAGTACCTGTATACGGAGCGATCGCCGAGTTGCCGGCCGGCCGCTTGGGCGGCGGTGATGTCGATGTCGAGCTCGGTTTCGCGGTTACCGTTGCCGTCGCGACCAGCCATGGCAGCGGCCATGGGGCCCGAGTCGAGATCGCTGCTTTCGCCACTCTCTGTGACTTCAGCGTCGACAGCAGCGCCTCCGGCACCAGCCTTCTTCTTCTTGTTCTTCTTCTTGTCCTTGACGCCCAGGCTGGCCACGTAGCTGGGGTTGGCGAGCAGAGCTTCGAACGAGCCCTGCTCAACAATAGCGCCATTGACATCAAGCGCCACGACGTATTGGGCAGCAGGCAAGTGGCGGACAGAGTGTGTGCAGAGAATGGCCGTCGCGTTGCGCTGGTGGGTCAGGATACCCTCGGCACCAAAGACACGGTTAAAGACGTGCTCCTCAGTGTCGGCGTCGAGTCCACTCAGAACGTCGTCAAAGATGTACAGGTCCGTTTCGACATACAAAGCGCGGGCAATGGAGACACGCTGCTTCTGGCCACCACTGAGCGTAATACCGTTGCTGCCGACCTTGGTGCGGTCACCTTGGGGCAGAAGAGCCAGGTCGGGCAGGAGCATGGCGGCCTCAATGGCCTGGCGGTAGCGAGCCTCGTCAAAGACAGCATCGGCACCAGCCAGACCAATCACGTTGTCGCGAACACTGGCGTTGAACAAGAAGGGGGTTTGGTCACAGTAACCGATGCGACGAAGACGACCGTCAGCTGTACGCAGATTGACACGGAGAGAACTGCCGGGGTTGTGCTGGGGCACTTCGCTCAAGAGAGCCTTGCAGAGGGTAGACTTGCCCGAGGCCACGGGGCCGACGACAATGGTGAGCTTGGACGAGGGAACAGCGAGATGGACATTGGGAAGGTTGAACTTTTCGTCGCCCCAACCGAGGCTGGCAGCGTCAATGACAATCGTGTCACCCTCGGCCGAATTGGCGGCATCCGACTTCTCCGTCTTTTCGGTCAGAGGAGTGCGGAAGTCTTCGCGCGGCGGCTTCTCGAGGAACTCTTGCACACGCTCGAGGCAGGCAAAGGCAGATATGACGGATGGCAGGCCTTGCAGGACCATGATGAAGGGCATAGTCACAAGAATGACAAAGGACAGCGCCGTAAAGACGTTGGCCGTGTCTAGTGAGCGGCTCGTGACGACAAAGGCAAAGACGGGCGACAGCATCTGCGGCGAGTAAGCAGCCGTGGCAGCGAAGCAGATGATCGTCCGGAAGCGCGAGCCGACGGCAAGCTCGTCGAGACGCAGCTGCTGGATGAGGGTCTCGACGGGCCGGGCTAAGCCAGAAATCTTTAGGTGCTTCATGTGTGCAATGGTGTTGCTTGTCATGCCGACACGTTTCTGGATCAGAGCCATCCAGGCCTTTTGGCGACGAGCCGTCAGGAACGCCAGCGAGCCAATGGCGCCGACGGAGCACACAATGACGATGAGGGGGGCCACAAAGGCGGCACCCAGCTCACGCTCGAGCAGCCAGCTGGCCAGAGTGACCTGGATCAGATTGGCCCAGTACTCGTTGATGTTCAACAGACCGGTGCGGATGCGCTCAACGTCCGTGCTCATGAGCGTAATGGCGGCCGCGTCGTCGGCCGCATCGAGGCGCTGCTCAGTAGTCTTGCGATAGATGGCACCGGCCAAGGCACCACGGACCATGAACATAGCACGCTCCTGGTAGTAAAAGTAGACGGCTGTGGACAAACCGACACCGACATAGATGATGAACGTGGCGCCGATCAGGCCGTAGCCGTGATCACGCGCGACCTCGGAAGGCAGCTCGAGGTAAGTCAGAGCAGCGTTGATGAGGAACGGCTGGCCAAACAGGAAACCCGTCAAAGCCAGGCGGGGGCCAATGGGCAGCAAGAACTCCGTGGCCAGAGCCTTCATGAGTGCCCGTGTTAGGCCGTGCTTCTTGCCGCCAAAATTGTACAGACTGCGGGGTGCGTCAGGCCGCAGAGGCGGCTCGCCGTCCTTGGGCGGCGGCGGCAGGTCTTGGGCGTACTTGGCCAGCTTGGCTTCAAGACGCTTGGTGGCCATGGTGTGGTCGAGAGCGAACAAGTCGTCAATGGACAGGACCGAGCTGTAGCCCTTGATGAAGAGCGTGTTGAGCCAGGTGTAGGCACTCAGACCAAAGATGCCGCTCGTCTCTTCGGGGCTGTGGTCCTCGGTCTTCCAGCCGGCCTCGGGGCGGAAAATGGACTTTTTCTGGATAGCCTCAAGAACCAAGAGGACGACCTTGAAGGCCAAGGCGGAAGTAAAGAGACGACAGAACACCGTCTCGGCCGAGTTGAGGTCGTAGCCGGCCACAACGACCGACGTGCCGCCGCCCGAAGCAGCCAACGAGTCGTCCCGTGCCATCCAGAAGGTGCGGGCCATGGTGATGTCAAAGAGCACGCTGAGCAAGAGGTAGCTCGACAGCAGGATGGATGGTCGAGGCGAGCGGCCGTGCTCGACGTAGGAGAGGGCGAGAATGCATATTGACGAGAGCAATGCGAGAGCGGACGAGCCCGAGAACAGGGCCTTGAACTTGCCGGGCTGCGAGGCGCTGAGGATGAGGAGGCCGAGCTGGAGTCCGGCGAGGGCGATGATGGTGACGAGTTTGGCAGCGAGCAAAAAAGGACCGCCGACGATGTTGGGCCGCTGCCACAGGTAGAGTAGACGCGGCAGGACAAGTGGAATGAAGACGGCAGGCGGGATGATGCCAAGGATGAGCTGTTCAAAGCGAATGGTGAAGTCAAAGTCGCCGCGGCAGCCCTGGACGGCGGGGCCGAACGTGTCGTCGTCGTGGCACCCGGAGAAGTCCATGGTGGAGGGGAAAGGAGGAAAAGGGAAAGGGGGCTGTCGACGACGTTGTAGGCAGTACTAGTCGATGTTGAAGACGACGGGAAGGTGCGATAGGGATAGAAAGAGGAAAGGGGAAGGAGCGAGGGGAGGGAAGGAACGGCAATCAAGGAAAGAACGACCCTGGTGAGATACAAATATAAATGCACAAAACGACAAGAATGAAATAAAAATAAAAATAAAAGCGGGTGTGGCCTGCCGGACGTTGATAATGTCCGCGGCGAAAGAAAAGGTGAAAGAAAAGAAAAGAGGCCAGACAAGCAGAAAAAACTCCGGGGATGCAGAAAGCTGATCAATATTGGCCCGAGCAAAACGTAAGATTTTGGGGGGAGGAATCGATTAGAGTCTTTCGCGTGTTTTGGGTTGTTTGGGTAGCTTGGGGCGGTTCGCGAGACGTCTTCCGGGGGGTTGTCTCACAGGATTCGTAGCCAGGACCACTACCACACACACAGAGAGAGCAAAGACGAGACAAATAGGAAGGAGGTAGAGACGACTGACGCAAAAAAACTGCAGAGATAATGCAGAAGACGGCAAGACGAAGACACGATCGCGATTGCAGAGTAAGAATGACTACGACCGTTTCATTCTCCCGTTTATCTCAGCGGTGCCGTGGCGGGAATGGATAGGCACACAATACGAGAGAAGAAGAAAAAAAGGAACACGGCAGGACATGCAAACTCTGCAAACGAAGAGCTAAAGAAGAAAGACAGCGACGACGGCAAGGTCTGCAGGACCGACCGCCGAGCCGAGTAGGGGCCAAGACAGCAAGGTCGGCTAGCCTCGACGACGAGGTATGACTCCGACGACGGCGAGGACTAGCACACTCCACTGGTCGACGGTCACTGGTCGACGTGATAAAATACGGAGAACAAGCGTAAAAGTGCGTAAAAGTGCGTAAAATACACGTTTGCCTAAACAGGCAGCCTCTTATCCGAGGCCAGAACTCGTCACCTCGTGGAGTCATGAAGTTCTTTTGCTGATAGCCTGGTACCGGACACGTATCACATACCGGACTTCGCGATACGATGATGCAAAATAAATATGTGTAACTTTGTTTATTCAAGGTTTTATCAGATCAGACAAGACAATGGGGCCGCTAAAAAGTTTAAATGTGCAAGGCACGTTTGTGGCGCGTGGGGAAGAAGAAAAAGGGCCACCCATCAACATATGTACAACGAAGAAAGGGTAGAACAAAGGGAAAGGTGAACAAAAGGGAAGGGGGAAGCCCTCGTACCTGGTCAGTTTTGGAGACTTTTTTTGGTGGGTGTCAGATTGCGTGCGGCATCGGGCCAATTATTTTATGGGGCATCGTCTTTGGCGAGTTTTCAGCCTCTTTTTGCGCTTCAACGCGTCGTTTCGGGCGGCTCACGGATGCCGGCATTGACGCGTTTCGCGCTGTAAATGGTCACGTGTCCATATGGCTCGTCTTCCTTTCAATATCTTTGATCCTTTTCATCCTTCTTGGATTCTGTTTTAGGACATGTTGCTCGTGAGATTGGAAATCAAAATGCAGTTTGTGTTGGCTTATTGACAACAGTCCGTGCCTCTCTTCATACCTTACCCTGGCTTGCATCACGACTGGATGTGGCTCACTTGCGGAGTACACTTACGCTTCTTGGACTCTCAAATTGTCTTTTCTTACCACCCTTCGGGAGAAAACGGCGAGGTCTGAGGTCTGAAGTCGTACTGGCGATTGCTTACTTGAAAATCAGACGCGGGACAGCCAAGAAAGGAAGGAGAATGTGTTGACCGTTTTGCAGAACCTTGCCATCTTGTCGCACGCGAAGGTATTGTTTAAAATAAGACAGCGGGGAAGTGTCAAACGGCCTGGTCTGAGCTGGCGATCAGACGCAAAATCCGGGGTAGAAAGGACAATGCTTATTTTTTGTTCTCTTTTGATATCAGGCACATTAACAAAAGCACATCGCAGACTGGTCAATGTAATATATGTACCGTTAAATATCTACATGGGAGTAACGAGGGTAACTGTAAGAAAATATGCTTCACTCGGCTTGTTTAGAATAGGATCACATCACGAGACCGCCTTTTACGTTGTACCTGTCTGGACAATTTGACAAGTGGACACGAGATATCCTTGTTAATGAATTTGTGAACACATTTTATGATGGTATAACTACAAGCACATGACTTTGAGAGTAATATTCGCTATTTTTAACTCAGTTCTGTTTCTTTCTTTACTCATAGAGTTTATTTTAATAAATTTCGGTACTGTTTCGTTTCATTTTACCTTTTTTTTTTTTTTTTTTTTTTTTTTTTTTAAAAAAAAAAAGACTAGAAATTAAGAAGCTAAAAAGTCAAAATATTCTACTAAACGAAATAATTTTATGTCAATGATTGCTTGTTGTTTGACTCTTATATCCTTTAGAACCTCCATTTCCTATTACCTGTCTCTTTACCACAAAAGCACCATATTGGCCACAAGACCCATGAACGAGAGATGCAGATTTGTACGACGGTCAGCTCTGACACGAGGGCCTCCGGCATAAAACACTTATCTTGTACAACCGCCAACGGCAACAATATGGGTCAGGTAGAACTGGCAAACAATAGACAAGCGGTAGCGGCCGCCGGTTGACACTTTGACACTTCTTTTCCACAGAATTGGTGTGGTTGCACTGTTGCACCAACAATCAGATCATTGGGCGACCAAAGTGAGATAAAAGAGATCGAATCTGCAGTCTTGGCATCCCTGCTTTTAACTGTTAAAAGGCAGACGACCTCTCACAAATTGTCACCTGTTGTTTGAATCGTTTATCTGGGAATCTAGTCCTCTCCCTCGACCTCGCCTGCTGAATAGCCGCGGCTCTTTTGCTCTTTTGCTCTTTTGGCTGCAGTTTTGCAAGCAGGAAATGCTTTGAGTCAGGCCATTGTGCTAGTGCCGCCTTTGGTGGTTGGAGCTTCTGTTTCGGGCAATTTTGGTAGAGCGTTTGGCTGGGTCTTTGGCGTGGAGTGACGTTTTGGTCTGACCTAGGCAGGTGGCAGTGTGGAGACGACTTGGTGAACCTACACTAAACAGCTGTTTCGAGTCAGCCACATCAACGAGCGGAACTGAAGCTGGATGTGGTCTCTGATGGGCAACTGTGACTGGCCGACCTTGCTCGAATTGGGCAAAATGTCTCCATTTTCGGGTTCATCACAGGGCCAAAAGCTGGGCTTGTGCCCAAGAAAGTCGAGACTCCATTGACAGCCAGAAGCAGCCAAAAGCAGAGTTACACGTGGGAGACGCTGCAAAGCCAACACTTCTCTTCACCTGCCAACAACTCGTGCAGCTTGCATCTCGACTTCTTCACCTGCATTTTGTTGCTTTGCTGTCGTTCATCTCTTCGTCATTTGCTTCTACTTGTTGTCTACCCCTCGCACCTTCCTTTGGAATACGTCGACGTCAAGCTGGCTCGCTCTTGCCTCCTCCAAGCTGTTTTAGTGCCGCTCATCACCTGCGGGGAAGGAGCTACTTGCTGCGCGTGCATCACATGAACAGCCAAGCTACTCTTTGCCATTGTCGACTGCATCATTGCACAGCGCATTCTTTGACGTTCTCATAAAACTCTTTGACTTCTCTTGACAACAACCACTTTGGCAGTCCCGACTTTTCTGATCCTTCTCAACACCGCACTCCTCGGGTATCTACTGAGTGCCCTTCTGCATTTGCCTCTTCAACCGTTCGACCCCAAGACCTCAGTCCACCCTGCAAATCTTTTCATCTGCACGACGTCAGGAGACAAAAGAAACAAAGACGACAACACGACAACACGAGACGATATCGGACGCCGCACAACCAAGACGGCATTGGCATTGCACGTTGTCACACACGAGTCGCAATACACAAACGTTTAAAAGGGTCACGATTCCCAAGACACCTTCAACAAAAGAAACAGTTTTAACGACGAGCACCTGAACTTCAGTCCGAATCCGGCACACAACTACAGCACCTACCTCCAAAGTCAACACCACCACCACCCAACAACATGTGCATCGTCCTCTTGACTACGGCGCACCCCGACTACGCGCTCATCATCATCGACAACCGCGATGAGTTTATCCTGCGGCCGACGTCCCGGCCGCACTGGTGGACACCGGGCAAGTCATCGGCCGTGACGCCGAACGGCACACTGGTGGGCACGCCGACCAATGGCACGCCGCCCGGCAGCACGCCTGTTCCGACCGCCTCCGGTAAGCTCGCTCCGCCAGGAGGCTCGTCGTCCACCCACAAGATTCTTTCGTCCCGCGACCTACAGCGGCCCGAGCACGGCACATGGTTGGGCATTACGACGGCTGGGCATTTTGCTGTTTTGACCAACTTCCGCGAGGACACACCCAACGACGCCGCCCACCCGATCCATGGCCAGCGCAGCCGCGGCGGCATGGTGACGGCGTGGCTGACGGCGGACCGCGAGGAGACGACGGACGAGTTTGTGGCGCGGATGCTGGCCGGGCCGGGCGTAAAGGGTGTGGGCGGGTTTTCGTTGATCTGCGGCAAGCTGAGAAAGGCTCTCTTTGACGCCGAGGCAACAACGGTGGCCCATGGCCACAAGGGACTGGCCATTATTTCGAACCGTGCCGACCAGGTTGCCCAGGTACCGTGGATTGCTGGCCAGCGCGGCGAGGTCTATGGTCTGTCGAATTCGAGCTATGACGACCCCGAAGTGTGGCCCAAGGTGCGCGACGGCAAAGAGGCGCTGCGGCAGCTGGCACAGGAAGAAGCGGACAAACGGTCCAACACCAAAGCCGAACAAGAAGTCGAAGGAATGGTCAAGGCCGGCGTGCGCAAGCCGGACGAACTAAGGGAAGCGTTGTTTGGCATTCTGGACCGGGACACGTTGCCGCGACGGGCCGATCTGTCTTTTGAAGACCAGATCCCTCTCCTGAAGCACTCGGTGTTTATCCGGCGATTGGTGACGAAGAGCATCGCGTGGCCATGGAAAAGGCGATTGCAGGCGGTCCCCGCGTGTGCGCTGCCAGTGTCGACGAGCAAGGGGTGGACAGCCTGGCCGAAAAGCCGGCGGCCAACAGTGCCGACGCCGAGCTGGCGTCCGAGGAGCGACCCGACCAGCAGACAACGAACACAACAGAACAGGCTCAGGGTTTTATGACGGGACTGTACGGCACACAGCGACAGACGGTGATTCTTGTGGATTGGGCGGGCCATGTCTCGTACACGGAGCGCGCGTTGTGGGACGCGAACGGCAATGCCGTTCCGCGAGGTGACGGCGATGTGCATTTCAACTTTGCCATTGAAGGATGGGAAGAGTAGTGTCAACGGAGTACGTACTTGACAGCAAAACGGTAGACCATAGACAGGACATGCTTGCCATATCTAATCTTAATTCAAGAAGTCACAGTCACAAAGTGGAGACATATTTTTGATATTGCTCTTTTTTCAAATTCATATTTGTCGTTAACGTATGAATAAATCGACAAGACAAGGCTATCGCTACTTAATGGGCGAGCTTTCCAAATAAAGGTGAATAAAAACCAAGATATCGTACCATCAAAATCCAATTCATATTTCGTTGCAATTTGTTTTTGTTCGTTTTTTTTTGCTTTCTTTTCTTTTGTTTGCTTTCTTCTCACCCTTAGTGGGCCAGTCCAAGATCCTTGAGGACAATGTCGGCGCCCTTCTCGCCAACCATCAGTGCCGTGCTGTTGGTGTTGCAGGCCACGTTGCCGGGCGCCACACTCAGATCGACCACCTTGAGACCGGTGACACCGTGCACGTTGAGGCGCGCATCCACCACACCCTTGTCCTCCAGCTTGCCCATCTTGGCCGTGCCCAGCGAGTGCCATGTCGTGGCCAGCACGCCGCGCAGCCAGCTTTCGAGGACGGCGTCGTCCTCCTTGGAGTAGACGACGTCCTCGAGGGTAGAAGCATCAGCGATGGGGCCGTCGAGGACGGCGGCTTTGCCGTTCTTGTCAAAGGGCGGGTGCGTGGCGGCGACCTCACCGGCGAACCAGGCGGTGCGGCGGGCAATCTCGCGCTGGGTCTTGTAGGCATAGACCTGTTTCTTGAGGTCAATGTCGTCCTTGTCATCCAAGAAGCCGACGTCAAAGTCGAGCGGGTCCTTGGCGTGGGGGCCCGTGATGTGGAGATGACCCCTAGAATACGGGTAGGCAGTGTAGTCGCCAATGGTAAAGTACTGGCCCTGCGGGTCGGGCAGTGCCGCGTAGTCGCCGACGTACATGCCGAGCAGGCCGAACAACATCAGGGGCCGCTCGGGGTAGGGCGCAAAGTCACGGTCCCAAGCGGCGCGGAACGCGGGGCCGAGCGCATCAATCTCCTTTTCAGAGGGCCGGGTCTTGCCGACGACGTCACAGGTGTTCCAGGTCAAAGCAAAGTCGTTGCTGGCAATGGCGGCGGCACGGTCTTTGCGGCCCGACATCAAACTGTCGTTGGTCATGTCCGGGGACACGCCCTGGGCCTTGTACGAGAACAGAGTCAGATGGTGGTCCTGGTAGTCGGCGCCGACACCAGGGACGGCCGACACGACCTCGACACCAGCCTTCTTCAGAATGTCGGGGCAGCCGACACCCGAACGCTCGAGGACGGGCGGTGTGCCCAGAGCACCCGACGAGACAATCACGAGCTTGCGGGCCTTGACCTGCTGGGTCGGGGCCGACGCACCCTCGGCGACGGCCAGGCCGTTGACGGCGGCAAAGCGCGGGTTGGTGCTGAAAGCGACGCCGTTGGCGCGCTTGTTGCTGTCGAAGAGGACACGCTCGACATTGTGCTCGACCAGGACGTGCAGGTTGGGGTGCTTGCCGTCCTGCAGTAAGGGGTGGAGGTACTTGTGGGCGGTGTCGGAGCGGCGGCCGTCGGGGCCGTTGTAGGTGGCCGAGCGGGAGAAGCCGAGCTCGGGGCCAAAGTCTTGCAGGTCGGCGACGGTGGGAAGCCACGCTTGCGGGCCGCCTCCAAGAATGCATCCTGCGACTCGTGCGACCGGAAGTTGTCGTACGTCACATGGACAGGGCCCGACTTGCCGTGCACATTCTTTGGGTCGTCGCCATGGAACGTCTCGAGCTTCTTGGCAAAGGGCAGCAGCTCCTTGAACGACCAGCCCGGCTGGCCCCAGCTGTCGTAGTCAATGGGACGAGCACGGTTGTAAAGCATAAAGTTGATGGACGAGCCGCCACCGAGAGTACCGCCGGTGGGCACAATGGACTGGCGGTCGTTCAGCGCCTTGGAGGCCTTGGCGACGTGGAAGTTGGCTGTGGTCGTGGTGGGCGCCAGATTCTCGAGGAAGAGCGCCGGGTGGACGACGCTCTCGACATTGTGGTTGTTCTTGCCGCCCTCGACGATGAGCACAGAAACGTTGGGGTCGGCCTCGGCGATGCGCGAAGCGACGATGCAGCCGGCTGTGCCGCCGCCGGCGATGATCACGTCGACCTCCTGCAGGTCGCTGGGCAGCTGGTTGAAGATACCCATGGTAGTTGAGATGAGAGGGAGTAACGCTAAGTGGTATCAAAAAGGTATCAAAAGAAAGAGGAATGAAAGGCTGGTATCAAAGAGAGAGAGAGTTATGAGAGAGTGAAGATGAGCCTCGTCGAGAACTTGAAGAAGAGAAAAGAAAGAGTCCCTTTTTTCACGATCAAAAGCTGGGCGACTTGGCCGTCTTTATTTCTGTTCGCCCTGCCCCCCCTCGGAATGTTCTCGGAATCATATCCAGCGTTGTCCATCCACAAAAGGGACGCGGAGACATCACTCTGAAAGAATACAGAACAGGTACTCTGGTACACAGGCACAGCCAAAGAGGAAAAACTTCTCCAAATTCCTACGTCATGCAACGAGCACACGCCCACACTGCCCTGCGGAATCACGTTCAGCGGAATCATGCTGAACGGAAGTGCAGTAACTAGGCAGGCAGGCAGAGAAACAACAAAAACAGAAAAAGCAAGCAGGGGCAAACAGGACAACGCATGGTCTCTCCCTCTTCTTCTCCCTCCCCTCCCCAAACAACCCCCTCACTGCCCCAGATTTGGTCTGGGCCAAGATGCGTGCGGAAGCGCAACGGCACTTATGTTGGTCGTTGGTAGTCGAAAATAGTCGAGAGTAGTCAAGAGTAGTCAAGAGTAGCCTGGGGATCGTCCGGGGGAGCCACCAGCGAGGTTTGCAAAAGACGGGGCAGACAAGGACAGACGTGGGCCGGATACAGGGTTCTCCTCTTTTTGGCGTCAGTCGTTGGCGTCAAACTGTTGGGGTTCACGGACGTGAATGGTATCGATGAAATGTATTAATGGGCCGCGAGACGGTCGATCCAGCGAGGCAGAGTGTACGAAGTAATGTGTACATAGGCGCAGACACAAAAGAGTAACGATAGACAGGGTGGACGCGGACAGTAGTACGAAGTACGGAGAGAGGACAAAAAGAGGGGGCGAGGCCAATATGCTGGCTCTCCTTGCCCTCTTTGATGCTGCGTTGGTATTGTGTTGTACTGTACAGCTGTGCTTCCCCAGGTTGTTTGTCCTCTTCATCCCCGCCTCATTTTGATATCGTCGTACTTTTAGGACTGTGGGTAGCACTGCCTCGAGACTGGTTAGGTAAGACTAGTGGCCATTCATGGGTGGTTGGTCGTCTCGGTCGTCTTTGGCTCGTCGTTGGGGGTTGGTACGTCGTACTTGTATGAAAGACTGGCAGCCTTTGAGCAGACCAGCAGACATAGCGTTACTTCCGAACGGACTGGTCACGGTCCGTCTCCTGTCCGTCCTTTCCGTCTCTTTTTTTGGGTCGTCTTTTTCGTCCCTTCTATTTGGTCCTTTCCATCCTGGAGGAACTGGAGAAGACGCAAAGCCCAAAAGGTCCAAAAGGTCCAAGAGTGCGGGGGATCAACGCTACAGTATGCCTCAAATGGAATGAAATGCGGAGGGCTTAACTGGAGCCAAACCTGGGGGCCACCCGCCTCTTCTTCGCAGTCTATTTGCGGACTGCAAAAATAATGGGAATAATTGCGGAGACAGAGGTCTACTTGTGTAAAGATTGCTGCGGCTCGGAGCAAAGGATGTGATGACAGCGCGGAGTAAGGGATAGGGCCAGGGAATAGCAGCAAAAAGAAGCAAACAAAATAGAAAAAGTCCAACGTTGCGAGTTTACGCCGCTCAACGTCGCTCTCGCTTTACGTTTTATTCACTGCTACCACAGCCTCTATGATCTGCAGCGATTCCAGAGGACTCCAACTGGCTGGCTCTCTCATCAAAAGTGATTCCGATGCACTTCCGGCGAACATTGGTCACGATGCGAAGGAGCAATGCCATCCCGGAATCCCCCCAGACTTCCCCAGACTTCCCCCAGACTTCCCCCAGACTTCCCCCAGACTTCCCTAGAGTCCCTGAACTGGAACATAAATCCCCAAAACAGGACCAGAACCCACGATTTGGAAAGAGGACGTCTTTCTTAAAAGAAACAGATTCCCCAGAATCTGGAAATCCCCCCGCGAAAAAAAAAGACTCCGCAAAAAGTACCCACTCGTGGAGTGTGGATGGTCTTGGATGGTCGTAAATAGCGTCCCTGTGTAGAATATGCAAATGCGGAACATCTGTTTGGATATTTCTGGAGTCAGGAGTCTGGGACTGGATGTCAGCCCTCTTGATATTAAGTCGTATTGGTCTTCTCCAAAAATCAGAGAAAGCCGATTGGGTGCTGACAGCCGCGGCATAACCAGGAGCCAGGCATGCCCACTTCCTGCGGAGGCTCTTTTTTGCTCCTTCGATCTGATTGCGGAGGCTCTGTTTGCGGATGCTGATTTTGCCGGCAGCCTTACCCCTGGATTGGAGATTTTAGTCGGGTCTTTGCGTCTTGAAAGGCCTTCCTTGACTGCACCACCCCAAGTATCTCCGTTAATCTGCGGAAAATGGCCAAAGCTTGTCTTGGAACGACGACGACCACCTCAGCAATGAAGGGATTTTAATTTTTACCGAAAGTTTGGTTCTTCTATTTTCTTTTACTTAGCCATTCATTATTCGACATGTCACTCTTCAAAACGATGCGGAGATGTGGCTCACGGACAATTTTTACCAGGTTCCATGACAACTCCATGGTGCTGGGGTTTGTTGAGACATATTCACCGAGTAAGGATGTGGAGTTGCTTTTGATATTGATTTTCGTTTATTCTATTTGATTTGTTGATGCAACAAAACATGTAATGCTATGATTATCCTCTTGAAGCCATCTTACAAAACCATCTTACAAATGACCGACCCGTCACCGCCCTTATGGCTGGTGGCAGAATGCAGAGGGGTTGTCGGGGTCCTTTGGACTCCGACCCTGTTCATCTTTCCTTCTTTTTTTCTGTTCCGCAATTTTGTGCTTCATCTCACAACTAAAATTTTTTTACCGACAGATACCGTTTGAGGCGACTCTCAACAACTGAAGCAACTTCTCCCTCGATCCGCTCCGTTGTCGACCTCCTTGGATTACTCGAGATCCTTTCGACCTTTCGATATCCTTTCGTGACCCCTTCTCGCCATCTCTACCAACTACCTCGTGATATGAACCCTTATTGAAGTTGGGCAACCTTTTCAGTCTTGGGTGTCTTTGAAGATGAAGATGGCAGCAAGTGCTTGCTGGAATTCATGAAGCATATATACGCCGCGTTCAGATGCCCGACGATGAGCTTCAGTCTCAAGTGTTCTGTTGAGGATAGATTTGTTGAGCAGGCACAAAAGACTGGAGAGAATCCGACGACGACGTGCCATTGTCGGTAACGAGACCTGGCGGGTTGTCGGAGTCCTCGTCGTTCTCATTGTCTTTCTCATTGCTGTTCTTCTCGTCGTTCTCATCGTTGTTCTCATCGTCTTTCCCATCATTCTCTGTGTTGTCCTCTACGTCGTCTGAATCGCTGATATAATGGGCAATGTACAGGTGATGCACACTCGAACTACGCTCGGGCCGGCCCCGCCCAAAATACCTGAGGTATCTCCTCTGCGCGAGATCGCTTTCAGTTCTGCGCGCTCGAATCATCATGTGCCTGTGTGGCCTGTTGATTGGAAATGGAAGTTGCCCATGGTCGGGGACACCAAGAATCTCGTCTTCGGAACTCTCGTCGCCGGATCTCTTATCGCCGGAACCCTCGTCAAAGGAGTTTTCGTCGAAAGAGTTCTCGTCGTAGGAGTTGGCAGTGTTGAAAAAGGGAAAGGGTGATGGCTGACGCGGAGGGTTTCTTGCGTGGTCATTGACTGGAGGAGGGCGAGCCGGGATCCGAGAAGCTGAAGCCTCGATGCCCTCCAAGAAGTGAACATGAAGCTGACGAGGAGCTGAAGCGGCTTGAGCAATCTGAGCAGCCTGAGCAGTCTGAGCAGTCCGGGCAGCATGAGCGGCAAGTATGGCGGCTTCGACGTCCTTGAGGAAGTGAACGCCAGGCACACGAATGTTAGAGTGGCTGGCAAGGTGAGGCTGAGGGATGACACGGACAGCCGTGGCGGGCGATTCAAATTTTTTCAAAAACTGAACGCCGGGAACCCGCCGAAGCTGACGAGGAGCTGGAGCCGTTCGACCAGCATGATCGTCAAGAATACCAGCCTCGACATCCTTCAAAAAGTGGACGCCGGGGACGCGAACGCCAGCAAGGCGGGCAACATGGGGTAGAGGAATAACGCGAACAGCTGTAGCAGGTTTCTCGATGTTCTTCAAGAAGCTGACGCCAGGTACACGCTGATAGTGACGTGGGACTTCGGGTGGCGGTGCATTGTGTGCATTGTGGTGGGTCTGGCCGTTGTTGTCGTAGTGTTGGTACTGGTGGTGGTAGTTGTGGTGGTAGTTGTAGTAGTTGTAGTAGTTGTTGTAGTAGTTGTAGTAGTTGTAGTAGTAGTTGTTGTTGTAGTAGTTGTAGTTGTTGTTGTAGTTATTGCTGTAGTTGTTGTTGTCGTGGCGGTGGTAGTGGTTGTAGTGATCATGGTGGTTGTAGTGACTGTGGTAAAACCAGTCGAGAGGTGCCTCGTCCGACTGCTCCTCAGGAAGAACCGGTATATTAAAAGGTACATCCAACTCGTTGTCAGAAGTATAAAGGTCAAAGCGGCGGACAACACCAGTGGCCGGGAAGTCCTCAATGTCACCAGCACTAAGGAAGACTCGGGAATAATTGTACGGTACACGTTGACAAAGGGCCTGCGCCGAGGGAAGGCGCGAACCGGCCCCGGTGCCACAACCTCTGTGCTTGCATGCACCTGCACTGGATTGTCATCATTGTCGTTGTTATCATCGTCATCCACGTCCACGTGCTCAGCCTGGTGCCGAGCCTGGTCTACAGTGCAGGTCCCTGAACTACGGGGACTTGCTGATTGGTTTGAGTGCTACGTGTAGTAGTGGCAGTAGCAGTGGCAGTAGCAGTGATAGAAGTAGAAGTAGCAGAAGTAGCAGACGGCCTCCAGGTAGCATACGCGCTGGGTACAAAGTGCTGTATAATCCTGTCATCGACAAAGGGAGTCACTCCGTCAGGGAGACCAACGGGTGAAGTCGAAGGGAATGGGAAGCCATCATTCTCAATACAAATAGCTGGGAGGTGGAAATAAGGTTCAGGCTCTGGCTGAGGCTGTGGTTGGGGGTGGGCCACGTCCTCACTGTTGCTGACTGTTCCAACAGGCAATGCTGGTACGCTCACTTCGATGTTGTTGTCATCGCAAATGGGCACGTGCTCCTCCTCTTGCTCAGCTGGATTTGTTGGAAGGCCATCGCCTGCTTGGGTCCCTGACCCCGAAGCTTGACTGTTCTGTCGGTCCAGCCACTCCTGGCGCATGCGCTCCTGGCGACGGGCTTGGGCACCCTTGCCACGACAGCCGCGCTTTCTCCGCTTGGGTTGGTCTGCCGGGAGAGCAGCAGCAAGCTCGGGAGGAGAAGAAGTTTCCGTCGACGTGGAAGAAGGTTGAGAAGCAGGATGGGAGGTAGGGCGTGAGGTAGGCCGAGGAGGCTCTCCAGAAGGAGAAGGAGATGTTGCTGGAGGAGCCATATTGAAAGGCTTTGCGTAGGGATGAAATAAAATAATATGAAAGGATTGAATGGGGTTATGAATGAGGTGTGAGGTTTGGGCAGAAAAGCGCAATACGGAAATGCAGCTCTGAGAGGTTGAGAGGCTTTGAGCGATCAAAATAAATTCCACGGAGGTTCAAAATTCAAAAGATGAATTATCAAAGATATGGGATGAGCTTTAATGAACGACCAACTATGGTTGAGTATGGAGGAGAAGGGAGAAAAAAAAAGAGGAGCATTCGGAAAGATAATAGCAGAAACCATGTTCTTTTATAGACATCAGAAAGTTAAGGTTCACGACGAGAAAGGGCGCTCAGAATGTCCAACGTCATATTCTGACAAAATATATTTTGAGTTCGGCGTTGAGGGAGTCTGAGGGCAAAGGAAAGCAAATCATTGCAAACAGGCACGTACTAAGAATAAGCCACGCCGATAGCTACAGGATATACACCAGTTAACAACTCCTACAGCAATCTATGGTAGTACAGAAAGTCAATGAGAGTACTCCTAAATTGTAAAGAATTGAGTTCAAATTGCACAGCATCATAGCGTTGGTGGTCGAGTTAGTCAACTTTGTTGGTATCGTCGAGTGTCGTAGAACGGACCAATCAGACAACACCATTTTGGGCGAGGCTGCGGTGTAAGTCACGACCACCTCGCACCATGTAGAAGCGCAGCCATCTTGTTTTTAATAGTACCTAGACCTACTTGACACGTCAACTGAAGTTAAGGGATATGATAAAGCTGCGAACCCTATTTCTGCGGCAAAAATGTGTGCATCTTATGAGAGTTTGATCATAATGACGAGTACATATAACAAAGCCTGACCTGTATGGCAAAATCACGATATTCCGTCATCGGACAACGGGCGTTTGGAGATATTGCACAGTTCTCAGAATAAGCAAACAAACATGATTTCGTTTTCCCGAGAGGCTCAGTTTCAATCTCGTTGCATTTTATCACAAAAGGTACAAATTTATTTGATAGAGAAAAGAAAATCAACGTAAATTTCGACACAGGTGTGTCCCTTGCATCTGTCCGATGAAGACGACGCAGTAGAATGGATGCCAATGATGGGCCGACCCGTAGTGGTATGATATAAAGAAAAGTAAAGAATAAAAAAATAAAAATAAACGGCCGACCCAAATTCCCAGACAAACACGCCCATTACTCGATAAACACCGTGACGTTTCACTCCATGCCCACCAAGGGATTATCTCCATTATCCAAACAAAAAAAGTAACGTATTCCAAAACGACTGTCTTGCGAAAGTCTGTACCCAAAACTTAAGGACCCCCCTAAAACATGTTCTTGAGGTGCTCGTACACGGTCTCGCCGTACGGCAGACCTCGGCGTTGACAGCAGCCAGTTTCGGATCGATGGCAACTGTGCCGTTGTTGTTAGGGTTGTTCCCGTTGGCCCCAGCCATGACACCTTTAGCACTCTCCAAGACGGTACCTGCAGGCGGCAGTGGGATACCACTCATGCCCATGTAGCCTTCAAAGATGCGCGTCATTTCCGTCTGGATCTGTACGCCGTTGGCCGTCTGTTGGTCAGGAGAGGAGGTCGTGCTCGCCCCGGCAGCCGCCGTTGTAGTGGACTGATGTTGTTGTTGCTGTTGCGGCTGCGTCGTTGGCGGTGGTGGCGGCTGTTGTGGTTGCGCTGCGGTGGTCAACGGCGTCGTCTGTTGTCCGTTGGTGGTGGCCGCACCCACGGGTGTCGTAATGGGCGACGTCGTGTTGCTGCTGTTGCTCGGGTAGGTGTGTGGCGGGTGCGGCCGCCATGCATTGCTGCTGCTGTTATTGCCAATACTGCTTGCCGGGTAGCCGCTGCCGCTGCTGCTGGCAACGCTGCCACCGCGACGGGCGGACGCCGCCGAGAAGCCAGACCCTACACCGCCAGCCGCGGACGAGTAGTGCTGGTCCTCTTCCTGGTGCTGCAGGCCCAGACGCGGCGCGTACGCTTTGAGCGACCGGATAGTGCGCCACAGACGCTGCGAGACCCAGCTCTTGGCAGACATGTCTTTGACCAGATTCATGGCCATGTAAAACTCCTCGCGGCAGTTCGCACTGAATTGCACGGGCTGGTGGGTCGATGCCAAGAACAAGACGGCAATGGCCGACGTCAGGAACTGGTGGTAAAACACTTGGATGCGCCGGTACAGATTGCTGCTGTTGTTGAGGCGGGACAGGTAGCGAATGGTATCTTTGGCCAGGTCGACCACTTTCTGGGCCTGCTCCATGTTGTCGTTGATGCTGCTGGCGCTGTGCAGCACCGGAGTGTTGAGCCAGATGCGGATCTGGTTGAGGCGTAGCCGGGTCCAGATCTGGAGGCGCTGCAGATTGTACGAGGGTGTCGAGGGCAGCGGCAGATCGCGGTCGAGGTCGTTGATTTTGACGGCGTCTGGACAGGAGTCGTACCACTGCAGAATCTCGGCATCGAGCGTTTCAAACTCTTCACGCTTGAGGTCGCGGATAATGGCGGGCTCGAAAAAGTCGACCAGGCTCCAAATCTTGGCACCAAGGCGTGAGTACGTAATCATGGCGACTAGATACGGGTATTCATCCGGAAAAGGAAGATTGGGATCGATCTTGTCGTCGTGCAAGACGTACGGCAGACCCGTACCGAAACTCCAGCGGCGGTCGAGCACGTAGGCGGTCCAAAAGGTATTGACGGCGTTGCGACGCTCCTGCTCGTCGGCAATCTTGCTGATACCTTCACGGCGGTGCAAGCCTTGCTCAAGGCAGTGGCGGGCAACTTGGCCCATGACACGCCAGGCGAGAACTTCGTCGTTAGACAGGAACCGGTAGCCGGCGACAAGGGCAAGGAAGGGCAGGTTGGCCAGATCGCTGGGTTCGCTCATAAGCTTGGCGTCGATGATGGGCTGGATGCTGTCATAGAGGCGGATGGCCTTTTCGCTGTGGCCGTGCTCTTCGACAGCCAAACCGCAGCACATGATAATCTTGAGCGTGAGGGTGCGGATGTCGGTCATGGCCTCGTCGTAGTTGAGGGGTGGCATGTAGCCGCTCTTGCGGGCCGACTCCATCCACGAAGACAGGCTTTGGGCGTGCTCGATGACCGTCTCGATCTTGACGACGGGGTACATGATGCCGACCTCGTCTTCATGCAGACGGCAGAGTCGGACCATCTCGTCCTTGTCAAACTCCCAGAGCGGGTCGTTGGGTGCCTGGTTGCGCGAGGACGCGAGCTGTATAGACGACGATGTCTGCATCGATGCTGGTGGGAGGACGGGCGATGTGCGCGGCGTCTCTTCGATCGCTGGCCCGTTGCCGCCATCCTCCTGTGGCTCGCCGCTGTAGCCCATGTTGTGCAAAGTATTCTTGGCCACGTCGACGGTAAAGGCCATACTTGTTGGTCCGCCACGGAAGGTGTGTGGTTGGCGTATCGGGGCCAGCTCGGGTTTGTGAAGGGAGGTATAGATGATGACGGCGAGGGCGACACAGTCGATGAGGGCATCGGCAGGATTCGGTCTTGGAATGGTGCGAGTCTCTGTGTTTCTTGGCGAAGAGAGTTGACAGACTGAACGACGTTCTCGAGCTGTTCTTCGAGGGTGTGAATCTTCTCGGACATGCTCTTGAACTCGTCCGAGTCTTTGAAGCTGCTCGAGCAGCAGTTGGGCGAGTAGAGACATGCCAGGTTGAGGTTGCCGCACCGTAAGCAAGGCGTTTCCCCGTTACCTATCCGTGAGTTAGTAAGAGGACCTGCAAGTGTAATAGGAAAGAGGATGGCTGCATACATTTAATCTTTCTGCGTTTGCATTCATTGCTATAGTACAGTTAGTTTCGTGCACTGCTGTTGATGTGACGAGTCATGCTGCCGCATGTTTACATACCATGCAATCGAGATATACTAGAGACACAGCCAAGAGTTAGTCAACGGTTTTCGTAGAAAGAACGAAGCATGAAAGCGCCTAGCAGGTAGTGGACGCCACGCCAAGAAAGCCACGCACGGTGATATCTTGGGGACGAGGCTGAGGCTAAAGGAGGACTAAAAATTAAGAGAGAAAAAAAACGTACTCGGTTGCGCTTGCTACGCTGTTGCTTTGCATTCGACTCGTCGTCGTCCTGTTTCCGCTTGCCAGAGGGTGTTCCACCGCTGCCGCCAGCTGCGCTACCGCCGGCCACACTACCTGGACTGCCACCGTTATTGGCGTTGCTATTGCTGGCATTATTGCTGTTTCCGGGACCTCCGTTATTGCTGCCGTTGTTGACACTTCCACTGCCGCCGTTGGCCGCATTGGTATAGTAGTTGTTGTGTGTGCCGGCGTCCGGCGAAAAGGGCGAAGGGAGAGGTGTCGTGGCACCGCCGAAGCCAGAGTTGCTGGGATATGGGTTGCCAGCAGCTACCGCAGCCGCTGCCGACGAAGACGACATCGAACGGTTCAGATGTCGTGGCGACATGGCGGCGTGGCGCACGTGGTCGTCGGCCGCCGACGGTAGCCGTGGATACTGGCTGGGTGGGGAAGGTTCGGATGTTGCTGTTGCTGTGCATGAGGATGGTGATGTGGATGTGGGTGTGTAATCGGATGCTGAT
Organism: Sporothrix variecibatus; assembly: GCA_016097105.2. Lineage (NCBI taxonomy): Eukaryota > Fungi > Ascomycota > Sordariomycetes > Ophiostomatales > Ophiostomataceae > Sporothrix > Sporothrix variecibatus. The sequence goes on along the minus strand of JADMNI010000007.1, from coordinate 2,511,043 downwards.
GTGAATGTTGATGGGGATGTGATGGTTGCGGTTGGTTCGGCGGTGGCGGCACTGCTTGCATCAGATAGCGCAGGTCGGTCGCCTGGGTTTCGATCTGCTCCATGTCGACGAAGGGGAAGGAGGCATTTGGCGGTGGAAGGTATCGAGGACAGAGGGATAGGAGGTGAATGGGTGGGCCCCAGGGCGAGGAAGCGGTAGCCAACCGGAGGGCGAGAAGAAGGGAGTGTCGTCAGGTCTATCGAGTGGTGTGTTTCGCTGTGGGTTATGGCGTGGTGGCGATGCGATGCGAGATGGCCGCGATGTTTTGTATGTCCTGTGATGCGATGCGATGGATGCCAAAACTGCCAATTCCGAGGAACGGCGATGGGATGTCGATCGAAACGAAACGGCGGGAAGGCGCGGGAACGGCGGGTTGGGGCAGGAGCGACACAGGTTGGTTGGTTCAGCTAATGGGGAAGCTGCGATGGGGGTTGGCCTTTCTTGTTGGTTGCGCAGGAGAAACAGGAAGGCGCAACCCAGCGCAGTGGATTGGGAAGCTGTTGCGCGCGTCTTTCGTCTATCGTGCGCTGTGATCGGTTGCTGTCCAGTGTCGACGGTCGAGACCTCCCTTGGGGATTCTGGAAGATGGGAGGTCAGATCTCGCACAGCAAACACACGCCTCTAGCTGCTGGGTTGTTTTCTCGTTTCCTCTTCCGTTCCACGGTTTATTTCTTTGTGTTGCCCTCTCGCGCTTGAAAGTTTGCTGCTCCTTCGCTCCTTCCTTTCTCGCGGAAGCTGAATGGGGGAGGAGAATGGGACCTCGCCCTCGGTCTCGGTCTCTGTGCAAACAGCAGGCGCTGGAGCTTCCACGTGACTGAATCGAGACAGCCCAAGTGGAGCTTGCGTGATAAAGAGTGGGGCTGTCCTCGGTAGCTGACGAATCATTTCTGTTGTTTCCCGACTCGATTTCAGCTTTCGTCTTGTTGTTTGGCACCTTCCTCAGCTTTGAGCGCGCCTTCCGTGTAACGGGCAGTTTCTAGTACTCCGGAGTATGTGTATTCAAAACTAATTCTACAGCATTTCCAACTATCAATCTGGTGATTTGATGCCGGCCACGTTGACGACTTTTCAACTGCCGATCCGGGGTAGATAACGAAATCAATCGAAATGCGTGCTCGAAAGAAAGTGCGGGTTAGTTCGGCGCGCTTTCCTCAAGCGGGCAGACACGCTTTGCGCCGGTCTTCATTTGAACCCTTCCGCACTCTCCTTTCTCCTCTTTCTTGCAGACAACTCTTACGGCAGGCAAAAAGAGTACGAAGTATTTACAGGGAAACTTCTCTCCTACCCGGAATCGGAATTTACGGCGATGTGAGTGAACGATACTTGCTGACGGCCCCGTACCGGTGGCCGGGATGGAAACTGAGAAAACGGAGCCCGATGATGACGGCAATGAATTCAGGGCCCAAAGCTAAGTACTTGGCCTAAGGGGTGTCTCTTCCTAGCACCGGAGCGCCGTTGCGACCGTTACTTCTGTTTAGTGGAGCATGGGAAAGGTCAATTGACGCGTGGTTGTGACTGTCATTCTCAGTCTTGCCGGTCATGTTTACTCATCTGGCGGCAACACAGTCCTCTTCGTTGACTTTTTTTTGCCATCGACTCAATCGAAAGCCCAGATCAGTTCGAACAGTCGATTGCGTACGCCGATGCCGCGGCATGGGACTATATTGGGAAAGGAGGTGGGCAAGGCTTTTCATTTGTGTAAGGCTGTCTACCGAGACTATTTGCCAACAATGTCGACACGAGATGTGAAGGGGAAGTCAACGAATCGGGGAAACACCGCTTCAACGTCGCTTGAATGTCGTCTGAATGTCGGCTGTGATCTGTGCGTTGTGTGAGCACTTGCGTTACACTGTCCTCTGATCGTTGGAGTGTCAAAGACAGTCTGGTTGTCCTGCCTGCCGCGTTGCCGCAGTTCGTTCATAAAAGAAATCAAAAAAGGGGGGGACAGCCGCGAGAACCACATTAAACCACCTTATTCTTTAAAGTTTTGCGCCCTACCGGCCAACTATTTCTTGTTTTTAGCGCACGTCAACTGTCGTCCACAGTGGGACAGTGGGTTTCTGACTTTGTTCTTGGGCTTTTTTTTGTCAAGGCTCTGGCGCTTTTTCAGTGGCGGTTCGAGGCATTGCCGGTGGGTAGCGGTTGACAGTTTAGGTCGAGGTCGATGGGGGCTGAGGGGCTTGGTGGCGGTTGTCGAGTTGTCTTGGCTTTTTGTTAGTTCTTCCATCGTTTTGTCAAGTCTCTTTTGTTCTTGTGACATTTGTTGTTTCTTTCTGCTTTTCATGTCCTTCTCTTTTCCAGTCGTCTTTCTGTGATTGCCCGTCCGGAAGGACGTTGGCATTCTTATGTAGTTTTGGCGCCTCTCATCGTGTTTGTTCGTATTGATGTTCCTGCTGCGAGTCAGCACTTGGAGCTCCGTATATCGTATTCTTGGGAGTCCCCACCTCTCAGCCCTGCTTTAATTTCATCAAAAGAGCGGCAGATTGTCATATTGCTTAGCCGCCATAACGCCTGCCACCCCAACAACTGTGACAGTGCGGCACGGGGGGACCACCACCTCGTCACAAAACGCGGTCGGACTGAGTAGTTTCTTTCATGAACCGCGTCTGGTCAAATTAAACGATGCGGCTCTGAGAGTTTGAGCTGAAGAAGTATATTGTACCTACCAGCACGTCGTACTTTACTCCGTACATACAGCATTGACAATGCCTCACCTGGTCAGTGATCGTCGTTGGCATTCTCCAGTTCTTCCAGTGAGCTTTCAGTACTGGCTTGCCTCGTCTATCCTTGTCCTTTTCGTCTCTTGATCATGCTCAGCCACCTTTGATCACAACCCTACGACCACTTCACTGTGGCACGAAGATCCAGCCGTGCAGAGGCACCTCAAATACTTGCAGTGAGCGTAAAGTTAACTATCTTCGCTTCTGCCACCGTAGGATTCGTGGCTGTTTCTCAAACAGTGAGCTGGAGGCATCATTGGGCAAGTTGTAGCGAGTTTCTTGGTTGGTGTGCTGTGAATACGAGCAAAAAATACCAAAACTGACAAAAAATACGGGCCTGGGGGTTCATCAAAGAGCAGGGGGCCCCCATTTCCCATGCTTCTTGGCGGGTCAGAGAATACGCCTCAATTTTAACTTTAAATCTTCCCCCTAACTTTCTTTCCCCTTTCCCTTACCCTTGCGTTCTCCATTCCTTTTACGTCTTCTTTTTTTCAACAGTCCCATAATTTTCTGGATGGTATTTTCAAACAACGGGAGTTCTTCAACTGTTCGTTTGGAAGTTCCAACGTCTTTTGGATCTTCATGTACTTTCTTATGGTTAATCGAAGTAACTTCATTCGCAACAGCCATTTCCTGTGAGCGTGTCTCCTTGTCAAGTCTTTATTTTGGAGTTGTGGACATGGAAGTAAGGCGGCAGCGTGCATTAGTTTCGTGGCTGTGAGCCCTGTGAAATTGGACTTGTAATACGACGTTGGAACACGACTGTCTCTCTTCTCTACTGGTGGACTCGGCACGGCACACTTTTTTCTCCAAAGACAGACAGGGGTTTGTATGGTTCGAACGGCATCGGAGAGCAGCATGTCGCGTTATGTTTGTGTGTTGGATGTCCTTCAATGTCCTTGCCAGGCGACAACTCCAAGAAGAACGACCAGGCTTGGGAGCCTGTGAGCTTCTTGGGTTTTTGCTTGGGGCCCTTGGGCTCGTCTTGGCTTTGTCTCCTTGTCTTTTTCTCTTTTGGGCCTCTCAAGTTGCTCCGTCTGACGGAAGGGGGGACGATCGGAGCAATCCACAGTAGTGCGCTTCTGAAGAGGCTTTCTTTTTGTGTTTCTTTCTCTTGGTGATTTTACTTTTGCTTTTATTTTACGAGAGAATTCTTGGCGTGTACGGAGTACTTCGTACCCAGTACATGTAAACTGGGGGCCGTTCCTTTCTGTCAGTCCACCACACAACACACAATCCCCATCGTGGAGTACGTAAAACTTAAAATTCTCACACCCGGGGACACGCTGGGACGCGCCTGGTACGTACAAGTGACTGTTCCTCTCTTTCTGTGTGTGAGTCCCGTCTTTGTTCAAGGTGATTTTAAACTTTGGGATCGCCGCACGTCAAAGGCGGTCTTCTTCTGCTTCGACGACTTCTCCCTCTCTTCACATTGTATCCCTTCTCTCTCTTCTCTTCTTCCTTACCAAGTACTTGGTCCTGCACGGGCAAACCTTGGCGAGGCTGAAAAAGAGGGGCCTACAAAGAGCAGAAAAGAGAAGACACAAAAAAAGATACAAAAGACAAAGCCTCATCAGGTGCAATAGCATTCGATCTGCAGTCGCCTTTACCATCCTTCCTACCCCTGTCAACCAACCCAAACACACACTTGGGAGATCAACAGCAGAAAAACGCCCACTCTGACGACTCTGACGGATTTCCCAAACCCATCCAGTGCACGGAATAAAACAAGTAGCAGCCCCAGCTTCCTTCTTCCAGTCTTCTTTTCTCCATCATCTTGCCTGCTTCCACTTTTCCCTGGGAATTGTTTTTAAGTTGTGTTCTATTTCTAGGGACATCAATAATACAAGCCCACTTTCCTTTTCTCTTAAGAAAACGGGTCCTGTCTCTACTTCTATTTACTTCCTTCTCTTATTCCTCGGTTTCCTTCCTTCCTCCCTCCCGTTCGACATCTTGGTTCCTTCACGGGAACGTCCCCATTAAAGGATCGCCATTCTTATTTCGACGACATCGACTCGACTGCATCAACTAACTATCAACCAAGCCAACAACAGCATCCGTCCTTGAGGACACAACAGCCACCACGATGATTGCCGAGTTCAACTACACCGTCGCCAACGCGGCGCTCACGGGCATCTTCATCGTGCCCGTGTTTGTGCTTGGCATCATTTCTCTCTTCCAGGCCAAACGGCGAAAGGACCCGGTGCGCGATGGCGTGCCCTGGCTCAAGATTGCATTCATGTGGTTTTTCCTGAGCTTGCTCCTAACAGTAGCGTCCGACGCCCTGTTCGCGGCCATTGTGGGCGACATAGGTGGACTGTCGGGCAGTGACGTGACGACCATGTTCAAGATTAGCAACTACCTGTCGTTGATCGGCGGGTTCTTTGAGCAGCTGGCATCGACGTTCTGTCTGGTGGCCATGGTGGAGTTTGGATATGGATTTTATACACTCTTGAAGCCCGGAGCGAACGGCGGGGCGAGCATTGCCGGCGACCCGACAAAGAACGGCGTGGCTGTCGAGCACGAGGTCGGTTACCGGTCGCAGCGTCGGACTGTGCAGATTGCGACCGCCTTTTTTGGTGTGGTGCTGCTGGCCCTGTCGGTGGCGCTCCTGGGCAAAGTGCTAGCAGCGTACGTCAAGTACTATGGCATTGTCTTTGACAATGATGACGGCACGGACAACGAAGCGGTGGTTGAGTACGCGGCGTCGATCCATGTGGCGCGCAAGCTCGGGGCAGCCTTTGACATTCTCGTGTGGGTGCTGTCGCTGCCGCTCCTGGGTTTCGCGGGCTACCTCGTGCACCGCGCCCAGGGCCTGCCCATCAAGGGCACGGTCGTGCTGTACCTGGTGGCAACCATCTTCTGGTTCTTGCGGTTCCTGTGGCACCTGATCTACAATGCCATCTGGCTGCTGCCCGATAGCAGCAGTGGCGCCCCGCTGTGGTTCAACGTGGCCGACCCACTGCTCAACGTCTGGCTGTTCTTTGTGACGCTTCTGTTGCTGAACATTCTCGCCGCCCGCCGTTCTGGTGGACTGTGGTCGACGGCACAGCCGTGGACACACTTCGGCGGCGGCTACCCGAACCAAGAGTACGGCGTGGCCCAGCCGTTCCAATATGCTTCCTACAACAACAATAACAACGTCAACTTGCCGTATGCGCCCGCCCCGCAAGGTCCCGCATACATGCCGGGCCAGCAGCAGCACCACCCGCAGCACATGATGCAGCAGCAGCAAATCCACCGGGCGCAGTTTCACGAGATGGCCCACCCTGTGCAGCCCGTGTACCCACAGGAAATGTATGCCACGCCGCAGCCGCAGTACTCGCAGCCGTACGGTGTGAGCCCTCAACAACAGCAGCAGCAGCAGCATGTAAGCGGAGTGAGTCCGCAGGCCACACCGTCGCCCATCAACTCCAAATCAGCACACGACATCAACTCGACACCGCCGAGCGAGCTCAAGTCGTGACTACATGGCATTATCAAGACGATCCAGGACCCGCATGAAAGCCAAGGTCTAAAGAAGACCAAGACACATTGACGGGGAGAAGGACACTGGAATTTCCTGTACGATATGAACATTTACCTGCGAAACGAGGTCGAATAATGATTATCCTCAAATAATTTAATGGCAATGTTTTGCTCTTTCATTCTTTCCATGACTGCTATCTGTTTTCATTTTTTCCTCTCGTTCTTTCTATAATACCACATGCAGTAAGCAATGAATAAACCAATATCAAACAATGCAGATGGTGAGATGATGATGGATGTGCAATGTGTCTATTCTATGGAAAGTGTATCTGATATAAACGTTGTAAAACTCCGTCTAGTTTACTTCTCCTCCTCCTCACCATGGACAGGCTTCTCCGTCGTGAAAGGCTCGTTCTTGCCCCAGACCTTGGCGATGAACCTGTCTTGTTAGCAGTGACGAGCTGTATATCGATATTGGACTGTGGGCACTCACTTTGTATGGCTGCCGCGCGCGGCCACTTCGCCTTTCTCGTTGGTAAACGTCACCGTCGTATACGCCAGTGTTTTGCCGACTGCACAGTTAGCAAAAGAAATTCAACATAAGTAGAGCATGAATAGACTTACTTCTATCCAAAACGGCCGTCGCTTTAATCTTCTCGCCGACGGCGCCGCCGTTGGCCAGGTACGTCACGTTGATGTCGGTGGACACGCCCGTGTTGAAGACGCCGTGTGAGGCGACGGCCAGCGAACCGCCGAGGTCGACCATGCTGGCAATGGTGCCGCCGTGAATGATTTTGAGGCGGTTCTACGTCGTTAGCCATGAACTAAATCGAGTATGAGAGAAGAGGACCTACCGTATGCTGCTGTGCAATGTCCAGCTCAAAGTCGACCTTGCCCGGGACAGCATTGGTGACGCGCATCTAGACGGTGTTAGGAGGCTATTGGTAGACTGATGTGACTAGATGGCTTCATGCAATGCCACGTACGTAAGGACCAAATAGTCTGTAACAATGTCAGTTCTCAATGATTCTTCCATGGTCATCTCATAAGGGGCATCTCAAGTATGGCACTCACGTAGGTTTCAAGACCGGACTGTTTCATGAAATCGCCAAAAACCTGTGCAAGAAGGACAAGGTCAGCAATTGCTATTTGTCATTCACCCAGGGTCCATTAGGAACACAGAAGCATCTCATATCGCAGCATCTGCTGCTCAATCAACTTACAGCCTTGACGAACCTCGTCGGGTTCAGCTTCCGTGCGGCCATTGTACACTGTGTGCGGGGTTGTGAGAAGGTGGTGGGTTGGCGGAATGAGGTGTGTGAGGTCGAAGAGTCAATGCACGAGTTGGAAGAATGGGCGAGGTTGAAGTTGAGTTTACGATTCGCGGATTGAATCTTGAGATGCACCTTCCTTGGACCTTCCTTCCCGGTCTGCGCTTCCGGCCTTCGGCTTTGTGGTGGGTATTCTGGGGACTCACCGCGCTGTATCGCTGTAATCCTGCTGCTATTTCTCGGCTTTGCGTCCGAAGCGGGCGCTCTTTCCCTCTCTCTCTATCACGCTATTAGTGATTGGGCAAAAAGGTCCACTTTTCTATCTCCTGTCCACTGAGCTTGCCCCGCAGAACGCTAACGGGCACCTGCCGTTCTCGCCGTTGAGAGGGCGTAGTGACGCGTGAATTTGCAGTGCAGCGAAACAGAGCTCCAAGGCACGCTTTAGGCAAGAGCCACGCTAACTTGTTGCAGCCAGACGAAAGAGCTTTAACCACACCAAAAACGAACATTGAAAGCATCCAACCAACGTCCATTCAATTTTCAAATTCACGATCCACGATCATCACCACGACCACGACAGCCATACATCGGCCACATCGACAACAACCTTACTCTACATCCATCTCTGCATAGCACTGTCAACTGCTCACACCCCCTACCATGCGATAGTGGCCAAAGCCATTCGAGGCCGTCCGACAGCGACCTCTCCTCTCTTCGACCTATTCGACCTCTTCGACTTCTCTCTCCCTCTCTCCCGACCTTCTCCTCTCTATCTGTTCACAGCCTTCTACAGGCACCCAACCCCGCCATGGCCACCGCTCCCTCCCTCACGCTCTCCGACTACCTCGAGAAGCAGCCCGGCACCTCCTTCCGCCGCCTCTACCAGCAGCCCTCGACCACTCTCGCCATCTTCCGTCGAATGCTGCCCTCCCTCGCAAAGACGTTTGTCCGCATGATGCTGTATCTCGATGGCCCTTTGCTCCTAGATACACTCGACACAATGGTCGCTCCGGACTCAAAACGCCAAAAGGACCAGGCTTTGTCGATTTTGCGCGCCCTCCACGTCGTCCAAATCACCCCCGCCGTCCGCGACAAAACCACAGGAAATCATGCTGACGGCCAACTTCAAGAACTCGTTCCGCTTGGCGCTCGAGGGTGGCGGGCGGCAAAACAGTTTTGGTGTGCCGAGCGTGAAGCCTGTGTCGTCGGACATTGACATTGCCTTTCTGGACAAGTTTGCACGGCGCAAGTGGGAGGACATTCTGCACTATGTGGTGAACAGTGTGGGCATTCCGAGCTCCGGTGGCGGGTTTGAAAGTGGCGGAGGCGGAGGCGGCAGTGCTGGCGGTCCTAAGAGCACCGTCAAAGAGCTGCTGCTGGCTGGCCGACTGGTCGAGCGGCGCAGCGGTATGCCGGGCGGTGTGGGCATTACCCAAACCGGTTTCACGTTCTTGCTGCAAGCGGCCAACGCGCAGGTCTGGACGTTGCTGCTGCAATGGCTCGAGGCCGTCGACCAGCACCACTCCTCGTCGGACGGCACCACCGTCGACAGCGTGGACATGCTTTCGTTTTTGTTTATGCTGTCGACGCTCGAGTTGGGACGGGCCTACGACACCAACGCCCTGACCGAGCCGCGGCGCAACATGCTGCCCTCGCTCATGGACTTTGGTCTCGTGTACATTCCACCCCACGAGCGCGCTTCACAATATTTCCCCACACGGCTGGCCACCACTCTGACAGGAGGCGGCGATGCGGATGCTGCAGGTGCTGGTGGCGGCGGTGGCGGCGGTGGACTTCGGTCGGTCAAGGCTGGTTTCGCGGCTGCCACGGCCGATAGCGTTGCCGCCGCGGGGCTCCCGCCCGTCCCTGGTGCCGACGCCTCGTCTGGCCGCAAAGGTCAGGGCAGCATCATCATAGAAACCAACTTCCGCATGTACGCCTTCACGTCGTCTCCACTCCAGATTGCGGTTCTGGCCCTCTTCATCAAGCTCAACCAGCGCTTTCCCGGTATGGTCGCCGGCAAAATGTCCCGCGAGTCCATCCGCCGTGCCATCTCCTACGGCATCACCTCCGACCAGATCATTTCCTATTTGGCCGCCAACGCCCACGAACAGATGCACCGTTTCGCTGCGGCCAACCACCGCCCCGTCCTGCCGCCTACCGTCGTCGACCAGATCCGTCTGTGGGAGCTCGAGAACGAGCGCATGAAGTCGAGCAAAGGTTTCCTCTTTAAGGACTTCGAGACCGCCAAGGAGTACGACATGATGGCCCAGTATGCCGACGAGATTGGTGTCCTCGTCTACCGCAACGACAAGAAGCGGCATTTCTTCGTCACAAAACACGAACAGCTCGTCGCCTACCTCAAAGCGAGGAAGAAGGCGGAGGCATGAACTGTGTGTGGTGATTTCTCGTTTTTTTCTTTCAATTTGCTTCACATTTTCTGCGTGGAGTTTGGGTTGGCGGTATCAAAAACAGGGTGGCCAGGACGGCCATAGATATGAAAGTTACATAGAACAAATACAATACGGTATAACATAAATGTTTCTGAAAATGCTTTGGCTACGATAAAAATTAATGACAATTTAATGTGAATTTTATTGTATTTTTTCGTTCTTTCTTTCTTTCTTTTTTAATTTTTAACTTTGGAAAACTAAAATATATAGAAGAGATTTAAAACATGTTCTTCAAGATAAAAGTGTAATCGTTTATAAGGTTTGTAAATTATTTGGAAATAAATAAACAAACAAACATCAATTGTATCATGTCCTGAAAGTGATTGCTCTTAAATCGTAAAATAGTATTGACATTCGTTGAAGATGTATATGTCGCTCGTAAATAGAATTTAAAAAAAAATATGTCCAAAGATCCGTCATTTATACAATAGTATTAAACCCAAAATAAATCCTTTGCTGATGCATCCAAAATCATGTATCCTTTTTGCCGGTTTGAAAATTTTCCTCGCTATCATTTTCTGTCGCCCCTTTTTTATTATCGGCACCTTCATTGATACCGGTTACTCATCTCCCGCCAGACCTGCACCCACTCGTTGTTGTCCAGATGCGGAGGGTGCTGAGAATTTTGGGGATGCTGCTGTGAGTGTTGGTGCTGCATCTGTTGATGATGTTGTTGTTGCTGTTGCTGTTGCTGTTGCTGCGGCTCCAATTCCATACCGCCACCGCCTGTGGCAAAAGCTGTCGTTGGTGGCGGAATGGGTCCACTACTGCTCCCGCCTCGGCCCATGGTCTGGTACATGTGCTGTTGTTGATGCTGTTGCTGCTGTTGTTGTTGGTGGTGTTGATGATGTTGCTCGGCCATGTAGGGATCCTCACTAAAGGTCGATGTGTCCGACGTCATACCGAAATCGATGCCCGATGGGGTGTAGAATGCAACGGGGAACTGTGCAGCGGCAGCAGCGGCGGCAGCAGCAGCAGCTCCCATTGGACCGTTAGGGCCGCCGGCCATGCTGGCATTCGGTGGTATGTTGGCACCGCCGCCATTCCCAGCATCGCCCATGCCCAGCGAGTTCGAGTCGAGCGTCTGCCAAGGGAACGATGCCAGATCCGGCGCGAACCAGTCGGCACCGCCAAACGCCTGGAGCTGTTGGACATGGAGGTTGTGTTGGTGTTGATGCTGTTGTTGTTGGCTTTGATGGTGCTGCGGTTGTTGGCTGTGGTGATGATGCTGTTGTTGGTACTGCGACTGCGGCGAGTAGAACATGTTGGCCGGCGAGGACGTGTCGGAGACGGCCGAGGTGGTGTTGTTGCCTGCGGTCGACGGCGGTGGTGCCATGGATGTAGTGGGAACATTGCCAGGAACACCCGGCACGCTGGATGGGTACGTAGGACCCCGTGACCGGGAGGTTGTACGATCCCGCGAAACACTCGAGCTGTTCCTCCGCCGGCGGCCACGGCCACGTGTTGTTGACGCCGTTGCTAGTGAACCGCCACTCCGGGCCGATCCACCATGCGACGGACGATGGTGCTTGTTCGACGACGCCAGTTCAGCAGCAGCAGCTGTGGTGGCGTTGGTACTGCCCGAAGCCGAGGCGGCCGCAGGTAGATTGGGCAGGCCATCCAGAGCACCGACAATAGCAGCCAGCTGGCAAGCCACGAGTACAAGGACGCGGAAGGTCGGCGCAAGACGTGTGCGCTGGGTGATTTGCAGAATGGAACGGACGGCCGTGCGGCGACGTGCAGCCGTGACGTCGGCCTTGGTCTCGGTACCTGTATCCTTGTTGATCTTGTCGGGAGCCGACGCTGCCACAGTACGGGCAAGCAGGTCGAGGCAGATAATGAGCACACTGTGGTACAAGAAATAGACATCGATCCAGGCCACACCGTCGAGCTGGCCAATATCGGCAAGCTGATGACAGTAGTCGAGGGCACGCTCGGCACCGCTGAGACAAATATCGGCAAGCTCGTCTACGGCTTCGGCGGATGTAGCAGCACCGACTGTCGTCTGCTTGTTCTGCGAGTTTGCCGCCGCAGCAGCAGCAGCCGCAGGACCTTGCGCCTGGATACGGCACCGGTCGGCACGCTCCAAGACGTATTGGCGAGTGGCGAGCGAGCGAGCGTACTGGTACTGCACATGCAGCAAGAGCACGGCACGGCGATGCGACATGTCGGTAGACTTCCATCCTGGCTGGAGGTGCGGTGGCAGTGAGGCGCGCCATGCATCGAGCTCGCTCAGCAGTAGTCGAGGAGTTGTCGTGGGGTCCGTACTGCCCGGGTAGTAAGCATTGTAACCGGCACCAGTGTTTCCACTGATACTGTGGGCACTACCAGGGGCAGGGAACACCATCTGCTTAATCCGCCATGTGATACGGATGAGCTTCAGCAAGCTAGCCGAGTGGCCTTGTGGTAGCTCGGCGGATTGAGAATCATCGGTAGGTGCTGCAACAGCGATTTCAGCCTCGTCGAGGGCAGACGGCCGACCCAGCATGATACACAGGCTTCGTTCGAACGAGTAGAGTGTCCACCATACGCGGCGGCGTGCATTGCGATCGCTCACTTGCTCGGGTGTACTAGCGGATGCAGGAAGAGCAGCAGCTGCCGCGGCACGTGCAACAAGTGAACCACCTCCACGCTTTTGGTTGTTGCTGCCTCCGCCCTTGGTCTCTGGTGGCGCCATAGGCGTGATAGGGATAGCAACACCGTCGCGGTGCATGCCGAGAGCCACTGCCATACGAGAAGCACAGCCTAAGAAGGTCCAGGCGGCGTTACGCTGACCGGCGTTGTGCTCATACAGCTGAAGAAGCAGCAAAGCCTGTACATTGGCGAGATTGGTCGTGCCAGCGAGACGGCTGAGGGAGGAGCGGACAAGGTTGAGGTAGCGGCGTTGCATACCGGCTGCAGCACGGCGAGCACGGTCGTGGTCTTCGAGAGCCTGGGCACCAAAGGCAAATACCATGGCAAGACAGCAGTTCCAGCCGTAGTCGTCTTGCTGACCTTGAGGTGGGGTAGGATTGTTGTTTGCAGCACCGGGTCCTGTCGGGTTCGTCATTGGACTCGGTGTCATAACACCCTGTGGCACAGGGGTCTGCTCGTTGGGCGGCTGCTGCCAGAGGGCTTCGTAACGTAACATGAAAGAGCTCTTGTGGAAGAGAGGGTAGTTAGGATGGACGCGCTCAAAGAAGACGCGTACAAAGATGTTGGCGGTCTCGCGTTGTGGAAGGAAGGTGGCCGGGTTTGCGGCATCGTCGAATTCGGAGCGGGAGCGGCGGCTGTTGGCCGGGGACGGCGCGGAGAGCGCACCACCGCCACCGCCACCACCACCACCTCCACCGGCTGTACCGCTTCCACTTCCACTGGCACCTCCACTTGCACCACCAGACTGTGGTGTGTAGTGTCGGGTCGGCAGAGTCTGTTGATGTGGCGGCTGTGGTTGGTGAAACGGGATATCTGGGCTCTGGTGTTGGTGCGGTGATTGCTGTGGTTCGTTCTGATAGTGCTTGTTGTCTCGTACAATGTCGTCCATGGCGTCTCCGTCAAAGCCCTCACCTTCACTTTCAACATCGCCTTCCTCGCTGCTGCCGTCGTCTTCGTCGCCCTCTTCATCGTCACCACCAGAAGAGTCCTGCACCTCGAGAGCTTTGCTTGTTTTTAAGCCGACAAAGTCGTCACGGATGGATGCAGAGGTCTCTTGGCCCGGATTTGGCCCGGTTTGTGAAGACGGTGCACCATCGCCTCCCGAGCCAGGACCACCCGTCTCAACGCCTGTCGCAGGGCTGGCTTCACTACCTGTCTCGCTAGCTTGAGCGCCTGCAGGTTTGCCGCCGATGTTGTCACCACATTGGGCTACCAATGCGCGGATAGACGTGACAAAGCGGAACGAGCTGGAAGGTCCGACGTAGTGGGCAACGCCGTGCGGTGTTGGGATAAGCTTCTCGTCAGCGGTCGGAGTGGTGAGGGTGGTGGTTGTGGGTAACTGATGTTGCAGGTGTAAGGGATGTATTGGCGCTGGCGGGTGGCTGCTGTTGTTTACTGGCGTGGATGACGAGGATGCGGCGTTACCAGGTGAGGTGAGTGGTGTCAGCACAATCGTCGGCGGTGCCGCGCCGGGCTGTCCACTGGTGTTGGTGGCGAAGATCTCGTTGGCGGGCGTCATATCCTCACGAGGTGGCATTGGGATACCGCGAGCGGCGGCGGCGCGATACAGGGCGTCAATGTCGAGGGCGGGCAAGTGGGAGGGCGTGTCCACCATTGTGTCGTCGTCGGCGCCAGTGCCGTTGCCGGTATCGGTGGCGGCCCCACCCTCGGTGTCCTCCTCATCCTGGAGGAGTCCTTTCACGAGAGCTTCGAGGGCACGATACCGTAAACTCAAAGACTCGACGCTGCCATAGACGCGCTGCTTGCGCGGCAGGGTGGACTGGCACTTGATGCGGTTGGCGATGCAGTTGGAGCAAGGGTCGCGGGGGGAGTTGCGCATACACTTGGCACGGCGCTGTTTGCAGTGGTCGCAAGAGACGGCGGCTCGGCGGCGTTGGTTGTCAGGTACACGTTTTGCGCGGGCGGGAGCCGGACGCGCGAAGTTGGACGATGCTGAGGATCCGGGGGCACCGGCCGAGGACGGCGGCCCTGGCGCCGATCCCGGCGGTGGACCTGCAGACACCATTGGACGCGGATGACTGTAATCCGAGAAGAAGTGCTTCTCGTTTTTGATGCTCTCACTGACTCACTCTCACAAAAAACCAAAAAGAAACTCGGTCTAGAGCTCTCTCACACCCAGAGCTCACCGAGAGAGCTCGAACCCACCAAGTAGAGACAAAACGGGGCGGTAGTCGTTCGTCTCAAGGCCGGGCGATAAGGTTGTGTGACATGAGAGCTGAGAGAGAGAGGAAGACGGCGCCAAAAAGCTTGTGTGAGCAACTGGAGAAAGCTTGGCTTGGCCCTGTGCTCCTTTTGGTCTTCTGTATCTGTACTCCGTACTCCGTATCCTTCGTCTTATTTGTGGATACTGGGATGAAGAACAAAATAAGGGCCCAGGCTAAGAAAAGAAAAGACGTGTCACAAAAAGCAAAAAGGTGCAAATGTGTGCAGGCAAGGAAGAAAGAGTGAGAGTGCGAGGGGTGGAGGGGGGCTGTCAGGATGGGTGTCCGGAGGAGTGGCGGGTGGAGAATGGAGAAAGAAACGGAGAACGGAGAAAGAAAATGGAGAATGGGGGAGGCGCTTGGGGAGAGACAGCTGGCTGGAGACTGGGGGTACAGGGTCTGTCTGCAGCTGTTGTGAGCTGTGAGCTGTGAGAGGCTGGAGTGATGATGGGACGGAAAGTGAAAAAGCGAGAAAAGTGGCCCAGGAAGAATGGATTCGGCGGGAATGGGAAGAAAAAGGAGGTTAAATGTGGGCGGATGCAATTGACAAGAAAGGGAAAGAGCGAAAGCGACGCAAGGCGACACAAGAGAAAAGGAGAGGGGGGAAGGAGCGCAAACGCGGAGGCAAGTGCGAAGTGCGAAGGAAGGCAAGAACGAAGCTAGATGGGGGCATTTTGAGGTGAAAGGATGGCGAGGTTAGGGATTTGGGTAGGCGCGGACGAGCTCCGAGAAGAAGGAGCCGATTTCACGGACCAGTCAGGGGGGAAAGCGCGACGGACTTTGAAGTGCGAGGGGCAGGTACGCAGGGCCACAAAGCAAAAGGAAAGAACGACCATAAGCATCGTAATACGGAGTTCAAGTATCTGACTCAGTACGTCGTCGGCTGTGGCTACATCGTTTTTTCTTCTTTTCTTTCTGGAAGACTCGGCGTCGGGGCGAATCTCACGAAAAAAGTAAAAGAAGGGCTGCGCCAACAGAAGAGAATCGAGGCCCAGTCCGTGGTGCTGGACCCAGTCGCCAGGGCGCGGATTCTCCGAGGCGGAGAGTTTAACCGCGGAAAGTTAACCACGCTACGGAGAAATACACATAAAGTCAATCGTGACTTTTCTTTTTCCTTTTTCTTTTTCTTCTTCTTCTGATTTTGTCTCTTTACCATTGTTTTCATTTCGGCATGTTTATCTTGCTGGAGTTTGCAATCGCTCCTTCCGCCTTGGCCTTCCCTTGACCATGCCCATTGCTCCTGCCTCTTTTGCTTTGGCCAAACAAGATTACGTGCTTGCAGGAAGAACAAGAGTCGCAGGCCGAGCCGCGGGCCAGGGTCTGTTTGTCAAAGAGGACACAATACTGTGTCAAGATACTGTGACACACTCACGACTTTGACCACTTTCACCCCTGACGAATAGAACGGCCAACATAGAAACGATCAACGGGGATGTGCGGGAGGCATGGAGCTTGCGAGATTTGGTTGCGCAAAAGACAAAACTGCAGAAATACTTAGCAGAAATGTCGTCAAAGAACGGCCCGAGATGACCTGGCTTCTGGGATGGAAAAAGCTTTGGCCAGCGAGGAATAGGGGGTCAGAAGGGAAGGTCGAGGGCCCGGGGGCTGTCGGAGGGCCATTTGTGGTCTGAGAGACGCAATTTGCTTCCAATTTGCGTCGAATTTGGGGGCCAAAACGCAACAGCGATAGGCACATGCAAAGCGGGCTCATGCAGAGGGAGAAATAGATACGGAGTACGTCGTACGTGCAGTTGTATATGTAGACACGGATCTGTGGGCGATATGCTGGTCTTTATGTCTTTGTGTTCGTCTGCCATCTTTGGTCTCGCAATATGTGACAATTCGGGCAAGAGAGTTGCAGCAGCGCAGCATCAGAATGGGCCATCCTCGTACGAGTTTGCGTTGACAATGGACAATGATGCGACGTAAAGCGACATCGACAATGGGAACACAATAGATAGACAAGACGCCAGAGTTGGAAACAGCAGCACTGACAGTGGAGAGCGTTGTGCTGTTCTTGCAGATGCAGGCAGGGCCTGCAAGCGCCCGCGACGGGAAGAAGTGGGTGTTGACAGACAATGATAGACAATGGTGGACAAGCAGACTTGCACAGACAAGCACTTTTTTTTATTTACCAGGGTGTCAGTGAAGATCCTTCCCATCTGGGCATCTCCGTTATTTTGGCTCGGTGGTCTCCAGGTGGTGTTGTGTGGTCTGGTGGTGGGCGTCCAGGATGGAGTGGTGGAAGAAGGGGAAAAAGGGGCGACGAGGGGCGGATACTGGGGCACATCCATTGGCGTATCGTGTGGATAGGGGCTAGGAGCGACGGGACATCCCGCACGCAAAGTTGAAATTCTAACAGCACCCACATCGTGGAAATGGAGTCCAGTCTGTGAGTATCCAATGCCATTGTTACCTTTGCAGACGGCAGTTCTTGTAAACCATTAAATGCTCACAAAGGCACACGTTTTCTTATCTCGTGTTATTCATCATGACATGGAAACTTAGCGAGATGGAGCCCGAGGAGCCGTAGCTAATATTGAGCACAGCTGGACAGGAAGAGACACAATAAACATGACATGTTCCATCGTATTTTTGCGTATTTGTACAGCATGCTCCTGTCCTTCTTCCTCGCTCTCATGTCTTCTACGCACTTCCCTGCTCTCCCTGCATCGGGACCTTCCCGTTCGGACATGGACGGATGCGAGCCACGGCCGAGAGGGAAGCCAAATCTGGAACGCGGCGGAGTCGATGGATCAATATGGATCCGCTACGCCCTGCAGGTTGTCGAGAAGGGTCGACACCCAGGATCCTATTCGATACCAGACAAGTCCTCAGTTACTCCGTCAATATCCAATATTTATTTCGGTTGGCCGATGTTCCATTTCTCAAGGACACAACGGGTATTCCGAAGATGCGTTTCTGCATCAATATCTTTTCTATCATCCGTTGTCCTGTGCTTCCGTGCTCTTTCGTCCGCGCGTGGTTGCATCCTACAACTCTGGTTGCATGATCTACCCATCTACCATTTTCTCAACCGCCGCTGACTGACAGCTTATGCAGGAGAGAAGAAGGAAGAGGGCGGCGTTGATACGGATGTAAAGTGAAGCGTTTTAGGGATATGCTGTGGAAGTAATCTGTGCTAGCTTAGATTATGACATCCTGGACAAACTGGGGTTGATTTGTGCATTGGGATGGACGAAGTTGCTTGGGAGCTTGGTTGGGATAAAATGGCTATCTACACAATATAGTAAATACACCCAAACTACGAGCAGCCACCACACCTGCGCGATTGAACAGACAAATGGGCAACTTTACCATGTTCAAATGTACGGAGTACACTGCAGCTAAACACACAGACGTGCACTCTTCATCCATTTCTGGTCTGGTTCAGCGTCTGGAATACCCGGCTTGGCTCCGCCTGCATGTTGCACTCCAAATAACTCCAATACGACCCTTTCGTGTTCTCTTGTGTTTTCTGTGTCTTCTTTTCACTTTCTTTCCACTTGCTGGCCAATGAAGAGTGCGAACGTCACGGCACGACCTTGCCCCCCACCCATGGCCCTTTTTGGTGACCAAATCGTCAATTGTGCTCTTTTGGTGGGTTTGGGCATGTTGATCATTGTCGGGCGATCTTCTGTCATGCAGGTTGTGTGTTTTGGTGTGCATGTTTTGGTGTAGGCAATTTGTTTTGATTTTGGCAACCGCCACTTTCTTCTCGCCCTCGAAATAACGCCTTTTCTTCCCATTGTTCTCGACATTTAAAATCATGATATTTATCTTCTATTGATTATCTTAAACAGAGCTTTTAAGGCACACCAGCATTGCCGCTACTTTCCTCACCATCCAGACAATCCCAGGCCATCCCAGTCCAATTTTAAGAGAACCAAGGAAAGACACGCGGAAGACGACGGATAATCCGACCTCTCCCAGGCTTGCCCCTAACTCCCCCAAACTTCTTCATCCTCACTTGTCGACAGTGGTTCCCATTTCCAGACTAGTGCCCCTTTGTTTCCCTTGTTTTTTCGTTTTCCATTTCCCCCAAATCCTCCTCCACTTTGACCCTGGACGGTTTAGCTTGGTGACGGATCCATCGTTCCCACTTGATTGCTCGCTCCATTGTCTCTCCACTGAAGAGGGCCTGGAAAGTGGCCCCGGCGAAACTCCGGGCGGGTTTCCCAAGCGGCATCTCAGGGCAGTTTCTGGGCGATTTTTGGGCGTTCAGCCTTCCAAGAAGACGACGCAACAAAGACCAAGAGACTAAAAGACCAAAAGGGCAATGGTCGCGGCATGTGCCTAGCCGCTCTTCGCTTGACTGTCAAGCGAGGACAAGACACGAGATAGTGTCCTCTGGAGTGCCGCCGACTGCCCGTTGTTTTGCCGTACTGACGGGAAAAAAAAAGACTCGAGACCCTGGACAAGCAGTTTGAATCCCCAGAATTGCTAGTTTAGGACGTTCGCCGATTTCGATTTTCAGTCCACAGTTTGTCGTGTCCACAGCGCGGCTGTTCTGTTTTGTACTCCGTATTCTGTTTCTTCAGCCTTTTCCACCCTCACACTCTTTTTCTCGAGTTCACTAAAGGCTGACCATCATCTCCGCTGGTTGCCGCATTGCTCATCATTGCGGAGAATTGCCCGGGACAGTGGCCATCACCCCCGGCCAGTCTCCTTTCTTTCGACCTCACTCCTTTTCTCCTCTCTCTACCCAGAAATTGCCTGCCTTACGCCATCTCCCACTCTCTTCCATCTTTGTTGTCCGTGTGGTCCTCCCTTTCATCTTCCGCCCCCCTGTCAACCATCGAAGAATCCACAAGCACATCCCTCCTCTGGGTGCATTTCGCGCCTGTTTGTCCATATTCTGCAACTCTCTGCAATTCTCTGCTACTTCTGCAACCTCTGCAACCTCTGCAACCTCTCCTTGACCCCAGTCAACCCACCCCTATCCACACCACCCACATCGATTCCCGGTGTTCCAGCGCTAGAATCGAAGGCGAGGAAAAGGGTGTTTGGTCTGGCAGAGGCAACGGTAGACAACGCCCGGCCAAAACAGGACTACTCTACCTGTTTCCCACCTTTGGGGTCTGGGGAAAGCAAACAATAGCTTGCATTGGTGTTGTCTCTTCCTTCCCTCCTCGTCTCTCAGACTCGAGCTACGCGTTCAACTTTCAAGTTATTATCATGGAGCATCCCCAGCCGACGGCAGTCAAGAGCAGCAGTTGACTACTTCTCTCCCTCTGTTCTCCCCTCTCCCATTCCCCAACTGCACTCTGTGTTGGACGTTGACTTCCGAGTCTTAGCTTTCTTTCTTTTTCTTTTCTTTTTTTTCTTCCCTTCTCGTCCACTTCTCCTCATCCTTCTCCCCACATTTTGCCCTCTTCCTCCTCACGTCCTTCTCCCTATCTGTCTACACACTCTTTTCTCTGGGGTAGCGTGTTGATATAAGTCTACATCCTTCCCATCACACGGTTGATCACACTCTTCTCTTTCTCTCTTCTTCCGTCACTCTTCGTCATCCTCACTTCGAATTGTTTTCTCTCACTCATCCACACAACCTCTTCATCATGTCGGAAAAGATGCAGTCAACAATACTCGAAAATGGCAGCGGCTCCGGCTCGCATTGTCGAGGACGGCGGCAGCCACCATGACCACGACCACATCGACCCGGAAAAGTCGTCGTCGTCGGACGGCGCCAACGATGTAAACGTCAAACTCGACCCGCACGGCCTGCCCCTGTTGCCGCAGCCGTCCGATTTCAAGGACGACCGCTCAACTGGCCGCGCTGGATGAAGTGGATGGTGCTGCTGCAGGTCAGCTTCATGGCACTATTGGGCCCCTTTAACGCCGCTGTCCCCAATCCCAGCCTTGCGCTGCTGTCAAAAGCATTCAAGCACCCCGTCGAGATTGTTACCTACTCGACGACAACGTCCATTATCACGGGCGGTCTCTCGCCGTTCCTGTGGGTGCCACTGTCCAACGTGCTTGGCCGCCGCCCGATGTGCCTGATTACCCAACTCATCACGGTCGTGACGCATGTTGCCACAGCCCGCACGACGACTTTTGCTCAGCTGGTGGGTGTGCGTGCCATCAACGGTATTGGTTTCGGCGGCATGATGGCCCTGGGCACTCCCGTGCTCAACGACATGTTCTTCATGCACGAGCGTGGCGAGATGACGGGTGTGTACACCATCTTTGTGACCAACGGCGCGCACATTGCTGTTCTGTGCGGTGGTTTCCTGGGCCAATACGCCGGCTGGCGCTGGGATTTCTACATGCCGGCCATTGTCACCGGTATATCGTTCCTTTTGGCCCTCTTCTTGCTGCCCGAGACCCTGTTCTCGCGCGGCCCCCATTTCCTTGCAGAACGCACCCACGAGCGCTCGTACATGGAGATGCTCTTCAACTTCAAGGGCAACCTGATTCCACAGCGCCGTCTCAAGGGCCAAGACTTTTTGACATCGTTTTACATGCTCAAGTACCCGTCGGTGTCGCTGCCGTTCTGGTTCTATACACTGAGCTGGACGTTCATCAACATCCTGCCCGCCATTAGCATGGCCAAGATTTACGGTTCCAAGTACGGCTTTGCCAGCGGCAAGATTGGCCTGTGCACGGGTATCCCGCTGATTATCGGTTGCGTCATTGGCGAGCTGTCGGGTGGCAAGCTGTCCGATATCATCATCTATCTCTGTCTGCAGAAGAACGACGGCCGCGCCAAGCCGGAGCACCGTCTGTACCTGACCTGCATCTCGGCCATCCTGGGCCCTGTGGGCATGATTGTCTTTGGTGTCTGTCTGCAGAAGAACTACTCCTACATTGTCCCGCTGGTCGGCCTGGCCATTGGTGGTGTGGTCTGCAGATTACCTCCACTTGTCTCTATGCCTACCTTTCGGATTGCTACCGCCCGCAGACGCCCGAGTCGGCCGTGCTCATGAACCTGGGCCGCGGTCTTTCTTTTGTCGTTGGCTTCTGGTGGTCGCCCATGGTGGCCAAGATTGGCTATGCCTGGACGTGGTCGTCGCAGGCCCTGATCCTGCTGGTGTTCTGGTTCCCCATCCTGGCCCTGATGATCAAGGGCGAAGGCTGGCGGAAGAAGCTGGGCACGCCCAACTTCCACCAGTACTCGTGAGTGCCACTCTCACCCGAGTACGAGCCAAAGGCGAGTCGAGGTCGGCGAACCTCGAGCCTGGCACCCACGGTCGGCAGTGGTTTCTTTAATATTACCAGCCGCCGTGATGAATGAATAAGTTGAAAGGGAGAATTGTTGGAAACCTACACCTAACCAAACTGATTTTTTATTTTATTCTTCTTTCCTTTTCTTTCGTGGCACCGGTGAGAGACATGTTGTTGCTCTCATCCGCTCCGGGCATCTTCTCCAGTACAGAGAAGATGCATTTCACTACCACTTTTTTATTGCTTGATTTTCCCTTTTGTTGTCAGCACCTGTATTTTACATTTTTTATATTACCCCAAGCGAGCATTTGTGGATAGGACCAACATTCTCAAAGCTGCAATTTTATTCCATTCATTACCAAGCACAAAAATAAGGTACTCTGCATTTTGAACTTTTGAATCTGACGATGATCATCGTGAGCGTAGAGAGCCGTGATCCGAAAGTGACTAGCGAGGCAGATGCAGGATGCCACGCAGTCTGGTGAACACGTCTAGCGTTGGGGTTTCCCCCATATTACTTTCTCCACACTTCACCCTCCACATGCCTCACTCCACACACTAGACAACTCGCTTCGGCCCAAAACAGCCACCATCTTGGCAACCGGCGACTCGCCGGGATGGATTGCGAGACGTCTTTGCAGTATTGTCAAGGAGGGCAGAAAATTTGATAGTTCAAAACTGGCTCGAGCGTGGCGAGTTTCCGTCTAATATCTGTTGATCATGAGACAAAAACAGTTTGTTGTTCGCCCGGCGAAAGACCGTTGGTATTCAATAGTCGTCATAATGGTGGCCATATGTCTTTTTTTTCCCTTTTTTTTTCTTCTTTTTTTCTCTTTTTTTCCTTTGTTGGTAGTCTGACACAAGGCCCAGACTTCTACCGGTTACCCGTTGCATGGCACTGGGTTCTGTACAATGTCTGACATACTGGATTTAAACGAGTGCAGTTTTGGGACTGTGCTTGTGGACCTTCATGGGGGCCGTCTGGGGCCTTCCCAACAGCTCGGTTCTCCCACGTTGTTGGGTTGGGGTGCACAGTGATATGCAGAGTCCGAGTGACAGCACACCGTGATTTACATTGCATGAGGTACTGTGTGCGATGACGTTTCGCTGCTAATCACTTTCACAACAATTTGACAATCCAGTCATCACTATACAATCAATTACTCTATGGTATTTCTTGTCGTTCTTGTAGTCCATTCCTCATACCACCCGTTTGATGCGTCTGTCTAGCCATTTCTTGTCGTCCTCGCTTTACTCGTAGTGGTCAAACTACGCCTCCACAGGAATGGCCGACACCGACGACGTGCCCACTTGTGACTTGACATCTGTCACGCTCCCTGCCCGGGCCACCTTGAGCGCCTCATCCAGCGCCTCGTACGCATTGTAACCAAACAGCTCGTCCAAAAACTCCTTGCGCGACCGGATGTTGATGTGGCGCTCACGGATACCGGGTTGGCCAGCATCCATGCATCGCGCTTCTTCCTGGTCGGGGCCGTCGTTCATTTGCGTAAAGTAGCGGCTGGTGATGGAAGCCTCGGCAACGCGGGCGGCGCGCTTGATGCGCAGAGCTTCGTACAGCTTCAAAGCTTGGGGGATCTGTTCGACGGTACCAAAGTCAGGCTGGGCCAGGATACCGCCCAAGATGGCAGCGTCCTCGATGCCCATGGCGGCACCTTGGTAAGGGGTCATGGCGTGGGCGGCATCGCCAATCAGGACCAGCTTGTTGCTGCTATGGGCCCAGTTGGGGATCTCGTGGTGGGTAAAGAGACGCCACTCCAGGACTTCGTCGACGTGGGCTAGCATGGCATCCAACCGGGGATCCCACTCCTTGAAGCGGGCGCGCACCTCTTCATTAGTGCCAATCTTGGTGTTGACGCCCTCGTCCATGTTGACGTCGCAGGTAAAGACAAAGTTGATGAGGGGCTCGTTGATGCCCTCCAGCAGATACGACAAGATGGTGGCGTGAGGACCGATCCAGTGGTTGTTGCGCGGAATGGTAATCAAATCCTCGAGCTGCGGGATGCCGGCCAGCTTACGGGTCGGCAGCGTCACACGGTAAACCATCTGGCCCGTCGGGTTGGGCGGGCTCTTGTGGCCCAAAACAATCTCGCGGCAGATGGAGTGCAGCCCATCGGAAGCCACAATCAGGTCGGCCGTATGCCGGACACCGCCCTTGGTCGTGACCGCCGGCGCATCTGGCTCGACAGACAGCACCCGACTATCCAAATGCACGGTAATACCGACCTCGTCGCACGGGCCATGAGGCCGCGGTGCAGGTCCGCGCGGTGGATGTGCCAGTAAGGGCTCTTGTACTCGTCAAGGGCCGGCGCCTTGAGCGGGCACTCGACCAGCACTTTGCCGTCCTGCCAGCGCATCATCCGCAGGTCGACGGGCTCGGTGACATACGGCTCAATGTGCTTATCGACGCCGAGCTTGCGCAGGATGCGCGACGAGTTGGACGAGACCTGGATGCCGGCGCCAATGTAGGTGATTTGGGGCGCGCTTTCGAGGACGGTAATCTTGTGGCCGGCCTGCTGAAGGGCAATGGCGACGGTAAGACCGGCCAGGCCGGCGCCGATGACGATGATTTCCTGGTGTTGTTAGTGGTGATTGTGTGCAAGTGAAAAAGCGTGCTGTAACAGACTCACCATTTTGGTTGTGGTACGTGCGGGGTGATGTGAGTGATGTAATGTGATGTGATGTGATGTGATGAGAATGGAGGCTTGAGAGTCGTGGGATGTCGAGTTTCCAGCGTCCGAGAACCCGGGTTGACTGTTCGTCTTTAATATTTGTCAAAAAGTACAAGCGGTTGAGGTCGAAGATAAGGCAGGTGCAAGAAATCAACAAATGAACACGGAAGGGACATACAGGACAAGAGAAACAATCGAGTTCCAGGGACCCGGTTGAGAAGGATGGTTCCGTCCGTGTGTTGTCACTGTGATTGATTCCCGCCTCATCCCGTCTTTTTTTTTTTTTTTTTTTTTTTTTTTTTGGTTTACCCTCGTTTTTCCTTGTCTCGCGCCCGCTTCAAAAAGAGCCTCCGTCATCGTACTCTCCCCGCAGATACGATAGTCAAAGAGGGGAGCCAAAAGGGGATAACCAGACCAGGAACGACACAGTCGGGACACTTAATTTGGACCTCGTGGCAGCCACTGCACTTGGCGCCATATCGCACCTGGAACGAGAATAACGGCCCGTATGCACCCAGTTCGGGGCACGTACAATAACGGAAAGAGTGGGCGAGCGATGGCCGAAGCGCGTTTGTGGACTTTCTGCGCATGTGGGTGCAAAATAGTGGGCGGTGTCGTGACGTGGATAAGTCTGTTGTTAGAAAAGGAGCAAACGGATGGACAGTTGCGCGGAACGACACAGCCATGAGGAGCGTTGAAAGCTGTTACAATAACGACTGTGCCATGCATTTGCGGTTCCTGTGCAGCTCCTCTGCAGCTCTTGTGCAGCATCTGCAGTGGGAAAAAGCATTGCCGTTGCAAAGAGAACTTTTGCTTTTGCAACTGTTTTCCGAGTGGGTAACGTGGACTTGGATGATCGGCAGCGACGTGCAGTAAACTTACAGCAAACATACAGCGGATGGATCGATCCGTCTGGGATGTATCCATCCTGCGGGAACAACGACTGTTTTGAGTGAGGAGAAGAGCAAAACAAACGAAGTCGAATAAGTCCGCAACAGACACTAAATTCACTGCAAAAAGAGGGCACAAAAAAGGGACCATAAACCGGTGTCGTGCAGTAGCGTGGACGCCCGCAACGACAACGTGGGGCGCCGTTTCTTTGTTCACTTAAACGGGATCCGCCAGGTGCGAATATCAACATACCAACAACGCTAGACCGGAGACTCGCCGGTGGAAAGACGGAAGATGATCTCGCTATTGTCTTTCCTCTCCGCGGCTGTACACACGCGAAGTGTTTTCCTAGAGAGAGAGAGACGCTATGTCATGCAGGACATACGCGATATCAACTGCTCGATACAGATACAGTGCCAGCCGAGATTACAGATCCTGCGTCCAGGGCGGATTGCCGAGTTAAAGATAGGATTGTATGTTAATCGTTTACCGACTTGGGGATAATTGGAGAGTGTCCGGATAGTACCCCAACTGTCCTATTTTATTGTGTATTGACTTTCCGCATCTTACATCGATTGTCTTCTTCCCAAACCGGATCAGTACTTACTTTACACTTTTGACTGTTCCAAGACATCATACGTTTGCCAAGCTTACACCTGCACACCACCATCATCTACACAGCTAGACACCTTCACGATGGCCCAACTACCGGGAGCAGTGCTGCACCTTGCCGCCATTCACTTCCGACTACACTCCCACCGGGCACATATTTTACCCTCCCCGTCCCCGAAAAACGACCAGCCCGATCTTCCTGTCTACACGGCCGGCCGGCGGACGCCAAGACGGTTCTCGTTTGTGTCTACGATATCTTCTCTCTACACCAGAATACTCTCCAAGGTTGTCGACCACTTGGCCGCTGCCTCGGGGTTCCGAGTTGTCCTGGCCCGACCTGTTTCGTGGAGAATCATGGCCAGTTGATAACATGCCTCCCAAAGAAGGGCGGGCGGCATTGACGGCCTGGGTCCAGGCTCGTGGCAACTGGGAGAAACAGATCCGGCCAGCCCTAGTGGCTGTCATCAACAAAGTGAAGCAAGAGGGGGCCGTCAAGATCGGGGTAAGCCGTCACACAGATACCGTTTGAAAGAAAAAAAGGACGCACAACTGACATACTGCTACGCATGGTGTAGGCTTACGGCTTCTGCTTTGGCGCAAAGAAACTCATCCAGTCCCAGCCGGACCATCTCTTCGACGCCATCGGCCTCATCCACCCGTCGTTTTTTGTCCCCGAGGACGGCGACCAGGTCCGCGTGCCGGCTCTGCTTGTGCCCAGCAACGGCGAGGACCAGGCCATCATGGACGCTGTTTGGGCAGGCATCCAGCGGCAGGGCGGCGTTGTGGCGGAAAAATCGGTGCGGCAGGACTTCTTAGACATGCATCACGGCTTTGCGGCGGCGCGGTCCAACTGGGCTGATGAACGGCAAGCAGGCCGGGCACGGGACTGCCATGCACTCATGATGAAGTTCTTCAAGGATACTCTTTAGGTAACGTTTATGTTTGACCGATGAGAGCAATAGATAGAACATACATTGAGACCTTGCATCGTTTGCCCCGCGATTAATAGCAGCCCGATATGCCACCCGGAAAGCCTCACACTGGCTTTTCCTTCTTTAGCCGTGCACCTGTTGTCCTCTCTGTGTCCTCTGTGTCCTCTGTGCTCTCTGTGCTCTCTGTGCTCTCTGTGCTCTACACAGCTGATTCATTGCGCCCCGGCCGACCTAGTCATCCGCCAGATACTCTCAAGACCTTCCCCTGTTTCGGAGCCCTTAACCTAGTCAACCGCCATCCAGGACACGCCAACGCCCTCAGCAGGAGACATTACCCGATCTCTTGAGGCACCGATGCAATCAAGTGCGTCCGTGATGCCGGACCGATTTGACGGTGCAGATTGAGTCTCGGGGCATGGGCAGTTCCCCCACTGGAATATAGACGCGCCGACCACAAGCTCGACAAGCCCGCCACAATCCCGCCACAGGCCAAACTCTTCAAGACAGCACGAATAATAAGCGTTAACGACGTAATTTTTTGTCGCCGGCAACGCAACCGATGCTTCCTACGCCCGGAGTATGACGAACATGGTCCACACGGGCCTCTACAACAGGTCAAAGACAACAAAAACCGGCCCCTCAACGGGTGCCGAGGATATATAATACGACCGACGCCAGGCGAGCAGGCGAGGCTGAAATGAACGGCTTTCAGAAAGCAGAACAGAGGGACCTGCTAAAGAGGAGCAACAAGACTGGTCAATCAGAGGAAGGGGAGACAGCTTCATACGAAAATGAATGAAGTCGGAAAATGAAGCTGTATGAAGTACGACAGATACAGAAGACTGAGGTTTCCCCTCAGTAAACCTGGATAGAAGACTCAGTAACTACCGGATGTATGAAATGCAAACCTACAGATTACGTCGTGCATGAACTTGGTACTCCAGTCCTGTGCCCTCATTGCATTCAATCACTACCTCCCTTGCTCCCTAAAACGTTGACTTGCTCTAGCCTAATTCGGGCGCATGTTGGCATGCGCCTCAATTAGGCATGGTGTGGCCAGCAAAGAATGAGAGGACTCGGGCCCGAGGATTTAGGCTGGAGTGGGCTTTGCTTTAACCTGATGTAGGAGCTTGCTTGAACTTGACAGGTGCTTTACGGAGTACGTTATTGTCGAGGATGCAGTCTTGGCATCAGCATCAACACTATCTAATAACATTTTGTTTCTTTTGAATGTACTGAGAGCATTGTGTTCGCAGTTAATATGGCATACCACATTGCATTGATTGGACGCGGCCCCCTGTCGTAGGTGATGAGTAGGCGACTTCTGCCGAGGGCCTCTGGACACATAGTCACATCTGACACATAGTCACATCTTCTAAGAAAATGCTGGGCAATGAATGGGCAGCCTCAACAGACAGCCCACACACTGCAGACATGTATGCCGTTAACTCACAATGGCGTACAGATGTGTTGCTCGCCTATCAGCCAATTCTCTACAGGGAGAGGCTGCATGTGTCTTCAGGTCGCCCATGTCCAATTGTGAAGATCCCAGTGAGAGTTGGGGGCCAAATTTCAGGGACATTGACCGTTTTGGATCAGTGGCTCGAAGATTCTACAATAGCGGTGAATTCTGGCAGAAGATCAGGGGCTGCTTTATGACCGTGGGCTGGGACACATTTAAAAGCTTGCCAGCCTGCGCCCAGACTGCTTGCAAAAGCTGACTGACCGGTCCAATACCCATTTCAAGGCTATCGTCCCGAAGCGCCGCTATAGCCTCGACGGGCTTACCATTATCATGGACCACGCCCGAGATGAGCTTTGTTCCTTCGCAGAAAAGATATTGCGTGTCTGTCACGCTCTGGATGGCCGTGTGTCCCATTTTCGCGACTCGCCTATCACCAGGCTCGCCCGACAAGAAGTCTTGACTCTGCAGGTAGAGGGTAAGGCCCTAGCGTGCATGATTACTACACTTCGCTTTCCGCAGACCGACGCAGAAGACAGGCTACTCCAACAGCCCAACGACATCACCGAACGCATGCACTCGACGAGATTGCAGCTCTTTCGAGCCGTGTCCATTTTGGACTTTGCTGTACGAAATACCATAGGCGGCGACAACGAAGAATTGGATGCCATTTTTGCCTCCATCTTCTTGCTGGGCAAACTGCCATTAGGTGCCGATGACGGATACCCACTTCACATGCAAATCAAGGACAGTCAGATGTTGACTGGCTTGTGCAACTTTGTCGCCCTGTTGGATGGATGCGGCCTGAAGCTCAAAGGTAATTTCATACCTCTACTCCCTTGTTCCCCTTATTCCCCGCCATCCCTGATCACTGCCACCAGAATTGTGTTTTAGTGTAGTACTAATATCTGATCAACAGATACGCAGACAAAGCTTCTAGTCAACTGGCCCCACGATATGTCCACATGTACACCAGCGAAAACGACCCACCCTATCGAATCGACAGAGCGGTGGATCCCAGGTCGGGGAGTTTTGGCACCGTTCACAAAACGATGGACAATATGGATGGGGATGCATATGCAGTCAAGGTGTTCCACAAGGTGTCGTGGAACAATAACAGGGAAAAGATTCTGCGCGAGATTGGAGTCCTGGAACTGTGCATGCACCGAAATATTGTCAAACTCGTTGAGGCGTACGAGGTGGCCACGGTTCCCAACGTGCTCTATGTCGTCATGACGCCTTGGGTTCCAGTCACCCTGGACGACTTGATTCGCAACCCCGACCAACTTCGGACAAAGACATTCCCCTGGTTCGCTGCGGGCATTGAGAGCACGCTCGATTGCTCCTACCGTTTGATGCACGAGCTCGCGGATGGGCTTGCCTACCTTCACAGGATGTCGCTGAAGCACAAAGACCTCAAGCCCGAGAACATTTTGCTCCAGCACGCAACCGATGCACAGCGCATCACGCCTTTAATCACCGATTTTAGCGTCAGCAAGGTCTTTCGGGTCGACGGTGCCACTCGCTTCACCAACAGCACGTACGAGTTTTTGTCCTTGGAGCAGCTCAACCATGAAGAGAGCTCACTCAAGTCGGACATTTGGCAGCTGGGCTGCTGTTACTCGTACATGCTATGCGTGGCAAGTGGGGGCTCTCGAGCAGCCAATATTGTATGTGACAGTTACATGTGCCATGCACGCGCCTGCAACATTGCAAGAGAGGCCGAACACTTCAAAAAAGCCCTGCATCAGATGGTCGTTTACCGCGGGCAAAACCGACCCAGAGAGAAACGCATGTTTCACATAGTAGCTGATGGCATGCTGGACCTTGACCGTCTACACGTCTCACCATTGACATGGTTCGCGACCAAATGGCCAGCCTGCAGGAAGCTTAAGCAGTGCTGTAAGATGAAATCGCACATTTGCATCGACGCCAGCAGGAAAATGCTTGTCAGTTTTGAAGCTGACACTCAGGATCAACTCTCAACGATACACCGCTTATTAACAAGCCCTTTGATGAATTCTGTTTTTATTAATAAAAAAAAAAGGCAATATGCTTAAATCTAGATACTGTTAACTGTGCATATGTATACTGTGGCGCGATGGTACACGGATGTTCACACCTTTGCAAGCCGAGTAGGCTTAGTGCCGGGATGTGTAGCGCCCGTGCTTGGCCCCAAAGGCCGATTCGTGATCTGCAGAGACGTGAATAAGGGTTCTCCGGTGGAATAACAAGCATTGTGTAAACACATTACATCACCTGGATTGCGCACTGTTGTCTCTACGACGTACACCATTTGCATTTTCTTGTTCATTATTTTTCTTAAAAAAAAAAAAAAAAAACGTCTCAAGTCTCAGGGACAGTCTTTTAGCTCTGAGCCCTATTCAATTCCGTCAAAATATTTAACTGATAACCTTCAATCATCCTATGTCCTAGGAATCTAGTTCATAGTCATTCCTCACGCCCATCCCGGCACGCCAAACGGCGGCGGCCGGTGAAAGGGTGGCACAAAAGGGGGTACCTTCTTCTTCCCGCCGATAATGACAACGGGGGCAGTGGTAGGCTTTCCGATGGGAGGCTCTGGTGCACCTGACGGCACAGTACCGCCCTCGATCACGGTGACAGTAATCGTGGGTATGGGGTGGTCACTGCCGTCATCGTTATCGCTGCTTTGTGTTGACACAGGTACAGGTTTCGATGTTGTCGAGGCCCACGTAGGAATGATTGTCCCACTTGGAGCCGATGAAGGCGGCGGAACAACCTTGCTCGTTGTTGTGGGTGCCGTGACAGTAATAAAAACTGTGCTCACAACCGTGGTAATCAAGCCACCGGCACTACTCGCTGGCGGAGGAGGCAGTTCTGACGTTGAAGGGTGAGGGTGGGTGGACGATGGTGGTGTGGCTGGCGGTGGAGGTGCAGCAGACGACGACGGAGGGGTCGGTGCTGATGATGCTGGCGGAGCTGGGACAGGCGTCGAGGGTTGCAAAGTCTGCGATGTAGGGATTGGAGCAGAGCTGGACGGTGGTGGTGTTGGCGTGTCACTGTTGTCACCCGCTAGAAAGGCCACGTACTGCTCAAACACGGTCGCTGGCAACCGGGCTGCACTCAAGTCCACCGAAATGGTACCACGCCCTGTGTGGTATCCAAACGTGCTGGTGTTGCTCGACGGCGTAGTGACCGCCCGTGTACTTGAGGCCCAGGCCAACGTGTTCGCAGTAGCGGCAAGGGCACCGCCAGACCACTGGCTGCATCCTGTGCACACAGCCGACAGTGTCCAGTAAGTTGCATTCTTGGACGACGACAGTGTCCGGTACGTGGCACCAGTGTACGCTGCCGGCAAGGTGTGTCCAGTGGCCCACCGAGACGAGACAATGGCCGAGTTGTCCGTCGATGGCCATGCAACCGTCAGAGGGTTGCTTGTCATGGAGCCACCCCATGCCAGGCCGGCCCAGCCCGTGGCAATAGGAGCAACGATCTGGAGAAGTGTGTCATAGGATGTTGACGAGGCAGCCGCTTCCTGAACGCCGATGCGGTACGTCACGCTGCTGGTCGATGAAAACTCGGCGAGGCAGACATTGCTGCCCGTGAAGGATGCATCGCAAAACGAGGCCGCGGATACCGAGCTGAGCTGGTATGCAAAGGCTACCACAGTGGCTAGAGTGCTGCAAGATACCATCATGGCGGGAGGATGGGAAAGGACAAGTGCGTGGTAAAACTCGTAGTCAATATCTCTTTTCTGGGGAGTAGTTGACCAGAGTGGCTGAAAGAAACCTTTTATTCTATACAGGGATTTCACCAGTCCGGACGTTGTTATTAGTATCATTTTAATCAATTGTACTTGACCACGTTCGGTCCCTGACGGGCATTAATGCACGTCCAATTCTGGTATCTGGGAAAGGTAAACAATAATGTTGGTGAACGGACAAACACGGGTATATGATGCTCCTCTATGCCCATCATATATTTGTGCCACACATACGGGCTACCTTGGCCAATTACGGCGCTTTGTTTTCAAAGAAATAAACAGTGTTCATAAGCCAAGGTAAACTGTATATTTTGTGACCACCATTTTCACCGGGTAAACTGAACATGGCATCCACCGGGGACGGGCCCGCGGGGCAGTCCGTTGAACTTAGTGGGCCCAGGAGGGCTGTGCCGTCCCTGGTTGACTTCAGGCACGGTGGTCGGTGCATTGGAATTATGTGTGTTCGGAGGTGGGAAAGATGCAAATGGATCCTGATCAACAACATGGCCGTGTCTCTAGATTCAAAGAGAGGATTGTTTCCGCTTTTTTTTCTCTGTTATTTCAATGGCCAAAGCAATTTTCCTTCTTCATAGCCAGAAGCCTGAGCAAAGTAGTACCCCCTCTGGTTTGTGACCAGTCGAAGCGGCACAGCACCCTCTCGATCAACAACGAAGTCGCAGTTGTAGTGTGTATGTCCAAAGCCCCATGCCTTGACTTTGGGCGACAGGAAACATGCTTCTTGCGTCAAGTCAGTTGCAAAGGCAGTTGTCAGCGTGTCGCTTGTGTGTTTTAGGTTTCGTGCGCAAGAGTCGAGAGTCGGACACCAGTGCGTAAGGATCACGATGTTCTTGACACTGTCATCCGTTTCAAAGGACGTCACCTCCTCGTTGAGCCATATGAGGTCCCTCGCGTGAGAAGTGTTGTGTGACGCTATGTCCCAGCCGCCCTCGGTGTGGTAAAAGTCGTTGAGACCCATGCTGACCGCCATCTCGCGTTCTGGTGGAATGTATGAGAACAGGCTGTAACCAAGGACGACTGTGGCAGCATCGAGGCGATACGAACGGCGGTCAAGCACGACGAACTCGCCAAGTGTGGTGTCAGAAGTACGTCGCGTTTTGACGTCGTTTTCTATCTCTTTCAAAATAGACAGCGTCTTTGTCCATGTCGAGTGATACGCTTCGTGGTTCCCGGCAACAAACAGGACGACCTTGAACTGGAGCAGCTGCTTGTCCAGAAATGCGGTGAGGTCGTCGCGGTGGGGCTCTACATTGCCAATATCGCCGACGAGCGCGAGGACGGGCGCGTGCGGTACGATCTCAAAGACGTCGTATGCTTTTGGTACCTCTAAATGGAGGTCGGAGACGATTTGGATGGACATTGTGACGGCGATGTTGTGTGTCGCGTTTGTTGTTGAAAGAGTAAACAAATCTCCATTTTTGGGGACCAAACTCGAGCGCCCCGCAATTTTCACAGAAATATCCAAAACCAGGCAGCAGAATTCGAAAGAGCCTTTAAATTTTACAACGCCATGGATCATTTCTTCACACCAAAAATAAACACAATGTATATCGTACTATTCTAGGTAACTAGACCAGTCCAGCTACACATCATTCTCCTCCATCTTTGACCGCGGAATGACATCTTCAGCAGCTTCAGTGGGTCTCAACGTCACGACCACCTCGCCCGTCAGCAGCTTGTCGACATTGGGGACAAAGATGCTCAAAATAATGCCGATGCCACTGAAAGCAATGGTCGAGTAGAAGACGGTACGGTATGCATCGGCACTAGCCACCTTGTACGCATGCACACCGACAGCCAAGATTGTCTCGTTGAGTCCGGGAACGACACCGGCCGCTGAAGCGGCAGCGGCACCGCCAGAACCGTACGCCGTGATAAACGCCTCCGTCTGGGATGCAGGTAAGCCAGCAGCTTCCAATGCAGCGGGCACTTGCGTCGGAATGGTCGTGGCCAGTCGGTTGGAAAGCACGACGGTATACACTGTGCCACACAGCGTCGATACAAACGAACGAGAAGAGCCACCGATACCGAGAGCCGTGCCAATCTCACGCTGGTCCGTAATGCAAATTGAGGCGCAAGTGGACGTCAAGCACTCGTTGGCGCCAATGAACGTAGTACCCAAAAGCAACAAGACAATGGCTCGCGTCGGCGTGTCGGGCGTGCAAGTGGCCATACATGCCAGGAGAGCGGCGCCCGAAAAGAAAACGAAACGAATGACCCAGTGGATCTTCTTCTTGGCAAAGCCGGCCAGAATCTCGCCTGCCGTGATTCCACCGCCGACAACACCGGCAGCCCAGCCACTCCACATAATGTCGTGCTGGTCGGCATACAGAGCGCTAATCATGTCGGGCCAGATGACAGCAAAGGCGTAGTAGACGGAGGCACCGATGGACTACATCAGAATGCAGACGAGCCAGTCACGGTTCTTGAGGAGATGGACAGGGAGGAGAGGCTCTTTGAGAGGCACATAAATCTCCCACAAGAAGAAACCAATCAACAGCAGCACGCCGACAACGACAGTCACGATAACATGTGCTGACTTCCATGGGTACATGCCGCCACCCCAGGACAGGCCCATAAGGAACAGCAGCAGGCCCAGTGTGGCCATCAGTGTACCGATATAGTCAAAGTCCCGAATGTAGGCCATGACCGCCGCGCTGCCGTGCTTCATAGCAAACGACGGAGGATGGTAGAACAGGTACCAGGCGGCCGTGCACACGGCATTCATGGCTGTCAACAGGTAAAACGATCCCCGCCAGCCGACACTCGACTCGTACTCGAAGGCATAACCAATGACAGGACCAAACCCGTTGGGAAGAATCAGCCACAGGTAGCAGTACGAGTTGGCCAGCACACGGTACCGCATTGGCACGAGCTCGCCAACAGCAAAGACAAACGACAGCTGCGCCGACGAGCCCAAGCCAATCAACGTCTCGCCGGCAATCATGGCAGGGATGTTGGGTGCCGTGGCACAGACGATGCTACCCAGCAGAGCTAGGGCACTGCCGACAATAAAGAACCACCGGCGGCCAAAGATGTCGGTCAGACGGCCAACAATCATCAGGCCGACGGCACCCGTCAGAGTATAAGTCAAGGCCACCCAGTTGATGTCGTCGCTGGGGCCAATGTCGGCGTTGACAATGCCGAGGAGGGGGGCAATAAACGAGAAGCCGGCAACACCGCACATCAGACTCATGCCAATAGCAAACATGCTGCCCCAAAAGTGGACGGTCCGAAAATAGCCCTTGGGGAGGTCCATATCGTCAATGGAGAACACTTTTCCCGTGGCATCGTGCTCGGTATTGTGGGCAGCGGCCACGTCGTTGTCGGCTGGCAGTGCGGTGATGTTGTTGGCGTCGGTCTTTTCATTGTGGACGACCGGGGGCTCCTTGGGCTCTTCAACGGTGGAAGCCATGGATGTGAAAGACGGGGGAGGAGTATAAGGAGGAGGAGGGAAGGTTGCAGAGAGTTTGGTTTGCAGATCAACATACATAGATGACAAAGTGACGAGAGGTCCCTTTTATGTTGACGATCACCAGGCACTGTCTTCCCTTCTCCTCACTTACTCCGCGTTCTCTCCACGTACTCATCTGTTTTTATTTTCCTTCTCCACAACAGGTTCTCCTCATCCATAACCCCGGAAGTCGTATACCGCTGATCGTGCCTATCTTGGAGATGGTCTGGCCATGTCTGCAAGACAAGAGACAGCTTACGTTTTCCCCGCAAACAAGGACATATGCAGGTTTCACAACTTTGTATATATCTTGGGTAACTGTATCCGTTTCATGTTCACCTCGAAGCATCCTTTGATGCTATCGTTCTTCGTAGTCGCATTGAAATTGTTTCTCGAGACGCCTTAAGATCGCATGTGGTCAAGTTGAAGTGCGTCAGTTTCCCAGATAAACGTTGTCTGCGGAGGAAGTGGAATAATGGAAATGCTCTCCCAGGTGTGGGGACTGCGGATGGGCAGGTGAATGCAGACAGGAATAGAAGAAGAAAATAAAAGAAAAGGCGCTGTAATTCTTTGGCAGTTTCAAATACACTTTTAGTTTTTGTTGTCTTGTCATTGCTCTCAAACCCAATGTCGATCTTCAATGCTCGTTGTTTGTTGTTGATCGATTTAAATATGGATCATAATATTAAAGGGGAGCGAAACAGAAGGTTGCGTTTTCCGAGTTCAGAGTGCCACGAATCGCCTCGCCTTGACTCGAGAGGAAACTCGCCGACATTCGCCATTTAAATACTGGTCAGCGTCGCTAATGAATCAAGAGATGTCTTCCCCTCACTGTTTCGGCCGTCTCCTGACTCGTTAATGTTAGTTACGGTCGTGCTGTCCGATGTTATGTCCGTCTTCAGAATAGAACGACAGCAAGCTGTTTGTCGATCTTTACTGCAAGTGCCGGTCCGTGGTCGAGCTACGGTTATTGAAGTAGCGACGATGTTGGGCTGAGCGGGTCCTTCCTTTTTGGGCTGGCTTTGGTTGTTTGGAGGCGTTCTTTTGGTGTGA
Organism: Sporothrix variecibatus; assembly: GCA_016097105.2. Lineage (NCBI taxonomy): Eukaryota > Fungi > Ascomycota > Sordariomycetes > Ophiostomatales > Ophiostomataceae > Sporothrix > Sporothrix variecibatus. Next base: position 2,474,212 of record JADMNI010000007.1, on the reverse strand, counting down.
AAACGGGCGTTGCGTTCCGTGCGGGGACGGCTCGCTCCTCTCTGCGCCACTTCGAGGTCAGGAGAAGAGAAAGAGGAACAATATGTCGACGGTTTCAGTGTTCAGGTCGAGAAAACGTTTTCTTTCTTATTTTAAATTCAATTACATTTGTGGTACTTGATTTGATAGTCACAATTGTTTGACAATCCTTTATCACTTGGCCGACATCTCCTTCGGTTACAGATATTGCTTGATAAATAATTTTTTTTTTTTTAAACGTCAAATATAATTCGGCACGAAATAAAATTCATACAAAATAAGAAATCAATTACATTATTATAAGTAAATATTAAAAGATCGAAAACGCGACAATAAGTTTTCCACGCTGGTGATTAAAGTCGGCTTGCCTTTTCTCAAGTATTGTTGTGTCCACGCAAAATTATGGTCATAGTAAGTAACTTACATGTGGGTTTAGCCGTTGTCGATTTGGCGATGCTAACAGCCCCACAGGCATCCGCTTTGCGGCACCTTCCGTTTTCTCCATATTCTTAAAGAAATAGCAGATGAATCTCATGCATAAAGCACAAGGTATTCAGTCGAGTGAGGGTGTTTGATCATTTTCTATTCATCTATTTCAACATGCCTCCTATTGTCGTAACAGTGTTTGGTCAGTCGGCAGTGAGATGATTTGCTAACCCGATAAGAGCATAACGAGATCGAGATATGCAACTAAGCAACAAAGAAACTACGTCATGCATTCCCCGGCGAGCTACAAGCAACAGGCAGGAGCGATCGACAGTTCCCAAGCTTCCAGCCTTGTTTTCTCACAAACAAACGAAGCTTCAACCAAGCTTCACAGGAGCTTCAACGAGCTCAATTGAAGCACCAAAGCAACCCACGCGACATTACCGGCCAACTTTCACAATGTCCTTTTGCGGCTTGAACTGCTGCGGCTCGCGCAGCGACTACGACGATGCCGACGCGCGCGAGGACGGCGAGCGTCGCCCGCTGCTGGCCAACGGCGACGAAGAGACGCAGCACCAGCGCACACTGCACCAGAAGCTGCACACGTACCAGATGGTGCGGGCCATCGGCGACGGCTACATTCCGTCGACGACACAGATTGCTGCCAATTTGAGGCGACTACACAGCGACGGGACGACCGGCACCATCACCAGTCGGAGTTGTCCGTTTCCGGCCAGCGATTGTCCGCCCTCTCTGAGAGATGGATCGACCAACTCATCACACTCCTCGAACGCAAGAACGGCGGTGACCAGATCCAAGACTTTGCCTGGTGTGTGCGCAAGGCGCGGCTCAATGTGGACGTCAGTGTCGACGCCGACGATTTGGGGCGGATTGGCAGCCAGGCAATGTACCGCGCAGGCCAAGCAGCCGGCTATACCTCGGCGACCTACCAGTCTCTTCAGACCGTCACCACTCTGTTGCTGACCAACGCACCCTTTCGACTCTTCTTGGCCGACCTGACGGCGGTTGGCCGCGACATCTTCCAAGATACAGCACGCTCTCTTGCCGACGCGTCACAGCAAGCAGCAGACAACGTGGCTGAAGTGCCGGCCGACAGTGTTGAGAGCGCACAGGCAATTGACGGTGCCGTGCCTGCGAAAGAGACAGTCGCTGCCGTCACAGACGAGGTCGTCGCTGGTGCAAGCAAAGTTGCCGCTGATGCACAACAGAGCGTCACGGCCAAGCTGGTGGACAGCGATGACGGCGCACGGGAGCGCCTGCTTGGTCGGTTGAAGGAGGCTGTTGGTCAGCTGCGGCAGCGGCCAGACTACTCTAATTCGGTGTCGACGCTCACTCTGCTTCTGCAAAAGTACGCAGCTGGCTACGTCAAGGCTGCCGAGGAGGTCGTCGATGCTGTCGAGGAGGCAGTGGACGAGATCCGTGACGGGCCAGGAACGTCGGGCACAGTCACGACAAACGAAGAGGCAGATGTGGCCCTACGCAATTTCTGGTCTTTCCTCACTGCCTTTGGCGATCCTGAAGCATGGAAGAAGTTGGAGACACAGTTCCGCGCCCTCCTCGACCGCACCAAGGGTGAGAGCCAGCAGGTGGATACTTTTGTGCGTTCTGCCGGCCAGACTCTCCAGGAGATGCTGACTGATCCGGCCTTTTTCGACGAGCCGGAAGCCCATCTGGGTGCACTCAAGAAGCAAGGAGCTGAGCTCGAGGACCAGCTGTCGTCGTCCCAGACGTCATCATCGACATCCATCCGCGAAGACTTGGATATGCTGCTTGCCCAGGTCAAGAAGACCCTGCAGTCGGTCGCCGACGATAAAGATGTGGCCGCCTTGGCTTCGACATCGACTCGAATTGCCGACATTCTTTGGCCCGCTGCCGACGGCTACGTTAACACTGATCTGTTGAGCGACGCCGTATCCGTGTATGTTCCCCGCCTCGTCAAGGCCATTCAATACATCCCCATCCCGCGACTCGAGATTGTTTCCAACGACGTCGATCTTTTGTTGGAGGGCCTTGTGCTCGAGCCCGGCCGGCATCACGATGTGCATGCACCTGTCCTCCACGGTTCCCCGTCCGAGCCCTCGTCGTTCTTGCCGTACCGCCTCCAGGTCCAGATCCGCAATGATATGGATATCCATCAGACCATGTCGGCGCCCGTCACGGCACCGGTTCTTCTGTGGCAACATCCGCCACTATCAAGATCAAGGGCCTGTCTGTTGCCGCTGAAGACTTTGGTTATGTATTGAGAGTGCACTCCGGCTTGTTCTGGTTCAATGACGAGGGAATTGCCTCGTTCCATCTGGATGAACGCGGCATAGATGTACAGCTGGATGTCGACGTCGTTCGAGGCACAGCCGACCGGCTGCTCAAGCTGAAGAGGGTGCGTGTGCACATCCACCACCTCGACTTTACACTGAGGAAGAGCAAGGTGTCATGGCTGGCGTGGTTGTTTACACCGATACTACGGCCGCTTCTCAAAACCACACTGGAGAGACAGATTGCAACATCCATTAAAGAGAGCTTGCAGACAGCCAACCAAGAGCTGGTCTTTGCTCGTGAGCGACTGCGGGCGGCGACAATTGCAGCGGGCGGCGGTTCGAGCTTGGAGACAATTGTACCGGTCATTCGTGCCGTCTTTTCACGCTTCCAGGCATCGGTCGAGGAGAACCCAGATATGGATGTGTCCATTGGCTTCCAAGAAGGCGCTACTGGCGTCTTTGATGGAGTCTATGCACCGGGTAGTTTGGTGCGTGTTTGGCGGGAAGAAGCCGAAGAGGCACAAGCGCGGATCAAACGAAGAGGCGGCGAACGATAGCTACAGACGGGATGCCTGGCGCAACGGCATTTTTGACGTTCCTGTCGACGTGGGTATCTGAGTATTTTTTATGGTATCATTATGGAGTTTGGGCCACGGCGTTTGCAACAGTACACGATGTATTTTTAGGCCAAGCAGGCTATGTACACGATGGGTCAAAATGGACATGCATTTCTTATTTGCTTCATTTACAGCTCCTTCCAGTTGTAAGCCTGTTCCCAGGCATAGGCCACGCGGTAGACACTCGGCTCATCAAACCACCGACCGACAATCTGCAAACTGACTGGCAGCTTTGTACCCGAGCCAGCAAGTGGACCCTCCTCGATCGGCAGCATGCCACATGGCACGGCCAGCACTGGATGGCCGGACTGGTTGAACGGCGCCGTGTTGTACGTTAGGCCGACCTGCTTGCCAATCAAGTCAAGAGGCTTGGCCGGGTTCTCTGCGGTTGAACTTGCAAAGGGAATGCTCGCATGTGAGTTGGCCAGGTACGGCAGATTCGGTGCCAGCAGTACATCGTACTCGCCAAGGACACGATCGTAGTCCTGGCGCAGCTGAAGAGAAAGATTCGTGGCATGACCCAGCAGAGTCGGGAAATGCTTCATGCCATAAGCACCGTTTAGCAGGATGTTCTTGGTGCTCGGGTACATCTGGTCCCAGGCTGACTGGGTCAGAGGAGCGACTCGCTCAGTGACACTGTTCAGAATGTAACCACGGCGGCCAAAAGTGATGCCCAATTTGTTGGCTGCGCCACCTGCCTTAGAAATGCCTGTCCAGATGGCTGCACCGTGCTTGTGCATCGGCACACTGACCTCTTCAATGGTGGCACCCAGAGCCTTGAGCTTCTCGACTGCGGCCAGGAACGTGGCCATCACGCGAGGATCAAAACCAGGCGTCTCGAGTGACTCCTTGATGAGGCCAATCTTGACGCCAGTCAGGTCGGTTGGCTTCTCCAGTGCCTTGAGAGTTCCCACATAGTCAGGCAGATTTTTGGGCAGCGGTGCACCAAACGACCGGTCGTCGATTCCGTCTGTACCTGCCATGGCCTGCAGGAGCGCCGCATTATCGAGAAGTGTCCGTGTCATCGGTCCGGCGTGGTCGTTTGTCGGCTCGTTGGAACCCACACCCGTGTACGGTACGAGTCCAAACGTCGGTTTCAAACCAAAGAGACCACACCATCCAGCCGGGATGCGGATGCTTCCGCCCTGATCGGCACCTACGGCCATGTCCACCGCACCGCCGGCCACAAGAGCACCGCTTCCGCTCGAACTGCCGCCACTGCTGTAGCCCTTGGCATAGGGATTGTGCACAACACCCGTGTTGGCCGAGTGCGATGTCGCCGAATGACAAAAGTTCTCACAGACAGCGCGGCCCGTAATGGTGCCGCCCGCCTTCAAGATGCGCGTGACCAATGTGGCATCGACATCTGGTGTGTACCCTTCGTAGATGCTGGAGCCGAGCTGCATGGGCACGCCAGCAAGACCGATGCAGTCCTTGATGGCAATCGTGCGGCCAGCCAGAATACCATTGGCGGGTGCCTCTGTATCCTTAACGACGCACTTGTAGGCCCAGGCGCCCAGCGGGTTTTCCTCGGGTGTTGGGACGTGGACATCCTTGCGGGGAATCTTGGTCGTGTCTGGCTTCAAGACATCTGGCCCAGGCAGTGCAAACAGCGACTCGACTGATTCGTGGTACACGGCCAGCAGTGTCCGGTACTCTTCCTTTTCGCTGTCGGCAATCGTGACGCCCAGACCCGATGCGACGTCGTCGACGGTAGCGACTGTCACCGGGTTGCCGGGCTTGGTGTCGAAAGTGAAGACGGACATTGCTATTTTGGCGGTGGATGTGGAGGTTGCGTGAAAGAGCGTCGTGGTGGACTGTTTGTTTTGAGCTAGTGGCACAGTTCTTGTTGACGTCGACGAATTGGAGATAATGCAGCCGTTTTAATCAAACCATCGCATGATCATTATCCGACTGAAGTGTTGAGATCCGGCCGGTATCGCTGTCATAAACCATCTCGACTCCAAATTCCCCTCTTCGGCGCCCATTGACAGCTCCGTGAGGTTTACTTGTGATTACTATCGGACATTCCGAAAGATACAATCGGAGGTTGCGTTGGCCGCCTTTCGGATCGCCGACCGGTGGATTTAGCGCAAATTTGGGCTAGCTTGAAGGGAGCTTGGCCGTCGCCGAGCTCGCACCCATCTTTGATATTGAAGCTGTAGACATTTGCAAATATTTTCAAACGACTGTCTGTAGAGACGGAGAAAACGAGAAAAGAGAGAGGATTGAAATTGAAATTGAATTAGCTTGCTTTTTGTGTACAACTGATCTGTACTATTTTGAGTGATGTCTTTATGTCTTCACTGCCGCCTCCAGCAAGGCCATGATCTCCTTCTCCGACCGCACCTCGGAAAATTTTTGTTGCATGTCAAACAGGCTGTTGTCATTGACTGTCGCATGCCGATCACCGCATGCCTCGCGCACCACGTAGGGGTTGAAGCCGTGCTGCATCGCATCCAGAACCGTGGCGCGCACACAGCCCGACGTGGAATAACCACAGCAGATCAACGTGTCGCAGCCCAGACCCGTCAACACACTCGACATGGACGTACCAAAGAAGCTGCTGCTGTACTGCTTGATGACGACAATCTCGTCTGAACGGGGGCTGCAGCCCTCGGCAAACTCGCGGAACGGGTTGCCCTCGTCGTAGGTGTTCAAAACCTGCGGCAGCTTGTACTTGTACCAATTGCCGCCGTTATTGCCGTTCTTGGTGGAATAACAGACGGACGAGAAGACAACGGGAATGCCCATGGACCGGCAAGCCTCAATGATACGGACGATGGACTGACGAGCCTCTTCGAAGCGGACCGGCGCATAGAGAGGACAGCTCGGGTCGAGGTAGCCGTGGACGGCGTCGATGACGAGAAGGACAGGCTTCTTGCCAAACGGCAACTCATTCTTGCCGTAGCATTGGCGGTAGTTTTCTGAAAACTATGTCAGTCGGTGTTAGATGTTCGATAGACTAAAATTAATTCTTACCAGCCAAATCCTCAAATTCAGACATTGTGATAGTTGGTAGTGGTTCGATCGTTGCAATTGACTGTCACGTTTTGCTATTGTGTTGATGGTCGTTTGTGTTGGACGGTGTAACTACTTTATCATCTAAAAAACTAATAGTCGTTTTTTGAGAAATCTTTACCTACGTAAAAAAAACTAATAAAATAAAATGAGATGAGACAACAAGTTCCAATAAGTAGAACACATTGCGACCATCGACGGACTCCGAAATCTAGACCGCGCCGTTGATCGGATCGGCGTCACCATACTGACGTGGTCGGTCTTTCCGATGGGTATGGCAGCTGTCGAGCTTTATCGCTCGTTCATAATCTGTCGATAATGATTCTTCCGTGTGGGTCGCCCACCGCGTCTCACGGACTCCTCTTTGTGAAATAACCGCCAGCGGTCTGCCTCCTGGCTGCAGACCCTGCATTGCCACTTTCGGCAGAGTCGCCAAGCAGTTGCTCAATCAGATCTCGTCTTTCTGCCAATCTCGAAAACGGGTTTTGCCACCGTCTTATCGACCGTTTTGAAACATCATTTAATCACACACCCTTCTACGACGTACCGACAAAATAGTTCCTGTTGTTGGATTTCGTATTAAGGTTTTGCGTCTCAACTGTCACCAACCCAATTTCACGCAGATCCGGCTTATCTCCTGTGACTCTACCTCTACCCGTGACGGTGTGTAAATGGCCGTGTGAACGTAACAGCTTCTGTGCAGCGCCTGGCTTCCTACGAAATGGAGGAATGAAGCCACAAAGTAAGGCGGCTGGCCATTGCCTATTATACAGGATTGCATTTCACGGATTGGGTTGCCATGACTGGCCGGCAGACTTTGATTCAACCTTTAGCATTTTGCCCTCTGTTTTTTTTGTTTTTTTGTAATGACTACAGATCTCGGCTATCGATTTGCTACAGCGGCAAAGAACTCTTTAAGATCGTCCATCTCCTACAAACGCCCATTCATAAGCATCCCCGTCCGATCCAGATGTCGCTTGGCTGCCGCCAGAGTCCGAAGACAGCTCGGACAGGCTTCGGCCTCTCTTTGTTTCCGGCTGGAGTGACTGAAGCGGCGCATCCAGCCCAGAACGGACCAGTTCATACACGCGCGCCTGGACTTCCAAACCCACCGCTAGGTCGGCGGCCGGGTCCTGTTTGAGCGTTTCGCCGAGTGCCTCGATGATGGTAGTCTTCGCGTGTTGGTTTGCGGCCACAATATGGTCGGTGTTGACTGACATTTGGCCGACTGGGCAACGTATGTCACCGCACAAAGATCAGCGGACTGAGTACAAAGGTGTTGACGGGATCCGTGCGAAGTATTTGTACAAAATGCCATTTTCATCTGTCACCACAACTGTTTCCTTCGGGTGGGGTAGCATACAAACATCTCGGCCTACTATTGGCCAGCGATTTGGGAAGAAATGTTTTAAAGAGATGCTGGAATTTAAAAAAGAAAAGAATTAGATTGTGAAGCTAATTCATTTACAATACATCTTATTGATTATTCTCTTAGATACCCGCAAACCAAGCGGCAATGTCGCCCACGTTCCGATCCACGGCGTCCGGCTTGTCATAGTGCTCAAAATGCGACACTTCGTTCTTCCAGATTAGCTTCTTCTTGTCGGTTGGGATCGACTCAAAGTGCCGCTTGGCGGCCGGTGCGTTCATGCAGTTGTCGCCGTGAATGATGAGCGTGGGCGTCTGTAGCTTGGCCACACCGGGCACCGTCGTGTACGCAAAGTGGTCAACATCGCTCATGATGGCGTACCGGTTGTCAAACTCGTTGCGCAGCGTCCAAGGGCCGTACCACGACCACACCAGAGGACCGGGGAGGCCAGCGTTGGAGCCCTTGTTGGGGTCGGCAGCCATCGGGTCCACAAGCGGCTCGTACACCACCTCACCAGTCTTCTCGTACTTCTCCTTGGCGGCATGGGCGCGCTTGAGACGAGCTTGGTACAAAGCCTCGCCCTGTTCAGGCGTCGGCATCGTGATGGTGCCAATATCGACACCGGGCGACCAGGCCACACAGCCGGCACAGATCATGTACAGGTCCGTCTCGTGGTCGCGGAAGTAGCCCGACACGGAGGCGACGCCTACGACACGCTTGTCGTACGAGGCAATGTCGAGCGACTCTGGCCCGCCCTGGCAGATGCCGACCATGAAGAGGCGCTTGGCGTCGATGTCGCCGCGCTTCTCCAAGTAGTCGAGACCAGCGATGGCGTCCTCGTTTTTCATCTTGGGGTTCTCGAGGCGGCGAGGCTGACCCGTGCTTTCGCCAACGGTGCGGGGATCAAAGATAAGAGCGGCGTAGCCCTCGTCGGCGAGGCGAGTAGCATATTGGTAAGGCGCCTGTTCCTTGACAAACGAGTAAGGACCAGTCAAGACAATGGCCGGCGGATTGACGACGTTTGCTTGGCTTGAAAAGGACGCCGGCAATAGTCTCGCCGTGCGAAGGGTAGGTAACCTTTTCGGTGGTGTACCGACCGTGGACGGCGTGGGCGGGCATGTTGGCGATTCTAAAAGGGAATGTTCTGGGAACTATTTGAGCGGTGATTCTGGTTCGTGCTGTTCTGGTTCGTGTTGTTCTGGTAGCTTGTTGTTATGGTAGGCTTGGATGAGTCTGTAATAAAGATGATACCACAAAGATGGGACTGTAGCTTCGATCTTTATACATAAGTTTTTTTGATCTGGAGCCCTTTTTCTGGGGCAGCTTGATAACGTACAGATAGTGGTTGTAGGAAGTATATCGCCACGATCTCTGTGTAAGTACAACACCGGAGCTAATCAGAGTGCGTCGATCCGCCGAAAGAAGTGGACCTATCACCGAAACGCTAATAAGGCATGCCCGAAATAAATGGGTCTCTCTCCAGGGCGTTTTACGGACGTCAACGGCAGAAATATGATTTGTACGCGGACATACCGGCGGGGTTTTGCCTTTGTTGCTGACGATGACACTGGAGATGATCTTGGAGATGTTGCTGATACTTTCTGATGCTGATGCCAGCATTTGTGTCCTTCTACACGGACATAGTTTGTAGGTTCCGGTCTTTGATAAACACCCGCTTGTCATAAATGGGACAATGTGTCTGCCGTCATCAAAGTGGGCATTGTCTTTTCTGAACAAGTAGTGACGGAGTGATAATGAAATTGCGTTACTTGTCTGCTGGCCGGTCCACCGTGTTTATCACGGAGCCCATTACGATATTGGGGGGGGGGGTGGGAAATAAGGGTAGAAGGATAACGAATATAACAAATAGTGAGAGTTGAAGTAAAGATATTATAAGAAGCGCAATTGGAGTTGCTGTTTTATTTTACCGCATTTCCATTTCAAAACTTATCCCTACCGATCACGTACCGCCGCTGCCGCTACTCCGATAGGGTGGAGAGGACCTGAAAACCGGTTTACAGGACGCGGGCCCGTTTTCACATAAAATTTACTTTAATTCCCGCCGCCCAGGCGCCGTTGCAGCCACGGGCGAAGCGATCATCGTAAATTTCTGGCGAACATGGAATGCAGCTAAGAAAGGCGGACAGAAAGGAGGGGCTCGGGGTGAAAGGCCGTAGGGCGGCGGCGATCCATATTGGACAGTCAAGTGAGTAGTCACGTGGTGAGAGTGTGCGTCTTTCACCAATACGCTATCGCCGGCCCTTGGAATGGACGATCTTTCCATCATTTTCTCTTCTACGACGAAGACGGATTCGAAACGATAGACAACCGCAATGTCAAAACAGCTATTTCGAGGCATCGGTGAAATGGTGGCCGACCGGCGCAAGAGGAAGAAGCCGGTTGTATCTTGCCAAGAGTGTCATCGGAGGAAGCAGAAGGTGAGCAGTGAGAGGCTTTGCCAGGCTGATATGGCAAATGATCAATGCTAATCCGGCCAAGTGCGACCGTCTGCAACCATGCAACAACTGTACGAAAAGAGAGAAACCGGTAAGCTGGCCACTGAGACTGTTGAGAATACTGAGTATATTGTCATCCAAACTGACTCTTCTTGTAATAGCATATATGTGTTTACTCTCACGTGGAAGAAGATGTGCTATTTGGCCCTCAAGTTGGTCCAACGACGACGTCTTTCGCAATCCCAGCACCAGTACCGGTTGAGAGCAGCAAGTCAGTTGACTCATCGAGCACGCCATCAATATCGACATCGGCGACAGGTGTTTGTACACGCAACATCTCGGCATCTCTCGGTTATTCCGAACACAGCAAAACCGGCACGCTTGGACTGATCCATAGGGCCGGTGACATTGATGCCCTTTCCCAGAATGCAGATTATCGCGATAGTTGGGACATGAACGCGGCCGAACGCTACATAGCCTCATCCGTCAACTACCGTCACAAAGTCACATCAAAAGGCTGGTGCAGCTCTTCTTCACGGATCTGGAGTGGTACTACGGTGTCATCGACGAGGATGTATTCCAAAGTGCCCTGCTAGTGTGGAATAATGTTCCATACACCACATTACGCCGTGGTCCTCACCATCTCCCACCAGAAATCCGTGCCTTTCCGGCCCTGCTCTTTAACGTGCTTGCCCACGCCCTCCTATTTCTCCCAACAAGACTCACGTCAGCTCTCGCAGACGTCAAATATGCCCCTGGGATGACATTTGCCGACCTAGCCACAGATTACAGCGAGGCGGGCGAGGCTGTGGTGTCGCTACTTCGAAACAGCGACGATGCTACAATGGCTAAAGTGCAGGCTGGACTACTTCGAGCGTCTTTTCTCAAGAGTACTGCGTCAGTTGTACAAGCATGGCACAAGATCGGCGAAGCAATTCGGGACGGCCAGGAGCTTGGCATGGCGTCTGTGCTGGACAATTTTGCCGAAAATCCCGTCGACAGCATGGACGTGTCCACCTTGGACGAGACAGAGAGGCGTGCCAAACTGTGGCTGATGCTTCACCTGTGGGATGGCCATATGGGCATCGTCTTAGGGCGGCCCATGGCCACACGACTTGAGAGTTGCGACTGGGTAGCCTTGTTCTTGGCGATCGACCAGAGACGAGAGAAGCTTCAGGGCCAAAGCTGGAGCACGGAGTCTCCAGACGTAACAGCTCACAGACCAACACCGTTTGGTATGTTTCTCGTTGGCTACAAAGTAGCCTACAAATACCTCCAGGATATCGAAGACCTTGCAAAGATGGGCACCGATGATTCCAAGGAACAGCAAGTCTTGGATTGTGTCAACGAAATCGATGCTTCCGTCACACAGGGGCTTCAAACTCTACCAACATGGGCTAAACATGGCTCTGGCGACCAGACATTGACGACGTCTGAAACATGGCTCCCGGCCGCTCGCGAAACTCTGTTAACAGAAGTCTATTTTGTCGTCTTGGCTGTGCATCGCCCTTTTGTCTTTCTATCACAACGGAGCCGCGATGGAGCACGGCAGGCTGCACTACATATCCTCGCCGCACAGACCCGGTTGTTTGGCATGTATGAGCCACGCGAATATCTCCCCTTCAACTTCATCTTTGCTACATTTGACGCTTTAGTGCTACTAGCGACACTCTACATCCTGTTTCCGAGCGATGCGCAAAGTTCATACGAGTCGAAAGAGCTGTTTGCCAGCATGGAATGGGGTCTGTCACGATTGAATGCCATGAGGATGGATGGCTGCAACAGATTGGCTGCTTGTGCATTCGACACTGTTTCAAGCACTATACACAAAAATGCAGACACGGCGGAAGAAGAGACCAAGGGATGAGGACGGCACTTATGTTGCTGCAAGATCTCCAAGGACAGAGTCAGAAACAGCGGTCGGTAGCTCTGTAGGGACAACGCCATCTCGAAGCGGCAACACGTTGCGTACAGATGACCTTTCCACAATACTCTCATCCGATGAAGGATGGAGAGGAGACTGGACTGACCTTCAAGAACTTGGGGACCTGCCTTTCGAGTTGTTTTCGAACGAGATGATACAAGGTGATTGCGCAACCATCGCCAACATGCCACCTCCCCAGCCTCTGCACGACTTGGTCACCCAAGCTGGGTATAACGGTGATATACAGTGGTCTGGGAATGATGATGTACCACTTGGACTTTGATTTGTTGTTTTGCTTGGGGAATTGCAGTGATATTTTCACAAATGAGCCCTGTCCTATAATGTACAAACAGCTGAGTGTCGTCGAGCGTACAAGACATTTCATCTCCAGGGCACTGCTTTTCTATATCAAAGATTGCGAATCTGTCCACTTGAAGTCGTTCCACGTCCTCGACCATAAGTCTTTGTATGTTAGAGAATGACGGTATGTCCTCTTCGTCGATTGCAAGCTCATCCTTGGCATAGTCGATTTGTATCTCGATAGGTGACATGTCGTACAATATTAATTTTCGTCCCTGTTGTACTCGCCGGACACGCTTAGGGCATTTGCTGTTCTTGATGACACCTCATTCCGCCTCTACAGGCACTTTACCATTCTTTGGTGATGTCTCCGGTATTCATTCTGTGAAAATGGTAGGTGATGTGGATACAAACATGGTCGAACTTTCTTCCGTTGTATGTATTGGTGAGCTGCCGGGCTGTGATGCTTGGTGTTGCAGTATTTTGTCGTGATCCAGAGGAAAGAGATGGTTGTTTGGTTGAGAAGCGTTTATCGATATTGAAGCTGTGCCCCGGACAACATCCTCTGGTATGGTCAACTCCTTAGCGGTTTGTTCGTCGTGCTCATCGTCCTTCTCACGGTGTGTTATTTTCCTTGCTCTTGCCTTTGTCTAGCGGCACTGGTGGCAACGACAACAAGGACATCCGTGACGGGGAGCGTGGGTAGTTTGGTGAGCGTGTTTTTCGTTGGGGCCAGGGTAATTGGGCTTGGTCCTGCGCTCTTCGAGTGTATTAAGGCTCTCTCGAATCATGTCGACCAGCTCTGCATTGAAGTTCTTCGAATACTGGCGCTCAGCGTGTGGGCAGTCGCCAGCCCGTGTAAAGCTTGCCGTGGTGCCGCGATATGTATATATTGCTGTGTTTTTATAGGAAGACGCTGCAGAGGAAGCAGGCATCCTTATGTAAACGGACCACGCGTAGCAGAAGCAGCTGTCTGGTGGGGATGTTAGAGCTATAATATATAATAAGCTGGATCTCGGCGTAAAGTTTAACTTCTGTTAATGTTGTCCGGGTTCAGTCTTTAAAGGCTTAGTTAATAACGGTGCGGCTCGTCGTTAAATACTAGAAGAGTGTTTCTACCTGGCTATTACTTCCGGCGAACCTCGTTAATTTCAACCACGTATTAATAACGTACTTTTACCTCGGTGAACCATGCTGTATGCTTCGGCTACTGAGCAGTCTTTGTGTGGTACGTGTATTTAATATAGAAAAGTGTGCTTTAATCGTGCTTCTCGTGAAGATCTATCATATGCTTGAGCCTTATGTTTAGGCGAATTTTCAATTAGAAGCGTTTCATAGTTTTACAATTTCTCTTCAACCCCGTTGCGAGACTATCAAGCCTGGTCCTATGGCAGTCACTATTGATGTGACGAGGCATATACGCAACCAACACCGTCTGATCGTGTGGGATAGGAGTATGGACACCAAAGGAAGATCCAAAAAGGAACAAAAGACGACATTATAAGTGCAATGGCGCCTTCGACATATGCTGGGCGATCTATGACGGAGACAGCTGGTCGTAGATTTCAACGCTGCCACCGTCTCCTAGGCTTTTCCCTAATACAACCATTCTCCGAGGAGACGGGAAAGCAAGTGTTCCTCTCTGAAATATAAGAGGGAAGCTAAGACGAAAGTAGAGGCACACCTGCGCAAATTATATAAAATAAAGAAGGAGAAAGATAAAGAGAATCGGGTTAGTAAATTTACTTTCAGGGACATCCTTCAACTTTTAGAAACACAGATGTCGTCAATTAGCGTTAGAAATATAACCATTGTTACAACCGGGTTCATCCAAACGGAGGCGGCAAGCGCATGAGAGAAACCGAATACAGAAATGGTAAGCGGTGAACATACGGTTCGCATTTTGGGCAATCTGACTGAGTGGAAAGCGCAACCGTATTTGGTGGGAGATGCCTTCCTCGTAAATTACTAGTTGCCACACCCAGTGCCAAAACTCAGCCGGCAACACTAGCCACTAACACGGGAATATAGCTCTGGTTCGAGGACCACGTACTGGCACCAAACGGTTGTGTTGGCCGTGTTTGATAAGGCAGCTACGGCACCGCATCGTTGGCGGGCGATATCAAGTTTGGTATCGTTTACTTGTTAGATAAGGCGGCGGCCGATCCGTTATCCCCGATTTCGTGTCGATCTTGTTCTGGCAAGGTATCGTCGGACTTCCGATGCGAAGTCTGCACGTCAAAAGCTGTTATTGTCGTAGAATATACACTTTGATACGCCTTGCGTCTTGAAGTCGTACGGACGGTATCCTTGACGACATATAAGTTGGCAAGCCCACATCAAAGATCTACATCGAGACCTGAATTCTTCATTGTCAACATCTCCACCAGCTTCATCAATATATTCGACCCACGACACACTATGTCTTCCACTGGGTCCCTCCAGGTGCTTGAGCCCGGCGTTGGCTATGGCCTTGTTGCAGGCCTCGGTGCTGGCTTCTGCGTTCTCATGATCTTGATCACACTTGTTCAGAACCGCTATGGACGTTACAACAGTTTTCAATCCTCGGAAGAGTTCAACGCCGCCTCGCGGTCTGTCAAGCCGGGCATGATTGCCGCGGGTATCGTCTCCAGTTGGACGCACGCTACCACCCTCCTTACATCCTGCACGCTTGCCTACAGCTATGGTGTCGGCGGTGGTCTCTGGTATGGTGCTATTGGCAGCAGCATGACTTTGTTCTTTGCCTGCACAGCCTACCGTGTCAAGAAGAGCGCCAACAATGCCCACACTTTCCCGAGATCGTGCTGGCGCGCCACGGCAAGCTGGCCCACAAGATTTACACCTTCTTCGGTCTCGTTTCAAACATTATCAATGGTTCCGCCCTACTCACTGGCGGCTGTGGTGTCTTTGCTGCCCTGTCGGGCATGAATATTTGGGCTTCTTACTTATCCTGATCCTGGCCGTGCAGTCCTACATTGTCGTCGGTGGTCTGCGGTCCACCTTCATCAGCGACTACCTGCACACAACGTTCTTGTTTGGATGCATCTTCACCTTCATGTTTAGCGTCTATGCCGTCAGTCCGGCCATCGGCTCGCCGGAAGCGCTCTATGACCTGCTGAAGAAACATACCGCCGACTCATACAACGACTCTTATTTTACTGTTAAGTCGCGTGACGGCCTGGTAACCGCCATGACCATTCTGCTGGGCTCGATCTCGGCCATCTGGACGCGACCAGGCCTACTGGCAGCGCATCATTGCCTCTGACCCTCGCACTGCCGTCCGTGGCTATGTTCTGGGCAGTGCCGCCTGGTATGCCATCCCCTTTGCCATGTCGACCTGTATGGGCCTGGCTGCTGCGGCTCTCCAAGGCACCGAGTAACGCCCCCATCAAGTTGACCTCGGCGCAAGTCAGTGCCGGTCTGGCCGCCCCTGCCGCTGCCATTGCTCTTCTCGGTAAGAGCGGTGCCCAACTCATGATTGTCTTACTGTTTATGGCTGTTACTTCGTCTACTTCTGCCGAGAGTATCGCTGCCTCTTCGCTCATCACTTTCGACATCTACAAGGCCTACATTAACCCCAAGGCCCAAGGCAAGACGCTGCTATGGACATCCATTGTGGGCCTGTTCATCTATGGCCTTGTCCTGGCCGCCGTCTGCTGCATCTTCAACAAGGTCGGCATCTCTCTCAGTTTCCTAGTAAAGATCTTTGGCTGCCTCATGGGCGGTGGCTCTCTCCCGATGGCCGCCATTGTTATGTGGGACAGGACCAGCACGGCTGCTGCTCGGTGGAGCCCCATTGCTGGTCTTTGTAGTGGCTTGTTGACTTGGATGGTCACGACCAAGGTGCGCTCCGGCCACATCAATGTCACGACACTGGGTGATGCGTACAACTCGCTGGCAGCTGATTCCGTGTCTATCGGCGTGGGTCTGGTCATGGTTATTTCCCTCACATTCATCTTCCCTGCCAAGATGCCCTTCGTCATCGAGGGTGTTCCCGAGGACATGGCTGCTGCTCAGGCTGCTGAAGTGGCTGCCGATATCGAGGATGCTGAGCGCGACGCCAAGGTCGATATGGAGAAGACTTTGGGCCAAATTGTCGTGCCTGTCAACGATGACACTGACGGCAACGCCATCTCATCGCACTTCAACCGCCATCGCGAGCCCATCGTTCCTGTTTCCGCTCTTACGACCGAGCAAGTTCGATCCCAGAAGATGCTTGCCTGGATGGCCTTCACTATTGGCTTCTTTTGGCTTCTTCATCCTGCTGCCACTCACTCTCTACGGCACCGGCTACACGTTCAGTCTCGGCTTCTTCAAGGCATACGTCGTTATTGCGTTCTTGTGGATCTGGATCAGTGCCGTCATCTGCATTTTCTTGCCACTGTGGGAGTCTCGCATGGTATTGTGGAAACGTGCTGAAGGCCATGTACGGCGACGTGACCGGGAAGAAGTAGGAAGATGGCATAGATTTAGATGGGGGGTCCAATCATGGCGCATGATAAACGAAAGTAACAAGTTGTGGAGATAGAATGAATGAGATAAATTGTATATCTAAACATAGATTGTGATGTTTATGACAGCCCCACGAGTGACCTGATGATGTGCACCATCGGCGGTATTGAAGAAAAGGCAACCGTAATGGCACCAAATAGCCCCATAGCCAGACTTGATATGGCAGCCGCGCGGGGATCGACACGAAGCAGTAAGGCCGTTCCAAGGGCTGACGCATTAGCACCGAACGTAACTCCGCGAGTGACGTAGTCATCTGATGAAAGTCAGTATTAGATGCCAATATAGCAGTATAGCTGCACATGTGGTTAAACTTACCCTCTGGTATTCTCAGCCAGGCCAGGACCTGCCGACCAATCAACACGCCCAATACGCCCGACAGGATTGCCACGGCCGCAACAGTGTTCACATCACCGCCTAGGTTGCGTACGGCCGGTGTGGCCAATGCCAGAGTCAAACTGCGCGAGGTGAAGGCCAAGCTCCGCTCGGCACTGATACCAATGTGGTAGCACACCACAGGGTACGCAAACAAGGATGCAATCGACAAAGCGATATTGGGCACGACAATGGCCCAGAAGTGGTGCTTGAGCTCGTGGCGGTACTGGTACATCGGCAGTGCAAGTGACACAATACTGGCATCCAATGCACTCGCAAGCATGTCTCCAGCGCCAGGCTTGAGGGACTCGGCAGTGGAGGACCAGATCTGAAGGTACGTGTTGCCAGGGCGGTACTGGTGCAGAGTATCGACCAATCCCTGGCCATGTATACGGCCAAGCAGCCATATGACGAGCAGTGTTGAAAAGGCCGACACCAGAACTGGGTGCAGGATCTGTCGCCATGATGGCGGTAGTGACATGGCGCTGAAGAACATGAGGACGTTGACAGACAGCTGCAGAGGCATGGCGTAGCCAGTGCTGTAATAAACGGGAACACCAATAAACAAGCCGATGGATGCGAAAAGTAGCGAGTCGGAATGCAAACTGAGCCACTCCGCCCACCGGTCCGCTCTCGAAAGTGGTGTCGGCGATGTTGTGCCGCTGGCAGAGGCACTCCGTGTTGACCGTGCCATGATTGATGCCGCCGATTGTCTCAGCAGGTTGATGCGTGAGTGTTGGACGGGCACATCACTGAACGAGCTAAGAGGGTCGTCGAGGTTTTGACCGCGAACTGTTATGTACGCAGCGGCATGCGACTGCGCAGGCAGAAGGGGCATGCCGTCCATGCTCGGTCGCGCGGAAAAATCAGCCCGGAGTGGCGTCAACTCCTCGTCTTCGTCATTGTTGTCTTCCGCACCTCCTTCCCCCGGGTGTACATCCCGTCGAATGTCTTCGTTGCGCTGGTGTGTCGCCTTGCGAGGAGGGCTCGTCAACAGCTGAATCCACCGTGTCATGTAAGCGGTCACGACCATCATGATGATGAAGCCAATGACGAACACAGCAATCATCTTGCCAACCTCAGTGGCCGAGATGTGTGGGCTGAGAGGAAGCATCACAAAGGATGGCGTGAAAAACAGGTTGAGCCATCGTAAGGACCAGCCACCAGGCACATTGATGGCCTGCACCAAGGGCCTTAGTTTTATGGTTGCCGAGGACCAGTTCCGAGAGCAGGAGCGACAAAAAGAGGAGCACCAAGCAGGCGACGGATGCTGGGAATGAGACGCCGCCCAGTGCGAGTAACTTGTCGACGCCATAGCAGGCAGAAATAATCGCAAAAATGCCGGTCGGGACATAGATTAAACACCGAACCAGGCGTCGCCAGTCAGACACAAGGACCAGTTGACAGCGAGTGCCAGGTCTTTGGCGACGGGCCACATGTCGTTGCTTTCTTCCGTCGTTGGCGGCGCCGACACAGGCACCGCCCGTTGTTGTCGCGGCCGTGGTGCCATTTCGATTGTCGTGGCTGTCAATTGACAACAAAATCGTTGTCGAGGAAAGAGTCACGGAGAAAACGGAGGTTGCGAATTGAAGAATGACCAGCTCGTGAAAATGACGTTGTTTTGCAGTGTACACGCTAGCATGCGATAAGCCCTATCAGTGTCTAACTGCCGGCCGAGACCGGCCGCTGCAATCGTCGTGGTTTTTAGGTGGGTGTTTTTCGCCCTAATACTGTGTACAGTGGAGTTGGAGTCACCGCGGATCGGTTCGGTGCTGATTTTTCACAACCACCTGCCAAAGACGGTGATTGATGGAAAATGAGGCGAAAAATATCAGAATTCCCCGAACCGGTAATGTTTCCTAGATTTGAGCTCAAAATAAAAAACAAGGGTCCAAGTGCTATCGGGTGTTCCCTTTCTTCCCTCCCTTCCGCCCTTCCTTCTTTCCGTCCCTTCCCATCCCGCCTGATACCAGTCAACAAGATTGAAGATAATCAGGAAAGTGCGACCCAACGCAACTGCCCAAAATAAATGAATTTCAACGTCGTTTAACCAACTGGGCAAGGAAAGAAACAATCAACCGATGTACCGGAAATAGAAACTGGCGAGCCGGCTACAGAACAATGCAAGATGAAATGTATGCCGGATTTCGGGCATTGAAGACCGGAAGTCACTGTATGATTCCACTCACAATCAAGCCCCCACCAGCAGGGCCCCCACCTGGTTCGCAAATAGGTCTTGCGAAATGACTGCACCGAACCCATGACACTGCACAAGATCTCGGAGTGTTGCCGCGAGATGTTGTAAGGTTCCAAGCTCGAGCCGTGAGAATTGTGGTTGAGCACACACCCTATGCCACGCTTGCACGGGTGTCAGGCCAGTATCAGGTAGGCCCAGTTCAGGCGACAGCTTCAGCATGGCTTCGAGGATGCTGTGTGGGGCAGACTTGACAGAGGGTGTGGTGGTGGACGCATAGGAACAGAGCTTCGACGATATAGTGAGAGCGTGGTTGTTGGACTCTTGCGGTGAGTCGGCGTCACCATGAAGATGGCCAAGGCACGGCTGCTCGAGCGTTAGGACGAACTCCATGCCGACGTCGGTCGGATCCAAGTCGCCGAGGCGTGCAGCCGAGCCAGGTGATAGACCGTGGATACTTGTAATGGCATCGCTTCCGCTGGCGGGTGACGGCAGCATGGCCGGCGAGTGGCCGTTGCTGTTGAAGCTACCAAATTGTTCGTTCTTGGCTGGCGGCGGTGGCGGCTCGAGTTGGTTTGACCACGGACTCAGCCCGTTGTTGACTCCGTTACCGCTATCAAAGCTATGGCCATTGGCTTGGTTGTGTGCAAAGGCGAGGGCAGCGCGAAGCTCTTTCACAGTGTCTTGCAGTCGTTCATTTTCGAGGACGAGATGGGCTTCTCGAGCGCGGCCTTGGGCCAGTTCGGCTTCGAG
Organism: Sporothrix variecibatus; assembly: GCA_016097105.2. NCBI lineage: Eukaryota > Fungi > Ascomycota > Sordariomycetes > Ophiostomatales > Ophiostomataceae > Sporothrix > Sporothrix variecibatus. The sequence goes on along the minus strand of JADMNI010000007.1, from coordinate 2,453,974 downwards.
TGCCTTGGTATATCGGTCTTTCCGCTCACGATATGTCCTGTTAACGGTCAGTTGCCATTTTTTATGTAGTTTGGCACGGCCACCACATCAAACGTACTGTTGTGCCTGCCGTAGTTGCGCACGGCGCTTCTCTGTGCGGTCTTCGGCAGTGCCTGCACATGGTCAGTAATGGTGGAAGAAAGAAATGGAGACTGCCATTCAGTGTCGTTAAGACATAAAATGGATTGTATCTTTGCGACTATATCTCACAGGCCACGTCCCGTGGGATGCCGGCGGAGGCCGTGGGATGCCTTGGAGTTGGGGCAGAGGAAAGAAGAGGTAGGTGTTGCACGCTATGAGCGGGCCTTCTGTAGCATACCTTTTGGGTTAAACACCCGAAATATGTTCTTGGGCATTGTATATCCTGTCGTCCGCTTGTGCCTGGTAGGGCTGGATACCTCGTGGTGTGGCTGACTTTGATGGAGCTCCGTTGGTGAATGATGTGGAATACAAGTCGGGCAGGAAGAAGAGTGGTATGCAATGCAATCCGCTCGTGGATCCTGATGAAGGTGGGTGTCGTGCTCTTGGCAAGGATGTAGAAAGCTGTATGCAAGATGACAAGCTATCTGCTCTCTTTGTGGTAGTCCTGGTGTCCGTCGTCAATGAGGTGCTTGCTCTGTTGGAGGAAGCTGCTCGTCGGTTGTTGTTGTCCTCTGATTGAGATTGTTCGTTTGTCTATGTTCTTGCTTGCCTTTGCGTGGTCACAGCTTTTTCTCTGCTCTTTCCACGTTCCAATTTCCAGGTTTGTCAAGGGGGTGCGCCCAGTTGGTCAGCCTTGTTTCTCACAAACGACGTTCCCCTGATCGTTTCGATCGTTTCCCGCCTGGTATTAGTGATAAAATTCAACTGCAGTGGAAAACAGTGGGGCTCGTTGCCCGTATTCTTGGCACTAATCCAAAATAGGCAATTCTGATTACCCCTGACTGCCGTTTTTACCTCTGACGCATACCGTCAAGGCTTGTTTTTTGCGCGCAGCTCACCGTCTGGTGCAACTTTTCGTTTTTTCGTCCATTTGAACGTTTGCCGTCCGACAATGCCCTGTCGTCTCGCCTCTGTCCGTGTTGTGGCATCTCATACAAAACTTTCTGTTTCGCTCGTCGACAAAAAGGACTCAATTAGAAATAATGTCTTGTCCTCTGGACGTCAAGTTTTAAGGTGGTTTTTTGTCGCCCGTACTCTCCTGCTCGAGCTTTCAGGGTTGTCGCATTCAGGTTTGTCGTATCTCAACCCGGCCTCCTCAGGATCCAAAACCAAGCTTTGGTTCTCCACCTTCCACGCGGCGCGTATTTAACGGGATACGGATCGCGCCCCGTCTGCCGGCGGTTCTCAATTTCACGAATGCACTTGCGTCCCAATTAGGAAATTCTGATTACCCTGGATCAACAAAACAACCGCACTCCGTACCTCGTAGTAGCATCGAGACTGCCACATCGTCCGTGTCCGAGTTGGTCCGCGACGACGTAGAATTAAGTCTATTCAAACCCTTCCAAGACAAACACCAGACGATCCAGATACAAGGATGCTGCACCCCAGCTCCCCGGCCGTGTCAGCCGATGTCTCCTCTCAGTTCCATATTTCTTATTCTCTCTCACTCCTTCGAGATGAACCAAAACCTGGAATGGCATGGGAGCGGGATGCCGATGAGCAGGTTTATGTTCATTTTGACCAGCAGACTTCCTGATCAGGTAATTATGATGATCTGGGGTCGGCAGGATTGAGAAGGGCTCCGTGCCTGCCGCGACACTGTGTGAGCTCCCGAAGCTTACGATGGCAAGTATCTAGGAAATCAACATGCCGATTCACAAGTACATATATAAGACGACCATACGATCTGCTTCATCAACTAAGCTGATTTCCCTTTGTCTTTCTCTCATCACTCGCAGCTCTCTTCTAATACCAGTCATTCGTCGCATTTCTTGATCAAATCATCAACATACCACGTCAATATCTTACAGTATCGCCACCATGCACTGCTACAGCAAGCTCAGTTTGCTGGCATTGGCCTCAGTGGCCTCTGTCGTATCAGCGCGCCCATCTGCGCCTGCACATCTCGATGCTCGTGGTAACACAGAGGCATGCACCAACGGCAAGGCCATCTACATCACGTCCAACACGGCGCAGAATGCTGTCGTTGCTCTTCCCATTGCCCAGAACGGCTCTCTTTTGGTAGCCAATGGCGCGTCGACCGCGACTGGTGGCACTGGCCAAAGTGGTGTTGACTCCACTGGAGCTGATGCCGGCCCCGACTCTCTCTTCAGCCAGTCGGCCATTGCCATTGCAGGAAATGTAAGTTTATTTACCTTCATTAGTATACAGTACTGCCATACTGACGGCTTAGTACCTCTTCGCCGTCAACCCGGGCTCCAACAGTGTCACGATGCTGAGCATCGACGCCCAAGATGCCACTAAACTGACCGTGGTCGGCTCGTCCACCACCCTCCCCGGCGAGTTCCCCAACACTGTCGCCGCCTCCGACAAGTACAAGATTGTCTGTGTTGGTCTTACTGGCGCCAAGGCCGGTGTTGCCTGTGCCCCGTACTCTTCGTCTGGCATCGGCGCCGTTGATGCCCTTCGGCCCTTCAACATCGGCCAGACCACACCTCCTGCGGGTCCCCTGAACACGGTCTCACAAGTCTTCTTCTCTGGTGATGAGACTACTCTGTTCGCCACTGTCAAGGGCAACCCTGCCGTCAACAACACCGGCTTCCTGGCCGCCTTCCCCGTCCAGAACACCCGCTCGTCGTGCCATGCCGCTGCCTCCGTCGCCTCCACGGGTGTCACAAGCTCGCCCAGTGGAACCGCTGTTCTGTTTGGCACCAACACCATTAAGGGCTCCACCAACCTGTTTGTCACGGATGCCTCGTTTGGCGGTGCTGTTCTCAGCGTCGACTCGACTGGCAAGGCTTCTACGGTCGGCAAGGGTGTTGTCGCCGGCCAGGCTGCCACCTGCTGGGTCGCCATTAGCCCCGCTACCAACACTGCCTTTGTCACTGACGCGGGTGTGGACCGTTTGGTTGAAATGTCTTTGACGGATGCCAGTATCCAGGGCTCGCCCATTGACCTCTCGGCCTTTTCTGGTGGCGACCCGGGCTTGACCGACTTGCGTGCTGCTGGTAGCTTCATCTACGCATTGAGCCCTGGAAACGGCACTACTGATGCGGCTGTGACGGTTGTGAATGCTCTTACAAAGCAGCCTGTGCAGCATGTGTCTGTAGCTGCCCTTGGTCTGACGAAGAGTGCACAGGGCATGGCCATTCTGGTGTAGGTTACGAGATTGGTAGTGGTATGTGAAGAAACATGGGTCAAGTGCAAGTGGTAGCTTAAACAAAACATTTCGTTTCTTATTTATTTATTTTTTCTTTATTACTTTATTACTATTCATCCGCACACGAGTTCTTTTTTTTTTAAAAAAAAAAAAATTAAAAAACTTTTCTTCCTCGAGAAAACAGTATCTATAATATTTTTTCGACCCTTTGCGAGACAAGTTTTTGGAAAAAGAATGAAACTAAACCAAAATTTACACTTTCTGCAGAAATTGCTAGTTTCGTAAATTCTAAAACTTAACAAATCAACCAAGGTATGAGATGAACATATCTGCGACGTGATGTATTTACCAAAATATGTGATTTGTTTGATGTCAATATATATACATTGTGTTGCAGTAGTCCACCGTGCCCGACACAAACTTAGCCAAAGAAGGTGGGTCCCACCTCACCACCAAGCAACGCCTTTAATGCGTCAATCAAGAATGTAGGCAGAACTTCCAGAGTTGCAATATCAAGCAGCATCGAGTATTTGGTTGTTGTTGAGCATGCCTTCGATGCCGCCTTGCCATTCATGCGGTCAATCAACCAGGCCAACGCTATGGGCGCACCGGAAAGAGCCAGGCCGCCGTGACTAGCAGTTGAGTCGCGAATGTACTCGACGGTCGTGCCAGCAGCACAGTAGGCCGAAATCAAGGCATCCGTGTCGGCGACAGGGCTGACCTCGTCCTTGACCGCCTTGTACACAAATAGGGGCAGTCCAGCCGGCGGGGCAGGTGCATACTCCAACGAGTTGTTGGCAAAGATCTCGAGCACGACGGGGTCGTTCCAGAGGTTGGGATCGTCAATCATGTTGATGACGTCGGCATCGTTGAACAGGTTCAGGTCGGGGACAAAGCACTGATTCAGGACAGCCTCAAAGTCGGCCTGGTATTCCGGCAGGACATGGTCCTCGAGGCCCTTGGCCATGACGGGGTACTGCTTGGCCAGGCCGACCATGCCAGCGGCAATAATGCCGGCAGACGGTGTCTTGTTGATGGTAGTGATGACGTTGTAGATGTTCGGGACGGTACCACCAAAAGCGGCACCCACGAGTGTGCCCGTCAGCTCAGGAGCATACTCGGGCTGGAGGACCGTCGCCCACGCGGAGGCAAGGGCGCCACCAGAGTAGCCCCACATGCCGACCTTGGCGTCGCTGGCAATACCGGTGAGGCTGGTTGACTGCAGTGCAGCACGGATACCGTCAAGAGTAGCGTGGCCAGCAAGGCGGTTGGCCAAGTAGGCGCCGTTGGGGCCTTCGTGATCGGGGAGGACGACAACCCATCCCTGATAGAGAGCGGCCTCGGCCAAGAGCAGCTCAGCCTGGGTCAGGGCGGTGCCGAGGGTACCGCCGGTCGCGGACTCGAGCTGAAGCGCGTAGGAGGGAGCACAGTTGATATTTGGTGCATCTTCGGCCACCTGGTAAGACAGAAGCTTGTCGAAATCAGCATTGACGGGGACGAGCACAGTCAAGACGGTGGCCGTGGCGTTGCCGAGATTATCGGTGGTGCGGTACAGAATCTGCCATGACGCAGCGAGGTTCACGGGGTCAATGCCAAAGGCTGCGATGGGTGAGGGTGGCGCGCGGTGGTTGATGATAGCTCCAGGTGCGTAGCTGGCGATGTTGTCTGGCACAGTGTAGAATGAGTCTGTGCTGGGCAGAGGCGGCGTGGAACGCTTCTCCTCTGTGACAGGAGCCGCCCAAGAGAGAGCAGACAGAGCTGCCGTGACAAGGATGCTGGGACGCATTGCAATGATGGCAAATAATATCAAGGAAGGTATGAGAATGATAAGAAGAATGCGAAATGGAATGAGCCTGCCACTGAGCTTGAGGGTGGTTGCAGTTACTATGATCAAGATGACCAGAGAAGAGAGATCCATGGCCACTTTATATCTCGTCTTGCCAAGATACTTCCAACAGGATCGTAGGACACAACGGCACACTATGGCTTAACCAAACACCAAATGTTGGGGGCGAAGGTGTCAGTGGTACGTCCCTGAGTCTAGACTCTGGGGAATGACGACCCGAGAGTCGGGAACTGGGATCCGGTGACGAGGACTGGGATATGGGGAGTGGGGTATGGGGAACGAGGGGAAAAGGTTCAAAGTATGGCATAAAGTAGCACATGGCGAGAAGAAAAGGTATCTCCAACCAGAAGAAAGATGTTTGCATTCCCTTGGCGTACAGAGTCATGATCATCGTGGAAACAAATCTGGTAAAGTCGATATGCTGTGCGTGGGGCCTTGTCTGGATGCCTCGGCAAAAAATGAGTTTTGAGTGTTTTAAAAAAAGGCCACAGGCCGAAGCATAATTGCAAATAAACTTAAAACGGCGGAAGGAGGTGCGGAAGGAGGTTTTTATGAGCCTTGGTTAGATTCGTGATGATAGTTTGTGAAGACTGTGTTGTTGCCGTTGTGGAGATTTGGCGTGTGTTAGTGAGATGTAAATGGGCTAGTAGCACGGCGATCCGGGCACTACCATACGACTGGCCATACGAGGCTGCGAGACCGGGAAACTGGGACAAGGCGTGAGGTAAGAAAGTGCAAAACAACCAGCTCAGAGATCATAAATTAAACCAATGGAGATCCAGATGGCGCAGAATTAAAACGTAGAGAAATGTACAAAGAGACCCCCGCCCCCTCACTTGTGAAGTTAGCTTTCGTCTTTCTTCAATTTGATGCAGGGGTTTGTCTACTACAGGAGTTCTCAATAGGCGGCTCACCGCCGACGAGCCGCTGTGCACGTCACACCGGAAGTTGCCGTCACAACACCAAACAGGGTACATGGCAAGCGGCGGCATATTCGACCTAGATAAAGAGCTGGCAACAACGGTGGTGTGGAGAGGAGAACACACTCGTATGGGCACATTGTATGATCATTCATGGCCCAAATTGTAGGTTAGAGTTTGACAGCAACATACCACGAACACAAGTCGAACTCTGGAGCCCCGCGAACTGTCACATTAACGCAATCTGATCCTATGAGCTTCACGTTGAGAGCAGAACAATTCAAAAACAGATATTTCTAGTGTATGCAGATGAAGGTACGAACCATGGCAAGAATCAAACAACGAACTTTACACGATTGTCTCGAAGATAATATGAATGAACAATGTTCAAATTTGTAATGCATCTTGGCTCTGTTGATATGGCTAATATCTAGGTCAATTTATGCCTCGTTCGTGTTCCACGGCAACCCTAGCCTACTATGTAGACGTGGCGCTTGTCTTCATGGCCCCCTTTACTTCTTCAAGAAACCTATAAGGCTCACCGTCGGACACATTGGCACCCGCCGTGATTAAGGTTTTTTTACTATGTAAATCCTTCTGCAACAACATGGCTGCAGGTTTCCGGCAGACTCAATTACCCACCAATCCCGTTTTTCTTGTCGAACATTAGCCTTGCTCCGTTTACTGAGGCGGGCCTGTTGGCGGTTCAGAACGGTAGGCGGCGGATCCTTGGTACTGTTGTTCTTGGACACCCGCCATACCGGCGTTTGTGTTCCAGTTGGTTTGCTGGGCTGTCCAGGATACTGAACAGAGCGAGGCACCTCCTGCACAGGCTGTTGACCCATGTGTTGCCCAATGGGCTGTCCCATCCCCTGGCCCATCTGCTGTGGCACTCCTTGTGTGTACGCCTGCGTTGTTGTCGTCCGCACACCGCCGGAAGCCGTTTGGTACTGGGGCTGGAACCATAGGCAGCAGTTGTTGCGGCTTGAGGCTCTATTATAGATGGCTGCCCGTATTGGTCGGTGGGTACGAACTGCCTCTGCTGCGGCTGCTGATAGGCCATCTGCTGGAGAGGCTTGCCTGGTGCTGGCGGTAGTACTGCTGCTGCGGATCTTGTTGGGGCTGCTGTGGCGGCTGCGGCTGCTGTCTGATGGGCATCTGAGAAGAAGTGGAAAGACGGAACTGGTGTAAGGGGCTTCCATCGTTGCCGCCACGCCGTCCACCTCCTCCAGCATCTCGTCTCATCCGTTCCCGGCGGAAGGATGCGGCCTCCTTGAACGCGTCGTCCTCAAATATTTCCATGGCACGTAGACCCAGTTCCTTGGCCCGCGTCTCGGTGGTCGTGCCATGTACACCCTTGAGGTAGTCATAAAACTCCAGGTAGGCTTCCGACACACGGCGGACATGGTCCACTTTGAGATGCACCTTGGCATCGACCTGCACGGCCAGATCGTACTTTTTGTTGGACGGCTGGGCATCATACTCGGCGAGCGCAAGAGCCGTCTGACAGGCGTTGCGAATTTGCCGACCGTTCCAGCGAGCGTCGACGTGGGAGCGCCAGTAGTCACGAATGTGCTCCTCAATGTCGTCCTTGTCAATTTTGATCTTGCGGCCGGAGTCGACGTAGCGCTTGCGGATCATGGCCAGGTTAAGGCGGCAAATTTTGACGGCCGGGAGGACCTCGAGTTGCGGGTAATGCAGTGTCATGTGGATGCGGGACGTAAAGGCCTCGTCGAGGTCACCGATGCGGTTTGTGGTGAGGAAGAGAATGCCGGCATAGTACTCGAGGACTCGGAGGAAGACTGGAAGTGTTAGCAAATGTTTCCCCCTCTGCTAAGACGAGAGTGAATAGGACATACCAGCAACCAAGCCGTTGCGCGTAAAGTCGTTGCGACCACGTGCGGCAAGGAAAACATCGGCCTCGTCAAGGAGCAGAATGCAGTCCCATCTGCTGGCCAGGGTGAATGTCTTTTGGAGTGACTCTTCGACCTCCTTGGCACTGCTACCAAGATCACCTGTAGACAGTTAGTGGCTGTGCTTACGGTATCAAAAATAGATCACAAAATAAACCGAATACATACCACATGTGATTTGGAACAGCGGCTTGTTGAACTTCTCTGCAACACCCTCAGCAGTTGTTGTTTTGCCGACACCGGGGGCACCGTGAAGAAGAATGATCAATCCCTTTCCTACACACACATCACACACATCATGTCAGTGAAAGTTCCAAGAGGAAGAGTTTGTTCTGAATGAAAGATCTTACCTTTTCCCTTGACAATGTCCATTCCCTCATCTCTGTGCTTCTGGGAGGCCTTGTTGCGGAAGTGCTGAGAAACAAGAGAAAGGACCATGTCCTTGTGCCCCTTGGGAAGAACAAGATGGGCAAAGGCAGTCTTGTCGCCACTTCTGTTCTCGTTGTCGCCGTCGTACTTGCCATCGCCGTCCTCGTCGGCATCGTCTTCCTCCTCTTCGACAATGTCGGTGGCGGTGGCCGAAGCAGTCGCCTGCCCTGCTTGTGCCTTCTTGTCAAGATCGCTGACAAAATCCATGTCGAGTCGTGCTGTAGGAGAGAAAATGTTAGAAAATTTCGTGGTAGTATAACTGGAAGGCGCGTTGACTTACCCCATGTACGGTCCCGCAGGACAAACCCGTGAACACTGTACGACATGATCATGAGATCGTTGTCGGTGAGAAGATCCTTCTCAGAACGGACCTCGGTAAGGTCACGAGCAACCATGGAGACGGGCATCTGGGAAATCTGGTTGGTGACGGTGGCGCTATTGCCTGCCGCATCCTCTAGTTTCCGAGCCACAAACGATTCGTGTTCTTTTTCCTGGATGAAGGAATCGTCATAGACGTTTTGACCAACACAACAGTCCAAATTGCAGTTAATGTCGCTGTGGGATCGGAGCTCATAGATGCCGGGCAGGGCAAAGATGGGGCGCATGCCGTAGTTGGCCTCCTCGCTCAGAGCTTCTTGGACGTCAATCATGACTTGGCTCTCCACCTCGTCGCGCTTGTCGACCGTTAGTCCGGAGTAGTACATGTGCTTGACGGCGGCCACGTCCACAAACTGGCGGCCACGTTCAATGAGCCGCTTCTGGAACTTGTCAGTCTCCTCGGAGATCAACGATTGCGCAGTGGCTGGGTCGTCCTTGAGACCAGCGAGCTTGCGTGCGAGGTCCGGCGTCCGGTAGTTGCGCAACGGCAGAATCTCCATGGCGGCCACCAGGCGTTCGCCGTCAAACTTCTTGATGATGAACTGCTCGATGACGGGGCCGAGCGAGGTACCATCGTAGTCAATGAGCGCGCACCGGAGGAGAGCATCAGCGGTCTCGGCATCGTAGCGGTATCGGGGATCGTCCTTCCATCGGCTGAACTCGCTGTAGGGGTCCCTGCCCAAGTGCTCGCCGGGGTCAACAGAGATTACCTGGTAGGCCTGTTTGCCGCTGTTGGAAATGACAATGTCGCCCGGTTTGTACATGTGCCAGATGTCGGAGAAGTGGATCTTCTCACAGCGGCCTGACCGCAGCCACGCGACGCGTTTGTCAATGTAGTTTTCCATAAACGCAATGAGGCAGTCCACATCGCCGCGCTCCTTCTTGACCTTCTCGTATGTCCGGGGTTGCCGAGAGACGACGGACGATCGGGCGTCAGACACAGACTCAGCGTCGGCATCACTGTCAGCATCGGCATCCGGTTTGGCATCCGTAGAGGTTGGCGCATATGCAGGCGGCTTTGTTGCATCATCGCCTGAAGGGGGCGTGTCAGCAGCAGCGGTGCTGCCACTCTTCTCAGAAGAGGGGTCTCCCTCGGGGTCCTTGGTGTCTGGCTTGGCCTCTTCTGCCAACAGCTTTTCTTCCTCCTCGACCAGTGTTTGACGAGTGGCCCGGATGTCGTCGCTGTAATGGTAGAGAACACGGTAAGGGCGGAGCAAGACCAGATTGACCACCCCATCTGTGTTCATGGTCTCAATGTCGGCATCGACGACCCGTGAGAGAACATTGATGAGCTCTTCCGAGGCAATGCAGATCCGCTCGGGCAGCGGTGCATGGCCGGTGTACTCGACCTGCGCCTTCCCTTCCTTTTCGGCCGGTGCTGATGGGGCCATCTGCGTCTTGATCAGATGCTTGAGAAATGCGAGGTTGGTCGTAATCTTGGGCTCGCCCTCCAAAATGCCAATCACCGAAAACATGGGCCGGTTCATGTAGAACATGCTGCTAAAGCTCGCCCAGTCCATCACGTGGATCTTGGGGAGTCCCGTGTAGGAGTCCTTGCCGAGCGGCAGGTTGGCGTTGCTGCTGTCCCCCTGCAGAGCGTCGTTGCCATTGCTGTTCACAATCTCGCGCCGCCGCCGCATCTCTATTTTCTCCTGTTTTTTTCTCTTAAAGTCGGCGTACCGCTGCCGTTGCATGTTGAGGCGATCAATCTCCCACTCAAAGTCGCCGCGCAGCCGGGCCTGGAAGTAATCAAAGTCGCGGGTGCGTGTCGACTCGTCGCTGTCCCACTGGCTGCTGTTGTCCTCGTCCCACTGGTTGGGCGGGCCGAGCTTTCTTGTCATGGGTCGCACCGACGTCGGAAGCCGCTGGCCAGCAATGGGCCGCTTGCCCATTCGGTTCCACAGGCTGCGTTCGCGGTGGTTGGCGAAATACCGAATCTCACGATTCGTGTCCTCGTGCTCGATGCCGTCCTTGACGACATCAATGGTGTAGTCGTCCGCGCTGAAGCCACGGCCGTCGCCAAAGTTGGCGCGCTCCGGAGCTCTCTTGTTGGCCATGTCCTCTGAATAGCGGACCCATCGCTGGGAGCGGCGGCCGGGTGTCCGCTGTGCACGAGGGCTCTGCGTACGGGGGCTCTCAACGTCTGATTTGGGCTCGCTGCCGCCGTCTGTGTCCTCGAGCGATATCACTCTTTGCCTCAGGGCGGAGAGCTCTGCGAGCAGATCTTTGAGTGCCGGCGCATTCGGGTCGGTTGTGGTGCTGGTGGCCGGCGTGGCGTCCAACCCATTGGGTTTCTCGTCTGCCGGAGTAGGCTCCATGTCGGCGGTGACTTTGGCAGTCAATTGATCTGGGTGCAAAATAGTTCGTAATGATGGAGAAGGCTCTTTTGACTTAAAAGGTTGTTGATTGACTCGAATTTGTTCAAGTGAAAGGACGATGGGCAAAGGTGGGATGCGAAAAGCATGGATGTCGTCAAGCTCTTAGCCGCTGAGCTTCGAGAGGCTGGCAGGCTGGACGAAGGATTGGATGTGCTTTGAGGCGAAAATGCGGAAAAGTTGTGCGACAGCCTGCAGGAGTGGGATTCTGGGGCTGAGTTGAATCCTACCCAAACATTGGAAGCCCTTGTCGTGATTGCCGGAGACAAATGCGGCTGAAAGAATCAAAATACGATTCGTCCTTTTCGCCTTGTCGACGGAGGAACTTTACGTCCATCCCCTCCTTCATTCGCAACCGAAAGTTTCAAAAAGACGCCGAAAGGATTCAAGATAATATGAGGTGTGGGTCGTAGCGCTCCTCTGCCACGTACTTCCACCCAGCTGTTGATATGAAACGGGTGAGCTTGGCGAAAAGCAGGCCCCGCCTTGGGTGGTGAGAAGTGGGCTTTCTACGTCGTACTGCTTCCTCACAGAAATCAATCAAGGAACAAATTCCGCGCTGAATGTTGGATTCACTTCACAGCTTCCTTTTCCTTGTGAAAGAAAACTGAAGCAGTGGAATAACATACAACTCAATGTACGTCGTACGTTGAAAAAGAGTTACTCTTCAGCGTTCGCGGACCTGGAAGCTCGCCCATTTTCAATTTAAGCGAACCTCGCCTCGGGAGCCGCCCCGAGCCGCCGCCCAGTCAACCCTTTTCGGCAAATAGTGGGGCCATTTACGATCCGGCAAGGCTTGTCATGGTGAACGGATTAACGGTTTAAGGTTGAACATCGAACTGCAGAGTACTGACGGACAACCTAGACGCACCAGTTCACGATACTGGCGTTATTTCCTTCTTCGCATTCAAATCTTTCTGCATGACCACCAGTTGGTATGGATAATCGAGCAAGCGTCCCCGAGATCCGCTTGCAGCCAGAGTCGGTTGACTTCATAGAAAACGAACTCGACGGCTACCACCCGGGGTTCGCAAACCCTCCGTCACACTACAATCCTCAGCTTGGCGGGTTCGTGGTGGACATGCCACTTAATGGTGTCGATGCACAAACGTTGGCCGCTTATAACAGAGCACAGTGGGCGCTGACCGGTCAAGGAGTGGCACCGGTAACATATCCGCCGGTGCGACTACCACCGACGCTGGCCGAGGCCGAGCAGAAAGTACTTCCAGCACGAAAGCGAGCCGAGCCCATTGCCGCGCTAGAATTTTGGGATGACTTGTTTGCACCGTCCATGGACCGATTTGTCAAGGCACATGCAACAGAACCAGACGAGGTCAAGCAACGATGCCGCATCCGGGACCAGACCGACTGGACGGGCGTCTTCGACAGGCTCGAGGCGGCGAAAACTGCCTACTGTCAGACAGACAATAGTTTCAAGGCCACGTTCCGCAAGGTGTACCGGAAGACGGCCGACCATAGCGGAGGTGCCCCGATGGCGATTGTGGATGCGGCAAAAGACCTGCTGGATGTCGACTACGCATCACCAGTGCTCGGTGCACTGCGTCTTGTACTTGATGTGAGTTTCCACCACGATGTGCTACTTACTACCCACAATTGATTGCTAATGCACCACCGACAGGCTGCGTCAAAAGCTGCCAAACTACGGCAGGACATGTTGGGTGCTTTTTGACAACATTGATCGCAATTTCACAGAGGTCGAGGTTTACCAACAAGAGTTTGCCGGCGACGAGAATATCCGAGAGGCATCCATCGATTTGGTTGCTTCAGTGCTTTATGCCGTCGAGTCTGTCATTGGCTTCTTTGTATCCAAAACATGTGAGCTGCTTACCTTGGATCATTACAGTTTTTAACGCTTTAACTTACTGATATTTTACCTTTCCTAGACCGACGTCTACTGAGAGCCACATTCACAATCGACGAGTACCGCAAGAGGATCGACAACAGTCTTAGCGACATTGACAGCAAAAGCTCCGAGCTACTCCGTGAGGTTCGGATGTCAAAGACACATAGAGACCACATGTTCCAGACGCAAGCCCTGCACGGTAGGCCTTCTCCGTTGCGTTATTCAGTTCTTAGCCTTTTCTAACATCACCAGATGCTTCAATGACCCAGTATGGCGTGGCACAGCTACATTCCATGTTTCACGGCACCCGCAATGCCATGATGAGCATGATGAACGATCTCGTAATGCGAATGGACGGCATTAGTGCCCAAGTCTCGCGGCCTCCCTCGCCCCGCCCAGTAACACCCGTCTACGTCAACCTCATTTCTGCAGCACCATCGCCGGAGCCTCAACCACTTGGAATATCCCCTCAAGAGCTTCTTGACTGGATTGGCATCACCGACATGGCATCCCAAGACCTGGAGTATATGGAGAGCCGCAACCATGATCAGATCTCCCCGGCTGAGCAAGGTCGAGCTGAGCAACTTGTTGTGCACCGTCAACTGCAGAGCTGGCTCAGTATCCCAGCTTCGTCGCAACTTCTCATACATGGCAACGATGACGGCGGCCTGACTCCGGTCTCTGCGCTCTCTTTGTTCTGTGCATCGTTGGCATTCAATCTTGACAGCCACCCGCGGATTATCCGACTGCTCTTCTTCTGTGGTCTCCACTCCGACTCCTCTGGTGGCAGATTTAGCGGCAAAGACTACGATGATGATGGTTGTGACTCGGGCGGCCGTGCCCTTATTTCCAGCTTTATCTGCCAGCTGCTCTGTGCCTATGATTTTGGCGTGGAACTGCCGTTCGGACCAGAGGCAGAAGACACCATCCTGTATGGAGACGTCGAGGAGCTCTGTGACATCTTCAGTACGCTTGTCCGCCAACTGCCGCGCGGCATCGTGCTGGTATGTGTTATCGATGGTGCCGCATATTATGAGAGGTGCGAGTTTCTTGATGAAACGGCCGTGGTGCTAGCCCACATCTTGAGGTTGTCAGCAGATTCTTCCGTGTTGGCAGTGTTCAAGGTGCTGATCACAAGCCCAACGCCGACAATACATATTCGGCAACCGTTTCCCGACGAGATGATCTTATCCATGGCGGCTATGGGTGACGCGGAGTGGGAGCCCAGCCAGGCGAGGTTGAACCGTTTCCTGAGCGATGGGCAAGACAATTTATGAAAGAGTTCTGTTAGTGGTTCGAGCAATATGATTATTGACTTTTTTTTCTCCGGTCGGTTTCGTCTCATTTCATTTTTTAATTATTTTTTCTCTCTTTTTTTTTTTTTTTTTTTTTTTTTCTACCACTAGAATTTCTTCCTTACTAATTCCATAAGATGGGATAATTACGTTAAATAAGAACGAAGTTGGACTAAAAAGAGAGCGTAACAAACCAAATCAGTAAACATTATCGATAGAGAGGCATTTCGCCCCGTGCTCTTGCTGTCACGCCACCGAAGTATCGGAATATGATTGCCTTCCGATGCTCCAAAGACAGGTCTGTTACCGTTTAAAGCCTTACCCGACATACTGTGAAAAAAATCCGTAAGTACGTCATACTTGACAGAAACTACACTTACAAGTCGCCTGATCGAAAGCGAATACGATACGACGTGATATTTGATCGCATGTCAAGCCAAAACAATCTCCGATATGTGGTCTCCAAATCGGACATAATAGAGCAAACCGGGGAAAATGAGGAGAACAGCACCGGACATAGCTGTTTTGGAATGCAATACCATGGGGAAGAACGCGGGAAGGCTCTACTGTAGTAGACGGTGCGGAGGGCGCGAAGGCAAGGATGTCGATCTTCGACTGCCGTGGTCTAGCTGGCGCCATTAACGGCCAAATGCCAAACACCCCATACCCCAGACATGACGGGATTAAACCCCGCAAGAGGAATGGTGCTGGTGCGGCAGACTTGAGGTTTTTTTTATGAAGTCGAACAACAAGTGAATGTTAAGTCTGGGGGTAGGGATCGAGGAGTCAGGTGATCGGGTGAGAAGACAAGACGCAGAGTACAAGGCACCAGTTTGTAGACATGTAAACAGTGACTTCCATTGAGGCAATTGTGCGACAGAAGTATAAGTTGCTGACGATCGCCACGTTGTTGACCATGGCCACGTTTTCTCAGACTTCCGAATCATCCTCACTTTCCCTCTTTCTGATTCAAAAACACACACCCCTCATTTATTTGTCTTCACACCTTTCAAGATGGACGCCGAGAAGCTGCCACCCAAGGAGAGCGCTATCGACGCGTCAGAGCACGAAGAAGTTCTCGTTGATGTCTTTGCCGGCGACGTTGCGTATGGCCCTGATGGCCTGCGTGGCCTCATGGGCAACTCCTACGTTTTTGGCGCTGCCTTTCTTGCCTCGCTCGGCGGCTTCTCCTTTGGCTACGACCAGGGCGTCATCTCCGTCATTAACGTCATGGACCAGTTCCTTGACGCTTTCCCGCGCACGCAGACTGCGTTTGGCTCCAGTTTCATGACCGCCATGCTGTTGCTCGGTGCCTTTATTGGCTGCACTTTCATGTCCTACCTGGCCGACAGAATCTCCCGCAAGTGGGCCTTGACTGTGGTTGTTGTCATTTTCAACATTGGCGCCATCATGCAGACGTCGGCCCCCAGCTACGCTGTTCTCGTTGCTGGCCGTGCCATTGGCGGCATTGGTGTGGGCACGCTCGCCATGGGTGCGCCGCTCTACATTTCCGAAATCTCGCCACCCAACTTGCGAGGCACGCTGCTTGTGCTCGAGTCCATTTCGATTGTCTCGGGCGTGGTTATTTCGTTCTGGATCACGTATGGCACGCGCTACATCCCTAGCGAAGTCTCTTTCCGTCTCCCTCTCGGCCTGCAGATGGTGTGTGCCACCCTCCTTGGTACTGGTATCCACCTGTTTCCCTACTCGCCGCGCTGGCTTGCCCTGGTGGGCCGCAACGACGAGTGCATGGCGAGTCTCTGCAAGCTGCGCGGTCTGACCTCGGATGACGCCCGCGTGCAAAAGGAGTACAAGGGCATCATTGCGGAAGTCGAGTTTGGCCGCATTATGCTCGAAAAGGAGCACCCGGGCGTCACCGGCTTCAAGCTTGAAGCGGTGTCGTGGCTCGAGCTGTTCCGCCCTAAGATGCTGCACCGCACGGCCGTCGCCTGTGGTGCCTGCTTCTTCCAGCAGTTCTCGGGCATCAACGCCTTCATTTACTACGCACCCACGCTGTTCCGCTCCATTGGCCAGTCTGACGAGATGTCTCTGACGCTTTCGGGCATCTTTAATGTCCTGCAGCTCGTCGCAGTGGCCATTTGTTTTGTCATTATCGACAAAGTCGGCCGTCGCCCGCTGGCCATCTGGGGTGCTCTGGGCTCGTGTATTTGCTACACCGTTATTGCCTCGCTCGACGGTGTCTACCACAGCTCGTGGATCACCCACACAGCCGCTGGCTGGGCGGCCGTGGCCATGGCCTTTTGCTTCATCATGACCTTTGGTGTGTCCTACTCGCCTTTGGGTTGGCTGTTGCCCGCCGAAGTGTACCCCAACTCGAAGCGCGCCAAGGGTGTTGCCCTGGCCGTCTGCATCAACTGGCTGTCGAATTTCACGGTTGGCATTGTCACACCGCCCATGATTCAGAACATTGGCTTCAAGACGTACATTTTCTTTTCCATCATGTGCGGCCTTACTGTTGTGTGGGCATACTTTTTGGTGCCGGAGACTAAGGGCAAGACACTGGAGGAGCTGGACATTATGTTTGGCGACAGCACGGGTCAGGAAGAGATGGAGGTGATGCGGGTGGCTGCTGTCTACGCTGAGCACATTTTGTCCGAGTACCAGGCAGCCCAGGCTCGCGTCTAAACGGCTTCTGTGGTCTGTGGTCTTGGTTTGTGGCCTGTTGCCTGTGGGTCGTGTTGTGAAGAAGAAGTAATAATCTCAAATCAAGCCGCCAAAATGTCCGACGCGGCATTTACACTCGGCCAACAAGTGTATCCAGTAGCTTTTATTCGAAGTTAAATTACTATCATCAAAACCCTTGTTTACAAAGAGGAACTCTTTTTTTTTTTTTTTTTTTTTTTTTTGGTCTCGGCTCCGTTGCTAGTGTTCTTACGAAGTACTCCGTACACAATGATCACATATTTTGTTTTTCTACATCGTGTCTCGTTTTCGTATCCATTTCTCCGCATTCGCCCCTTTCATCCCGTCGGAATCCAGTTTCCGCGCGTTTCGTTTGCAGCATCCATGTTTTCCCTCATGTGAAATCAAGGGACCCCGTGGAGAGAGTGGGCCACAGATCGCCAGGATCGGATATACTTGTACTCCGTATTGGTGGTAAGTGCTGGTGAGCTGTTATCCGGAGATCGACATGCTCGCTCTCACTAATTGCACCGGACTTCTCACTGAGTACAGACCATGGTTTCGTCACATCGGCGATATTAACAGTGACCTCGAGACGGGCCCTAGTCCAGGCCATAGTCGAGGTCTCACAACTCTTGAATTAGGGTGGTCGCTTCCCATGCGTCGTTCGAGACGATACATACTTCTCGCAGGAAGCCCCCGGAACAGGCCCCGAAGCACGCCCCGAAATACGTTCCGGAATTTTCGCGCCGGATCCCCAGAAACTGAACCACAATGGAGCCCTCTGCCAAACGAAAACATGTCACCACGGCCTGTGTCCTGTGCCGCGAGAGCAAGATCAAGTGCAGCGGTGCCACGCCGGCGTGCTCGAGCTGCTCAACAAGGGCAAAGAGTGCCGTTATGAGGCCCGCGAAGACCGCCGCAAGCTGTCGTTGCGCATCGCCGTCGAGCTGCTCAACAATCGCGTACAGCAGTTGTCCCAGTGTATCTTGGACCATGGCTATGAACTGCCGTCCATGCCGCCGGCGGATGACAAGACACTTGCAGGAATATTTGATGCATTGCAACTTCCGCGTGCGCCATTCCCGACTGTGACCGATAACCAGCACGAAAGAAGCGCCGCATTGGATGTTGCTGCGAGCGTGGCAACCCCGGTCTCGAATGATGGAAGCGATACGAATGCTCTTACCACAGCATCGGATGCTCCAGTTATGCCGGTGCCAGCGGTGCCAGAACCGAGCAGCGACAGTGCAGATTGGGAATGGAGCATGCCACCAGTCACATTGCAGCAGGAGCCAGTAACACAGCCGCCACCGTATGGAGAAGGGAATATTCGCATGCCTGTGCATGCACCGATACCGACATCAGCACATCCGGTTCAGCTGCAACACAAAAATTCCAACGAGCTCGTGGACCAGCTCTCAGACCGCGTTGGAACACTCCACATTCGCCCCGGCGGCCATATCCGCTTCTACGGGTCCACGTCCAACTTCAACCTGCTTGAATCGACAGCCTCCGACGTGGCCATGAATGTCCACCGCACCATCCGCAACGACGGTCCCGAGTTGTTAGACCGCCTGGGCCTCAACAAGAAGGTACCGCCGGCCATCGAAGATCATTTGGTGGAGCTCTATTTCACCTGGCAGGACCCGTCCTTCCACGTTGTCGACCGCACCATCTACGAAGAGGCCAAGGTGGCATGGCGCGAGCGGATGGAAGACACATCCTATTATTCCGAGGCGCTGCGGAATGCCATCTGCGCCCTCGGCGCTGCTTTTGACGCACGCCATCACCCGGCCTTTGTGACATTCCCGCGCTCGCTGGCCGACTTTTTTGCAGACCGGGCCAAGGCGCTGCTGGAAATTGAACTGGACTCGCCGTGTGTTGCCACAATCCAGACACTTGTCCTCCTCAGTTCACACGACATTGGCTGTGGCCGTGATGCACGAGGATGGCTCTTTAGCGGTGGGTCCTCTATGCTCTGCAGATTACCATTGAAGGTCCACTAACAGAGCAGGCATGGCTATGCGGCTGTCCCTGAACCTGGGACTCCACCATGACCTCAAGCCATATATTTCTAAAGGCGTTGTCGCCGCAACCGAGCCAGGTATCCGACGGACCGTATTTTGGGCCGCCTGTATAGTTGATCAGTACGTATTTTGGATCTCCCATATCTGTATCTCTGTCATCAACTACTAACGACAAAGTGTCTGGAGCTTTTACCTTGGCCAGCCCCTTCGGATGAACATGGAGGGCATCAGCCTGGAGAAGCCCAGTGGCAAGACGCACACTGACGGGGCCATTGCGCCGTGCCCAACGAACAGTATCGACAATGTGACGTCGATGCCCTTGCACATGACTGAACACATTGACGACGTGTGTCGGTACCAAGTGCTTCTGTTTGAGCTCATGGCACCGCTCAGTGATGCTCTGTACGTATTGCCAGGAAGGAAATGCATTGCTTGATTCTCCGCAATACTCACAAATACTAACAATCCCAACAATCTTAACAATCCAGATGCGGAAATGATACAATGTCAAAGAGCACGCTACTGGACACCAACTACCAAATCTTTGCTAAGCTCAACCAGTGGAAGGAGAACCTCCCCTTGGCTCTTCGTGTTGACCTCACCAATCACGATACGACCTACCTTCCACACGTCATTCTTCTCCAGTAAGCGGTTCATTTCGTAAAAGTCTATTGGTTTCACAAGACACTAAACAGACACAGCATGCAATATTATCAGAGCGTCATCTACGCCCACCGGCCCTGGATGTCCAAGACCAGCAACATGCCGCCACCGCACATGGCCGCACAACAAGGCCCGGGCAGTGCCGAATACGCGCGCAAGATGTGCATGGACGCCGCTTCTGCCATTTCCCAGCTGCTTGCGTCTGTACGAAGACCGCTACACGCTGCGGCGGATCAATATCCAGGCGGTCGCCATTACCTTTTCAGCAGCACTTCTGCTCGTCTTTGCCACTGTATCCCATTCTCAGACAGAGTCAGCGTCCGACAAAGACATGATTCTAGCGGACCTCAGTGCATGTTTCCGCGCTCTGGACGAGCTGGCTCCCGCATGGGATACGGCCAAGCGCGCCCGTGACTTCCTCATCCGCCTGCAGCGGCACTGGGAATGCCAGGCCCGGTCTTCGTCGTCATCGTACTCCTGGGCGTCCAAGTCAACGCCACGCGATGAGACAGTGTCAATCAACGGGTCCGGTGATGGATCCATGTACTCGAACTTTTCCAGTACGTCAACATCACGCAAGCGTCCCCGCATGTCTATGGCTTCCGCCAATAGCGGTGACAGCAGTCCTACTATGCGATTCCGTGCAGAGACATCGACGTCGTCCCATAGCGGAGGCGGAGAATACTGGCCAAGCAACAGCAACAACAGTATGGCTACAGACTTTGATGTCGATCTGGACTTTGACCTTATGTTGTCGACAAGCATGGAGGGGAATGCCTGGGAACTGGGGAAAACGTGTTTTCAGTTCAATCGACAAACACCATGTTGAATTCAGTATGAGGAAGAATTCGGTAATAAAAAATTAACAATGGAGAGATTATTTCATAAATCGTGGCTATTCGATTTTTTGCTATTCCCCCTGTTGCTGCATATCACGAATGGAAGCCATTTCTAATCAATATTGGAGCTCATGGCACCGCTTTATTTTCTTTTCTATTTGCACTTATGGTTCTTTATCTTTTTGTTTGGTTCACAAAAGACGACCAGCGTGGATGCCACCTGTGATAAGGATGTCGTCCGACGTGTGGTAAGCACTCGCGTCCGAGAGCAAGATACACAATAGGCACCTTCAAATCCATACGGTCACCAATCCGGCGCATGGGCGGCTCGTTGGTCATAATGTCTGCCAGCCACGGGTACTTGTCGCACAGATCAATGGTCATGTCTGTCAACATGTAGCCTGGCGAGATGGAGTTGACACGGACGCCAATGGGCGCCAGCTCGACACCCAGCGCTTTGGCCAGGGACATGACAGCACCCTTGCTGGCACAGTAGTCACTCGTTGTCTGGCCCTTGCTGGCGACGTAGGCGGCAATGGACGCAATGAAGACAATAGATCCGCCGCGGGCGTTGAACTCCGTGGGTTCCTGTTTGGCCATCTGGGCAGCGGCGAGTTGGGCGGCATAAATAAGTGCCGAGGACATTGATGTTCATGGTGCGGGCAACCGACTCGGGGCTGCGCTCCAAGAACGGCTCGTCAGGGCAGATGCCGGCGGCGGTGACGCTGCAGTCTTGTCAGTAACAATCATTTGTTTAAGATTGGGCACGGGATGCACATTACAGTCCATCGATGCGGCCAAAGTCCACCACGATATCAGCAAACGTCTTCTCAAGGACTGGGAAGTTGGTGACATCGCTCTTGTATAGCTTGACCTTGACGTCAAACTCTTCTTGGAGCTTCTTGAAGGTGGTCGTGCGGCTTGTCCAAAACATCAATGATGGCAACATTGCCACCGACCTCAGCAATGGCAAAGGCAAACGCCAGGCCCAAACCACGACCACCACCGGTGATGACAATTGTACGTCCCTTGAGCGAGATGAGGTCGTGGACGGTCCGTGTGAGGAACTTGTTCCGGGTTTGCGGTCGAGCGTGGCCTTGGGCGTGGGAGTGGTCATTGTGTTGAGTTTGGTGTAAATCTGTCTGGTTAGAAAAGATGTCAGAGATGGCGAGGGTGTCTAAAGCTGGCTGAGAGATGTCTCATGTGTCTTGAAGCTGTTTTAGCAACGTCGTCGGGCACCCTTTCGGCGCGGGGTAGTGCGAGGCGGCAATGTATCGGAGTTGCCCATTTTGTCCAGCTTTATCACGTTGCAAATATGTCCGTGTCCCACTTGCCGGATATATTTGAAAAAGACACTTGAAATACGGAGTACAGAGTACATGGACCTTGGGGTCGATGGTTGCCGGATTTTGAATCCCGATTTCCACTTTGGGGTCCTTGGGTGGGGAGTGCTCTTCCGGACCTCGCCCGTAGTACTAAGTGGGTCACCATCTCTTCCTTCGACACGGGGAACAGGAAATGGAGAATGGGGAATGGGGAATGGGGTTCCGTGTAGGTCAGCTGTAAGTTGACCTTTGAATGAGACGAGAGTAATACTTTCTGTCACGGGACTGTAGCCCGGAACACGAATCCGTCGTATTGCTTCACAGACTGGAGGAGAAAGTGGCCAGGAAAAGAGAAACACGATTGCTGCACGAGGCCGAGTTCGGTGGAGAAGAAAGCAGATGCAGAGGGTGGTGGGACACAATGGAACGAGAAGAAATCATACGCAACATGCAAGAAATGTAAAATGTCTTTGACTACTATCATCAATAACAAGGAAATGCCGCCGTTAAGAATGAGCAGCCGTTGAACATTTATGTCCCAGTCGCTATTTGTACACCACCTCGATACGCATCTTCTCCAGCATCTTTCTCCATGTCGCGAGAATTCCACATTCTACACCTAGCCATTCTACCTCCCTACCTCAAAGTATCATCAATATGACAGCAAGAGAGAAAACAGCGCCGAAGCAGACCGGCAAGCTGCAAGGCTGGCGGCCCCAGCTCGACGACGACGACCGTGCCGTGCTAAGTCTGCGAAACTTTATCTTTGATATCTGCAATCAAAACGGCGGCGGCCACGGCGGGTCTGCTATTGGTATGGCCGCCCTCGGCGTGGCCCTGTACAAGTACACGATGCGCTACAACCCGGCAGATCCTACGTGGTTCGACCGTGACCGCTTTGTCCTCTCCAACGGCCACACCGCCATGTTCCTGTATGCTCTGTACCATCTCGTTGGCTACGATGCATGGACCATGGACCAGATCAAGGGCTACGGCAGTGCAAAGACCAACGGCTACAAGACACTGTGTCACGCCCACCCCGAGATCGAAGATCCGGGCGTCGAAGTGACTACGGGACCGCTTGGCCAGGGCATTGCCAACGCCGTCGGTCTGGCCATTGCTGGCAAGAACTTGGCTGCGCGCTACAATCGGCCCGGGATGGATGTTGTCCGCTCACGCGTCTACTGCACCACTGGTGACGGATGCCTGATGGAAGGTGTTGCACTCGAGGCCATCTCGCTGGCTGGCAGTCTGAAGCTCGACAACTTGGTTCTCATCTACGACAACAACCAAGTGACGTGTGATGGCCCACTGGACTGGATCAACGAGGAGGACGTTAACACAAAGATGCGTGCGAGTGGCTGGGAGGTACTGGACGTGGCCGACGGCTGTTATGACGTGCAGGCTCTGGTTGCGGCGCTTGAGTACGCCCGTACCATTACGGGAAAGCCCGTCTTTATCAATGTCCGCACGGTCATTGGCCTCGGTACGGCTGCCGCCGGAACGGCCAAGGCACACCATGGTGCCTTTGATGCCGAGAGTGTGGCCGCCTCGAAGACCCTGGCCGGCCAAGACCCTGCAACGACGCATGAGATATCGGCCGAATCACTGGCCTACTTCCGCGCGGCGCGAGAGCGTGGAAGGATGCTCCAGGCCGAGTGGAACACCCTCGTCCAGCGCTACGAGACGAAATTTCCCGAGCTTGCAGCGGATTTCCTGGCTCGCCCGCCGTGGTGACAATTGCGGTGCTTGGAAGCCGGTGCTTGAGGGTCTCGACTCGGCAGGTTTCAAGGGCATGGCCACACGTGAAGTCAACGGCGCCATTATTGACAAGATGTGGAAAGCTCATCCTGCTCTTTTCGGCGGCGGGGCGGATCTCGTCAACTCCAACAAGGTGCCATACGAGGCTGCTGAGGTGTTCCACCCTCTGTTGGTTTTGCCGGGAGGTATTTGCGCTATGGTATCCGTGAGCACGCCATGGCGGCCATCTCCAATGGCGTTGCTGCGTACAACCCCGGCACGTTTCTGCCCTTCACCGCAACCTTCTTCATGTTCTATCTTTATGTGCGTAATCTCCGCTGCTCGCATCACACCAATTTTCGCTGTAGCTAACAGACAGGCCGCCCCTGGAGTTTCGCATGGGCGCATTGAGTCACCTCCCGGTCATCCACTTTTGCCACGCACGACTCCTTTGCTGAAGGCCAGAATGGTCCGACACACCAGCCGGTCGAACTCGACTCCCTCTACCGCGCCATGCCCAACCTGACGTACATCCGTCCCGCTGACGCCGAAGAGACCATTGGTGCCTGGCTGCTGGCCATGGGGAAGACGACAGGCCCGTCGATGCTGTCCCTCGGCCGTGATCCCGTCGGTCCCATTCCAAACACGGACCGCAACAAGGTCGCCCTCGGTGCCTATGCCGTCGTTGAACCTGCCACCACGGCTGCCAAATCACAAGTCACGCTGACCAGCTGCGGTACCAACCTACACTACGCCGTGGCTGCCGCCGAAAACTTGACAGCCGCCGGCATTCCTACGCGTGTTGTCAGTGCACCCAGCTTTGAGCACTTTGACGCACAGGATGCTGCCTACCGCGCATCTGTGTTCCCACTCGACGGCACTCCCGTTATCAGCGTGGAAGAGTATGTGGCAACGACGTGGGCCCGCTATGTCACGGCCAGCATTGGCATGACTACCTACGGCTACTCTGCATCCAACGGCAGCAACTATGATCGATTCCGCCTCGACGCCAAGGGCATTGAGTCGCGTGTCAAGACGTATCTTGCTGAGTTGAATGGTGCTGATGCCAGACGGGCTGGATGGAGGGCTATCTAGATCCAGTGTTATGTTTTCATATTTCCAGTTAGATGCCTTACTTTGACAACTTCACGAACAATTCACACTGATATAAAACGCGCCCTACTGTATGCTACTTGAAAATATTGCAAGGGTTTTTTTTTTTTCTTTTATTTTTCTTTTCTTTTTCTTTTCTTTTCTTTTTCTTTTCTTTTTCTTTTCTTTTGTTTTTCTTTTCTTTTGTTTTTCTTTTCTTTTGTTTTTCTTTTCTTTTTTTTTCTTTTTTTTTAAAAAAGAAAATTAGAAACAGGTCGTCATCCGACGACATATACTTTCCAATGATGCCAAATGTTTCCATCGCGTATTGATAATCTGTCAAGGATGTTTGACGTTTTAGGAAATACTAGTTCATTTCATTTCTGGACAGCCGAGAAAGATTAAATAAATGGCAGTGGTTTGGATTTCCGTGACTGTGTCATACTACACCATGACCTACTTCTACTTTTTTTTTCTTGTTTTTTTTTTTTTTTTCTTTCAAAATTCAACGACAGTCTTGACAACGAGCTTGTCATTGTCGTCCCGCGTCCTGCGTGCCATCTCAAGCGCATCCTGTACCGACTCCAGCCCTTTGAATCGATGAGTGATCATCACGGAGATATTCAGTAATTGAGACCCGTTTAGCATAGCACCTGTAACAGACGCTTTGGCAATTTCAATAGCCCGTTTGTAGTCGTTGGCATATCGCCACGTCGAGACAAGGTTGATTTCCCGTGTCGTTAGCTCGGAGATGGGCAGAATGTGGTTTGGGATACCCATACCCACAATAATTACGCTTCCGCCAGCAGTGGTGGCCTGTTTTCTTTGTTAGTTGGCAACTCCCACCAAAACATAAAAAAATAAAAGAACTTATGTAGAAGAGACAGAGGATACATACGTAGATGCTTGACTGGAGGCATGACTCGGCACCTGTGCACTCGAATGTCCGCTGGACCTTGCCGACGGTGCTGCCGTCTGGCCATGTCAGTGACGCAATTTCAGAGGCCGTCTCTGCTGCAATATCCAGCTTGTCCTGTAAATTCTCGCCACGTCTGGGTTTGACAGCATACACAACTGATGCAAACCCGTAGTCTTTGGCAAACTGTAGCCGGCCCTCATCAATGTCTACCATGGCAATCTCGACATCGTTGCCGCCCTCGGCGCGCACGGCAACAGCACACAGCAAGCCAACAGCACCGGCACCAAAAATGAGGCACGTCGACCTGCCGTTGTGTACTTTTATCGTGTCGGCACTTCCCCCGGCCCGACGCACGGCATGCACAGCCACGGCTAGAGGCTCGAGCATAGCACCAATGCCAAAGTCCAGTGCCGATGGTAGACGGTGCACCCATGCGGCGGGATGGTCGACAAAATCTTGCAGAGTACCCTGGTAGTGAGGAAACTTGCTGCCCGAGCTGCGGAAACGAAGAGCTGGACAGATGTTGTAGCGTCCGCTGCTGCAATTCGCGCACTCGGCCTTAGAACAGGGCACACCGCACTCCACGGCGACACGTTCTCCGATATGAAGGTCTGCAACATCACTGCCGACGGCGACGATCTCGCCCGCGGATTCATGTCCAAGACACAGTGCTTCCTTCACTTGGATGCTGCCGTTGGCAAAGTATGTGTAGTAGTGGACATCGGAACCGCAGATTGTTGTTGACCGAATGGCGATACGAACGCTGTCGGCGGCCAAGGGCTCGAGGTGGCGATCTTCGAGCTTGAGTGATTTTGCTTCTTGAAGATATTGCCCACGGCTGGTATTGGTTGAGGCTAACATTATTGCGGTCTTGTCGTGTCTTGGAATTGAAATTTGATCATGTGCTTTTTTTTTTTTGAATTGTGCGATGAATTTTTGTTGTACATAGAGTTTAAGGTAAACAAAGCGGGGACCAAAAGGATAAGAACAACAGAGGCGGGGGTGACTTGGAAGAAGAAAAAAGAAAAAAGAAAAAACAGTACACAACCCCTTCTTGAAAATTTAAAATAACAAAAGACACTACGAACTGTACATCTACGGAAGACGATTATCGCTTCAGTTCTACCAAGCGCCCGAACTGGTCCTGTTTTGAATGCCCCACTTTTGTTTATTTTGCTGCCCCTAAGTTGAGTGCTGAGAGTCGCGATATCGGAATCCCGAATGGACGCAGAGCCAAGATAATGAAAATCATCAACTGTCATAGTTTCTGTGGATGCACGTCATATGTCGAGAAAATAGAAAATTCGAGGTTTGGTCTGAAGTTTTGGTTGCACGGGATTAAGTCCCGAGACCGCCGCTCGCGGAAGTACAGGCCGATGAAGCTACCCCGGATTTCAGTCAAAAGATGGAAGCCGATTTCCTAATCAAGAACAAAATGATTCAGCCGCTGGATAAGTCGCCAAAGTCGAGTATCATCCAGCCGCATTTTCCTGAACCAGACCTGTACTTGATACCGTATTCCAATAAGAAACAAACCGGCACGAGACACTCTTGGTTTCATTCTCATACCATTGTTCCATTTTGCCTACTCATTCTCCCCCGATTCACCCACGACCCTACCTGCTAGAATGCTGCCATACACAAGCGGGCTGGATGCCATCATCATTGGCGCAGGCCCGGCGGGCATCGCAATGGCCTACCGGCTGAAGCACGAGCTCAACTTTGACGACTTTGTCATGTACGAGAAGCTGGACGGCATTGGCGGTACCTGGAAGGCCAACACGTACCCTGGATGGTAAGCTTCACTTCAATACGACAAGATTCAGACTTGTGTGTACAACTTGGCTAACAAGTCAGTGGTTGTGATTTGCAATCCCACCTCTACTCGTTCAGTTTCAACCCAAACCCCAACTGGTCCAAGCAGCTTTGCGAGCAGCCAGAGATCCTGCAGTGTATGTCAATAAGCACCCGTATCGTAGCATACACGAAGCAACGGGGACAACTGGTCGCTAACTGCCTAGACATGGAAGATACTGTCGATAAATTCGACATTCGCAAGCATGTGCAAACATCAGTTGAGTGCACTGGTGCAAAATGGCACAGCGACACTTCCAAGTGGGAGGTGTTTTCTCAAAGACATGCAGTCTGGCCTCGAGTATTCGCGTTTCGCCTCTGTCTTTGTGTCCGCCGTGGGCGCCATCTCATTCCCGCGTGACGTCAAGTTCCCTGGCATGGAAACATTCAGGGGCAGCATGTTCCACACGGCCCGTTGGGACCACTCGGTTTCGTGGGAGGGCAAGCGTGTCGCGGTCATCGGCAACGGATGCAGTGCCGCACAGGTCGTTCCAGCGCTGGCCAAAAAAGCTGCCTTTGTGAAACAGTACGCGCGCAGTGGACAATGGTTCCACGAGCGGCCGAATCGAGACTTTTCCGCAGTGGAAAATTACTGTTCCGCTATGTGCCTTTGAAACAAAGACTTTTGCGGCTGGGCATCTTCCTTGAGGCAGACGAAGAGACGACCACCTACTTCCCCACCCCAAAGGTGTGCGCGAGCGTCTAAAGAAGGAGACCGAGTCCAAGGCGTACATCAAGTCCAAAGCGCCCGAGAAGTATTGGAACGCGATCATCCCCAATTTTCCGCTGGGCTGCAAGCGCCGCATCTTTGACCCGGGCTACCTCGATGCCCTCAACCTGCCAAATGTCGAGCTGCTGCCGGAAGGCATTAGCGAAATCACCGAGACGGGTATCGTCAGCGCAACGTCGGGCACCACGGATGACTTTGATATCATCGTGCTAGCAACCGGCTTCCAGGTCTCCGAGTTCCTGACGCCCATGGATATTACCGGCGTCGACGGAAAATCGCTCCACCAGCAGTGGAAGGAGTGTCGCGGCGCCCAGGCCTACTTGGGCACCCACGTGCACAACTACCCCAATCTCGCTATTTTGTTTGGTCCAAATACGTTCCCAGCCAACAACTCGGCCCTCTTCGCCTGCGAGACGCAGGCTGACTACGCTCTCAAGTCGCTCTTTCAGCCGCTCGTCGACCGTGTTGCCTATGTCATCGAGGTCAAACAGACCGTGGAGGACTACACAACCAATGCCATTCACCAGGAACTCAAGGCGACCGTTTTTTCCGGTGACTGCTCCAACTGGTACATTGGTAACTATGGGCGCAACGCTGCCTCCTGGCCGGGCCTTGCCCGCACGTATTGGATACGCACTTTCTTCCCTGACTGGTCTGCGTTCAATATGTCCGGTGGCTCTGCCTGGTGGCCCCTATACAAAATCCGCCGCTGGGTGTACACTACAGGCAGACTCACGAAGACGGCTGTTGGCCTACTCATTGTTGTTGCCGTGTTTAAATACAAGCGGCCGGATCTGGACGTATCCAGCTTGACCTTTTTGAAGAGCGCATTTGCAACGGTGTTGTGATTTCCCGCGAACGCAACTAAGATGATCTTTCATTCCTTATCATCTTATCATAGTCAATACACTTCAACATTTCAAATTGCAGCTATGTTTACACGGAGCTAAAAAACGTGACAGCACGGAGTAGGATACTGCCGATTACCCAGATAGTTCTCGGCAATCCGACGTCGGACGCCAACATAGAAAACGCTCCGCATTCTATTTTTCCTAAATAGGCATCTTTTACCCATGAGCTGGTAGCGGGCAAAGTCGGTTGCAAACACGCGATAATTCGCCGCCAGGAACAGCTCACATTATGTAATTCTGGCTCACCCCATCGCCAAATTTCGTTTTCCGAAGAAACTCCTTCGGTAAAAAAACGTATGAGGTAGACTACGGGATTGTATTCCCCGCGAGTGTTGGTACATATCATGGGGGAACGGTCAAGTTGTGGGGGCACTCGGCGGGACCGGCATTCCTAAGTCGGGATAGCTTCATCAGAGTCGCTTGGAACTACCCCAAGCTCCTGTAAACTACCCACATATCGCAGGGCCAGAAAAAAACGATGTCTGCCGCAAGTCGGTACTCATATCATTGTCTTTCTTTCCAACCGCCTTGTGATATTTTATTCTTTTATTCTTTTACTATCTACGACTACCAGCTTTGATAGCCTCACAGTAGAGACCATATCCAACACAACAATGTCATACCACCAGCAGCACATAAGCAGCGTAAGTCGGTAAACAACATGAACTTAACGATCGCTAGAAGCTAACATTCTCGCAGCTCAAGGATGCCGGCCTCTTCTCAGGCGAGGCCTTTATTGATGGCAAATGGGTCACCAAAGAGAAGAAGTTTGACGTCTATGGTAGGTGGACCTTTCTTGACGCTGTGTCAAATCCAGAAATAGAGCTAACAAAACAGAACCATCAACAAGCACCGTCCTTGGCCAAGTGTCGGACTGCAGTCTGAATGACTTCAAGGCGGCCATTGTCAGCGCCGACAAGGCCCAGAAGAGTTTCTTCGCATCCACCACGGGCACGTCGAGAGGTGCCCTGCTGAGAAAATGGAACGACCTTATCCTAGAGAACCAGGAAGACCGTGAGTAACCGCCATCTTTTTGATAGCTTCTTTGATTCGGTGGAATTTCCTCCTTTCTAACAAGCAAGTGGCTACCATAATGTCTCTCGAAAATGGCAAGACGATCGCAGAAGCCCGCGGCGAGGTGGCATACGCCTCCAGCTTCATCGCCTGGTTTGCCGAGGAGGCTACACGCTCCTACGGAGTTACGATCCCCTCGTCGGTGCCTCATACGACTCTTCTCACCATCCGCGAGCCTGTTGGCGTGTGCGGCATCATCACGCCGTGGAACTTCCCAGCGGCCATGATCACCCGGAAAGTTGCCCCGGCCCTGGCTGCTGGCTGTTCGGTGGTTATCAAGCCGCCCAGTGAGACACCCTACAGCTGCATTGCCCTCACACAGTTGGCTCTCCGGGCTGGCATCCCCGGCGAAGTCATCCAGGTGTGCCCGACCAAGGACCGCCAGGCGGCGACGGAGCTGGCCACCAATTCACTGGTGAAGAAGCTGAGCTTTACGGGATCGACGGGCGTCGGCAAGATGCTGGCGGGCCTTGCTACGGGAACCCTCAAAAAGGTCAGCCTGGAGCTGGGCGGCAATGCGCCCTTTATCGTCTTTAATGACGCCAATCTGGACTTGGCTGTCGAGGGCGCCATGTTTTGCAAGTTCCGCTGCACGGGCCAGACATGCGTGTGTGCCAACCGCATCTATGTGCAAAAGGGCGTGGCCAAGGCCTTTACCGAGAAGCTGGTGAAGGCTGTAGAGGGACTTAAAATGGGCCCCGGATTAGATCCGGCGACCACCCAGGGCCCTCTGGTGAACAAAGCCGCTGTGGCCAAGGTGCGGGAGCACATCGAAGACGCCGTGTCCAAGGGCGCCAAAATCGAAACAGGCGGCAAGGCATCTATCACCACGGGGTTCTTCTACGACCCGACGGTTTTGTCTGGCGTGACACCGAACATGGTGGTCAGCAAAGACGAGACATTTGGCCCCCTGGCGCCGGTCTTTGAATTTGAAACCGAAGCCGATGTCATTGCGCTGGCCAACGACACCGAGTTTGGCCTGGCCGGCTACTTCTTCTCCCAGGATATTGCGCGGTCCATGCGTGTGGCCCAGGCGCTACAGGTCGGCATGGTCGGTGTCAACACAGGCAAGATTAGTGCAGCCGAGGCGCCCTTTGGCGGTGTCAAAGAGAGCGGCTATGGAAAGGAGGGCAGTCTGTACGGCCTGGCCGAGTACCAGAACATCAAGAGCATCACCATCGGCAACCAGAACGTGGGCTTGTAGGTATTGAAATAGTACATGTTTAAGTAGCTACTGTAGTTGCCTTCGGTTGCAATTCTTTCTACATAATACAGACCACAACTCTTGAAAACTGGAACGAATCTATCCCAGGCTTGTGGTTAAGGACCTCTTTTTGTAGTGCTGTCTGGTATTACCGGTCATTACCGGGCATCGATTCGATCTGCAAGGGGTCACGCAGGACGTCCCGTTCGGGAAATGGTTCCCGTCTTTCATAGCGAGCGATACAGAGCTTTACGTACAACCCTGTTGTTCCATATAGAGACCTCCGATATCGTTCTTTGCCTGGTGTACGTTACTGGGATTTGTTGTATATTTTTACGATATTACGAAAGGCATCTTGGAGATGCTGCGGACACTACGGACTGCGGACTATTGAAGATCCTGGAGACAAAATTATGGCTGTCGCACACAAGACGCACAAGATTGCGGCCATTCCGGGAGACGGCATTGGTATTGAGGTAATCGAGCAGACTATTCAGGTGCTTCATACGATCGAGAAACTGTTCAGGACATTCACGCTCGACATCAGCACCCTAGACTGGAGCTCGAAGCGGTATCTTGAGACAGGAAAGTACATCCCGGACGATGGGTGGAATATTCTCAAGGCCAGCGATGCCATCCTCTTTGGTGCAGTCGGATCCCCTGACGTTTCCGACGAAATCTCGCTTTGGGGTTTAATATTGCCTCTACGGAAGAAGGTAAGTGTCACCACTGACTCTTTGTGAAACATAACGTCGCATTTTCAATCTAACAAGCAGCTCAATCAATACATCAATCTGCGACCTATCCGGATTCTCCCCGGCCTGTCGTCGCCACTTAGAAACTGCGCAGACACCGATCTAGACTGGGTCATTGTACGCGAGAACAGTGAGGGCGAGTATGCCGGCCAGGGTGGCACGACACACGACGATACCCCTTACACAGTGGCCAACGAAGTCGCTGTGTTTACGCGCGTGGGCATTGAACGCACCATGCGCTTCGCCTTTGGCGTGGCCCACAGCCGGCCTCGGAAGAATTTGACACTGGTCACTAAGAGCAATGCGCAGCGGTACGGCATGGTATTGTGGGACAGGGTCTTTTATGAGGTGGCCCAAGAATACCCGGACGTCACAACAGACAAGATGCTGGTCGACGCCATGACCGTACGTATGGTCCTCCAACCCCGGACACTTGACACTATTGTGGCCAGCAACCTCCACGGCGACATCCTGTCGGATCTCGCGGCGGCGCTTGCGGGCAGTATCGGTGTTGCGGCGTCTAGCAGCCTCGACCCAACACGCCAGAACCCTAGTCTGTTTGAACCCATCCACGGAAGCGCCCCCGACATTTCAGGACAGGGTGTGGCAAACCCGATTGGCACATTATGGAGCGCGGCCGAGATGCTTCGTTGGCTGGGGAGGACGCTGCTGCAGATCTGCTGATGAAAGCGGTCGAGACGGTGACAGCGTCCGGCGTGAAGACGAAGGACCTCGGCGGCACCTGCAACCTCAAGCAAGTTACTGATGCTGTTATTTCAGAGCTTAAGATTTCATATGTCTAGTCGACAGTACTCTTTTATTAAATGCTACATTTTACTACTTGCATGCGTCATGTTTTCATACTTCTTATTGATTGGACAGCTGCTAAATGTGTAAGTTTGGATACACTGTTGTGGCCGCAGGAAATGTGGGTTTAATTCTTTCTTGTTGATTGGCTGTGGCCATTTGGTCCGCTTTAACGACCGCATATAAATTCAGCGCTCCTTTCCTTTGTCTCTTTCTTGTACTCTTGACTTTTCATACTCATTTCTTCCTCTTCTCCTCTCTTTTTGTGTCAGTGCTTTAATTAACTGCTTTAAACCCCTGGCTACGATGACTTCTTTTCTTTTTGCCATGGCGCCACACAGGTACGTCTTGCCTTGCTAAGACTGTTACTCTTTCTACTTACTACAATCTTCTTTACCTAGTTCTTTGCTATTCTTAATCGGTTTCCTTTTCACTTATTCAGTTCAGAATATATTATGGCTATATTTCCGTCTAGAAGCATACTGTCAGAAGATTCTCGACACGAAGGGGTAGAACCTGTTCGATTTACGGCCAAATTATCGCCCGTATCGTTAACAGCATCAACCAAAAGAACATCAGGAAGACTCTATCCCTCCTCCCACTCTTTGCTTGGCTGAGCAAGAATATTTCCCTTTGGTCTCTTTAGGTTTTAGTCGGACCGATTACTGTGACAAAATTTGCAAAAGACGGTTCGTGCCAGGAGGTATGTTACTGATTTGGCTGACGGCTCTCTTGACCTGATATTCCAAGCGCTAATGCAGGCTGCAGCATGGGGGGCCATAACGAGCCAAATATTAAGGATACCACTTTCTTCTATGTTCTTTCAAGTTCTTCGCAGGAATAGGAAAATAGAACGAGACAGGTCTTAGGATGACGTGGCCTCGTTCGGGCGATAATGTTGGCTAAAGAAGCCTGCTTCGCTAAGGGCACATCAACGACGGATCTACTTCCCTGCGAGATGTTGAACAAGTTTCATAGCCCTTTCTAGCAAAGGCTAAGCACATCAGAAAAAGGCGCGGCAAACTGTGGGAACTGTGCAAGCGAGATTGCAAGGACCTCGCCCGGTATGTCGAGGCCTCTTGGTCCTGCTGGTGCTGTTTCCGACAGAACTATGCTTTTTGAGCGAGGACTAGGCAGAAATGTGTTGTGTAAGTCTCGGAGAATGGCATAACGACAACGGGATCAGCTTATGCAAATGGTACAGAGAGCCAGAAGTGATGAAACAACTAGGTAAGTTGCCTAGGCACAATCTCCGGAGACGCCGCGGCCCATGTGTCATCAAGCCAGAGACATACTTCGCAGTAACGGCGGCCTCCTACGAGAATCGTCTGTTCAAGTTGTTTTGTGTTTATCTCGGAAGTTGCATGATTGGCAGGCATACGAGGAGCTGGCGATGTCTTCCTGACCGCAGCACAAGAGTAGTTCGCAACCGACGGCATTCAGTCGGTCGATGAATTTATGGCACGGAAATGGACAAGATAGCTCTATAATTTGGGGTCTGCCTCTTCGCGCGTTGTATATATATTCTCTCATTGTCTCTAATCTCACGAGTGCAAAGACATTCCAAGACACCAGTTTCTCACACATCCTTTTTAAAGTCTTTCATCCTTATTACTATTCTTACCACTCCTATTAAAACGATGGACAGCTAATTTTATACACTCCTTCGGTGGCTGCTTCAAAGCCAGCGAGTCGAAGTTATGAATCTTCGTTGGTTGGGTGCTCTCAGGACGACATCGTCGTAATCTCCAGACGATGATGACTCCGACGACGATGATCACACTGGTGCTTCTTTTCTGCTGGTTGACAAAATTTGCTGCCAGCCTGTTGAACGAAAAGACGCAGAACCCGGCAGTGTTACTGACAATCCTATATATTTGGCAAATCTAACACTCTTTTGCCACCAGTTGATGATCTGCCCCAGAATGATTTTGACTGTGACAGTATTGTTGGCACTAGTATGCAATTAACTTCCCTATCCACTGATATGATACTAAGCTAACGAAACTAAATAGACGAGGATCTTAAAACCACATCTCCTACCATAGACAAGCCAGGAGCAAAGGCTCTTCCCGTCAACGAAATTGTATCCGTTGACAAAAAAGTTGAAGTTAACGAAAGAGCTGAGCGGGTGGATGAGTTTTCACTGAGCCAGCAGCAAACATGGACACCCCAGTACACTCTATACTGCCACGTTCTGCCAATCGGTCGGCAATTGTGGTGATCCTGGTGACAAGTATGCCAGATCAAGAAGAGCCGGAGTTGCATTTTCCAGTCCCTCCTTCCTTCCCTTTTCTTCCCCCTCCTTCCCCGCCCTTCCCCTAATACTAAATTAAATTGAGCTCTTGCAGTTCCAACTTCCCAGTACTGACTTCATCCATCATCTCACCCATCATCATGCCGAAAATAAACGCATCCCCTATAGCCTCGTATGTCCCCCGGCGAACCAGCCTCCAAACCAAGGGCACAGAGCAGCCTAGCGCTAGAACAATCTCGTCGCCGGGCTGCGTATCCGGGCACCCGGTTCCCATGTAGCCCCTCCGTGTTATGAAAAACGACCTCTCGCACGAAGACGAGAAGACGTCGTCGACTAGCTGCTGAAACATCATGGGATATACACCGCCGGCAGCCAGCGCGTGCGCGTAGCCCGCGTCCTCAGATCTGCCAAGGCTATTCAGCATGTCGACCACCTCGACGAAGGTCTCTTCGACTGCCGCGGACCTCTGTGCCTCCGAGAGCAGCGCAGGCGCAGTCCCGGGTGGTGGGGGCGGGCCCACGCTTCCCTCCTCTCCCCTGACCGCCCAGATAGACCGGGGCGACAACACAGATGCGTGCAAAAGCAGCAGGAGCGTGAGCGCCAGCGGCGCGAACTCGCGCCGTTGGCGTCGGTCCATCTCGGCTGGCGACCGCACCTTCCACCCGTCGTTGCATATGCTTAGCGCGAACGCTTGCCACCACGAGAGCCGCGGCGGGTCCAAGACCCGGCGGCAATGCCCGGCCAGGTCCCAAGCGTAGCAGATCCAATCCGCAGTCATCGCGGAGTGACTCAGGACAGGTGACACGTGTGTCACGGTGTCGACCACCGCACCGCGCATCGTGAGCATAGCGCCGTCGGCTGCGACGGTGCAGTGGGCCTCTGTGTCGCCGGTTGCGCGGTAGGTGCGCGTGTTTGCGTTGACGGAGACGGCACTGAGCGCTGGCAACCACTCGAAGTCCGGCACCCAGCTGGGCGATAGTCGCGGCCTGCGCCGCGCGATAGCGTCCAAGCTGCAGCCAGCCAGGCCGAGCCAGTCGAGCCGCTTGCGCGCTCCGAGATAGGCAAGCACGAAAGAGCGGTAGACGGCGGCGGCGGAGAGGTCGTAGTCGACGGTCACAATAGGACAGCTGCCAGATAGCAGGCCCAAGACGGCGTAGATCTTGTCACGCGGGTCCGTGGCGTCGTAGGCGCCTACGGCCACAGCAGGATCAAGCTCCCTGCCTGCATATCCGGAAGCGTGCTGGCGCATCCATGCCTGCAGCAGAACAACTATCTTGAGGCCACCTAGGTTCACGGCAGACAAGTTCTGCCGTTCGTCGAGGGCGAGCGTCGAAAGCTCGATGTGGCGGGGCATGTCGGACCAGCAGCCCAGAAAAGGTAAAAGTCCGTGTAGGGAAGGGATCTGCCGCCGCACAAAAGCATGCCGTCCTTCGCCAAAACAATTTCCTGCACGATCCAGACTCTTCTCCAATAAGGCCGACTCAAAAGCTGCTTTACTGCCACCCAGGCTGCCGCGTCAAACGGATTCAAGATATTCTCCGGGTCTCTCTCCCACCTTGCTTTGGACGCAGCCAGGATTTGCATCAACCACGCAATTCTGTCTTCGGGGCGGCCATGTTCGGGCAGCTCCACCGTGTCGACGGTAGCGCGCCATTGTTCAACAAGGTCGAGGGCACAGTCGCTGTTGTCGTGGCTCTCGCCGAGCCACATGCAGACGATCGTCGCCCTGCTGTATATCGCGCCCATGAGCTCCACCTGCTTGTTTTTCTCGGCTATGTTAGTCTGGTTAATGCAAATGGCATCGATCCAGATGTATTCGTGGCCTGGCTCGGTCCTGAGCCGCACCAAGGCGTCGCGAAGGTTCGTAGTGATCTGGAAGGGCTCGTCGTCCAGTCTGATCTCCGCGGTAACCTTAGCGTCCCCCCATACGTATGAGAGGGCAGTAAAGCGGGGAGCGCTGTCGAGGGCGAACACTAGGAGATGGCACTCTACCACATCCCAACGGCTGGCAGAGCGGACTATACTAGCAAGCCTGATTTCTTCAGAGGGACGAGCTAGGGGCTTGCGTTGGTAGATATGCGATTTCGTAGACATTTTTGAGGTAGTAGTATTTTGTAGGAGCAACACAGCGTGCTAAGCTAACCTGCGAATGTTAGCAAGATGCTACAAGGCCCATGGTTCTCTTATGCTTACCCATCCAACCCCGCGCCTTTTTGCTTAGCCTAGGTGCTGTAAAGATTAGAACACAAGGCACCACTTCGTAAGTCTACGTGTTGAAATCTATGCCATAATACCACCCAGCTTAGTCATCTAGCAGTCATGCCTAATATCTTAGGCATCTGTTTCAGGAGGATGTCAGAGTTGTTTTGTCCCTCTTGGGGGGGGGGGGGGGGGGGGGGGCGTTCTCTGGCCTCTTCTCTCTTTTTAATAATCAACACTCTATTTGCCAGTATACTACGCACATATTCACATGACAACGTAAGATATTTATACACCTCAGAGCTATATGTCACGATTCAGGCCCCTACGAGCCTGGAATACGGAAGAAGGAGGCCCCTAACGGTTCGGAAACTAAAGAGAAATTAAGCATTGGCGTAATGCACCGCCATAGAGACGGGTCGAAAGGATTACTAACTGCAAGTACAAAGTACATCGAAGAGACAGCCCCTCACTGTAACGGCGCCAAAAAACGGCGCCCCGCGCCAGCGAAAAGTGGCAGCCAGAACAGCGCTTTCTCGCTTTAACTTGTAGTCCAGGACCCCAAAGGCGTTTCTTTCCCGCCCGATGTTGTTGTATCTTCTGTACTGACTTCGTAATGTGTCTGCTTGTTGTTTGATCTATTTCTCATCAGCGCCTTGCAAAGAGTAGGCCGTGCTCGCCTAAGCTTCTGTTCAACGCTCCTCAAAATCAAAATAGCTGCAAAAGAGACCTCGGATTTTCCGGGGTGTTGGCCAACGACGACTCCTCACTACGGTTGTTCTTGGCAAGGTTCGGTATATTTTGGCAGTGACAAAATTGCAACGTCAAGAAACGGTGTGGCTTGTGGAGAGGTTTGCCAAGAGCATCTTGGGGTGAAAGCTTGTTTGAGTGAAGGATGTGAAAAGACAAGCCAACATTAATTACGACGTAGACACAGCGCATTGTACGGCGTACTATGTCTAACCGACATTGTCCGGCAACCATC
This sequence comes from Sporothrix variecibatus, assembly GCA_016097105.2. Lineage (NCBI taxonomy): Eukaryota > Fungi > Ascomycota > Sordariomycetes > Ophiostomatales > Ophiostomataceae > Sporothrix > Sporothrix variecibatus. The sequence goes on along the minus strand of JADMNI010000007.1, from coordinate 2,415,623 downwards.
GGAGCATTTATGGTTGCCGCTCCCTTATTGCCTACCGCATTTTGCCTGAACACGGCTATCCGTGGTTGCATGCATTCGCTGTGTCTTAAATGTGACCCAAGAACAATACCCTGCAGAACTGTGCTGGCAATATGCATCTTCCATCTTGTGTCTGCACCATTTATCCCGTCTCGATGCGCCTAAAACCACAATATTTAAACGCCATGTCCGAGTTGCCCCGTTCACAACAAACTGCGTCTTATGGAAGTACACATCGACGTTGCAGTAAACCTTATTTTAAAGCTTCCATTATTTATTTGGCATCTAATGAGGAAGGTCCCATTTTGCAGCGCGGCCATCCCGCTGCATGCGACCCGGCTCCGTTGGCCATACACCCTCCCTTTATGGGGGTCATCCGTTCAGGGTACTTTCAGTGTATTCACATCTCCACCTCGTGCCGAACCTGCTTCATGGGTCCAAACGCTGCTGTCCACTGGCGAATGCGCTTGCCGTAGAAGTAGAACGGAATGGCCATGAGCAGCACGAAGAACTGGATGGCAACCATTTCACCAAAGGCCTAAATTGTTAGTGACGAGTACATGGATATAAACAAAGACGAGGGGCACTTACATTTTGAACACCCGTGGCAGTTTGCCAGTTCTTGGTGTAGAGGGCCAACACAGTGGCAATGACATTGCGAATGACAAACACGACAGTCAAAGCTTCACCAGCCAAGTCGTGGTAGCCGTCGACAGCGTAGGTAACGACAACATTGGCGACAGCCGTGAGACCGAAACCCTGCATACCGTAACCAAACGCAGGGCCGACCCACATGGTATGGTGCGAGACGGTCAACCCGAAAATAAGGATACCAAAGGGACCGATGAGAGCCGGAATAATGATGGCCGGCAGACGGAACTCGGGCTGGCGACGGCCGCCGTTGGCACGCGTCATGCGGTTGGCAATGATGTCGATGAGCTTTCCACCAATGAAGAAGGCAAGGACGGCGCCGATGAAACCGGAAATCGAGAGAAGACCCAGGCTACCCGTCTTCCAGCCGTAAGGCGCCTTTGTGAACGTTTGCGACGATGTCAGTTGCACGACAATGTTCCAGCCGACAAACGTGCCGACCGTGACACCAGTCCAGGTGATGGGCGGGTAGGCAGCCATGGACAGGATACGGACAAACGTCTTCCAAAAGGAGACGTCCTTGTTGTAGCCAATAGTCATGGACAGCCAGCCCGTGATGCGGCGCTTGGGCGGGAAACTGTCGATAGGCTTCTCCAAAGTTTCCGGCGTGCGTGCTGGGTAGTTGGTCTCGCGGATAGTGAAGAGGCCGACAATGAACGTGGCACCGCCGGCAATGGCAATCAGACCACATGTCCAGCGCCAACCCACGGTCTGCGTGATGTAGGCACAGATCAAGGGGCCCAAGAAGAAACCAATCGAGAGGGCCATATGGAAGATCATCATGCAGTGGCCCCGCTCGTGGACAAAGAACAGGTCGGCCACGAGCGAAGGCACAGTGGCATCAGCTGAAGATGCTGCGAAGCCAGAGATGATACGTGCCGGTAGCAGGCTACCATAGCTCTTGGCTTCGTAAGACCAGACATTGGTACCGACGAGAAGTAGCAATGACAGCAAGTAGACGGGCCGCTTGCCAATGACACGTGCCAGAGGCACCCAGACCAAGTTGCCGACACCGAGCCAGAGGACGTTGAAGCACACGAGATAACCGATACGGGTTGTTGACTGCTTAAACTCAGCAGCAAGGGGTTGGACGGCGACGGTGAAGTTGGACGAGTTGAACGTGGCGAGGACAGTAAAGAAGCAGATTGTAAGATATGTCGAGTACTTTTCCCATGCTGACCAGTTCTGCAAGGCGTAAGTTAGAAATGTGTGCGACAAGTGTAGAATTATCATCGTTGTCAACGTACCAAAGGATCATTGGGGTCATTTGTCGGCTGCGGCAAAAGTGCCCGCTCAACGGCCACAAACTTCTCATCTGAGCCGGTCTCCGGGACGGCACCGGCCGCAGCCGATTCTTCGTGGACTTCGGTGGGCTTCATGTCGTCTCGTTGCATTGTTTCGTCGTGTTTACTGGTGGTGACTCTGGTGAAAGAAAGAGGGGACAAGAGGTCGAGGAATCCAGGAACAAGTCAACGATGAAAGTGTGTAGGATCGTCCCTGTTCATATACCAGGACAAGGTAGACAAGTCACGGATAACAAGGACCCCATTGTTACCTGGGGTTCGAGGAGAAAAACAACAGACAAAATAATGTCATTGCTACGTAAATGCCCCCCAAAACGCGTAGAGTACGCATGGGACAGCTTGTTGCAATGGCTGATTTCCAGGGTATCAAAGAGGAGGTGACCGTTTGGTGGTTGGTCGTCGTAGTGTGGCTGCTCGGATTATCCGAGTCCTCCCCCAGATTTGCGCATGGTTTTGTGTTGTTGTGTTGTGGGTGCTGTCCGGATTTTCCGGGGTCTGATTCTGGGGGTCCCAGAGTCGTTTTAGCGTCCCCCGCGAAAAGCTGCTGCACTTTGACAGCTTTTTCCCCGCATCCTTTCAGAAGTGCCTTTTGAGGTTGGAAGATGGCGCGGTAGTGAGGGCAGGAAACTGTACTATTCTACGCCGTGGGACCAATCAGGCAACACAGTGATGTCAAAATGGAGACCTTGTAGTTTGAAGGTGAGAGGGCTTCTGCTACTGGCGATTGCATTTTGTATGATCTGGGGCTAGCTTTGCTCCCAAGGGAATGGGCCTTGGGCTACAAAACGTGGCAAATGTCGTGGAATTTCCGATGTGCAGGTCATAGGGTCAATAACATTTGGGAAGCTCCAAACGACATGGACGCAGACGACGTACAGTCCCGGATACCAGCCGTGGTGCCTTAACTTCTCGATGCTAGCTCGATGATGTATCCATTGCGTGGAATACTAACAAAGGTCTTCATCCATCTTCATGTCAGCATAGCCTTATTCTTATGTGTTTCGCTCGGTAATCATTGTCACCTGTAGTGTCCTCGAGGGCAAGCGATAGGTACCACCTATGCGATTTCTGTACAACGAAAACGCCACCGTCCAATATCACTCGTCCCACATGGTACGCAGTTTGGGCATTGCCTGCATGTCTTGAGAAGAAACAATAGGTTATATAAAAAAAAAACTGCGTAAGCATGGTTTGTTTACTTGCAAAAGGGGCTCACTGGCAGATAATTGTCTTTTATGGAAGGAACGAACGGGTCCCAAGGAAAATGCCCCTGAAATCGTCATTCACGGCGACTATGCCAATCCTATTTCAGCAATAATAATGGGTTGGATCACACGACATGTACACAATTTTGTATTCTTCTCTTAACGAACGTCATTTAATTACCAAAGGACGAAAAAACAATGACACGTTCTATCTGAACTTCAAATCTCGAATCCTGACAGGCGAACTAGAGCCTAAAATAATCCGCCTTAGCGCTGCATAGAAGTGTTCACAGGCTATAATTAATTGCAGCCCATCGGCGATAAGAGCTCGCAACACTTTATCACTTTAAATTCAGGGTTCTTTTGGCACCAATGTCTTTCTAAAATAAACAATGCAAAGCTCAGTTTGGTTCACGTATTACTTTTTTTTTTTATATAAATACAGTTATCCCTTGCGTCTCAGTTTCTTGTTTTTCTTTTTGTAGATTTATTTAAAACTTTTGACACACAGGTAAAAATTTATGATACGAATAAATCATTAATAAAACTTTTAAGAATAAACAAGTAACGAAAATTATTCATGGGGTAAGTTTTTTAGAGGTAGTAGCCAAAAGTGGTTAGCACAGCTACATGAACATGGACTTCATGTTCGTCTATCGAAGAGAGCAATCAAGTTTCTTTTCACCGGTTAAAGATAGCATATCAAGACCGCATCACATAGGCATGACTTGTCAAACTGGGCGCAATCAAATCAATATTGTATGGACAAAGAGAAGGAAGAATGTGTCAAGAAAAAGGTAATATATACAAGAAGAGAAAAAAAGGAAATGATAGACAAAACATCATCAAACCACGTCAGAGAAGCCTACACCCGACTCATGTACTGGGCGACTTCAATCTCCACTCCACCAACACCATAACCACAAGCATCCATCTAGTACAGACCCCACAGAACATCCTGCGAGTTGATGTTGCCGCTGCAGTCCATGTAGCCCTTGGCGCCGACCTTGCCACTGCCGCCAAACTGTTTGACGGAGTCGTTGATGATGTCGACAATGTCCTGGGCGGCAATGTGGAAGTGAATGTTGCCGTGCAAGTCGGTGGCTTGGATACCGAACTTGCAGCTGCCGTACTGCACCAGTTGGTGCTGGGCTTTGCCGGCCGTTTGGACCTCCCACTCGCCATCGGTGCCGACGATGTTGTTCACAATTTGCATGCAGTCGTCGACCGACGGCGAGGCGTCCGAGGTCTCGTCAATAAACGACGACGACTCGCAGTCGTTCTTGGGCGGCGGGACGTAGCAGGGCCAGTTGTCCAGAGTGCGGTCAGAGTACTCTTCCCAGTTCCAGAAGGCGGTCTCACCCGAGCAGACAGGCAGACGGATGTAGCCCGGGTGGTAATGTCCTGGTCGTACAGATCGCCCATGGTGGAGGTGTCCGAAGGGTCAGCCGCGGCACCGCCGTTCTTGTTGCCGTTGGCGATGTAGGTGCGGACGGAGCCATTGACAATGTCGGTGACAGTGACCTTACCCCAGGCAGAGCCGTCAAGGGCATCCGCACCAGGGGGCAGGGAGAAGCCGTTGTCGGTGCAGGAGCCCTCGAGGGGGCAGGAGTCGGACGAGACACCGTCAGCGTAGACAAGGAAATACAAGTGGTTGTCGATGCAGCCCATGGCCTGCTTCTGGATGGAGGAGTCGACATACTCGGAGGCCACGTCCAGATCGCTGCAGTCGGCGCCGGTGTCGAGAATAAAGGCAGCCGTGCCGGAGGCACGCCAGACAGAGGGGATGGCAAAGGCGTAAAAGGCAAGCATGATGCTGTCCTGGACCGAGGTCGTGGTGGCACTCGAGACGCCGACGTTGGGCGTCGTGCCGGCAGCGCTGGACGAGCCGTCGGCACCCTCAATCATCTGGCCATTGTCAATGAGACCCGAGAGAACCGGCAAGGTGTCAGGCTGGCCGCTAAAGATGCTGCTCAGCTGCGACTCGGTGGAGTTGGCCCAGATGTTAACGACCTGACCCAAGTAGTTGGAGAAGGACGTCTGCGAGGCGGCGGTCCAGTCGCTCTGGCTGCCGCTGACGTAGGTGCTGGTCACGGAAACACCGAAGCTGACGAGCGCCTTGGCGGAATCCTTGTAGTTGTCGTACTGGACACCGTTGGCCTTGAAGTAGGGCAGGGCCTTGAGGATGCTGTTGAAGAAGCCAGAGACGACGACAGTACCGGCCAAGTTGACAAAAGCCAGGAGGATGTCGAGCCACTGGTCATCCGGCGGCGTGACGGGGGCGAACGTGTTCTCAAACTCGTCGAGAGACGGGTCCAGAGACAGAGCGGCGGCCTGGATAATAGTGTCGTGGAAGGTCTCGTAGATCTCGTGAACATAGACGAGCGAGTTCCAGATCTCATAGCCAGCGGGACCCGAGTTCGTGGTGCCCTCGATGTCCTTGCAAAGCAAAATGCGGTCACAGTTACTGGTGGCAGCCAGGGAACCGCAGTTGGAGTCCTCGGGGCCGTTGATGGAAGCCGAGATGGAGGCACTCAAGTAAACACCCGTGTTGATATCGACATTGTTCCAGACGCTAATGACGTCGGACCAGGCATCGGGGCAGTCCATGCCGGCCCAGCGCTCCGCGGAGGTCATATTCAGGACATCGACGACGGCCGGGTCCGTGCAGGACAGCTTGGTCCAGTTGCCCGTCAGCTGCGAAGGGTCGACAGCGAGCTCAGACATTGGGTTAATGCCCGACTTGACGGCCAACAAAAACTCGTCCCAGTTGGGCATGTTGCCGGGAGCATCGTTGAAGGTCTGCAGATCACTGGCCCAGTTGGTGGTGCCACCAAGCGACAGGCCCTTGTACAGAGAGGTACGTGAAGCCAGAATGTCGTCTGTCATGAAGGAAACCCACTGGTTGTCGTCAAAGACCATAATCTGACTGTCACTGACCTTGTCGTAGTAGTACTGGTTGACACGGCTCGACAGGGCAGTGTCACGACTGTGAAGGCTGCGGCGACGGCGGCGCTTCTCGTTGCTGGTGCTGTTGGTGCCGTCCATGATGTCGGTAATCTCAGCATCAGCCAGGTAACCAGCAGTGCCCGTGCAAGGACCAGGCTCAGCCGTCGAGCCGGCAGCACCGCCACCGAACGTGCACTCGGGCGTGTAGCAGCTGCCGTCGGTCATACCGAACGAACGGCCGTAGCTGGTAACACCGACGACAACCTTGCCGGAGGGGACACCGGCCTTGGTGATCATGGACAGCGAGTTCATTGTCTCCGTCAGGTTGACGTGCGAGCGCAGACAGTTGCCGGTGGGGCAGCCGTCCTGCGAGTAGCCGTTGCCGCTGTCCCACTGGCCGTGCAAGTCATACGTCATGTAGACAATGTAGTCGACGACCTCGCCAATCTCCTTGATGGGGAAGCCCTTGAGGTACCAGTAGGAAGAGGGAGCAGCAATACTGACCGTCTTGCCGGGTAGCAGGTTCTTGAGAACCACCAAAAAGGCAAGGTAGTTTGCGCCATCATCGGTGCTGGCAGCTGGGATACCCGGGATATCGGGCGCACCAGGGTACTCCCAGTCAATGTCAATACCGTCCAGGTCGTTGTCGGTGACAAAGTTGGCAATCGCTGTGGCCATGGCCACACGGTTGGCCGCCGTGACACCGTTACGGAAGATGCTGTATGTGCTGGGGTCGGTGGAGAAGGACCAGCCACCGACGGTCAGGACACGGTGGAAGCTGTCACCGAGACGTGTGAAACTGTCAAACTCGTAGGTGCTAGCCGCTGAGCCCACCGACACAGCATAAGTCGATGGGTCGAGCGTACCGAAAGCAAAGTGGACGTGCGTGAAGTCCGTGCTGAGCTGCGAAACATCCTGGTACAAGCAGGGGCGGTCCATACCGTAGCCCTCAAAGTAGGCCAGGTTGATGGGCGTCGCAGGGGCATCGCCAGAAATGACGTCGGTGCCACAGTTGGAGATACAGCCGTTAGTGCCGTTCTTGGCCGTGCCCGGAGGACCCAGCGAGGTGTCGATGCAGAACTCGTCCGTCACACCACACTCGCCCCAAATATCACAGCAGGCGTTGAGCGGGCAAGGGTTCAGGCCAGACAGGTTGTACGTGCCACCAGGACCAACGACGGTGCCAGTCACCTGAGGACCGCACTCGGCGTTGGCAACAGCAGCGGGCATCGGAGGAGAACCTGTGGACAGACAGATGACAGCACCCAGCAAAACATTGCCGCAGCCCTGCCAGCCCCACGTCTCGTTGTTGAAGCTCTCAATCAGGTCGTTGGTGAGGTCGTAGGCAGACGACAGCACAGCACAGTTGTCGTTGGCCACAACTGTGTAGCTGTAGCACGAGCCGTCGCTGTTAGGCTTGGGTGCAAAGTCGGGAAGGTCACCAGACGAGCAGCAGACGTGCTGGCCAGGAGCAAGAGACGAGCAAAGCGTCGAGCTGGGGTTGTACTTTGTGAAATCAGCCGCCGAAATGCCACACTTGGTAGCCAGCGTGCCACAGGTATCGCCATAGACAACCTGGACCGTCGTGCAGTCGGCACGGGGCGTCAGGAAAGCACGGGCATGGGCCTGCGAGGAGCGGCTGTCGTGGCTGTGGCTTTGGCTACCGTGCAGACCGCGCGCCGCGACCGTGTTGTTGTTGGCAGAGGTGGTAGCGTTGGTGGCAGGGACAGCCAAGGGAGTCGTAAACCCGACAGGGCTGATGAACGTCTGCGTCGAGTTGTAGTCGATGCAGCTGGCCTTGGACCAGGACTGCAGGACCTGCTGGACGGGCGCGAAGGACGTGTTGCTCGTGGCAATGAAACCAATGACGTGGTCTGCATCGTAGTGCGTGCCGCACAGCTCCATGGCCACCGTGCCGGTGGTCTCGTTGGTTGCTGTGAGGGACGACTCGAGCGACTTGAGGGCCGTCGACACCGAGCTCAGACTCTGGATGGCCTTGCCGACGTACAGACCGACCGTGCCACCGCTGCTCTGCGCGTACAGAATCTGCGACTGGGCACCGGCCGTGGCATACGACGAGGTGCTGTTGCCGGCGGTGTTCTGGTAGCCGGCGTCAATGAAGCGGCGGACCTGCTTGGACAGACTGCGCAGATCGACACCGCTGGGCGTCAGCTCGTCCCAGTGGCCGACCGTGAACGTAGCATTGTTCAGGGTCTGCTGCACACGCAATCGTCGACGAGGCCGCACCGGGCGTTTTCAGCGAGCCGTATGAGGCACAGGCAAAGATGCGGTGATGCGACGAGCCGTCGTCAACATTGTCAAAGAGCGAGATGTGGTAAAAAATGGTCTCCTCACACTTGCTCAACTCGTTCAGGTTCTTGTAGACGGGCCAGTTGGCTGGGTCGGGGCCGACAATGGCACAGGACGTCGGGCAGTTGCCGTCGCGGCTCTTGTACTTGGGAGAGGCGGGCATGCGCATGCCAAAGTGCGCGGCATCGGTGCCACCAATGAGTCCAGACGACAGCAGCATAAAGCCAGCGGCCGCCGCGGAAGTCACCCACGAAGGCAGCATCGTGGTGATGAGTAGGACAGAAAAAAAGAAAGAAAGAAAATTGAGCGAGGGTGATGTCAAACACGTGACAGACAAAGAATGATCGAGTCAAGACGACTCTATGATAATGACAGGAAGAAGCCAAGAAGGCTTGATAAAGAATGGACTGGTACTTGCCTCGATAGAGACAATGTTCCAAGAGAAAACGAGACAAAGTAGGAGACGGGCCAAGAGAGCCAAGATGCCTTGGGGATCTGGTGCCTTTCTTCGCAATGGGAAGTCCATCATGGCGGATGGACGTGCCTTTTTGATATCGGACCGCGAGATGCTCCCGCGATGTCTGTGGGATGTGGACTGGTATGGGCTGCCTGTAGTCCATCGTGCTTACAGCACGGGTACAACGGCAACAAACTGCCAGCACAGCTATTTCCAGGTTTGCATCTTTGCACATGTAAGCCCCCTTTTCTCGAAAGGAAAGGAAAGTACAGGAGAAGACACTCGACAAAAGACACCCCCACGACATGCTGTCCAGGCCTGATCCTTTGTTTGGTCCCTTTCCTGCTCTCGGTGTTATTCCATTTTCTTTCTGTCATCCATCGTGGCTTGCATGTCGTTGAGAAGAATTGTCGTCCTGGAGGAGGTTGTGGAATCCACTTCCATAAAGCCCTACTGAAGAACATCAGAACTGCAACAATAGGTTTGACTCTAGGACCACCCCATGGACCACTTCATGGATATCACTCCACAAGCGACCCCATGCTCACTTACACGATCCTTGTCTGTGAGAAAGACAAAAAAGAAAGACAAAAAAAGACTGGGGTTACCTCTTTTGCTTGACCGGCTCTCGACCATTCCCAAGACAGCACCGACACATGTGCACCATGGATGCACCGCGAAAGCGACAAGACTTAAGAGGATTTTAAGCGGCGCCTGCGGGATCGGCAGCGCGCCAAGACCCGAAGACTCGATCCCTGTCAGGGCTCCATCGCGCCGATCGCTAGGTTAGGGGCAGGGGTCATTGTGTGGTCTTCCCGTTCATTTGAATGGTAGCCGCAGGTGGCATTGCAGAATTTAATCTTAAAATCTAAATCGAGGAGGAGTGAACTGGTGAATGTCGGCTAGAAAGAATAATAACAAAAAAGCATAAAATAGAATATTATCTCGAAAGGAATCAAAGTGACGCCGAAGACCGACGTCGACAAAAGCCTGGACCCCAATCCCACAGAGAAATCCCACAGAGCCTCGCCACCGACGACCTTGTCGTGGGTCATCGGTCGCGATGTGCTGGATGCACGTGTGCACGTGGGTGGCTCCCTGTTGTTGCATTTTGGGAGTAACCAGGAACAATTTGGAATCCTTCCGCAAGTCGAGTGTCCAAGAACTCCACATCACCAGATGCTGCCGAAGTCTTTATGGTCATGGTAGGAAAGGGTTGCCGATAAACTCCGTACTTTTTACTCCCTAGAGACGTGGACAATATCGGACTCGCACTCGTCGTCGGGGTATATCGACTCGCTCCGCAAATCCGTGGTCCGAGTCTGTTGTTTGTGATCCTTTGCCGTGGCTATCTGCCGGCCAGACTGGACTTAACCAAAAATGAACACAAAAGCCAGGGGCGGCTGTGGCGCAGAGCAAGCCACGCAGCAATGCATAGGAGATGCAGGTACAAAGGATCTAGTTCGATGCTCCCGTGGCAGTCAAAACGGACAATTGCGTCCGGTGACCATTGTAGGTACCGCACTTCGGCCGATGCAATACGACGTATTGCGTATTGCTCGCGATGCTAAAAAAATGTACGTGCAGTTGGTTTTGAGAGAGGAAAATAAAAGTTGGTATTATTAAAATCAAATGGATGAGAGACTGTGATATTGTCCAAGAACAGCAGCTTCAGATCAGAATGCCATTGGTCCCTCCTCCGTTAAAATAAAATTATATGTGTAGAATACTATGTACATGTGGTCATGCTAAAAGAATGCACTATTTACAGAGTAAGGGCAAGGGCCACAACGGCCCAAGCACCAGCCATAAAGCCAGTCATAGGGAGAAGTGCACCCATAGCAGCACTCTTGGCAGGGCAGCTGATGGCAGGCGTGGCAGCCGCGCAGGCAGAGGACGTAGCACCAGCCAAAATGCTTGCAGCAACAGAAGCGTCAGCCGTGGCAGCACACGGGTTGCCGGAGGCAGGAGTGGGAGTCGCGTCCGAAAACTCGGCACAGACAGAGTGGCCATCCCATTGCTTGGTCGGGTCAGGGACAGTCAGAGTGCCCGTCACGTTGAAAGCGAGGTAGGACAAGTCCTTGCAAGACGAAGAGGAGTCGGTCTCAGTGGTGTTGATGGACGGAGCGACGCCGCCCTCCTTGGCAATGGTGAAGATGACATTGTTGAAGACAAAGCCGCCGCCAAACGACGAGGCCTCGGTGCTGTCCGCAGAGCTGGCCGAGCAGTTGCCGGCACTGAACGACCAGGCCAAGTTGTACTGCGTCGATGCGTCGGCGCCGTTGTTGGTTGTGTTGATGTTCAGTGCGTAGGTATAAACATAGAGAGGGCCGGTGGTGTTGGTAAAATTGACGCTGCCGAGGTCAATGTTGGGCAGATCGATAGAGTTGTTGTGGGCAATGTTCTGCCAGAGCTCGAACTGGAAGCCTGGGTCGAGCGACGGTGCGAGGGACGGGTTCTGGATAGCAAACACAACGGGGAAGACCGTAGCGGGTGAATAGGTCTCGTTGCGCGGGAAGACAACGTCGACCTCGACGGTCTGCGGGAATGCCGTCGCAGCGATGGCCGTGGCGGCGCCGGCGAGGAGGACGACAGCACGGCGAAGAGACATTTTGGTGATGGTGTTACTGAAGCCGTCGATGCAGGTACAGTGAGTGGAGTATGGGTAGCACGTCTGTGCCAAGAAGAATAATGGAAACAAAGGAGTGAAGTGTAGTTGGTAGTGGGCGGTAGTGAAAAACGACGTCAAGTCGAACAAGGAATGGTACAGAATGGAAAGGAGCAAATGAAGGAAGGAAAGCAGACGGGGCCAAGAAACATCGAAGAGAGCCAAGGAGTTTAGAAAAGACCAAGAGGGAAGTGGAGGAGCCGTCAGGAATGTCAGGAACAGTGGTGAAACGAAACAAGGTCAAAGTACAGAGTAAAGAAAGAACCGGAAAGAGAGGGAAATACCGACAACCAGGTGTAAGAACTAAACAAGCGGCAGACGCGGCGTACAAAAAGCAGGAACAGGGCAGGGAGAAGCGGTTGCCGGCCGAGAAGTAGAGTCGTAAGAAGAAATGGAAGGGCACAAAATTCAAAATTCAAAAGCAAACTCGTTCTCGCTACGAGAAGGGGACTGAATTTGGAAAAAGGCCGTTCACGTCCGACTTGACTGGTAGTCAACATCAGAGACGCCAAAAAACAACATTAATTGCTAAAATAAGCATAGGGCTAGGCTACTAAGTGAAGCGACCGCAGTCCCTGCAGGTACGGCCCTAGCGCGGGGAAAAGGGTAGTGAAGAGGGCACTCGCAATTGAGATGTACTTTTAGTGGTTGCAACGGCCCCAAAGTGATCCTCTGTCGAAAGGATTCGGCCGTTCAGGTCGAGAAAGGCCGTCCTAAGAGACCTGGAGACCTAAAGACCCCTGGAGCATCTCGTTGACCCCTGTCACTTGAGGTTCAGATCTATCCAATGCCGTGGCCAAGCGTTAGCACGTGTGTTCTCTCAGAACCTTTTTTCGACTCTCTCCCATTTACCTTCACTCATTTTCTCTGTCTTTTCTCTCCTTTTCCCTTCTCAAACCCACTGTGGCCCGCCCCATCCTTGCGGGAGTGGCGTGCAGATCGGTTTGGTGTGTTGCAGCAGAATCCACCCATCGTCCTCCATCGTCCGCATCTTCCGCATCGTCCATGAATCTCCTTTTTTTTTCCCTTTTTCTTTTCCTTGTTACCTTAATCGAAAGATCCATCAATGAGGCGTAAACTCGATTCAGTGTAGGCACATCCACCCCAACTGCAATCCTTTAGTGGACATAAGCTTCTTCCAAGACGCAACTGCCAGCAAAATCCACGATTTCCAAGACTTTCAAGACTACCAAGACTACCAAGATTGCAAGAGTACCGGCAGTCCAAAAGTCCCAAGAAAACCAAGACCTCCCAAGACCTTGCTAGGAACGCCCAAGCCGCAACGGCCCGTGGACATACTTCTGGGCACTTTGACCGTTGGGACTGGACAAGATGGAACGGCGGCTCGCAGGTCTCGGGAAGTTTAAGAGAGAACGGAGAATAAACACAGAGGAAGCTAAAGGAACAGCTTGGCAAGAGTGGTGCAGTTTACCGTAATTCCGTAATTGGAATAACAAATGGATAAAGCAAAAAGCAACGGAAACAGCCGACACAACGTTGCTATGAACGCAACACTCTACCCGTTTTTGTCTGTCTGTCTGTCTCTCATGATCATCACTTCCTCAACACCGGACCCTTTTCGCCGTCGGTCGTGCCCGTACCGTTTTTTTTCCAGGTCTTTTTTCAACCAGCAAGCCTCATCCCTCGATCCCTCATCCCACGTTCAGACCGACACTGGGATGTGAATCCTCTTTGAGTCCTTTTGGGTCCGCTTTCGGGTATGGATTTTGGGACTTTGTGGACGGCTTTCCTGCAAGCCCCTTCCTATCGCCTGGTGAGGAAGGATCCATGACGATCTCTTATTGTGTGCCTTCTTTTCTGGTCCTCGTCGTCGTACTACGTCGCAGTCGGTTGTCCATTTTAGGTTCGTCTGATTTCTGTCGAAGATGTACCTGCATCAGTTTCCCATTCTTCCTTGTCTCTCCAATGTAAGCTTCTTGCTATGCTTGTTTGTGTTTGCCACCCGGGCCACCCTCTTCCCTGCCTAGACTTAATTCTTCCAGGATCGTCAACGCTCACGGCCGTCGTAGCCGTAGCTGTAGCCGCAGCCGCCACCGTTCCATCCTAAAGAATCACTCTGTACAGAGAAGAACTGCGCAACCCCACACGCAATTTCTTTTTTTTCTTCCAACAATGGACGCCTGTCTGTTCTCCATTCTGCATTCTCCATTCTCCATACGCCTCATCCATGATCCTACCTTGAAGACCACGGGGTTCATGCGACTGGGCCCACGAAACTGCGGGCGAAATGAGAATATGCAGAAGACCGCGCAAGCAAGGAAATCTTGTGAATAATACCATTTAGGAAGGTGAGAAATAGGCAAACCATGACAAAAGAAAAACAAAAGAGTGGTAGAGAACAAGGAACCGCAAGTCCGCGATCCAGCTTTGGAGTGTAGTGCCATCGCTTAACCAGGGTGGACCAGGCTGGGACGATGTCAGCAAGTGTACACAAACTGCAACGACGGTCTTTCTACGGAGTACTCATCATGACTTGGGAAAGCGTCGAGCACGTTGGCCATGCAGTTGGCTCAATAGGCTTTCGGTGTCTTGAATTTGATTCCGCTGCTTGTATTGCTGCGTTAGATGACCCTATTTTTATTCTTTTTATTTTATTTTTTATTTTTTGAAATTTAGATTCCAAAATCCTGCCGCGGGAAAAAAGACGCCGCAAGCGCAAGTCCCATACGCGTCCATTGCAGTATGTCGCACTTTGAGAACGTCCCGATGTCCACATTGGGCTAATTCCCACTTACACGGACTTGACATCCAATCCACGGGTCATCCTAGCAACCTGTATAAACCCGACTGATTGTCGTCCAAACATACATGGTCAATCTTCTTACTTCAGCAGCCATAAACGAGTATCGTGAGACATCCCGTTCCTGATACAGCATCTGGCATTTTCAGAAGTTTGTTTACTTCAGTCACTCTTTTACCCCAACTTGTCATTTCTTGACTCTCACAGTCGTTACACTTTTTATTATTTACGTACAGAAGAATACACAATGGCCCGTTTCGCGTCCATTGTTGCGGCTGGCCTGTTGGCCGTCGCCCCGGCTGTGGTGTCGGCCATTGCCGTCCCTGCCCCGGCTGCTGCTGCTGACATCACGGCCGCCCCCTTTGTCGGCCACGAGATCATTGCTCGCACTGTCGACTGCGAGTTCCAGATCACGGCCGACGACAACGCGACTTGCGTTGAGTTTGCCAGCGAATGGGGTCTGTCTGTGGCCCAGTTCGAGGCGCTGAACCCTACGGCCGTCTGCCCGGATCTGGTCGCTGACACGCTGTACTGTGTGCTGGGTACTGTCACGGGTACTTCTTCGTCGGGCACCGTCGGTCCCAACCGTTCGCCGACGACGGTCAGCTACACGCTGCCCACTGGCACGGTGGCCCGTCGAGCATTGACCTGTCGTTCTCGACATATCCCACGACCACGTCGACGACCAGCACGACATCCACCAAGACGTCGACGACGTCTACGTCGACCACGACGGGCAGCAAGCCCGCACCGACGCAGGCGGGTCTGACGGCGAGCTGCAACAACTTCCATCTGGTGGTCAAGGGCGACTCGTGCTCGACCATTGAGGCGTCGTACGGCGTGTCTGCCACAGACTTTATCTCGTGGAACCCGGCCATCCAGAGCAACTGCCTGGGTCTGCTGACAGGCTACTACGTTTGTGTCGGTGTTCCCGGTGCCACCACCAGCACCGTCAAGCCGACGTCTACGTCGACATCCACGTCGACGACATCCAAGACGACCACCACCACTACATCCAAGACTTCCACTACGTCGACCACCTCCAAGACGAGCACCGCCTCGGCCGTGCCCTCTCCCTCCAGCCGGGCACCTTTGACAACTGCACGTCCTACCACTTGATTGTCTCGGGTGACAGCTGCTCCAACATTGAGTCTGCCGCCGGCATCTCGTCGGCCCAGTTTGCCGCCTGGAACTCGGGCGTCAACGCCGACTGCACCAACATTGATGTCGGCTACTACCTCTGTGTGGGCGGCGGTGGCGGTTCCGTCTCGACCATCCCTCGCCTCTGCAGCCCGGCACA